>JAESUZ010000046.1:1760000-2360000 GCA_017311185.1 Proteles cristata cristata | reverse complement strand
ACGGTATCTGGATTATCAATTACCTTGGTGGAAGTCTTTCAACACACATGCTATCAATGCTCTATGTCTCCTGAAATATGGCATCAAAAATGTAATGCTAAGGTGTTCATGGCAACTTTACCTTTAATATCAAAGCAATAGGGAGGGAAAAAAAGAAATAGCATGTTTAGATTTGTTCAAAGAAAATCAGAAGAGGATGGAATGTAGGTATGCATCATGATTTCAATTATGTTAAAATATTATTGCATAGAGAGGCGCCTGGGTGGCTTAGTCAGTTGAGCGTCCGACTTTCGCTTAGGTCACGATCTCGCGGTTCATGGGTTCGTGGGTTCGAGCCCCGCATCGGGCTCTGTGCTGACTGCCGGCTCAGAGCCTGGAGCCTGTTTCAGTCTGTGACTTTCTCTCTCTCTGACCATCACCTGTTCACGCTGTCTCTCTCTCTCTCTCCTAGAAATAAATAAAACATTAAAAAAAATATTATTGCATAGAAACAGAGTTGGAAGAATATATGCCAAAAATTAAGAGGGAATATCTCTGAGTGGTAGTATTGCAGGTGATTATTACTTCCTTCCCCCGCCCCCCACTGCATTTTAAATATTTCTAAAAGGTGAAAATGTTACACTTTAAAGTCCTCTAAAAAATGTTATTTGGAAGAAAAGAGGAAGTAAAGTTGAGAAGATGGAAGGGAGAGGAATGAGGAGAAAATGGGCCCCCCAAAAGAAACCTAATTCCTGTGAATTTAAGATGTGTTCATTTACTTAAGAAGCTATTCAGTTTGATAGCTCAAACAACTTAGACCCAAGGAATCCAAAGAAGTGGATCTTGGTCAGGAGCCCCCTTCTCCCACCACAGGCTAGATCTACTTCCCAACGTGGCTTTGACACACTCTGCTTCTTACAGAGTCAGGGAATTTAAAGGATCTTCCCCTGCTTGTGCTCCAGGTGATTTACTGAGAACAAAGCATGTGCTTCAGAGATTTTTTGTTCTTTTCTTCTCCCTAAAAATACTAAAGGTGGCCTGATCTTGCCACTTTCTCCCACCTGGTCTCCCCCCATACAGAACCCTAACATTTGCCAAATCCTGGCCAAGGTTAAGGTTACCGCATGAGACTGAAACAGTAGTTAGTAAATTATACAGTGATCAGACCTAAATGCTCCCCGCTCAGATGTGTTTATTCACAGCTTTTGTTGTAAACGTGAAGATCACACTCATTCTGGTTTAGCTAAAACTAGAGAGCTTGTTGATCCACAGTACCAAATGTGGGACATGTATGAGTAACCAGGCCTTTCTTTCCATGAGTCCTCCTCATTGTTGCAGACTCCCTTTCTCCAAAGCAAAGCCGTGATGGTCAACTCTGCCCAGGCTCAAAGATCCTCTGCTTCCTTTCCAGGGGAAGGACAAGATTTAACTATAGTCCACATTTAACATCTTAGAGAAAAACCCAATGAAAATCCTAGAGAAAAAGCTTATTTTGAAAACATGACTATCCCAGCAGATAGGGAATGGGGAAGTGGTGATTGTAGAAATTGTCATCATCGATCCCCTTAGCCTACCCTCAGAGAAGAACAGTTTTCCAAAAGAAGAAAAGCACCATTCCTAATAGTGAAAGCAATAGAAACGTGTGCAAAACACTAGTAATACTAGATGCTTCTTAAACACTTTATAAAACATCTCGATTTGGATTATATTGTGCATATTACATTTTGAATAAGTGTCAACTTTAATTTTGTGTAATCAAAATGAAGACATACATGCATTTTAGTTAAATTTAATATTTAAGAAAATTGAAACTAATAGAAGAGGGGGAAGAAGAGAAATAATACCTATTTATAGTGAGCCAGACACATAATACAGGTTGTTTTTATAGAGTTTCCACTTAATATAACTAACCTGTGAGGTAATGTTATACCTCTGTTTTATAGGTGGTAAATTTGAGTTTCACAAAGGTTAACTAATTTGCCCATATTCACACATGTAGTGAATGATAAGGCCGAGATATGCTGAAGCCCAAAATGCATATAAATGTACTACCAAAACTCTGCATCACTATAAAATGCATTCTAGCCTATGAAGATAAACTCATTTGTAGCTAATTCCCAAAATACTCCTTTAAAAAAAATTAATAAAAATGATATATTTTCCAATTACATTTAACTTTATATAAGCCTTCGTGATTTTTAAAAGAACATTAAGTATTTTGAAGTCACGTCGGTAGGCGCTTAATGGAGCATCTGCTATGCTCAAGGTACTGTATTAGAAGCAACAATAAAAGGAGCTAGAAAACAAAAACAAGACAAAGGAATAGTCTTCAGCTGGCACTACACTTGTCCACTACATCCATTCACTTATTCATTGATGAAACATCAGGCACCTTTTATGTGTGATGCACTGTATCACACACAAAAGGGCCTGTTAGAAGACGGTCTTTTACTGGGCCCACCAGAAGATAAAAATAAATGAAGACAGCTGGCCTTTTAATATAGTAGAGACATCAAAAATTCACACAAATAAATGCAGCTGAATATGTGATGTGCCAAGAGATACAAGAAAGCAAAATTTGAGTCTTCAGAAAACTTCTTTCCCAGCATGCCAGGCATTCTGGAAGAACTAACATTGAAGTTGCACTTGATCGTATAGAAGGGATTTTGACAATTGCAGGAAATACATTGGTAAAGTATAAAATTAGTTGGCAAAAGAGCACGAAGTCCCCAGTTACTCCGTTTAGCAATGAAAGACGCAGCAAAGCGGAGTCTGCACTCTAAGACTGACACAGTCATTCATTATTCACTGTTGGCTTTTTGGCATGTCTCATAAGCATTTTTTGGAAGAAAAGCTTCCCTTATTTGTCCAGATATCAGAGGCTATTCTCAAAGTTTATTCATCATTACTCCACGTTGAAAGAGGTCCTGTTTATGTCTTGCATTTGCTAGAAGTTGTGTGATAAGGATATTAGTCATCCTAGGTCTCCTGGGAATTTTGAATCCTACTCTTATACCAGTCCTGTTGCTAAACCACTACACTTAGCAAATAACTATTTCTCTACATCTCCATTGTCTGAGAATTAAAATCAGAGTTAAGATCAAAGCCTTTTCAAAACCAGAAGGCAGGCAGATGGAATATTTTGCAAACCAAACTCCTTGGAGATGACAAAAGATATCATTGTGCAGAGGAACTAGGGCACAGTGTTATGGAAAAAATCTGAATCCAGAGAGAGCCAGATAGACCCAGGGACACACAGGGTCAAAGCAAAGACCAGCCAAATGGCTACACGGCAAGCATTTGGCTCCTCTAAGCCTCAATTTCCTCCTCTTCAAAATGGTCATAATCACAAGCACCTCTCAGGGAATGATATTGTACCCCTCGCCAGCAAATTGTATTTTCACCGGAATTGATATTGAAATACTTTGATGCTTACCTCTGACTTTTCCTTGATGCTAATTAAGCCTGTCAGTCTTTAAAAACATGAGGGGTTTTAGCTAAAAGACTAGAATTTTGTTTTTTCTTTTTATCATGTTGTCTTTCATGTTGCTCTAGGTGAATCGTTTCCTTGATCCCTTTTTAAATCGCTTTCCTCACTAGACATTCTTGAAACAGAAAAGGCACAAAACCTGCGATCCTTTAAGTAGAAGAGGATTTCTTCAAAAGTAAAGAGCAAAAGCAATAACACTCGAAACAAAATCGAAGATTTGTGGATGACAATAATTTGCAGGAAAACAATTTAGGCAAGTTATCTTCACTTTGCTTCAACCCAGACACCGCAGAGAAGCTATTTAACTTCTTTGAAACATAGTTTGCTCCAGTTAAGTGTAAAAATTTTTTATGTATGTCCACATACTAATTCCCAGGACCTGTGGATATGTTAGGGTACTGGGCAAAGGGGAACTAAAGGTTGCAAGAGGATTCAAGGCTGCTGCTGACCTGAGCTTCAGAAGGTGAGATTATCCACACAGGCCCAACGTAACCACAATGGTCATTAAAAATGAAAACGAAGGGGGCACCTGGGTGGCTCAGTCGGTTAAGCGTCCGACTTCAGCTCAGGTCATGATCTCATGGTTCGTGGGTTCGAGCCCCGCTTCGGGCTTTGTGCTGAGGAATAGCTCAGAGCCTGGAGCGTGTTTCAGATTCTGTGTCTCCCTCTCTCTCTGACCCTCCCCTACTCATGCTGTCTCTATCTCTATCTCAAAAATAAATAAAACATTAAAAAAAATGAAAATGAAGGCAGTGGAGATCAGAGTGAAACCATGTGAGAGTTCCCCTATCAGCTGTGGCTGACTCTGAAGGCAAAGGAGGAGACTCATAAGCTAAGGGAAGCAGTTGACTTCTAGAAGCTGTGAAAAGCAAGGGAGAACAGATTCTCCCCTAGAACTTCCAGAAAGAACACAGCCCTACTGATGCTTTTTTTTTGTTTTTGGCCCAGGGTGACCTCTTTCAGGTATCTGACCCACAGAATTGTAAAATAATGGATTCTTGCTCATTTCAACCATTAAGTTTGTGGTAGTTTGTTATAACAGCTATAGAATATACATGATATAAATAAATATTCATTACATAATACTTCAGAATTATTTAAACGTTTTGAAAATTATGCTAAGCTCAGATATTATCCTCTAATAGCAAAATATATGCAACTATTTTAATATCAACGAATATTTACTCTTGTTCACTTACCTATTATTAGGTAGTGAAGTATATGGTATGACATCAATTTGAGATAACTAGATATGAATTTTCATTATTCTCCACTAATACAAAATTGTAAATGATTCAGGGCACCTGGGTGGCTCAGTTGGTTAAGTGTCCAACTTTGGCTCAGGTCACGATCTCACGGTTTGTGGGTTCAAGCCCACATGGGACTCTGTGCTGAAGGCTAGCTCAGAGCCTGGAGGCTGCTTTGGATTCTGTATCTCCCTCTTTCTCTGACCCTCCCCTGCTCACGTTCTCTCTCTCTCTCTCTCTCTCTCTCAGAAATAAATAAAAACATTAAAAAATTTTTTTAATTAAAAAACAAATTGTAACTGATTCACACACAAGAAGACTAAAACATTGGTCTTCATAAAATAAACATAATTCATCTTAGCTAAGGTTAGGTATCTGACACTTAACAAGCCTTGCCTATCACCCACCTTTCATCTCAGCATGCAAACTAATTAACCAGCAACAGGGCCTTCCCTGTCTAAGCACTAATATGTCAGGAAAATATTTATGGCTTTATCCACCAAAGTAGCTAAAATATAAATTGTTTAAGCAAAGCTTTGAGGAAATAGAAACCCAGGACCATGGAAATACTAATCATAAAGCAGCCTTGAGATTTTACTGTACTTGGCATATTGCATTTTCCTGAAAGGTTATTTATAGGTATTATTTTTGCCTTAGGGCAAGCTAATAAATTGCTGTGTTCTCAGGAACTTCTGTACTTCAGCCTCAGGAGTATGTCATAAAAAAGACATATTGCCCCAATGCAACATTAAAAATAAAGAGGAGATAGTCACCCTGAGAAGTGCATGCTGTCCTTGGTAGCAACACCAAGAATGTTCCTGATTTTTCAATGTATAACACCTGTAACCTCCACAGGTCCATCGTTCAGGGCTTCTTCAACTCTTACTGAGTTCTACAGATGGAAAAATAAATGAACAAAGCCCACCCTGTGGTATGCTAGAGCCAGCTATTGGCAGCTGATGAGAGCTGATTTTTAAATTTTTATGAGTTTTGTGAGCCATTTGATATCATTTTGGAAGCTTGAGATCAGCTAACACTACACATCAGGGTTGGCTCCTTGGTTGATTGCTTTTTCCCAGAGAGTCAGCTGTTCAACATTTACCAGGATGCCCTTGGCATAACCAAAGGCAACCCACAACCTAGTAAGTGAAACCAGGGTAGCCATCGAAAGTAACACAACCTTGGGGCACCTGGGTGGCATGGTCGGTTAAGCGTTGGACTTTCACTTAGGTCATGATCTCACGGTTCGTGGGTTCGAACCCCACGTCGGGCTCTGCGCTGACAGCCAGCTCAGAGCCTGGAGCCTGTTTCAGTCTGTGACTCCCTCTCTCTTTGGCCCTCCCCTGCTTGCGCTGTCTCTCTCTCTCTCTCTTCTAGAAATAAATAAAAAACATTAAAAAAAATAAAAAGAAAGGAACACAATCTAGGGGACTTCTTATATGTCTTCGATATAACGGATTAGTGTATTTGTAACTTTTTCCACAGATGGCTATAATTTTCTAATTCTACAATGTCATAATTTTCCAATAGATGAATGTAAAGTGTCTCAAGAAAGGGCTGCCTTTCTCCAATTCACACAATGGCAACATGTAAGCTAATGCCAATTCGAGGGAGTTGACTAAAGTCAGAATAATTACGATATAGGATTTAGTTATGATGGAAATGATAAGGGAGTTCAAATGAGGGGACTACATCCACTTGCAATCATTTGCAAAGACGTTAGTAAGAGGCATTATTAAGCTAGGTTTTAAAGATGGACAGATTTTCCTCCTAATCCTCCTATACGTGCAAATATATGAGGGAGAAGAAGGGGGGAAATGGTGGGGAAAAGGGAGAGAGGCAAACCATGAGAGACTCTTGAATGCTGACAAAACTGAGGACTGATGGATGTGGGGGGGAGGGGGATGGGCATGGAGGAGGACACTTGTGGGGATGAGCACTGGGTGTTATGTGGAAACTAATTTGACAATAAACTATTTGTAAAAAAAAAAAAAAGATGGACAGATTTTTAAAGAGAAAATAGGAAGACAGGAATTTCAAGACAAAAGAAAAATGTGAGTCGAAGTTGGTAGCTGGGACAGTTCTCACAGAGCCAGCTGAGTTGTCTGAAACTAACCAGAAGAAAGTTCACTTCTCAAAGTAGTTTGGGGCCAAATTATGGGGATCTAGAGTTCCAATCCAAAAAGTTTAAATGTTGTAAGTGTCTTTGAAATTTAAAGCCTGATTTTCTGCCGAGAAAGGGGATTGTGCTAATGTGAAACGAGACAGCTGGTAAACAGCACAAGAATTCACGTCTGTTTTCTTCACCACTGTACCTTTTGGGCTTGGTACAGCATCCGGTACTTTGTAGCACTCAAATTCTTTTCTGTTTGGACACCATGAGTGAGTTTATGTCGTATTGAATTCTACCACCAAACACACCTGTCAAAATAGTTTCAATATATTCCAACTAAGCTAGTCTCCAACCATTTTTTAGTCATTTTATAAAGTGGCTTTTATTTCCTTTCCTCTGGTAAGACATTTTGCTAGACTAAAATTAACAGGTTAAATTTCAAGGCAAGACTAATGATAAACAGACATAATTAGAATAGAAAATTGTGGCAAAAGGCTAGAACAAGGAAGACATTTTTAGAAGTGTGGTTTTGATTCTGTTGTCGAGCCTTGAATCAGAAGCTGCAAATAGTACTCAAAGGGAGGTCAAGGCAACACAAAAGAAACAGTTGAATAGAAGAGAGGAAAGGATAATTTAGTGAAGAGGTTTACTTAATTTCAGCCTCAGAATCACCTAGTCCCTGAATAGAATGTGCAGACTACCTGGGTGGCTCAGTCAGTTGAGTATCCAACTCTTGATTTCAGCTCAGGCTATGAACCCAAGGTTATGGGATTGAGCCCCACATCAGGCTCCATGCTGAGTATAAAGGCTACCTAAGTTTCTCAATCTCTCCCCCCTCTGCCCCTCTTCCCCACTCATAATCTCTCTCTCTCTAAAGTAAAAAGTGGTGAATCACTAAATTCTATTCCTGAAATCATTATTACATTATATGGTAACTAACTTGGGATTAAATAACATTTTTAAGAAATATTTTAAAAATAATAAAAATTAAAATTCAAAAAGGAAGTGTGCTATGCTGGATCCCCTCCTTCCTGTGGGAATTTGGGCAAATCATTGAAAAAGTCCAAGGGCAGTGAGGCAGCAAGGCTTGGAGCTCTATTAGATAAGGCCACAAGCACTAGATACAATAGATCAAGAACATTAAATATTCATAAAGCAGGGAGAGATGGTAGATAAAGTGTCACAGTAAATGTCACCAAACAGTTTCCCTTTGTCTTAACTGCCATTCATTATGTAGGAACAAATTCCCGATCTTCTCAACTTCCTCCCAAAATTTCTGAGAGTCCTCTGGGGACCACATACATGTTCCATGTCAAACGAAGTTCGGTACTCTTGACCACTCAACAACTCCTTCCTCTTTGGCTCCAGTTTTCTGCAAATATTTTTCCTATTAGTGCCAATTCCAAATGCAGTAACTGTGCCCCAGTGCTCACAAAGGGCACTACTGCTGCTAATCCCTACAAAAGGGACAGCCACAGCTACCTGTTCCCCACGATCCAGCTCTCAGAGTGCCCATGCCAGACAGTGAGGACATTGTCATCTGACCTGAGGGCTCTGTCTCTTATTACTGCCAAAGATGCCAGTGTAGAATCTTTCCATTGCATCAACTACCATGTTATTGACATCTTGTGTTCCCATATCGCACAAATATTTTTATTTTTAAAGGGGGAGAATATATATATAACATGCTATAATTATACAATATATGGTGCTATGTAGTATAGACTATATATATATTTATATATACACACATACACATATATATTGTGTTTATTTGCTTTGTTATTCCACACCTCTTAAGACTCAAATTAGAACTAGGGGCAACATCTTGGTGGTGATGTACTGAGCTCAGAATCTCCTTTCTCCTAAACCAAACTTTTTTTTTTTCAATTCCAGTATACTATACTATAACATACAGTGTTATATTAGTTTCAGGTGTACAATATAGTAATTCAACATCTCCTATAACCATCACTTGTGCTTATGACCAGTGTGCTCCTCAGTTCCCATCACCTATTTCACCCCTCCCCCTGCCCCTCCTCCCCTGTGATAACCATTAATTTGTTTTCTATAGTGAAGAGTCTGTTTCTTGGTTTGTCTCTCTGTCTCTTTTTTCTTCCTTTGCTCATTTGTTTTGTTTAGTTTTTGCCAAACCAAACTTTTAAATCTCAATTCTCACTGTCCTTAGGATAAATACCTTCTGTTAGACTCCTCAGTTCACTGTAAACAAATTCCTGTTGAGCACACCCCACCTTAGGGCTGATACTCAGCTGGTAGGCACCTATATGAGTGTGACCTGTGTTCACAACTGGCACCCATTCTGATTGGTTGGTAGAAATTATTTTGGATGTCCCAAATCCTAGTGTAAATACAATGGAGGCTCACAAAATGGCACTTTAAATATATTGCAGGAAAGTGCATTTTCCATGCATTAGTTCCTTAATAGAAAAATATAAGATTGCTGTATAATAATAAATGTATTGATTATTATTTCAAGGGAAGGTAATGCTTTTCCTTTGCAGGGATATTTACTATAGAGTAGTACAGGATATGACAAATAGATCCCTTCTGATACTGAAATGTGGCCTAATGTCCCAATGTGGTTAGTCAGGTAAAAACAGCTGTGTCCCCAGGGCCATTCTCCTTTTTTTTTTTTTTTTTTTTTAATAACAAAATTTCTTGAGTTTTGTGAGCACATGGCTACTCAGCTAGAAACTATATTTTCCATCCAGAAGTGGTTGGACACGTAATTATGTTTCAGCAAATACAATGTGAACAGAAGCACAGGATACAACTTTTGGATCTTATTATTTAAGGATATTGCTTGCACTCCATAGTACATCCTGGAACATACAAATGTGGTTCTGATGAGCTGGTTTCAATCTGGGGTGGTAAAGTCACAAGAGAGATAGACTCTGGGTCCCTGGGAAAGCTCACTCTGAGCCTATTCTGGACTACTGAATGAGAAAGAAACAAACTTCTATCTTGATTGACTCTGAGTTTGTTTTATGAGAGGGAAGGGAGACTGTTACAGCAGCTCAATCTGTGTGCTAACGAATAGAAGGAGTCATTATGCAGTCATCTTTCTGGAAGGAAGAAACAAAAGTTTAAATATTATATATGAATGACTAGAGAAACTGTATGATACAATCTCAGGGAGCATGCAGCCAATGTAAGACTAACATCTATTGAGAAGAGTAACTGTGGACTAAAGCTTTAGATTTTAAACACTACAAACCATATGATGTTATGGAAGTCAATCTTATTCAGGATCTAATATGACAAAAGGGAATTATAGTAAAATAATCCAATACAGCTGGACGGTTTCCCTGGGTGTTCTTTGACCCATGACTGTTATCTGGCTCCTTCTAGCATCTTTATGCACCATCTGAGAATTCTTCACTTCCCACAATATTGATTGGGGGGAACATAGATATCCTGGAGAAATCACATAGAACACCCAGGCCTAAAAGTGAGAGCCACAGTTTTCACTCACACTTTATTGACCAGAACTAGTCAGAACACTGAGAAATGAGTCTGAAAAAGACTTATTATCATTCATAAGTCATGACATTCACAGTTACTTCTGTAGCAGCCATTTTGACTGCTTTGGAAAGCAACAGCCTTAAATATATCAGTTACGATCTGTTGTCCCCTGAAACTTGTAGTCTTCCACAATTCTGTGAAATAGCCATGAAATATAAACTATAACATATGCCAGATAGGAAGGACTCAGAATAGTCCCTATTCTACAATATTGGCCCTAATTTTATCAAAGGTAAGAGGTTAGGGACACCTGGGTGGCTCAGTTAAGTATCTGACTCTTCATTTTGGCTCAGGTCATGATCTCATCTCGTGAGATTGAGCCCAGCATTAGGCTTCACACTGGGAATGGAGCCTGCTTAAGATTCTCTCTCTTCCTCTCTCTCTGCCTCTTCCTAGCTCATTCTCTCTCTCTCTCTTTCTCTCTCAAAAAAAAATGTTAAGAGCTTAAGATATATTTTCTCTTGTTCTTCTTCACCTGTTTTGCCCATCCCTCCACACAATTCCGCTCTGGCAACCACCAGTTCTCTATATCTACGAGTTTTGTTTATTTTTTATTTGTTTTTTACATTCCATATTTAAGTGAAATCATATGGCATTTGTCTTCCTTTGTTTAACTTATTTCCCTTAGCATAATACCATCAAGCTTTATCCATGTTGTCTCAAATGGCAAGATTTCATTCTTTTTATGGCTGACCAGTATTCTGTTGTATACACATATAACACACCTTCTTTATCCATTCATCCATTGATGGACACTTAGGTTGTTTCCATATCTTGGCTTTGGTAAATAAGGCTGCAATAAATATAGGGGTGCATATATATTTTTTTAATTAACATCTTCTTCCTTCTTTCCTGCCTGGCTTCCTGCCTTCCTGCCTTCCTGCCTTCTTCTCTCTCTCTTTCTTTCTTCTTTTTTATAAATACCCAGAGGTGGAATTGCTAGATCATATGTTAGCTCTCTTTTTAATTTTTTTGAGGAACCTCCATAGTGTTTTCCAAAGGGGTGCAGCAATTTACATTCTCACCAACAATGCATGAAGGTTCCCTTTTCTCCACATCCTCATCAACACTTGTTACTTCTTGGTGTTTTTGATAATAGCCATTCTAACAGGTGTGAGGTAATATCTCATTATGATTTTGATTTGCATTTCCCTGATGATTAGTGATATTGAGTATCTTTTCATGTGCTTGTTGGCCATCTGTATGTCCTTTCTGGGAAGAAAAAAAAAAGGCCATTCAGATCCTCTGAGTTTTCTTTTCCTTTTTTTTTTTTTAATATTTTTATTTATTTCTAGGAGAGAGAGAGACAGCATGAGCAGGGGAGGGTCAGAGAGAGAGGGAGACACAGACTTTGAAATAGGCTCCAGGCTCTGAGCTGGCAGTCAGCACAGAGCCCGACGCGAGGCTTGAACCCACCAACCGCGAGATCATGACCTAAGCGAAAGTCCGACGCTTAACCGACTAAGCCACCCAGGCGCCCCCTCTGAGTTTTCTAAATATAAAATCATATTATCTGCAAATAGTGACAGTTTTATTTCCTCCTTTCCAATTTTGATGGCTTTTATTTCTTTTTCCTGCTTCATTTCTGTGGCCAGGACTTCCATACTGTGTTAAACAGAAGTGGAAAGAGTGGGCAAGCTTGTCTTTTTCCTGATCATATAGGAAAAGCTTCAGCTTTTCATTGTTGAGTATGATGTTAGCACTGGGTTTATCATATATGGCCTTTGTATTATGTTGAGGTACTTTCTATCAACACCCACTTGGTTGAGAGTTTTTATCATAAATGGATGTTGAATCTTGTCAAGTAATTTCTCTACATCTATTGAAATGATCATATGATTTTAATCCTTCATTTTGTTAACGTAGTATATCATGCTAATTTATCATAAATCCTGCTGGCCTCCAGACCAGGGGATCTGGAGGTGGCCCCTTGGAGACATTTGTAAAAATTGGGGTTCCTCTCCCTTCTGAGGGGTACTGACAAACTGCAGTGAGGCCAAGGGACAGCAAAGATGATGTCTCCTGGCCTATATTCCCTGAAAATACCTCCATAGCCTCAATGTGTGTGACTAACCTGATGTCTGCCCCTCAGGCTGAAGCTCCAAGACAAGTAAGTAGGCTTTTTTTCCAGGAAAACTGAGGTGTGTTTCCATCTGCTGTCTACCCAGTGCCCTGGAGATGGCAGCCTGCACAGAATTGTATCTCTGATTATTTCAGACACATGAGGCCCCAAAACACCATTCTGCCAGCCACCAGAGCCAGGCACACCAGGGGCATCTTCCCGTGTAAGCTGCTCACACCCAATGGCTTTGGCAAGACTCTGGGGATGGCACAGGGAGGGGACAGTAGCCCATTAGCTTTGGCTGGGCTGTGGGAGCCATGAGGGGGCGACACCAAGGCATTGAAAAAGCTTCCAAGACTTTGGATATTCTTACTTTTAGAAGTTCTACCCTACTTCATATCAAACATATTGAAATGTACTTAGATTTCACATGAAATATAATTTATATGAGTTTACTTAAGTTTCACATTTTGGAGCCAAAAACATTTTTCAAGCTTAAAATATTTTATTGACCTTAACACTATATTGATAGAGTATTGGTCCTCCAAAGAATCATTCTCCAGATTCTCACAAAAGAAATTCCAGTGTAGCTCTGTGGTTCCAACATATAATGTTCCTTTGGAATGGAACATATGTTAAAACGCTCTATTCTTTAAACACAGTGACCATATAAGTCACTACACTCACTTGGGAAACCAAAGAAGCTGGAATAGGACTGGTAGATAAGGGTAACCTAACATGATGAGGAGGCCAAGAGCCATTCAAGCAATGTGGGTCTGAAGGCTTGATGGTTCTTGAGTGTTCTCAGAATGTGATTATGGGAACAAATTAGGCATATTTAAATGGGTCTAGAGATTTGAAAAGGGATTTAGTTTTATGTAGAAACATTATTTGCACTAGTTGAGGTGCAAGTAAATGGGAAGTAAATACCTTAAAAATTACATGGGTTATCAAACTAATTGGTCTCTGATCCAAAGAAATTCCCTGGATTGAATCCTTTCTACAAAAGGTTAAGGAGATCACTCAATCAATATTTCACACTGTCTTCCATTAGCTCCCTACAGAGAATTGTTGCTAAAGTGTGTGAGTGTGTGTGTGTGTGTGTGCGCGCGCATACTCTATTATTCAGAAAAGTCATCCAGACAAAGATACTACTGAATTTGTGAAAAAAAAAAACAGCACTTCTTCCAAAGGACTTTATGCCCAAGGATCCTTTGACCCTGAGTAGAGAGGAAGAAGACACCTGGTCCATTAAGCCAGACTCAGCCCAGCCAGGCAAGTACCAACTTATACTTCTCACTTCTTAGGATTCCAGGTCTTTCTTGATAAGTCATGTAGGGGTCAGTGCAGATAAACTGATCCAGTGAAGATTTTGTCAACCCAAGAAATTTTTAATAGACTTGCCAATATGCTATGCAACAGCCAAAATAAAACAACATTTATGGCAACATAGATTTCCAAAATGTCTATCACCACAGGTTGACCTGGTAGTTAATAATGTTATTTATTATTTGGTTCTATTGAAGAAAGATAGAGACTATTTCTTTCTTGGAACTAATAAAACTAGGCCTGCATGCAATAAATTCCTGTAAGATACTAGCTTCATTAGGAAATATAAAACTAATATAATAATTCTTTTGTTTGAATGCTGTGTCTTATGCACCATAAAAAACAAATTTAGAGTTATTTGGCGTTCCCAACCTTGATCATTATGAGATAACTTCTTTTTTAAACCAAGATTACAAATAAAGTTGTCATATAAGGCCAGTAGTGAAAAATATTTTTAAAACCATGCCTCATTCTGAAATCAACTGGATTTGGCAAGCATCTAACTAATTAAAACGTATTTTGTAATTTGAAATTGGGCCAAGCCATTAAAGATAGCCTATACAAAACAGTCCAGGCTAATAAAGAAGGAACTCAAAAATTAGGATGAACCCAAAATGAGCAGAGCAGCTGCCTAACACCTGGTCATTAATGAAAATCAAAATAAAATGGTAAGAATAGCTAGAGGAATGGTTGGAAGACATAGTAATAAACTATGTCAAGATGACTATTTACAGAAAAAAGAAGGATCACTGCAAGGAGAAGAAAAACTTCAAGTTTCCCAAGGTAATAAACTGTGTTTCAAATAATCCAAGCTTAAACCACAGAGTATCTCAGAACCAACAACAACTCAATTTTAATAGAAGTGGTGGAAAACAAACAGATAAATCCATGTCTCACTTATATGTATTTAAAGAGAAATTGGCAGTTAGAACATCAAAATGAATAAAAATTGAAATTATTGCTGTTTCTTATTAACAACTCCAAAAGGAAAGGGAACGGAACTGGAGGTAAGGAAACCTGTCATGAGGGAGGCTGTGACCTTGGGCAAGTGACCTAGTCTCTAAATGCTTCAATTTCTCTCCTATTTATTTTTAAGTTTATTTATTTATTTTGAGAGAGAGAGAATGAGAGCAACCACAAGCAGGGGAGAGTCAGAGAGAGAGGGAAGCAGAGAGAATCCCAAGCAGGCTCCACACTGCCAGTGCAGAGCCCAGTGCTGGGCTTGAACCCACGAACCATGAGATCACGACCTGAGCCAAAACCAAGAGTCAGACGCTCAACTGACTGAGCCACCTGGGCACCCCACTTCAATTTTTCTTCTAAATTGAGGGAGTTGGATAGATGATGTCTAAAATCTAACACTGCATGTCATTGAAACTTGAGAAGTCTCCATGTAACTATATAAGGGCAATGGTTTGCCGCTGTGAACAATAAGAAACAGAGCCCAAGGGAAGTCTATGCTTTCTTTCTTATTGTTGAATGAGGCCCATTATAACTAGATTTAAAAGTCTCTCCTCATTTTCTTAATAAGATGTTGTTTCTTGGGTTTTTTTTCCCTTCCATCAGGAATGTCCTAAGGCATACGTGAAGTTCTTGGAGACTTTCCTTTCCCACCCATAACTTTCCTCAGTACCCTCCCTCTAACCTCAGCCAGCCCTCACATACAGAACTGTGCATGACAGACCCTTCCAGTGCACAGAAACAAAGGCTTACCATGGGAGAAAAAGGCAAGCTTTCCAAAAGCAGACAACTGGTTCATCACAATGCCTGGCCCAAGGGAGGAGCTTCGTAAATACCAGGTGAATGCCACACGTCTTTTTAGATGTAACAAACCCACCTGATTTTATCCCATTCCCTGAAACCCCTGCTAGTTCATCTAATAAATAGCCCCCTCAAGAGTCACTGGATGCTGTGTTCATGTGACAATCTCCCAGGACAGAGGAAAGTTATTTATTTTTTTCAATTTGAGAGAGAGAGAGAGAGAAAGAGCTTTGAGTGGAGGAGAGGGGCAGTGGGAGAGAGGGAGAGAGAGAAAGAGAGAGAGAGAGAGAGAGAGAGAGAGAGAATCTTAAGCAGGCTCCACACTCAGCTCAGAGTATAACACAGGGCTCGAGCTCATGATCATGAGATCATGACCTGAGCTAAAATCAAGGGTCAGTCATTCAACCAACAGAGCTACCCAGGTGCCCCAAAGAAAGCTGTGGGGTTCTTTTTTTTTTTTTTTTTTTTAAGACAAAGAGAGACAGAGTGTGAGCAAGGGAAGGGCAGAGAGAGGAGACACAGAATCTGAAACAGGCTCCAGGCTCTGAGCTGTTAGCACAGAACCTGATGCGGGGCTCAAACCCACAGACTACGAGATCATGACCTGTGCCAAAGTCAGACACTTAACTGACTGAGCCATCCAGGTGCCCCCCAAAGAAATTATTTTATTTTATTTTTTTGAAATTTTTTATGTTTTATTTATTTCTGAGAGAGACAGACAGCGTGAGCAGGGGAGGGTCAGAGAGAGAGGGAGATACAGAATCCAAAACAGTCTCCAGACTGAGCTAGCTGTCAGCACAGAGCCTGATGCGGAGCTTGAACCCACGAACTGTGAGATCATGACCTGAGCCGAAGTCAGACGCTTACCCGACTAAGCCACCCCGGTGACCCCCAAAAAAAGTATTTTAAAGGAACTGCTGAAATGATATATCTTAATCCTCATGCCTAACCCATGAGTAAGAATGGGAGACAGAAGAGTTCAAAATCCTTCAATTTTTGCAATACATATGCTGCTTCATCCTTCGTTCACTTTTCTTAAAAAGTTGCAATATGATGCTCCAAAATTTCCACTTACTTAAACCCACTCATATGGGCAATTTTAGGACTTCAAAGAAAGAGGGAAAGAGCATGGAAAAGGGAGTAAGGAGAAGGGAAGACGTCTTTTTGAGCTCTGCTAAATTTTTAGGTATGGTTCTGGGTACTTTTAAAACAATGTCTCATTTAAGCCTCAAGCTATTGGGTCTTCTATTTAGGCAAGGAAAGTGAGGCTTGCAGAAGGTGGTTTGCTTATACAGGATTACTTAGCTGGAAAAATGGCAGGCCAGGACTTAAATCCAGCTCTTTTTTTTTTTTTTTTTTGGACTATCTCTTTCCGAAAAACCCTTGCATTTGAGTTTGGTTCAGGTATTAGACAGTACCGAGAGGAATCACAGTAAATCTCTATTCCCATAGCTTGAAAGTGTTCTCTCTCTCTCCCTCAGGCCTTGTGCTTGGCCCCTTCAGGTCCCAGCTCAATGCTTCATAAAAATTTGAATTTCTTATTCAATCTCCCTTACATCCATCACTGATAATGTTATGCCACCATGATGGGCCAAATTGTGTCCTCCCAAAGATGTTGAAGCCCTAACCCACAGTGCCTGTGAATGGGACCTCATATGGAAATTAGGCCTTTGCTGATGACCAAGTTAAGATGGGTTTATTAGGGTGGGCCCTAATCCAATATGACTTGTGTCCTTAGAAAGGAAATTTGGACACCAAGACAAATACGCACACAGGGAAAACGCCACCTGAAGATGAAGGTAGAGATGCCAGTGGGGCGTCTATGATCCAGGAACACCAACATTTGTCAGCAAACTACCAGAAGCCAAGAGAGAGGCATGGACCATACTCTCCTCACTGCCCTCCGAAGGAACTAACCTTAATCTTGATTTTGGACTTCTAGCCTCCAGATCTGTGAAAGAAATTTCTGTGGCTTAAGCTACCCTACTGTGGTACCTTTTCTGCATGTCCCAGGAAACTAAGACAGTCAATGCTAAGAGTATATAGGGCAACACGAGAACAGCTGCAAATTATATAACACAAAATTATTCAGAAAAATCAAATAAAAATTCAGAGAGCAAAAGTACTGCAATATTTGATCAATATGTATTTATTCTACTCTGATCATTACAGTTTTCAGAAAATGAGGCCATCAGATGTAACCAAGTATTTTAATTACATCAATTGCTCAAAAAAAAAAAAGCTTTTAGTCTGGTAAGTAATTTTAATGCCTCCTAGAACTGTATTTCTGCAAGATTCATGCATGTGAAATTGACAGACGTGTTATCAATTCCCAGAGGAAATTGATAGTACCAAGAAACTGGAGGATGCTTAACTATCGAAACTCAGTCACAAGTTTCAGGTAAGTGCAGGCAGGTTAGGATTTTGAAAACCTAGGGAATGAACAGCAACAGGCAAGAATACACTTCATAGATACCTTTTCTAGGACTTTAGGAGTAGCCTCCAACACCCCAACTCAGGTCACCCTTTCATATGCATTTCTAGTTTGCTTTAAAGCACAAAGGATATAGAATTCGAAGAACACAGAAAGCAAGATTGTATTTTAGTGGACCCAATTCAATTTGTTAGCAAATATTGAAATTCATTTGCAAATTAATTGGAAAATCATCAAACACGGATTTAAGATAACCATGTTTCCACTGTGTATCGAATAAGATTAACTGGCACCAAGAAAAGAAAAAGCAACCTTAAAAATAGGTTACATAGATCAGCACATTCTGTATTTTTCTATGTCATACTTCTCATCAGCTGCCAGTCACATTTCTTCCAGTTCCAGATCACTAGAATGCGTTATTCAAGAAACTAGTTAAAAGTTTACAGATCAACTATTACTTTTTTTCATTATTTTAGCAAATATTTATTCTGCTTATAGAGTAAGCCAAGCACTGTGCTTGGATTCAGTGGTAAACAGAACAGGTACAATCTCTGCCCTCAAAAACCGTACCCTTCAACTTGTTTGTAAACTTGCAATTGGTGCAAAGGGAGTACATAGAAATGTAGTGTCCGTCTCTGGGTTTGGTATCAGGGTAATACTGGCCTCATAGAAGAATTTGGAAGTTTTCCTTCCTCTTCTATTTTTTTTAATAGTCTGAGAAGACTAGGTATTAACTGTTCTTTAAATGTTTGGTAGAATTTGCCTGGGAAGCCATCTCATCCTGGACTTTTGTTTGTCAGGAGTTTTTTGATTAATGATTCAGTTTCATTGCTCATAATTGTTGTGTTCAAATCAAAATATTAATCTCTCAAATTTCTGCCCAGTTTCCTCAAACCATAAGCAAACTTCTCCCTTGACATCAGGGTACTGTGGGTTCCCACTCTGTAAAATTGGTGGGTATCACTAGCAGAAGATTAGAACGTTGTTGGCAGAGGCCAAAGTGAGCTGGATGAGAGTGTGGCTGTGGTGATGGTGAAGAACACATGAACTTGAGAGTTATTTATGAGGTAGAATTAACAGGTGTTGGTAATCGAGTTCTTGTGGGAGATGAAGGTGGGCAACAATGGATTCAACAGGAAGATTGCTTAGATGGGGAGAACTTCTCTAATGAGACATCCACCAAAGAGGAGTAGATACAAGTTTGGAGAATTGAAAATAGTTTAACCTGGTCCTTGGGGGACAGATTTTATAACTAAGAAGTGCTGAGAAGGTCTAAATTTCAATGGTTTGTTTCTGCTGTATCTCTAAATTTTCCCCAGTTGAACACCCCAAAATATGAACAGAATCTTAACAATGGAAAGTCAGAAATGGGAGACTTCTAAGGCTTTGGGGTCTGAGGTCAAGTAGTTTAAGACAGATCTTTCAAGATAGGGATTCAGCAAAGTTTGTGACACAGTGGTTTAGAATCAGTGAGCCCGAAAAGGCAAGGGTCTTGAAGTAAGCCTTGATATATACACAGTTGTAAGTAAGAGTTCACCCAGGTGAGCAGACAGGGCTGTCTCCAATTAATTAATTTGTAGGAATTTTCTGAAGCAAATAGTAAAGTTATATATCGGTTTCTATTATTGATTTATTTCTTTGCAAGACAAAGTTTTTCCAGAATAAACAACAAATCATGTTGACTTAGGTTGTCCATAGTCTTATTGTCACAGATGGGAGGTCTCAGTTTTCATTCCCAACTTTCTAAACTTTCTTTTTTTTTTTTAAATGTTTTATTTATTTCTAGGAGAGAGAGAGAGAGACAGCTCGAGCAGGGTAGGGTCAGAGAGAGAGGGAGTGACAGACTCCGAAACAGGCTCCAGGCTCCGAGCTGGCAGTCAGCACAGAGCCCGACACGGGGCTCGAACCCACAAACCGCGAGATCATGACCCAAGCGAAAGTCGGACGCTTAACCGACTAAGCCACCCAGGCGCCCCTAAACTTTCTTTTACGTATATGCATCCACTAGAATGAAGTTTAGCCACCGACTATTTCTAGAGTTATCAGAACCTCCCTATCCATCTATAATAAGAAATCCCTCAGGTGAATACTGAGTAACCATGCCCACCTCTACCCCAGCACTGGCTGTGGAAGGGGACAGGAATTTTTATAGCAAGGCGATGGATAGAAATGATGAATGCTTTGGCAGTGACCGTGCGGATTGAGAACACCAAAGAAATTAAAGGCAGAGCGTTGTGAGGCCTGGTAGATTTAACAGCAAGATTTAGGCTGTTGGAGATAATCATGTAACACAGACTGTATAGTTCCCAACAGCACTGGAGCCCTCATAGATACCTGAAATTCTCTGACATTTTCTTAATAAGCTTTATTTCTCATTTTCTACAAAGGGAATTTCAAGGCAATTTCCAAATTTTTATATTTTCCCCAGACTTCCAAACCTACTATTCCCTTTCACTATCAGCAGATGACCTGGTTCCTACTTCCAAGATGGGAAAGGATCACGCAGTTTTGGACTCAAGTCTACTTACTGCATCTTAAATGGAAGCTTACACATACTTGCATCTATTCTTCTCTTCTTTTCTCCTATTGAATTGAGGAACTAGCATGCCTCCTCTTTGATCTGAAGCCCACTTCTCATTCCCTCAAGTACATTGTTCTATTAATTATTCCCACTCTTCCGTAGTTTCTTCATCTCTCTTAATTGGATTCTTCCTTTTTAATACTTTGTCTTCTAGTTTTCTTCTTGTCAATCGGGCTACTTGTTTCCAATTTCTTTTTGGTTTTTTTCAGCCACCCAATCGTTTATTTTTTAAATAGTAGTGATCCTCATAGATCTAACAGTGTCTTTTCTTCTTAGTCTTCCTTTCACAATCTTTTCTATGATGTATGCTTCCAATTATCATCTAAGACTCTCAGCTTTATATCACCTGTACAGTTCTCTCTTTAGAGGTCTAATCACATAAACTGGAGGATACACTTCACTTGGCTATTATATATGAAACTCAATATGCTCAAAATTTTCCCTTGGAATCTGCCCCTCTTCATATCTTTGAGAATGGTGCTGCCATTCATATTGCTGTACTCACATTGCACCATGGTGTACCTTTCCTCCTTTCTATTACTGCCCACATTCAGTCATGAAGACCATGGATTTTGCCTTCCAATATGTCCTGTATCTGCTCACCATTTCTCTTACTCTCCTCTAGTTTAAGCCTCTGTTACATGGTTGTGGCAAGAGCCTTTCTTTATCCATTCTTGTCCTTTCTAATCTATTCTATAAATAGCAATTCTGTGTATCACTCTTTATGTTTCCCTGTTTCTCTTGGGATGAAGTACATAAGGTACAAAAACAACCTAAGTGTCCATCAGTGGATGAATGAATAAAGATGTGGTACACATACAAAACTGATTATTAAGCCACAAGGAAGAAGGAAATCCTGCAACTTCTGGAAATGTCGATAGATCTTGAGGGTATTATGCTAAGTGAAATAAGTCAGGTAGAAAAAGAAAAATACTCCATGGTTTCACTTACATGTGGAATATAAATAAAAGTCAAACTCTGGGGCACCTGGGTGGCTCAGTTGGTTATGCATCCGACTTGGGCTCAGGTCATGATCTTGGGGTTCGTGGATTCCACCCCACATTGGGCTCTGTGCTGACAGCTCAGAGCCTAGACTTTGCTTTGGATTCTGTGTCCCTCTCTCTCTGCCCCTCCCCCACTTGTGCCCTGTCTCTCTCTCTCTCTCTTAAAAATAAACAAACATTTTTAAAAATGTTAAATAAAAAATAAATTAAAAAAATAAATAAAACTCAAATTCATAGAAACAGAGTATATAGAAAAATGGTTGCCAGGGGCTGTAGGTGGGGAAAATAGGGAAGAGATGGGTTAAAAAAAAAAAAAGGTACAAACTTTCAGCTATAGGATGCATAAGATCTGAGGATTTAAAAAAAAGTACACAATTCTTATCAGAGTTTATAAGGTACTACTTGATCCTACTTGGTCTGCCCCTCAGAATAATTTCCTTTTCAGTTATGTCTTTATGTGAACTTCTAAAATATGTTCATAGCACCATATCTTCCATCACAGAATTTACCACCCTGTTTTATAATCACTTTATTTTTCTGCTAAATTGATGTCTAAAGGAGAATCAGTCACCTTTCCCAACTATACCTAATATCCAGGATAGTGCCAATGGTCCATAAATGTTTGTTGAATAAATAGTTGTGTGATTAAATGTTGAGTTCTTTAATCTCTTTAGATAGCTCTACTTTCTGATAAAATCCTCTAAACTTAAAGGAAATCTAGAACAGATCTGTTCCCTGAAAGATCCCCCTCTTTCATCCTAAAATAAATCTTCCATATTGCTATTTCAGGTCCAAGAGCTCTCTGTAGAGAGATCTGGTTGATCATCCTAACACCAATGTTTAAGTCGCAGCATGATCTAACCTGTTTGTTCTCATGTTTGTCTGTGACATCCCTCAGTAGTTTATCTCATCTTTTTTTCTTGTCCTTATCATGTTTGTATATTCTAATTTTTACTTTAGTAAAAGTTTAAAAATGTAAATGGTTTAAGGAGTGAAATAGTTTAACAAAACTTTTTATGAGAAACAACAATCCCCTAGCCTTCCAACCTATTTCCCACTCTCCAGAAGCAAAACTTTCAAGAGTTTGGCTTTCTAAGTAGCACATTTGTATGGCTGTTCATTGATATTTTATTTTTAAACATTAAATCTTGATTTCTTATCATAGAAAAGGTAAACACAACTCTTGTTTGCATGCGCGCACACACACACACACACACACACACACACACACCATTGCACACCTGTACAGTTACTTTGCCCTTTCTTCCCAATGTAAGTTCTTTCCATGACTGAGCCACATAGTAGGCTCTGATAACTTTTTCTTACTTGAGTATTTTTTTGTGTTTGGTGGAGTTAATAATTTTCTAGTTTTTATATTTGCTTGGTTTCCTATGTACTTAGTGTCGGTTCAACACAAAACACCCCATCAGTTGTCCAAGTCTCCTCTCTATACTTTGCAGTAGATATTATTTCAATTTTTTACATTTAAAGAAATTTCTCTTGTGGTTTTCCTACTTGCTCCACCATAAATGACTTGCACTCTATTCTCACTGTAGATCTTTTGTTTCAGAATCACTTCTCTATCACCATGGGGATTCCCTTCTTGTTTCTTGTTTCTTCTATGTCTACCTTGAATGTACATAAAAATCATCTGGGGAACTTTAAGAAATCCTGATGACTGGGCCTCATCCAAACCAACTAACACAATACTTTTGGAAATGGGACCCCAAAATCAGTATTTCTTAAAGCATCCCAGTTGATTTGAATGGATGGCCAAGAATGAGAACAACTACTCTCTCTGTATTTTGTTTGTTTGTTTGTTTTCCAATTTTGGTGGCACACATTCTCCAGAAGTTCTGAGAAAGAGTATTTGAAAGAAAAAATTTGAGGCTACTTATCTGAACATGCTTATATTCTGCTGTCCATTTGATTTATAACTTGCCTAATATAGAATTCATAGCAGAATTTTTTTTCTCCAAATTTTTTAAGGCACTGATCTACTCACTATATTGTAGCTCTCAGTGTTGCTTTTGAGAAGTCTGAAAGTGTTCCGATTCCTAGTCTTTCATATATCATCTGTGCTTTTCCTGCTATATTTTTATAGGGTCTTCCCTTTGCCTTCAGTATTCTAATTTTTTTATAATTGTCTTGGTGTGGGCCTATTTTCATCCATTTTCTTGCTATAAAACACTTAAAAATTTTTTTTAAAAAGTTTTAATGTTTTATTTATTTCTGAAAGAGAGAGAGACAATGTGAGCAGGGAAGGGTCAGAGAGAGAGGGAGATACAGAATCTGAAACAGGCTCCAGGCTCTAAGCTCTCAGCACAGAGCCCGAAGCAGGGCTCAACCCACGAGACGTGAGAGCATGACCTGAGCCGAAGTTGGACGCTCAACCGACTGAGCCACCCAGGCACTCCTAAAAAATATTTTTTAATGTTTATTTATTTTTGACAGAGAGAAAGGGAGGGGGAGGGAGCATTAGCGGGGGAGGGGCAGAGAGAGGTGGAGACACAGAATCAAGAGCAGGCTTCAGACTCTGGGCTGCCAGCACAGACCCCATGCAAGACTCAAACCCACGAACCATGAGATCACAACCTGAGCCAAAGTTAGACACTTAACTAACTGAGCCACCCAGGCTCCCCTATAATCTTTTAATCTTGCAAATGGCCTTAAAATTCTGGACATTTTTGTTAAATTCCTTCCTTAATGACTTACTCTCTCTCTCTCTCTTTTTTTTTTTTCTCTGTTCTCTTATTCTGGAGCTCATATTTTTCAGATATTGGAATTTCTCTCCTAGTTCTCTATCAGTCTTTACTTTTTCTCCCCAGTTTTCCATTTCTAAGCCTTTTTGGTCTAAGTTATATGCTGCATTGTGTTCCCCAAATATTCAAATGTTGAAGTCCTATCTGCCAGTACCTCAGAACGTGACTGAGGTCAGAGACAGAGTCTTTGAAGAGACAATGAAGTTAAAATGGGGTCATTAGAGTGGGCTTTAATCCAGCGTGACTGGTATTTTTAAGAAAAGGAAATTTGGACACAGACACACCCAGAGAGAGAATGCCATATGAACACGAAAGTGGTTGTCTACAAGTTGAGGAAAGAGACCTCAGAAGAAACCAATTCTACTCATACCTTGATCTATAGCCTCCGGACTCCAGAAATGTGAGAAAATAAATTTCCTTTGTTTGAGCCACCCAGACTCTGGTACTTTGTTATGGCAGCCCCAGGAAATGAATAGAGTCTGCTTTATAGGATCTTTTCTCTACTTTATAGCATTATTCTTGTTTTTTCTTATGTCTGGCTATAGTATTTTTTAAGTTCTAAGAGTTGGGTTTTTTAATTATAATAGTGTCTCGCTCATGCTACAGAGATGCAATATCTCTTCTTATCTCTCTAAGGCTAGTAATGGTAATTTTCCTTTCCAGGCTCTCATGTTTATAGTTTTGGGTTTCCTCAAGTTGTCCATTTTTTGTGTGTTTTTTAGCTTTTGTCTTTTATGCTAAGTTTTCTCATGCACTTGATTCACCTTTTAAGAAAAAGGCAATAAAAAAAGCTGAGTTGAAGCTCTGAGTGGTGGATGGGGTGTGTTGACTGTGAGCTCATGCCCTTTGATCTTCAACCCAAACCTGAAACAAATGTGTCTTTCAATCAGATTTCATCCTTTAACTGGAGATGCAACCTTCAACCACCTGCAAATCCAGCTACTCCTTGTTGATTGAAGCTACTTACTACTTGTCTCTAGTCAAAATCTTGTTTATCCTTTAACACAAACTCAGATGCCTCTTCCTCAGTGACGTCTTCTCTAATACAATACCCTCAGGTCAACTTCAACTTTGCCTACTCTGGGTCCTACCGAGTGTCATTTCTCCATTGGAGCTTTTGCCACAGTCCTCTTTCATATGATAGATATTTGATGTGTCTGTGGGATATTCCATGTGACTGCATACATCAGTGGAGGCAGCAACTCCATTTCAGCTGTGTGTGTAGCTCATGTAGTAGTTTTGGTAAAGGTTCAAGGAAAAGTCCCTCAAAAACCTTTATCCTCAGTGGGACAGGGTGGGAGAATAGGGGAGCATAATTGGATCTTCTTCCTGAAAAATCAAATTTGATACTCATCTCGGAGTATTCGATTATTAAAATCATGAACTACAATTCCCTCCCATACCCCCAAAGTAAGTAACGTGCCATGCAAAGCTGCAATGTGGCTTTAATATCCTTTCAAATGATTTCACAGAGCATAATCTATTTCACATGATAGAACATTTCTCAAGCTGTAACAACAAAGAGAAGGAAAAACAAAACTCCAACATATCTAAATGAAAGAAGGAACCTTTCTGCATTTGAAGAAGTGATTTATTCTCATCTGGGATCATGTGCCCTTTCAGAATTCCATTCAGATAAAGTGTAAATCCTGGCACATCTGCAAAGGTGCCCATGTATAATACATCTTAGTTTGTGGCAAGTTTTTTGAAAACAGGTATCTGAGACTTTAGCATTTCTGCTGCTTTTATTTCACCGTGGCTTCAGTTGTAAAGTATCGTGGTGTTCCTACGTGGCATGCATTTTTGCCATGCAAACCATCCGTTTCCTCTTAAAGCTTCAGGAATACAACTGCATTCTCATCCACGTAGCATCCCATCCATAACTGAACTAGTCTTTCTCTTTTACTTTCAGCCTCTCATGTTTGCCCAATTAAATAGCATCAGCTAACTCTTTGTTCCTATTAATCTTTTCCTCTCAGGAAAGTTTTAACATTGTGGTTTTTAAATTATTGAGAGCACCCTGGGAGTTACCAAATATAGACTCATTCATGTGAACAGTAAACAAAGCGTGTTTGGATTCATACAAATTTATGATTCTGTAAAGATCTTGAAGAACCAGATGGGTTTATGAAATCTATCTCCAAGTACTCTCAGACCGGACATGTGGTTCAGGTACAGAATGAAGCACACACAGCCCGAGTTCCCATCAAACCACTTCTTTGTACAAACGAGATGGCCTCAGGAACTATTTAGCCTCTCTGTAAACCCCAGTCCCCATCTGTGAAATGGGCAAAATAATCGCATCTACTTCAGATGTTTGTGAATGTCAAATGAAATAATGTTCTTGGCCCACACTCTATAAATATTAGTTGCTGTACTTCTTATTAACAAGAACACCAAGACTGAAACAGTGTCATACAAAGAAATTGAAAGAACAGTTGTCCATAGTTTTGAAAACTGGTTGAGCCTCTATACCTGCCAAGTTCAAAGCTGGAATAAGTTGGTTAAATAAAACCAAAACCATTCAGAAATTAATGTGTGAATGAATAATTTTTAATACTGCATTTGGAACAAGAATTATAAAGGAATTGAAAGCATATGGCTTCCATTTTTTTTAAAATTATTATAAAGAAAACTTTAGGACGAAAGCAATAAATTGCCAGGTCAAACTTGTTTTGTTTTTGTTTGTTTGTTGTTTTTAAAGAATCTTTTGCTTTAATTAGAAACCTAAATTTAATGGGGCCCTAAATTCAAACCCTTCCTTCTTCCCAACAGGGTACATCATGCCCTATATGTAGAAACCAGTTTATTCCCAGTAAGGAGGGCCTAACTGGTAATGACAAAGGCTGCTCATAACCCAAATTGAAAAAAAAAGAATATATTTGTTTTTGTTTAAGAGAGAATTCACTTAACTGCTTTTATTTGAATTTCTCTGTCAAAACACACACACACACACACACACACACACACACACACACACACACACATCGTGATATTTTTAAAAGCCGAGAATTTGATAAAATGTAATTTGCTTTGCTTTCCATGTTGTTCACTTTTGGGTTTGTTTTGTTTTGTTTTTTAGTGTAAGTCTGTAGTAAGTTGATATATACAATATGCAAGAATGTTTTTCTAAATATTTGGAACATTAGTTGATTTAAAATTAATCTAAATAGCATTTCCGTAACCATCATCCACAGAACATTGTTCCTGGAATGCTGATAAACATGCTAGGAGAAAAGTGTCCTAACACAAATAGTTTGAAATAGAGACATTCATTATACATATTTATCACCATGTCAAGTGCTAATTAGCATATTAAAAACTCTAAGATGTCCTGTGGAGGAGAAATCTAGTTCTTCTTTAATCCACATTTTCCCAAAATTATTTGAGCCTGGAATCCATTTTTCCTAGCTTTTTTTTAGATTCTACAGAACACAATTTGCAGAATTCCTGCTTGGGGATACATTCATTACATTTGGGCAGGTTGAGGGTAGCTGTACCCATCACCGAGGGCAGGCGTTGTAGGCTCACCTTTCCGGAACTTCCTACTTTCTGCTCCTGCCACAGAAAGTGGCAAAACTACATACTCATTCTCCCAGCCCCGCCCCTTGCATTTAGGAATGGCCATGTGACACATTTGGACCAATGAGAGGTGAGAGAAAAGTGTGCTCGGGAATTTAGGCAAAGTTACTGTTTATTCTTTTTCTTTTTTTCTCTCTCATAAAAGAAGTTCCTCCTTTTAATCCTCCTTGAACATGCATGCTTATGTCTGGGGCTTTAGAAGCAATTTTGTGACATTATTAAGTCAGTCTCTCAACCCACATCAGAGGCCCACTTCCGATTATGGCACTAGGAAAAGGTTCTTTTTTTACTTGCAGCCAAAATATACAGTTGGGGACTAATAACACTTTTTCTTCGTGGTTTTTAGTCTTTTTAAAGTAACATTTCACTAGATGGATTTCTCTCTTTGACGGAAAAAAATATTTAAACACACGTAGTTCATGGCTAGTCCACTCTCACTATGGAAAAATTATCTGGAGGCCCCTGCAATCTGTTTTTTACACCACCTTCTTAGGGAGTTTTCCTCTTGTGTTTGGTGTGGGGTGGTCTGTAGTTTCCTTCACATTCCTCTCATCAAAATGTTATTTAAAAAAATATTTTTAAATCTTTATTTATTTTTGAGAGAGACAGAATGTTAGTAGGGGAGGAATAGAGGGAGGAGACCCAGAATCCAAAGCAGGCTCCAGGCTCAGAGCTGTCAGCACAGCTGAACCCATCGTGGGGCTTGAACTCAGAACTGAGATCATGACCTGAGCCGAAGTTGGATGTTCAACCAACTGAGCCACCTAGGCGCCCCTCAAAATGTTATTTTTATTTAAAACACTATTTACCCACATGTGATCTGCTCATTCTTGGTTTTCCACCAAGCCCTTTACATTTTGTGTCTCAGGTGATACAGTCTTCTGGTATGTAAAACAAAACAATATGAAAAGGAATACAGTCTCCTGCTTCACTGGTAAAACCTATGTTAAAAACTATTGTCAGGGGCATCTAGCTGGCTCCTGCAACTCTTGATCTCAGAGTCAGGAGTTCAGGACCCACAATGGATGTAGAGATCACTAAAACAAAAACAAACTTAAAAAATAACTATTATCAGATATTTTTTAAAATTTTTTTAATGTTTTATTTATTTCTAGGAGAGAGAGAGAGAGACAGTGTGAGCAGGGGAGGGTCAGAGAGAGAGGGAGTCACAGACTGAAATAGGCTCCAGGCTTTGAGCTAGTAGTCAGCACAGAGCCCGATGTGGGGGCTCGAACCCACAAACCGCGAGATCATGACCTAAGCGAAAGTCAGATGCTTAACCGACTAAGCCACCCAGGCACCCCTATTATCAGATATTTTTGTTTCAAATAAAATTATCACCTTCATGGTGATTGCAAAACAAAAAAAGTACGCACTTGTCCTTGACTCCAAACTGCCCTCATTCTCAACTATCTTAATTTACTTATAACAAAGATTTTTCATTCAAATACAAAATATTAATGGATATGCACTCTCCTCCTGCCCTTCCTTCACAAAAGGAAGCCTAACAGGTTGCTCTGGGCCTTTCTTCTCTTGTGAAACCATGTATCTTGGAGGCTTTCCATATCCGTGAATGGCGTCCACATGTTTACAGTGGCAAAGTATTCCATTGTTTGAATGTACATGAGATATTTAGCTAATCCTCTTTTGTTGGACATTTGGACTATTTCAACAAACAGAGCTGAAGCAGAAAACCCTCAGACACACGTCATCATGCACAAAGGAAGAGATACTGTAGGAGAAATACCCAGAAGCGGGCTTGCCCCATCAAAGGGTAGATGCAACTGTAACTGTGATTGTTAGTGTCAAATTGCTCTCCACAGGAGTGGTACCAATTTACATTCCCACTAGCAACAGTTGAATGTGCCTGAAGGCAAAGTTAGATTTTACCAATACGAGGCTAGAAATGGTATCTTAATATAGTGTTAACTTTTTTATCCTGTGGAATTTTGAACATCTCTTCTTAAGTTGTAGAGACCATTTACATTTCATTTTTCTGTTTTTCCTATGCCTTGCCAACTGTTAAAAAGTATACATAGTTTTTCATTTAAAGGAGCTCTCTGCATATCAGGGATATTAATTCTTGTTTGTAATATCGGCTGAATATCTTTTTCCCAGGTTACTGTTTGTCTTCTAACATATTTCTGGTGGCACTTTTATTGTCATGAAGAATTTTGAGTTTTTACCTAATCTTTTATGACATCTAAAATTTGAGTCTTAGAAAGACCTTCCTTATTCAAATCATATAAAGAAATCTATCCATGTATTATTTTAGTAATTGTATGGTTTTATTATTTTTACATTTAAATATTTGATCCATTTAGAATTTATACTAGTGTATAGTGTGAGGTAAAAATCTAACTTTTTTTTTCAGTTATTTACCAAGTTGTACCAATAGCAGTTACTGGTAAGTTCATTTTTTTAAGGATCTTTAAATAGAATCTTAGGGGCACCTGGGTGGTTTAGTCGGTTGAGCGTCAGACTCTTGATTTTGGCTCAGGTCATGACCTTACAGTTTATGAGAGACCCATTACTCTGCAGTGGGTCTCTGCACTGATGGTGAGGAATCTGCTTGGGATTCTCTCTCTCTCCTTCTCTCTCTCTTCTCCTTCCCTACTCTCTCTCATGCATGCTCCCTCTCTTTCTCAAATAAATAAACTTAAAACAAATAAATGTGAATTTTAGATATCTGGCTAAATGTAATGGTATCATTATTTTCTAAGCTAAAATTCATAAAAGAAAGGGGTTAGGAAATTACCCCTACTATGTGCACAATATACCTGAAGATGGAAGTGGAAATTTAGGTTTTGAGATTCTTTGAATCTATAGTAACTAGATTGAAATGGATATAGAAAGTCATATACGGAAAATGTTAGGCTATGTTAGGGAAATACTGCTATAGCGTTTTATCATTTTCCTTTTACAACTTAAGGGCAAATGATTAAGAAAATTACACCGGAGACTCAAAGGAGAAGAGCATTTTCATGATAAGTGAATGAACAACCTAAAATGGAACTGGGTACAATGCTCTCTCAGTGACGTTTTTAGGCCCCACTCTGGAAGTGCTGAATCAAAATATCTAGAGCGGGTGGTGGAGGTTGGGGCAAAAATCGTGAGCTAGGACAAGGGGATCTATATTTATAACAAGTTCTCAGATGGTTGTAGTGCAGGCGCTCCCACACAAGTTAGTGAACTCCCATCTAGGAAACTCTGACTTCTAGCCTGAAAAAGAAAGGGCAGAAGCCAAGTTCAGAACCACAGAACTTGAAAAAATGTGAAGGAATGATTGGACCCAGCCCATTGTCTTCATTCTAATTAAAGGACACACATGTGCTTCCTCTCCCCAAATGTCTCAGTAATCCACAAATGCCATCAGAAGCTCAATTTCAAAGTCATCACCCCAACAATCAAGAATTCTTGTCTTTCCACAAATGATCTGTCTGGCTTTAGTTTGGATCACTTTCTTTTTGTTAAATCCTACTTTTAATATTCCTTCAGCTTTGAAAGTATGCCAGGCACTTCATAAACCTTAATGTTTTCACTTGGTTTCCCACAAGCCTTGCAAAGTGGGTATTATGGATCTAATGTTTACAGTTAAGAAAACTGAGGCTTGGAGAGATTGTATAACTAGTTTAAGGGTCCTGAGTAAGTGTGTTCAGCTGTTTTGTGAAAACTTTCTATAGAGAAGAACATGATCGGCATCTCTTTCTATGATCCTCAGACAAAACCCATGATGGGTTGAAGATACAGTAACCAAGAACATCTTAATCTTTACATACTTAATTTGCATTCTTTAGATACAATTTTGGACCTGAGAAGCCTATTTTAAAAAGCATCCCTCCTACAATAATCTCTTTCTGTCTTTTCACCTGCTTGGTCTTTCGTCAATGTATCCCTCAGTACCTGACAGCACGTTACTAATCAGTTGCCTGCCCTGGACCACCAGAATGAAAGCTTCCCCCAGTGCAGGCACTTGGTCTCCCTTGTTCTCCACTATATCCTCAGTTCTTGGAACACTGGAAGTCATCAATTTTTGCTGGAGAAATAACTGAAAGTGAATTCTTCATTCATACTGGCTTCTTTTCTTTACAACTGCCCAGGTTTGAGGTTTTGTTCTGTTTTCAAATTCTGAGCATATAGCTGGGTGTTAGGGTTTAAAGCTGGTTTAATAACCCGGTAACTATAGTTTCTCCCTTCTATAACTATAGTATCTCTGCTCCTTGGGAAAATAAAAGCCAGCAAAAAGCAGAGCTTTGAAAATCATTATCATCACACCTGAGCCGCCTTTTCTCTGTGCCAACTAGTGTTCCTCTGCCTTTACTCTGCTGTTCTTTTCTCTATAATGTCCCCTTTTCTCCACTAGGCACAATCTATAACACTGTCACTTACTAAGGACTTCCTATGTGTCAAGGAGTGTAAATTGTATTTCATGAGGTACTTCATTAAATTATCCCAGAAACTCACTCAGGTGTGTTAACCTCCATTTTTCACATAAGGCATATGAAGTTCAGGGAGAGTAACTCACCTGTCTGAGGAAAAAGAGCTAGGACCCCAACCCAAGTTTATATCCACTTAAATCTCAAGCTTTTTTCACAATGTCTTCAGTGTGTGAGAGAAACCTGGTTAGCTATAGTGTCTCCATGAGCTCGAAGGCTACTATTTTCTAAAGACCCGTTAACCTAAAAGATCTGCATCGTGAAACAAAGGTAAGGGCAACATTCCATTTCTTTACTTTTATAAATCATGTTAAATATGGTTCATTTCATAATGTACTAAGGTCTGGGGAAAATACAACTTTCGTCATTTTGTGGGGTATATCAGCGAGGAAATGCCTTCAGTCAAATGTAAATGAGACCTAATGTGTCTTGAAGAAATAATGGTTACGCCATCTAGTGAAAGAAATCTGGAAGTCAGGACTCCAGATACAGCGGCTCCACAAAGCCATCTAATTTTTAAGATCCTTCCAATATTCTGCTCTGCCATTTTCAGTGCCTAATTTTCATGCACAGAGGTGTCTCATGGTTTATGATGATTTCTAGAGCTCTACTCATGACATCTGCCAGACAGACAGGAAGGAGGAAAGGTAAAGAAACGTGTCCTATTAAAAAACTTTCCCAAAGGCCCAACCCACCAGAATCCTCCACCTTCTGTGCCAAATATGGCCACGGAAGTCTTCTCCGTGGCTCCCACTGACTGGAACTTGATGCTCAGTTTCCTAATAAGCACGCAGCACTCTCCCCTTACAGGATGCATTGAAGAAAAGTGTATCATGCAAGTCTCAGCCACCATGGTACCCACTGCCAATCCCTTATTCTCAATCTTAGGCAGCATACCTGCTTCAGTGATCTTTTGCAGCCTAACAAATAACCCCAGAGCTTAAATTATTTTAAGAACTTAAAAATACAAGCGAATACCTCTCATCGTTCTTCAATCTGGGCCGACCTCAATGGGAAAGTCTCATCGTGGTTGCAGGTGGTATTTGGCTGAAAACCTTCATGCAACTGCTCTCATCCGTCAGCACTCCTGGAGCTAGCAAGTCCTACTGGGTCCTCTCTCTTCCCCCACAGTCTCTCTGTGTGGCCTCTTATCACTTAGTGATCTAGTCAGTGCTTTTTTCCAAGGTGTCTGGATCCTAAAAGAAAGGGGTTCAATAAAATGTTAGGGGAAGCTGTCCGCTAAGGTTCTGGAGCTGACACTAGCAAGGCATCACTTCCTCCATATTCTGCTGGTCATAAAAAAGCCATAAAGCCAACCCAGACTCCAGGGGAAGGAAAGAACCTTCACCTCCTAAAGGAATATGACCACTGTAATCCACCATTCTATACCCTCCCTTTAAGGTTGGACCACTCTTTCTATAAACATCAGTTTCTCTAACTACATCCTTTCAGGACAAGTCAATGATAATCTCTTAATGGACCTAACCTTTCCAAACAAACATTTCCAGGCCTGAAAGATAAAAAGTTGCTAACACAATGCACCTGCTTCTCTCTAGACAAGGGAGTCTATAAGAATTGGCTTCTTGTGAAAGAGAAATATTCTTTTCTTTCCTTTTGGAAATGAGGAAACAGTGGCAAAAAGTCAAGAATGTATTATTTCAATAACATTCCAGTTACAGTCACATTCATATTTTTTAATATAGTTAGCTTCTAATTCCCTGCTGTAGTTTGGTAGAGCATAGACATAAGAAAACAAAATTTAATGATGTTTATAAAGATTGATTTTGACAGCTTCAATTTCATTTATATTCAAACCGTTATCCTATCCCTGAAAGAACAGAAAAATAATTGGGTTGGCTCCCACCTCCCTTTCCTTCTCATTGTTTAAGAAAAAGATAAAGTCATTAGTATATAAATTCAGCTCAAAGCAGAAAGAGATCTTATTGGTTCCAGAGCCTGGGAAATCACAAGTAGGTCTGGTTTCAAGTGTAGCTGGATACAGGTGCTCAAATATTATCACCACTGCCCTTTGCTTACATGTTCTTGGCTACAACTCTCAGTTATTTGGCTTCATTCCCTCCTGCCACAGATGAGCTTTGCCCAGTAACTGGAAAGAGAATTTCCAGCAGCACCATCATAATTTTCTTCAAGATTAGCCCTCCCATGAAAAATAACTTCTCCTCCCATCCTAATAATAATCCCATGGAAAGATTTGATTTTCCCGTTTAGGTCACATGTCCACTTTTGGATGATCTGCTTTCTCAGAAGAATGCTCTGGTATACAAAAAGTGCCCTGCCCCCCAAAGATGTCCACATTCTAATCTCTGTAGCCTATGAATATGTTACTTTGTGAGCCAAAAGGGACATTGCAAATGTGATTGAATTAAAGGCCTTGCAATGGTAGGATTGTTCTGGATTATCCAGGTGGGCCCAATGTTATCACAAGGATCTTCGGAAGAAGGGGGCAGAAGGAATCAGAGTCTGAGAGGAGGAACTGAGAACTGTGATTATGGGAGCAGAGATTGGATTGATGAGCTTTGAAGCTGGAAGGAGCCACAAGACAAGGAATACAGGTGTGGAAGGTGGAAAAGGCAAGAAGCAGATTCTCTCCCAGCACCTCTGAATGGAACCAGCTATGCCAATACCAATTTGGGGCTCTGGCCTCTAGAACTGTGAAAGAATAAATTTTGGTTGTGTTAAGCCACTAGGTTTGTACTAACTTGTTACAGTAGTGAAAGAAATTCACATAAGTGGTTTCCTGATTCGGCTCCGTTTAGTTTGGATGTTTTGATCTGTGGTCAAGGAAGGGGGGTAGGAGTTGATAAAGAGCGGGGCAGAGCGGGAGCATGTGGTTGATAGTACAGCCAAGACCACATAAAATCAGGCTGAACTCCCTCGGAAGGAAAATTCCTTTCCTGTATGAGGAAGTAGATAGAAAAGAAGGCATGAGGGGTGCCTGGGTGGCTTAGTCAGTTAAGCGTCCGACTTTCACTTAGGTCATGATCTCGCGGTTCGTGGGTTGGAGCCCCGCGTCGGGCTCTGTGCTGACTGCCAGCTCAGAGCCTGGAGCCTATTTCAGAGTCTGTGTCTCCCTCTCTCTCTGACCCTCCCCTGCTCACGCTGTCTCTCTCTGTATCTCCTAGAAATAAATAAAACATTAAAAAAAATTTTTAAAGAAAAAAAAAAGAAAGAAATAGTTCCCTAATTATTTGGGAACCCAAGTTAAAAAAAAAAAAAAAGAAAAGAAAAGAAGGCATGATAAATATAGTCAACAAGTAAACACCACCATAAACAGTAGCTACCACAATCTAGTACTACCATCTAGTACTACTCATAAGTAAAAAATGGTGAGTCCAGCAGAAGGAAGGAACTAACTAACTAACTAACTAGGTGTAGGACTTACCGTTGGGCTTGGATAATCACGATCCCACAGCAGCAACAGCTAAGGTTTCCCTGCTTCGATGTCCTGAAAGACAAGAATTATGAGAGATAAAACACCTCTTAGAATCAGTAAGACCTAAGTTCAAATCCTCCACTAAGAGTGAACACTCTCATCTTGGTTTTCAATGGTAACATGGTAGAGTTCGTGATTCCTCAACTCTTCCAAAAAGAATGCAAATGTAGGAGAGAAACCTGAATGCACACACTGAGAATTTCACAAGGGTCCCCACACAAATGAACCTTTCCTTGAGTATTGTTTTTATTATTTAAAATTCAGGCATTTGAATTTAATATAAAATTGATATTTTAAAAGTCCTGTGAAATAATTTATTTTTCTTCCCAGGTGTTTGAATTCATTGATGCTTCAGAAAATTCTACCATTTTTACTCTGGGTTCAAATAGTCTATAATGTAAATGATGTACATAACACATGTAGCCTGTTTGTGGGATTAGGCCCAGGACCCTTCCAGACCTCCAAGTTCTGAGACAATCACCCATAGGCTCTGTGGGGGCACCAGATGATCACCAAAACTGGCTGGTGAAACAGTTTGGCTTTTCATGACGCTCCTTGACTTTAGCATGTGGGAGAGGGCTTCCCATAGAATTGCACCAACATGGTTGCTTGAGGAAGACAGTTAGAAGGCCAGGAAATGAAAAGTCCTTTAGAAGGAGTCATTATGGAGAGGGGAAAACGATAGAGAGAGAGACAGAGAAAGAGAAAGAGAGAGAGAGAACTCTAGATGCACTCACTGTCAGACTGCAACAGGGAAGAAACCTGGAGCAACTTCTGTCCAGTTAGCTCACAAAACCAAAAGAGGTAATAATAGCAAGTTAGGGTTATTGTTTTACCCTGCTAAGTTTATGTACCAGTAGATAATCAAAACAAGGGTACCGTCTGGAGGAATCTCTGGAAAGGGAAAAAAGAATATGTAACTCAGGCACATAACCTTCTATATCCAGGACCCCTGATTCTACCCCAGCACCTCTGATTTCACTTTCCATGTCGGATTTTAAGGGTTTCTTTACTTTTCCATTTCTCTGCCTGGAAGACAGTAAGTGCTTCATAAATGTATGGGGAGGGCCACCTGGGTGGCTCAGTCAGTTAAACATCTGACTTCCATTCAGGTCATGATCTTTAGGCTCTTGTGAGTTTGAGCCCTGTGTCAGGCTCTGTGCTGACGGCTCAGAGCCTGGAGCCTGCTTTGGACTATGTCTCTTTCTCACTCTGCCCCTCCCTCACTCACGTTCTGTCTCTCCCTCAAAAATTTTTAAAAAATTTAAAAAAATTAATAAATAAATGGGGAAATGGGAGTGAGGAGACAGGGAGGCTGGGAACTAAGCCCAAATGATGGGAACTACAACCTCAGACCCTCACTGAAGTCTTTCATGGGTTGAATTTGGTGGAAAGCTGCAAGTAGTACAACGTGGCCTGAAGGTGCCGTACCACCAATTCCATTACCTACCTACCCACTGAGTAACTATGTTACTTCGTATCCTAGGACACATTCTCACACTGGAATGCAGGAAATAGAACCAACAGGTAGTATCCACCAGAAGTACCAATTGGTAGACAAGTAAGCAATTAAAAACAAAATTTTAAATTAAAGTAAACCCAAATGTGTTGTGGGGAAGAATGCAAAATTAGCATGGATTTTGAAGGAACAAAGGGTGAACCCTCAAAGAATACTCACCCCTGCACTGGCATTGTGCTATATCGCCAGAGTAAGTGTTCTGTCTTCTCAGTTAGTAGGAACTCAGTTTTAGAAAATCCCATGTAAGGGATTATCAATCAAAATGTTGATATTGTAATGTCTTCCTGTACCACTGGTCAAAAAGTGGGGCACCTGCATGGCTCAGTCATTTAAGAGTCCAACTCTTGATTTAGGCTCAGGTCATGATCTCACAGTTGGTGGAATCGAGTCCCATGTTGGGCTCTGTGTTGACAGCTTGGAGCCTGCTTGGGATTCTCTCTCTCCTTCTCTCTCTGCCCCTCCCCCATTCATGTTCTCTCTCTCTCTCTCTCAAAATAAATAAGCTTAAAAAAAATTGACAGCTCATAGCTAATCTGCACTTGTCTTATCTGACGCACAAAGCAATTACTATTTTTTTTTTTTTACAACTTGAATTAGTGGCCAATATTTAAAGCTCAGGAGTATAATTTACTAAGCTGGATCTCTGGCTTCTGAAAGAAACTGGATGAGCTGACAACCTTAAGTTCGTCTCTTCATGTGGCAACAGTCAGCTAGTGCCAAGCTTCAGCTTCTCCCCCTTTTCTTTAGACAAGACCTGGTCCCAGTAGTTTGCCACGGTCTTCACCACTTCCTGTCCACCCAACCAGCCAGGCTACGGCCTGTTTCTCTTGTCTGTGGTAACAGCCTGAGCCTGGGAAGTTCAGTTCCATACCGTCATGGAATCGTTTGTGTCACTTTCCACTATTTGTCACTGACTTCCAAATTTAAAAAATTTTCAGGATACTAGTCTTAGATCTAGAAGATGGGTCTTTATTTTCCCAAGTCCCAAATCAGAGAATCATAGAACTGGAATGGACCCATTTTTTTTGATGATGGCCATAGCATCCTGAGGGCTGCCACTCAACCATGGGGATTAGAAAGACTCCCAAGATTGCCTGACTTACTCTCAAGGAAAGATTCAGACTCAAAACTTATATCTTCCCCAAACATAGAGTCCCAGAAGAACTGGGCAACAAAGTTAAAACTGGTTCTTTTTTTCTTTAAGTTTATTTATGTATTTTGAGAGAGACTGAGACAGCACAAGTGGGGGAGGGGCAGAGAGAGAATGGGAAATAGAGAATTCCAAGCAGGCTCCATACTGTCAGTGCAGAGCTCAACGCAGGGCTCGAACTCTCAAACCGTGAGATCATGACCTGAGCTGAAGTCAAGAGTCAGACGTCGACTGAGCCATCCAGTCTCTGCAAAATGAGCCCTTTTAGAGCATGCACTTTCCTTATGAGACACACAGTCCTTTTCACAGTGTTCGATGTGGGGAGCAGTTCCCAAAATGTCTTTGGATTCTGTCAGGAACAGGTGAGGGTGGCGTCCTTACAGACACGTGGACAGCCAGGTAACAGAGTCCAAGTTCCTGCGGCACTGTGTGTGTGTGTGTGTGTGTGTGTGTGTGTGTGTGTGTGTGTGTGTGTGTGACTGTATCCACATCAGGAGCCGTGAATGTTCAGCATGAGTCATGGTTTTGTTTTCTGGGCTCAGTAGCCTGTGGTCTGGCAGGAATCAAGGTCTGGGATTTTGCAACAGCTGTTCATGTCATGTCACCTGCGGCAGCAACTTAGCGTGCACTGGCTTTTTATCATTTTTATCCACTCATGAGCACTGGCTTTGATTGCCAAAAGGCCATGTTTCTCAACTAAAAAATAATATTCCTATCTGGAATGAGTGTGGAGTCTTAAATGGTGGGGTCTAAATTCTTATCTTATGCCACATGGTTTTAAATTGCTCAGGTAGTCTCCACTTTTAATTGAAGGTGGCTAACTCCTAAAGAAAACATCTACAACATCTATCCAGATGCAACCATAACTCAGAGAGGATCAATAGCAAATAGAGTAGAGATGAAGGCTCGTTCTCTCTCTAGCTTATCTTAAAATGACTCTTATGTTTTCAAGGCACATCTGCCCTGTTGCCCATTCAGGAATTGAATATGCAAACTTCTCACTACCAGGCAACTGTTACAAGGTCCTTTCTATCACCTTGTAGCCCTGGTCTTTCTAGACTTCATTTTTAGCCCACCTTCTAAGGAAATCTCCCTAATCCCTGATCTCGCATTTGTCTGTTCCTGGACCCTTTCCAGCCTCTCCATGGAGAAAGGCAAAGTGTCCTTTGGAGTGTGGTCATGGGAAAAACACTGATTATGTGATGAACATCGGCACTGCCTGTCCCCTGCAGATAGCACACAGCAAAGACAGAGGGATGCCACAGAGGGTTGTGTCCCTGTCTTGTTGCGGAACCTGAATTAACCTATTCTGATAACGAAACAGCCAGTTTGGATGGATGTAACATAAAATCTTACCAAACGTACTTAGGAAGGCAAAGATCTAAGCCATAAGTCAGTCTTGGATGACGGGTAATGGTGTGAATAGTCACAATAGGTCTATCAATATCACTAATTGGGAACTCTTCAAAATGCTCATCAAAATGCCCTTAAAACATGATGCTTCTTTTGAAGGTAGTCTATTATTAACAAAGGGAGTTTTCAACTTAAAAAGTATTTGCAGGTATGTAATATTGGAGAACAGGAAAGTGTAAATTTTTATTTAGGTCATTGAAGAAGGAGCATAAGGCAAGCTGAGGCTGCAAACATGCCATCCCCACCCCCAGGTGGGAATTGTGTGGTATTCCTTGGGCACTCCTGGCTGCCCAAGAATAAAGGAAAGGGGAAAAATAAATGGTTAAGTCATAGAGATCATAGTCCTGCAGGACCTAAGTCTCCATCACCCCTCCATAGTGATGTGGGAAACAAAGGCAGAAGAAAATGGCAGATAGAACTAAATTTCCTTATAACGTGTAGCTCATTGACAAATACTTGAGGCTGGCAGGGTAAAATGTTTCTCCAGGAACTCCATACTGTTTTAAATGCTAATGGTTTGCTAGAGAGAAAAACAACCTTAGCTTGACAATAGCTAGGCCTCCAGTAACCTGTGAGTCTTTAGCATATGAAAATCTCACTGGAAAATTCTCCTGGACTTTAGTCCCCCCAACTCTATAGTATATAATCAGTCTCTCCTCCTTGTCCTGGGGCAGCTCTTCCTGCCCAAGGGTCCTGTCCCAGTGCTTCAATAAAATCACCGTTTTGCACCAAAGATATCTTCAAGAATTCTTTCTTGGTCATTGGCTCTGGACCCCGCGAACCCCACTGTTACCCCCCAAAACCTCATCAGTTATTATTACCTAATAAAATTATCTGCTTGCCATTTCCAGATCAGAAAGCAGTATTGACAGAAAATTCTAGATAAAATCTATTGCAGCAAATTCAGGTGACTTTTACTTTGATATGTGATCATTTATTTTTTTAATATTTATTTTTTCAAGAGGAATGGAGAGAGAGAGCACACGTGCAACACATACGAGTATGAGTAGGGCAAGAGCAGAGAGAGAGAGAGAGAGAGAAAGAGAGAGAGAGAGAATTCCAAGCAGTCTCCATGCTCTGGAGGAGCTCAGTCCCACAGCTGTGAGATTATGACCTGAGCCAAAATCAAGAGTAGGACACTTAATGGACTGAGCCACCTAGGCACCCCAGTAATGATTTACTTCTAATAGTGATCCATTGTGTTATCACAAATCTGTCTCTTATCACAAATATTAACACTAATAATTCTATTTATTTTTTTTTAACATTTATTTGTTTTTAGAGAGAGACACACACAGCATGAGCAGGGGAGGGGCAGAGAGAGAGTCAAAGAATCTGAAACAGGCTTCAGGCTCTGAGCTGTTAAAGCTTTTGATTTTAAGTTCTGTAGAAGATGCAAATAATACTAAGAGGGAGCATACCTTTTGTTCATTATCAGTGAATGTTGCAGAGAAAAACATAAAACCTTAAGAAAGACTGATTGTCCAGAGGATAAACAGGGCTTAGGAGAGGCCATGGAGAAGCAAAAAGAGACAGCAAGGATTGGAGTGTGTGTGTGTGTGTGCATGTGTACACGTACGTGTGTGTGTGTGTGTGTGTCTTAAAATTTGGAGGGGGGCGCCTGGGTGGCTTAGTCGGTTAAGCGTCCGACTTTCGCTCAGGTCATGATCCCGCGTCGGGCTCTGTGCTGACTGCCGGCCCAGAGCCTGGAGCCTGTTTCAGTCTGTGACTCCCTCTTTCTCTGACCCTCCCCTGCTCACGCTGTCTCTCTCTCCTAAAAATAAATAAAACATTAAAATAAAAAAAAAAATTGGAGGAAGTGGCAGGAGGAAATTCTAGAAAAGAATTGTAAAAAACCCTCCTCTCCCTCTTCTTCCTCCATTCAACTACTTAACAGTTTTGCCACAAAGGAGCTCTGCCTCAGGCTCTCTTGCAGCTTATTTCCATACCTACCTTATGCCTTTCTACTCAATTTATAAACTGAGAGGAAGGCCCAACATAGCTTTTTCATATACAAATCAAGGAAGATATATTGAGAATAGTAGACAAGGAAACTACAAATGGCTGAACATTACATAGGGACAAAGAATGATTAATTGGTTGTAGGAAACACTATGCCACTCAGATCAGAAAACTCTTGGGGTTGGGTACTCCCAGGAAGGGAATCATTGTATTCAATCCCATGAGAAGCCAAGCGTGCCTTCCCAATGAAACAGCAAGTCAGCATGCCAGCAGATTAGGGTATTGTTCTGGGACAAAGCGGAACATACGTAGGCTATTCTGAGAAGTTAGAAAGTCATGATTACCCCACAAATTGGCCCAGACAATTTAATCACGGTGTGGGCAATACAGGAAGAAAACATTTTATTAATATAATTTTTCTCATTTAAAATACAACTGGCAATTCTCTTCTAATTATCATGAATTGACCCAACAAAGAACAGAAGAAATATTTCCTTTTGATTGTATGTACTGTTGTTTCCTTAGGGGATGGGGGAATGTGTGAATATTAAAAAAAAAAAAAAAAAAAAGGAACCAGAAGTTATAAACTAGACCATATTCTTGGCTCCCATTTAGAAAGAGGCAGAATGTTTGGATCAATATCATAGTCATCTGCTAAACATCCATGCTCCTTGGTCTACCACAAACTGGTACTCTTCAAATCGTAAATATATACATGTTTTAACAAAAGAGGTGAATCAATACCATTGTTTTATTCATGCCATTTTTCTTAAAAATGTTGTCTCATCAGACAAACAATATTATGGAGAATCATTTTCAAGTCTTGCCAATTCTTTCTTCTATAAAAAATTGAGTTTGTTGTTAGGAGATTCTTCTGAGCTTTCTTTTTGAGTCAATGTCTATAAATAATCTAAAACATTATGTTTTGTGGATAATTGAGATTTTCCTCTCAACTAAAACAGCTCATCCATCCATTTTGGTTGATATTGGCAAGAAAATATCCATTTGTTTTATCAAGATTAGTTATTTCCATAAACCATGAAGACTGAAGAGTGCCTCACACAAAATAACTTCTGTCCCAGGAAATGGTTAAGCAAAAGGGGAAAATATACAAAAAGAATGCCATCTTGTGGCTGCACCAATAGAATAACAATAATACATTTATCACCCCAGAAGGTAACATTATGGTCTCCAAACCAGGAGCTTTACATCATAATATGAGCCACTGAGAAAGCGGTCCACACTGCCCAAGCCTACATGAGTCCAGATGCTGTCCCATCCTCAGATCCCAAAGGGAATGATATTGTTTAATTTGTACCTTAGAATCAGATATTCCTGGGAAGGCAAATTATTTGGAGAGACCTGCCAAGGATATTAATCTACTTGGGAAAATGCCTCTGGGTATGATATTGAGTGGCCTAGGGGGCCAAAGAGAACTAATTTCAAGATGACTAAGGGAAGGTACCCAGGACCTCAGGTGTTTGAATTTAGAAGAGAGCTGCTTTGTGGTGGTAGCCTAAAACCAAGTGGACTTTTGACACAGTCTTACCCCAAGCACTGGAAATAAGAACTAAGAAACACAATTGAATATATACCAGTTGTTTTGAGCCAAGTAGAGAAGAAGCAAGCTCAGTAAGCTTTTGTTATTTTAAAATGCTGATTCACAGCTAAAAGAAGGGTTTAGATAAATACATGGTTTATAGATCCATGATGCATCATCAGGAAAAGCTGATGATATTTAGTACACATTTTGTGGTCGATGTCTACAAGGTTAATGATATCTTTCCACAAAATGGAGACTTAGTTCTTAGAACTGCAAAAGACCTGAAAGGTCACATAGTTCACTCTCTTAATTTAGCAGAGGGAGAAAATAAGGTCCAGGGAGGCTAAGTGTCTCAAATAAAATCACACGGTCAGCTAATGATTCAACTAGGTGCCAGATGTGGGGTACACAACTTTCTAGTGTGTGTATATATACATATATATATACACTATTTAAAAAAACCATATATATATATATATATATATATATACATATATATATACACTATTTAAAAAACATATGTATATATAAATGTATACATTTTTGTGTATTGTATATGTTTATTTGTATGTAATATACTTATCTATATAAAATATATTTGAAAATATATATACACATATCTGTATCTGTTATCTATGTGTGTAAAGATATGTATACATACATATCCCTTTCTTAGAGATTCAAAATGTACATTATCATATAAAAAATTCTGAGCAGTCTTTCAGTAAAGAAATCTGTTCAACTTTATTAGGCTCAGCTTTTCCCAAACTTACTTGGCCATGAAGGCCTTTTTGCCATGCAACAATTACTAACATCCATGAAACTAAATCATGGAAATTCTGTGTAAGAACCTCACTTGGTTCTATAATTATTCTTTTTTGTCTACTAGTTCATTTTTTTCATTCTAGTTAAGTCAAGCTAGAAATATAGACAACAAATAAAAATAGGTGGTTGAATAAACCCCAGAGTTTCACTCACTCACTTAGTTTATTAAAATAATAGTGAAATCCCAAAGTTACCTCTCTGGAGATCTGCTGCATGGCACAGAACCAGTTGGGGCCTCTATATTTTCATACATTTGCAAACTAATACAGCATTGGCCTACTTTTTTCAATGCTGTATTTTTTCAACTTAAAAAAAATTTGGGGGGGGCACCTAGGTGGCTCAGTCGGTTAAGCATCTGACTTCGGCTCAGGTCATGATCTCACAGTTCGTGGGTTCGAGCCCCATGTCTGGCTCTGTGCTGACAGCTAGCTCAGAGCCTGGAGACTGTTTCAGATTCTGTGTCTCCCTCCCTCTCTGACCTTCCTCGAAGTTCACGCTGTCTCTCTCTCTCTCAGAAATAAATTAAAAAAAAATTTTTTTTACACTTATTTATTTTTGAGAGATACAGTGAGACAGAGTATGAGCGGGAAGGGGCAGAGAGAGAAGGAGACACAGAATCTGAAGCAGGCTCCAGGCTCTGAGCAAGTGTTCAGCACAGAGCCTGACACAGGGCTCGAACCCACGAACCGTGAGATCATGACCTGAGCCAAAGTCAGACACTTAGCTGACTGAGCCATTCATGTACCCCAGATATCAACTTATTTGAAGAGAATTGCTTTCAGCATTTACTTATACATACTTTTTTTGGTATAAAACAAAAAAGTGAGTATCCCACACAACAAAGAACTGTCTGTAGACCTTAAATGTATCATAGCTTGGGCCATGAATCTTTATCTTTAAATTAAACAGAAGGAGATACAGCTTAATACCGGACAGAGACCTATAAAAAGCTTCATTCTGTTTTAAAACCTACTCATCCATTCCTATGGCATTGTTATTTCACTGTTGTGAACTGGAACTATTATGGTGTCAGATGGTATGAAAATTCTTATATTCTTAAGTGTTTGTATAATCTTCTGGCTTGAGGGAAAAAAAAACCTGGAGAGGCAGGGGCAGCCTTCACTTTTGCCAAATGTGGCACCTCTGTTGGGTGTACTGACCTGACTCATTTCAGCCCTCATGGAAGAATAATTTCTAGTAGAATCATGCATTCACCAGTCAATATTAAGGAATCGTCTAAGTTCCCTTAGAATAAGCATATTTCACACACACACGTACACACAGACAAACACACACACACACCCCAAAGTCACCAATGCCTGGAAAGCATGTGACATTGCTTTGGGCTTAAAATATACCCTGCAACCAGTATCTGAATGAGTAATTTTAGGAACCCTAAGTGCCAGTCAAAGCAAGATTCTGAACAAGCTTCATCTGTTAGCAGTCTGTATTTATGTTGATTCCCCACAGTCCAGGCCTCTTGAGATAGCTGCTAAACTAAATAGAAAAGTACCTAGATAAACTCATGCAATCGTCATAATCTAATACTGCTAAATTGTCACCCATGGGTAATTTAAGAGGAAATTACATTTACATCTCCAATCAATGGACCGATGTTATGACTCATTTTGTAATCAGCAATTCTTTTGACTTTGCTGATCTCTACCCTGGAATGGATATTTTTAGACTGAAGTGGAAAGGATTATTTGTTGTAATCTTGCCCTTAATACTGTTTTGTGTGTTTCCATACACATAATTGGCACTATGAGAATTGGAGGATAATAAGATTGTTAATAAGGACTAATACCTCTATAGTTCCGTAGAAAATGTGCTGAGTTTCAAAGAATTGATAGAACTTGAAGCAATTGTTTTTGAAGAGTGCTTTCTCCCTAACTATCTCCCTCATGCAATAGTCAAAATCAAATTTGTTTGCTTTATAGGTCTAGTAAATTGAGGAACTAGCTGCTTTGTGTTTTTGTTAGAACTTCTAAGACTGCTTGCAACCCAGAAAGTCGAACAAAACAGCAAGACAGTATGTGATACTAAGTCCAGGCCAAAGTCTAGTACTTCGGCAATATCCATGCTTTTGGTGCTAATGGATTATAATAAATCTCAGTAGAACCAGGAGCTTGGCTATTTGGATAAATAATGAATACAGGTTTGGGGATATTTTCCCTCAATTTTCTTCTATAAGAGGCAAGTAGAAAAATACTGATTTCTATTGAGATTGAAAAAAATATTTTATTTGATATAATACTTTTAAGATGATATCCTTGTATGTTTTAATACTAAGTATTCTTCCTACTGGTTTTCAGTATCCATTTTAAAGTTACATATCCATCATAAAACAATCTTTTCAAGTCAGAGCTGTTCTGGTTTATCCTATTACCAACGCAGCTAAAATCCACCTGTTTAAACTTGCCCTCCCCTTCATTTTACTCTTCTTTACAATCTCTTAAAGCTGGAAAATGCTGGGACTCAGTCCTTGGATCTTTTCTCTATCTGCACTCACTTCTTTGGTGATATCATCCATGCGTGAAATGCAATCTATATGCCAATAGCTCTAAAATTTGTATATCCAGCTCAAACTTTCCTCCGAAATTCTAAACTCTTATACCCAAACTTCTAGTCAATAGCTCCACTTGCATTTTAAATAAAATCTAAACCTCACCATTCTCAAAACTAAACTCTTGCTCTTTCCTACAAAAGCTGCTCTGCCCATAGTCCTGCTTTTCTCTGTTGATAGAAGCTTTGTTCTTCCCATTGCTCTGGTTAAAAGCTTAGCTCATCCTGGACCCCTCTCTTCCTTTCATCCCTCACATCCAATCTAAATGTAAATTGCATTGACTCTATTATCAAAATAGATCCAGAGATCAGTATGAACCCATGTTTATTTTAGTATATGTAAACACAGGTAGATTCATACATAAATTTAGTAGCTGTTCATATGTAAAGTGGTAGGGAGCAGAATAACTCATCCATAAAGATGTCCACATCCTAATCCTTGCAACCTGTGAATATGTTACCTTCCACGGCAAAAGGGACTTTGCAGATGTGATCACATTTAGAACCCTGCGATGGGGGGATTAACTTGTATTAGCTGGGTGGGTCCAATGTAATCACAGCCATCCTTAAAAGAGTCAGAGGAGGAGATGTGACAGTGTCACACAACAAAAGAAGAGTGTCACAGTGATGCGATGTGGATCTGAAATGCTATGATGCGGACTTTGAAGACGGAAGAAAAGGCCATAAGCCAAGGAATGCAGGAGGCCTGTAGGAGACAGAAAAGGTAAGGGAACAAAATCTCTCCTATAGCCTCCAGAAGTAACACTAACCTGTCAATATCTTAATTTTAGCCTACTGAAGTCTATTTTAGACTTTTGACCTTCAAGAGTATAAGATGAATTGGTGTTGTTCAAGTCACTTAGTCTGCAGTAATTTGTTACAGCAACATAGGAAACTTAGGTTAGTGATACACACTTAGGTTAATGATAGACATCTGTTTCCTAGCTCTGTCTGCAAGGACGGTCAAGCAGTGGCATCCCAGTAGTAATGGGGTATAGTGCCAAGATCCTGGCTTCTAAATATCATTCTCCAATTTAAGGTATCAGGGCTCCTTGGGGAAATGGCTAATTCTAGGGCTAGGGACAAGAAAATGAAAGATAAGTCTGGGGTATTTTATAGCACCAGAAAGTAAGGAAACACTATAAAAAATGAGGACACTTCAAAAAGGCACAAAACCGAAAGACTTTCCAATGACCCAAGTTGGAACAATCTGAGTAACAAAATAATAGTAGTATTGGACTATAACTCAAAGAGGAAAAATCCATGAGTCCATAGTAACATAAATAAAAAATTAAATATATAAATACACTGGTAAGAAGAAACAAATCCTTCTAATAAAAAATTCCAATTAATAAATGTGGAAGGAATGAAGGAAACAGAATATCACCATTAAAACTCCACAGCAATAATTTCTGCAGGCAACATCCACTGGCTATTGCTAAACTTTAAAAAGAAACAGACTATTTGCCTAGCCTCGAAATACCTATCCCCTCAAATATTTATCAATTACTATAGTGATTTTGCCATGTGTCCACAAATTGTTTGATAATCCTCCCTCTAGGAGGGGAAGCTTAATTCCCAACACTTAAGTGTAGGCCAGATCTAGTGACTCACTCCTGAGGAACAGAAGAATCCTGGAAGACACCCCCATCAACCAAGTGATCATAGCTGAATCACTGATAAGTCATGTTGAGATCACGTACCCCCTGGTGGGATGCCATGAGAAAGCCCCATCATCTCTGTGGTGGCCATCTCCCAAATCTAGAATCTTAGCACAGTTACAGGAACACAGACAAACTCAATTTTAAATTGAGACAAAGCCTACAAAATATCTAACCGTTCTGCCACACAAGTGGCAAGGTCCTGAACGACAAGGCACGATTGTCACATGTTGGAGAAGACTAAGGAGATATAACAGTTGGTTTCGATGTGGATTGGATGCTACAGCAGAAAAAAGATACTTGTAGAAAAATTCTTAAAATCCCTATTTCTCTGCTTCTCCCTATGACAATGTAAATTGCCTTCCATGACAGTAGGAATCCTAAAATAAAAGAAGATATTTTATCTGTTGATATATGCCATGCACCTAGATCAGTATCTGGCACATAATACATGCACAATAAACTACTGTTAAGTTGACTTTAACCTGACACACTCAGATCCCTTGAGTATGGATCAATCGTCAAAGGGTATCAGAATCCCTAGACGCTTTCACATAAATTCTTTCTGTTCAGGTCAATGTATGTATATTTAATAAAACTTGATTATTTACGTCTAATAATTATTTTCAAAATTCATGATGTTACCATATTAAATTGCCATTTTATAGGTCAAAATAGGTGAATTTCAATTTCATGTAATTCAAGCTAATAATTCTATGATTTTTATCAGTTCCTTGCTACTAGTAATTATAACTGAGTTCCAATGATTTTTTAAACCACTTTATTGAGGTATGGTTGACATACAAAAAGCTGTATATATTTAACATAGACAATTTATTGAGTTTGGTGATATACACCCATAAAACCTTTACCATAATCTATGCCATAAACATATTCATTATTTATATTCCCCCTTTTATTTATTATTATTATTTAGTGTGTGATAAAAACATCTAACGTAAGATCTACCTTCTTAGCAAATTTTTAAGTATACAATACAGTTTTGCTAACAATAGGACCTATGTGATACAGTATATCTCTAGGACTTATTCATCTTGCATAATTGAAACTTTGTACTCTATTACTAATTAACACCTCCCTGTTGCCCCCTTCCCTTAGCCCCTGGCAACCATCATTCTACTCTCTGCTTCTATGACTTTATTTATTTTAGATTCCTCATCTAAGTGTTAGGTAGTATTTGTCCTATGTCTGACTTATTTCTCTCAGAATAATGTTCTTCAGTTCATTCATATTGTCATGAATGACAGGATTTCCTTCTTTGTAAAGACTGAATGATATGACATTGTATGTGTATACCACATCTTCTTTATCCATCCTTGGATACTTTGGTTGCTTCTATGTCCTGGCTATTGTGATGATAGCCATGAGAATGAAAATTTCTCTTAGAGGTAGTGATTTCATTTCCTTTGGATATGTACCCTGCAGTGGGATTGCTGGATCATATGGTAGGTCTATTTCTAATTTTTTGAGGGAGCTCCATATTCTTTACTATAGTGACTTTTTTTTTTTTTAAACGTTTTATTTACTTTTAGAGAGAGAGAGAGACAGTGTGAGCAGGGGAGGGTCAGAGAGAGAGGGAGTCACAGACTGAAAACAGGCTCCAGGCTCTGAGCTGGCAATCAGCACAGAGCCCGACACGGGGCTCGAACCCACGAACCGTGAGATCATGACCCAAGCGAAAGTCGGACGCTTAACCGACTAAGCCACCCAGGCGCCTCGTTTTACTATAGTGACTTTACCAGTTTGTGTTTCCATTAATAGCATACAAGGGTTCCAATTTCTTCACATCATAGCCAACACTGGTCTTTTTTATTCCTTTTTTTTATTTTTAAAGCCAGTCTAACAGATTTAAGGTAGATATCTTATTGTGGTTATGATTTGCATTTCCCTGATGATGATTGATGTCGGGTATTTTTTCATATTCCCCTTGGGTATTTTCATTTCTTTGGAGAAATGTCTATTCAGTTCCTTGGCTCATTTTTTAATTGGGTTATTTGGGTTTTTTGCTAGAGTTATGGGAGTTCCCTGTATATTCTGAATAGTAACCCTTTATCAGATATGTGGTTTGCTCCCATTCCATAGATATCCAAACTAAGGTCGTTGGTCACTGTGATCAATGCCCACATGAAAGTGTACTGAAGATTTCAAGCTATAAGAGTTCAGTCTCTGCCAGGGATATCACACCAGCCAGGTCTTCCGTTCAAGAGCCACGTGCCAGTAGGTATCTAGTTAGGTAACCCCAGGGAAAAAAAGATGTCTCAGGGAATCATGGATCATGGATCAATACCTCAGAGAAAGGCCCCATCCTGCACCCATCATCCCTGTAGCCACCAGAAGAAGGGGTGATTAAGGCCTTGCTCTGAGGACACAACCACAGAGCACTGTGCCTGACCCAAATACTATTTTTTTTAAAATTAATAGACAGCACTTTAAATGCAGATTTCACATTTTAAAAGTAGATATGTTCATGGATGAACATCAGAACCAGCAAGGTCTCTCACCTCCACTACCTTGCTGTCCCCAAAAGCATGTGAATTTGTGACCTCTGAATTATCATGAAAAATGGGAAGATCTGGTAACACTGGTCTTAAGTTCTTACATGCCAAAAACCGGTTCCAGCTGAGTACCAGCTTCATGCTTCGGATGGGCATTTGTTTCCAAATCATCATAGTCTTCACCTGACCCTTTCCTTCACCTGGCATTCGAGGTGAGAACCCATGCTTTAGTTGAAAGGGGCAACGGCAGAAGGAAGACATGCTTCAGAAATGAGTGATTCAGATTTCCGCTCTACAGGTGGCCAGCTTCTCAGGCGAACTTTTAAAATTTATCTACGTCATGTTTGAATACCATGGTATAAAGAATTCCACTGTCATTAGAATATAACAATGAGTTGGGGCACCTGGGTGGCTTAGTCGGTTGAGCGTCCGACTTTCGCTTGGGTCATGATCTCGCGGTTCGTGGGTTCAAGCCCCGCATCGGGCTCTGTGCTGACTGCCAGCTCAGAGCCTGGAGCCTGTTTCAGTCTGTGACTCCCTATCTCTGACCCTCCCCTGCTCACGCTGTCTCTCTCTCTCTCCTAGAAATAAAAAAAAAAGAATATAACAATGAGTTTTAAAACATAGACATGATCTTGTTTGGAGAAAGACAATGAAAGAGAGCCTATATCTAAATTTTACTTCATCTTACAGGATAGTCTCCAGAAACCCAACAAAGCAAATATGTTCATTAAGCTAAAAGGAAATAAATATTTGTTTTTCAAGGTTTGAGGTGAAGTATATGCTAACTAGTAAGATAATGTCTTCTCTTGGAAGAGGGGAAAAACAGAAATGCCATTTCTTTTTCTAAACCTTCATAGATGAAGGGAAATCAGTAACACTTGCTTTACTTACATTAACTTTTTATCCAAAAGCCCGAGAGTCCTGTATAGCAGTGATCTTAGATCAAAAAAGCATATTTTTATGTTAGTTTCTCTGCATCTCCATGCTTTGATTTCTTTTCAAGAGGCAGCTGTCTTGAATTTGCTCTTGCATATATTTCTCAACTTAATGCTAAGTGAAATCAGAGAAGGAAATAAAGTCAAGTCATTGTAAAAAGATTTCAAATCCTGCACAAGTCTTTAAATCTAGTTGTAGACCTGACTTTGGTTTTCCTAAAGTCTAACACAAAGCAAACAATCTTACTGTGCTATACATTTTTATTTTATTTCTTCTGGGGTTCATATATATTTAAATAAATGTAATTTTAACAGCAATTGGAATTAAAGACATTCTTTATAAATCTTTTCTTGACAATATATTTAAAATAGATTTTTAAGTCTTATTAACTATAATGTTGTCTGTTTTATCAGATAATATTCTTTTAAATATGAATTTCAATGGATGAAAGCAGGCAGGAGTGAACTAACCATTTTTTCACATTGTTTTCACTGTTCTCTATTTTTGGTTTTGTGTCTCTCACCTCCACTACCTTGCTGTCCCCAAAAGCATGTGACTTTGTGACCTCTGAATTATCAATGAATGGACTAATGTTCATTAATATTAAATTAAAGCCAGATTCAGAAAGAGCGAAAAAACTGTACTTTAAAAAGAAATTCACTATGGGGCACCTGGGTGACTCAGTTGATGAAGCATCTGACTTTGGATCAGGTCATGATCTCACGGTTTGTGAGTTTGTGCCCTGTGTCAGGCTCTGTGCTGACAGCCCAGAGCCTGGAGCCTGCTTCAGATTCTATGTCTCCCTCTCTCTCTGTCTCCTCCCCTCTCATTTTGTCTTTCTCTGTCTCTCAAAAATAAATAAACATTAAAAATTTTTTTAAGAAATTAATGGATTTCACAAAAAAGACTGTGTTAGGTTGCTGCTGATACATGCCCAAGCTGAGATGATATTTTAGAAATTAGCTTGGAGACAGAGCTTCCCAACATTAGCATGTATGCATCAGGATCACCTAAAAGACTTGTTAAAACACCATGGCAGGGCCCCACCTCCAAAGTTTCTGACTGGAAAGCTCTGGAGTCCCAATATGTGCATGTCTAACAGGTTTCCAGATGATGATGATGCTCCTTGTCCAGGGACCAAATTTGGAGAACTACAGGAATGAGAAATAATCCAGACACTTGAAATAGTTTTAAGAGGAAGGAAACTTCTTTATCAAATTTATTTTTCAGGTTACACACACACAATTATACCCATGTGGACTTTATTTTCTTTACTACGTGGTTAAAATTCGTTCAGATAAAACTTAGTAGGATCAATAACTACAGTAGTGAATTACTGCAAAGCAATAAGTAAGATTTGGAAGGATGTAGGAAGATGGGTTGGAAAGCTAGTTTAAGGGGGGTGGGCTCTATAAACACAAAGTACATTGACTTGAGAGAAACCAGTCTCTATCTTGATGACAATGAAAGACAATGTGGTTCTGGACTCTTATTTGCAAAGATGTTTCATACCACAGAGGTCTTTGGTCTTGTTGTTTGAAAAAAAAACAACAAAAACTTTATTCATTTGCTGGAACCAAATCTCTGTTATAATCTTTTATCAAACAATGGATGGTCCAGACATGGGTGGAGGCAGGAAGCATAACACATCAAGTATTTTTGCTGGAAATCAGTCTAATTAACTGCAACACGATTGATGATTACTGAGCCTTTAAATTTTCACTGTTCTTTAAGTTTTTCTGTAGACAGTCACCAACCCATTTATGAGTCACCAACTCATTTATGAGTCATGAGTCATAAACTCATAAACGATCTATCTCAAGGGAAGTGGGATTCCAACCATTTTTCCAGGGCTGAGTAGTGAGTTGGGCTTTCTTTTTACTATTTTCTTAGACTGAGATGATTAATCAGAAGAGCACAATCCTTTACCTGGGATACAGCCTTCTCCTAAAAACAGAAATTCCAGCTCATAGGCAAAATTACTTCAGGAAGTGAATTTCAAATGCTTCTCAGTAGCTAAATTTCTTAATGTGATATCAAAGAGAAGTCAAATGTGGTTGGAAAATGTAACACTGAGTTCTGCCCCACACTTGACCCTGATCTGCTTTCTTGGAGATAATGGGTCACAATGCCTTGCTTTCTACTTGGACTCTATTTCGCTTTTATTACCTGATGTGTTCACCCACCAGATCACTTTTCTTCTCAAAAGTTTTCGTTGTCACTATCTGTAGATAAGCTACTAAGAGTAATGAGCTGTTGCTGCTGCCATTCTTTTTAAACCTCTTTGGATTCCTGGATGGGAGCCATCACTAAAATGCCACTGATTTATTTTGTCTCTTTTCTCTAACTTGAATTTACATAGATGTGAATTTTTAAAAAAGTCTTATAAAGAATTACTTTTTACAAAGTGTTTTAATTCCAGTATAGTTCATATAGTGTTATATTAGTTTCAGGTGTATAATAAAGTGATTCAACAATTTCATACATCACCCAGTGCTCATCACAAGTACACTTCTTAAAACCCATCACCTATTTCACCCATTCCCCCATCCATCTCCTTTCTGGTAACTATCAGTTTGTTCTCTATAGTTAAGAGTCTGGTTCTTGGTTTATCTTTCCCTCTCTTTTTTCTTTTACTCATTTGTTTTGTTTCTTAAATTTCCCATATGAGTGAAATACATGGTATTTGTCTTTCTTTGACTTATTTTGCTTAGCATTATACCATCTAGCTCTATCCATGTTGTTACAAGTGGCAAGATTTCATTCTTTCTTATGACTGAATAATATTCCATTGTATATATACACCACCTCATCTTCATCCACTCTTCTATCAATGAACACGTGTACCATTTACATACTTTGACTATTGTAAATAATGCCGAATAAACATAAGGGTGCATGTATCCCTTTGAATTAGTGTTTTCATATTCTTTGGGTAAATACCCAATAGTACAATTGCTGGATCCTATGGTAGTTCTATTATTCATTTTCTGAGGAAACTCCATACTGCCTTCCACAGTGGCTGCACCAGTTTCTTTCATCAATGTCTTACAGCTTTCAGAGCACAGTTTTTTTCACTCCTTTGTTAAGTTTATTCCTAGGTAATTTTACTATTTTTTCGTGCATAAAGGATTACTTTTGTGGACATTCTGCCTCATAGCTAAGCCCCAGGACTATAAAGCAAAGTTTTTTAGCTTAAAAATTTTTACTCTTTTTAAGTAATTTTCTTTAAATTATTTATTTTGAGAAGGGGTGAGGAGCAGAGAGAGAGAGGAAGAGAGAGAGAATCCCAAGAAGGCTCCACACTGTCAGCATGGAGCCTGACAATGGGGCTTGAACTCACAAACTGCCAGATCATGACCTGAGCTGAAATCAAGAGTTGGACGCTTAACCGACTGACCCACCCAGGCGCTCCATCTAAACTTGAAAAATTTTAAATCATCACATTGCAGAGACATGTACCAGACAACCAGACAATCAGACACATCAACTTCACTGTATACCTCTATCAAGATTGGTAGGAAAATGAATACATCAGCCTCAGCCTTAGTGAAGAAGAAGGGGGTAAGGGAGGGATTTTTAAGCATCTCATAGCAAGCACAGCTGTTCAGTGCTTTAATTACATGAAGATACAGGCTAATGTAAAATAAAAATGTAAGCAATATAGATACATGCCACACCATAAATAAGACAAAGTCATTTATTGTCAGAGTTCAATGCTCTTTCCCTTTCTACCCATCTTAAATACACACACTGCTAGTTGGCATCCATTATAGCAGAAAGACTATATACAAGAGCCCTGGGTTAAGTTCTGCTGAGCTGGTCAGCAGCTGTGGGACTTTGACCAAATAAAGACTCATTTCACACATTTGGATATGCCTACCTTTCAGGAGAATCAAGTGAGATAATGTGTAAGAAAGCACTTTTACAACCATATCACATAAACTATCTTGTAAACACATTGCAATGATTTTGGATAGATACCCACTAAGTTGTTAATAGCAGTTACTTCTAAGGAAGTGAGCAGCACTGAAGATAGATGAAGTGGATCTGAGCTTTTTATTTTTTTTCTATCGTTTGAGGTTTTCAGAAGAGGTCCTTTATTACATATGTCTCTTTTAATGATAGTCTTCTTCAAAGTAGAACTATGCAAGCATCTAGAAACCCTTGCTATCTAGGGTTTACATGTTTATTTGCAAGCACTTAAGTGAATATTGCTACAACACTTGCAACATGAAAACTCTTAACTCACCCTCTCTATCTGTAGATACAGAGAAAGCTTTAAGGTTCCATCTCCCTTTGCTTCTTGGAGGAGGCTCATAATTGAGCCAAAATTTAAAGTCTAGAAGGAGGCAGTTATATAAATTTAGGTGTTGGGAAATGGGGTGGAGTATGCCAGGGACAAGAGTAGTTATTTTCCGGAACAGAATGTGCAAAGTTGGAGCTAGAAATCAAAGTAGGCAGCCCAGCTATACCTGGTTAAGAACCTTAAGTTCTATGGAACAAAGATCTTTTAATGTCAAAGGACTGACAACAGAAATCTAAGAACTTGACAATCTTACATCGAAAGGGACTGAATAGAAAACCAAAAGGAGGTTAGAGAAAGAAGATAATGGAGGTTGTGCCATGGGACTCAAATGTGGAGACCAAGAACATGAAAATAAAATGTCACCTAGAAGAAACAAATGTAGTTGTTAAGTCTTTAAATATAGATTTGAGACTTCCTTCCTCTGAAATTTGGTACATCTTACAGTATAGAATCTCAGGGGCACCTGGGTGGCTTAGTTGGCTGAGCATCTGACTCTTGATTTTGCCTCAGGTCATGATCCCAGAGATGTGGGGTTGAGCCTTGTGTCAGGCTCTGTGCTAAGCATGGAACCTGATTGAGATTCTCCCTCTCTCTCCTTCTGCTTCTCTGTCTCGCTATGTCTCTCTCTCTCTCTCAAAAAATAAAAATAAAAATAACAAAACAAAAAAAAAAGGAGTCTTATAATTTGGTGATCATACAGTATAGTAGAAAACAATTTGTAATTTGAAATCAGAAGATGCGGGTTCAAGTATTGGTTGCACCAATCACTAACTATATAATCATGAGTGAGTCTTCAATATCTCTGTACTCCAGAGTTTGCTTATTTTCAGCATGGAGTTCATGATCATTTCTACTCCACAGAGTTGTTCAGCAGGATAAATAAGAATGTATGTTAATATGCAATAATGTAATAAGGAAAATTGTGATATTAATAAACTAAAATAATCTCTTATATTAGTTGTGCATGTAGTAAGTGCCAGACACCGTGCTAAGAGCTTCACTCTCTTAATATATCTCATGAGGCTGTTTGGTTAAAGGTAACACTCAGGGATTCATTCATTCACTTGATATATATCTATTGGACACCTTTTTGTCATGTCTAGTGAATCCTACATTGTCACACATCCTACATTGAAAGAGTTTATTATACTTATCATGGTGAATATTTTGTAATCAATATAAATGTTGAATTGCTTTGTTGTAATACCTGAACCTAATATAATATTATATGTCAACTATACATCAATTTGAAAAAGAAGACTTGCCATTTAGTGGGGAATGCAAAGGGGAAAATGTCTCACTTAGGAAGAATAAAGAACCCTATTTGCTTGTGTGTGTGTGTGTGTGTGTGTGTGTGTGTGTCTGTGTGTGAAGGTATGGGTGGTCAGATAAGCGCTTACCAAGATGATAATGTCTAAAAACACTGAATTCTAAAGTAATGCTCTTCCAATGGTTAATCAATCGACTGGTTTTTAAATCTGTTTGGCGGATTGAAATGAGACCAGTATTTTGTCTTAATTATCAGTGACCCTACTTATTTGTTTCAGAAGACTCTTGAGAATCGAGATGCGTTACTCAAGTGGCAGTGAGATCCGACAACTCTCGGCATGTCTGGCATCCTGACATGGCAAATAAACTAAAGCCTGCTTATGTAACTTTGAGGAAGACTCCTGGGAGAACTTCTCAAAGAAGTCAGGCTTGAGGAACTTGACCCAGTGATTGTGAATTCAGTGTGGCAGGTGTCACTTGAGTCTGTCTGGCCCTGACCTGGATGTGTGCCTGGGCCTTAGGGAGTGAGAGGGGAGGCTGAAAATAAAAACTAAAAGAACTATTTAGTTAAGCCCTGAGGCACACATGACATTAGGCAGCACTGTTTTAGAACTCCACAAACAGCAACTTGCCCACAGACCAGCATACAGGCCCAGTGAGAGCTGCCGTGGCAGAGATGGAGGAAATGGGAAAACACTCACAGTGCCTTCAAGACATGGCTGGGTCCTGGAGAGGAGACGTGGTGACTAGAGCAGGGGACATATTCATAAGCCCATGTGAGCCGCACGAGACCCTCCTGGCTTCCTCAGCAGCAGGTTGCAAGAGCCAAGAAAGTTGGAATTATTGATATTAAGGTGATGTCATTACTCCCCATGTACTACTGAGACCAAAAACGTTGGTTACATATAACAGGGAAATAGGAAGAGAGTGAGAGAGAATATTAAATAAAGATAAGAGCAGAAAATGACAGGAAAAACAAAATTGAACTTATCTGGCTATATGCTTGAAGAGGTCCAAAGCAATCTCTCCATCTAATGTCAACGGGCTCCAAAGCAAGTTTCTACCTTTAGCAAGATAAATGAGGAATATGCCCAATGTCTATAACATCCTGATGAGATCACTGTGTTGATTAGACTAAGGGACTGCATTTTCTAAATGCAAATACATCCTATCCTGAGTATATGGTAGACACAAGAGAAAATAAATGAGATGCCAGGTTAGAGGCTTTGAGCACATCAATATGCAAACCACCTTTTAAGCCTGTTTCCATTTTCTCTCCATTTCTGAGCCAATTTTACAGAGCATGTAACCTATAACTCAAAACAATCTCTCCATGACCCTATTTCATTCAGCATCAAGATTCTAATCAATATCCTATTTCCTTTAATAGTCATAGGCATAAGCTCTAAAAATAACTTCATCGGATCTATATATGTGTCATTTGGAATTTTGAATGTATAAGGGTGTGTATGCCCAGCCCAGGGAAATTACTGAAAATGGTCTTAAATCTCAGTAATGGCCCAAATCTCAAGCCCTGGGATATTTCTCTCCTTCCAAAAACAAAAAAAGAAAGAAAAGAAAAAAACCCCACTCTTTGCCCACTCATGATTTGTTCAGATGATTTGTAAGAAATTGCACACCTATCTCACTTTGCAAAACAAGAAATCACTTTCAAAGGAGAGCGGAATAAAACATCTATCCATCTCATTCTCTGGGAAATTACCAACTCAAAATATTCTGCTTTTGATGTTCTTCTTTCTTTCCTCTAAAGGAACCTCAGGCTAATGTATATTTATGTTTTCAGTGGAACTATTGTGCTTGTCCAAAAAGAAAAGGGGAGGGGGGGGCAGGGATGTCTGAGAAACTGCAATAAGCAAAAATTAAGGACAGTAAATAAAACAAATAATAAATAAGTAAAAATAGGAAATTTCCTCAGGAAAAAAAGAGAAATTCAGATTTATCTTATTATGAGATCGATAGATGCATATTACTTGGAAACCTGTTTGTGCACAGGGACCTCTCCTCCAGGACTTATCCTTGGGAATTTTCTCCGCCCTACTGGGCTTGGTAGCTCAGAAGGAGTTTCCTTCAACGTTTCAAAACTCAGAAGAATTTGTCACCTTTCCCAGACACAGAGAAGGATAAACAGCTTTCTTTAAAGTTTTTTATATTTTATGTCCTAACAGGTATTAGGAAAGGAGTATTTCTCAGTTCTGATATCAATACAGGTTTTGGGGTAGAGGAGAGGCTTAGGGTGGGTGTTGTGATGATGTAAGGCTGGGCACTAATTCAATCAAAATGTCAAGAAACAGTTAACCCTTCATACTCTTCTTCTCAAATAAGTGTAACTGCACTTTGACAGAATGTAAACTGAAGATTTGGGAAATTTAAAAACATATAAGCAAGCTTCTATGCCTTGTAAGGTCGGTACACAATCATCTACTTGGGTGTATGATTCACAGCTCACTAGCCTCTTCTCTGAAAATTCCAATTCCACTTAAATTGCTTCAACATCTTTAAAGTTCAAACTTAGAATATCAACATTGTGTATTTAGGAATATTGTAGGGGGGAAGTAATTACCCATTTGGTTCATATTTAGTAGTTGTCTATTTTGAACTATAGTCTATAAGTTGTAAAGGTAAGAAGTGGATTCACCTATAAAGGGCTTAGGTTTAATTAAGAAAATAAAATTCACATATGTGAAAATAGTGGACAAACAGTATTATGCATCATTATACTTCATGTAATTAAAAAATATAATATAATATAATAAGTGCTAATTTTTTGCTGCAGCAATAAACAGAAAAGTGGTTGGGACTTACCAATATAAGCTGTCGTGGATCAATGTCTGTATGTATCCAGAGGAATGCTTATATACACACATACATTATAAGTGTGTCTTCCAAATTTCTGTGATGATAAAAATCACCTGGAGAATTGATTTTTTAATAGGCTTTCTCAAGACCTACCAAAATGAGCTCTTAGAGAAGGGGCTCAAGAATCTGCATTTTTAACAAATGACTCAGTTGATTCAGATCAGGCAGGTTTAGATCCTTGGTCCTCAAAACAATTCCATGAGAATATTATTATCCCTCTTTTATAGTTGAGAAAACTGAGGTTAGAGAGATTAATGAACTATTCAAAGGATTTCCAACTTAGGATAAAACAATCTGACTTCCAAAATTTTTGTTCTTTTTTACTGCGCTAAGCTTTCTTTGTTCTCTGAGAGAATGATCTGGTTGGATGTGGAAACATGGAAATACAGAAAAATTCATTTCTATTGCTCCTTTAAAACATTACCTTCTGTTTTAAAGTGCTGGAGAAAAGAACATTGAGCCCTTGAATAAGAAAGTGCATATTGATATAGCCCTTCCATTTAACAGGAAGGTAGCATAAGTAATTCTGTACCTGGCTTTTTTCACTCAACACTCTGACCTGGGGATAACAGCACATCGGGATACAGAGACTCCCTTCACTCCTTTTCACAGAGCCCAAGTAACACATTATGTAGCTAGAACTCAGTTTATTCAGTCAGTCCCCTATTAATGGACCCTGGGCTTGTTTCCATGTTTTTGCTCTAACAGATTATGCCTTAATGAATAGGCCTGTGCAGAGGCCATTTTGCACTTTCACCAGTGTGCATCCATGGGAAATCCAATATTCTTAGAAGAGGAATGGCTGAGTCAGAAGTTAAACACATATTTAATTCTGATAGACACTGTCAAACACCTCTAAAAATTCTGTACCGTTTTTAATTTCTAACGTCAGTATGTGAGCATGCTTTATTCCCCATAGCCTTTCTCACATATATATCATCAAATATCTTTGTTTTGTCACAGCTGCGAGGTGAGCAGTGGTTCTGTGGTGCAGTATTAATTATAGTTCTTTTATTATGAGCAAGAGTTGAAGGGCAAGTTTATATTTCATCTGTTTTTTGTGAATAATGATCTCTACTTATCTCTAGCTCATTTTTTCTATAGTTTTTTTGGGGGGAGGGCATCCCCCCAAAATTTTTAATGTAATTTAATTTACCAAACTTTCCCCTATTGGTTATGCATTTTTAGTCAGAGTTTGGAACATTTTTCCTATTCCCAAGTTATAGGGAAATTCATTTATACTTTCTGATAGTTTTTATTTATAGTTGGAATTTTAAAAAGTTCCTGAAGAGATTCTTATGTATACCAAAGTACCAATTTAAAAATCTAAGGTTAGAAAGTGATGTCAAACATTGCAGTTGTTTACATGAGAAATGTTTAATAATCTGTCAAGTTCATGTTTTTCTTAATTCTTCTAGATGAAGTCAGTCTGAAGTCTTCTTGCCTGTATGATAAAATGTTCTATTAGTAAAACAGAAAAAGATGATTTCTGGAGTAACGTATGGTCTTTATGAATAAACATAGTTGATTTTTGAAAACTTTACCTTTCTAAGAGAAGACAACATAAACCATTATGATGCAGCCCACAATCCAGCCAATCAAGAGAAGAATAGGGACCAGAAGGCGTGATATTGTAGATTCTGCTTAAAAATAAAGAAAAGAAAATAGTAGGTAGGTCATTTTGGCATAACATCGTCTGAATTAAAAGAATAAAAGGAATGTGATCATATCAAGAGAAAAAAATACACTCTTTAGTCATTGTCAGATATGATTATTATCTTCTGTTTTACAAAGGGTATGTGGGACTCAGCTGGGTATTTGAAATGAAAGATCTGTGTTCAAACGATAGGGCTTCCTTTCATAGTTATGTGACCTTGGGCAACTCTGAGCTTGAACTTCCCTATTTGTGGACATAATGAAACTTGTGATATCTACCTCCCTGAGTTGTTGGGGGGATCAAATGATACTGTGCATGTGTAAGGGCTTTGCAAACTCTAACCTTCCTGTGTGTGTGCCTAGTGTATACAGAACACATCCTGCATTTGTTCAAGAGCAAAGAGAGCAGCTGTTTACAAAGAAATAATCGATAATGACTCTCGAGGCAATTCCCTCTAAACTAAATAATCATAACATAGGGAAAGTTTTTGAAAATTGTTGTTAGCCTTCATAGCTGACTTTAATCCTAAGTATCATAGGAAAAGAAAAGCATTATACTTTATATGATCATTCTTGATTAGAGAAGAGATTCTATTTTGTTAACATGTTCAATGAAGCAACCAACACTGATCCAACACACATAAAAGACATTGTAATAACGATTCCCCCTATGTCTATTTGTACCCTTCTCTGAAAAAAGCAATTTATAAAATTATCATTTTTTAAATATTCCTTGCACAGGCACACCACACAAAAAGATCCAAAAAGAGCACAAAAAGGCATCATATAGAATTAACATCCCTGTGTTAAGGACTCAGATATAGTCTTGATTGAAAAACACAATTAGTTTTGTGCCACCAGCTAACAAAGAGAACACATATTCTTAGCAATTGCGTGTTACCATTTCTATCACTTAAAAAAAAGTGAAGTTTTTTTTATACGTGCTGTTAATACAAAATCATCAGGAAAAAAGACGTTTCTAAAATTAGGAGGCCCTCTTATAAAAGCAAACTTTGTGCAGTTAAAATGAATTTTAATCGTTTAAATCTATCTTTCCAGGAATATTGGAATGTCTCTTAACTCTCACAAATTCAATGGGTTTTCCTTGCTTCTCCATCTCTCTGTGACCTTGAGCAAAACATTAACCACTCAGTGAAAAAACCTTTCTCTTTACCTATCTTGTGGTATCACTTTAAGGATAAGGCAAATATTATGATATGCCCTTTACTCTCATTTGGATGAAAGCCTTTATGAATTAAGGTGCCATTACAGTGGAAGTACATAGCAGTAATATTTTTGAACTGTTCATATATGTGACTTCACATTTTTCCCAGTTTCAAAGAACTTAAAAATACCAATATTCTAGTTGAGCATTTATAAGTATCTTATACAAGCATATTCTACTACAATTTTAAAATTTACATATAATAAAGCTCTAAAGGTATATATCTCATTATTTATTACTCATTGTAAAACAGTTCAATTGACCTTGCATTTCAACACTGAGTATGCCTGCATGTGTGTTCTTTTAACATGAATATTTTAAGTTTTACCATAATCTGTAGCATTATTTTGAAATAGGAATATATAGGAACACAACATACTTTGCATAGGTCACTTACATTATGGCACAAACAAGTACAAAACTTCTTTTTAAATATGAAGAATGATTTCAAAATGGTTCTCTCTGTCCAATTCTGAGCATGCCCAAACGGTTATACCTGGAAATATCCTTAAGGACACTGTGCTCTGAAACAAGACTGTCTGCATTCAGAATCTGCTGCCACCACTTTCTAGTCTGTGATCACAGGCAAGTGACTATACTTGGCTATGCCTCAGTTTTCCTATCCATAAAATGGAAATGATGACAATACTGCGTATCTCAGTGTGCAGATGAAGAGCAAACAGTTCCTTTGGGTATTGTAATAAAGTGTTTCTTGGATACAATATACATTCAGCCCCTTTTGTCATATTAGAGTCAATCATTTTTCTTAAATATAATACACATTTTAAAACCAGAAAATAAGAAATTCAGATCTGAGGCATGTCAGAGATGACTAAGTTCATTTTATTTATTTTCATTTTAGAGTCAGAAAACTCTAAATGAGGTAGAGGGGCTTCCCCTAACTCACATGGCCGTTCAGTAGCAGATCTGTCCTCAATTCTGATCTAGCACACCACAATACCTCAAATCTTGTACAACACTGGAGAATAACTGACTTCTAACTCCTCTTTCAAAACAAGCATGAACAAATTAAGCTTTTGTCTGATCTTTTTAAAGTATACGTAATGTATAGACATGATCCATAAACTGTACATTGAATGTCTTTTTTGTAGCCATGCTAACATATATGATTAAGGTCCATTTAGCAGAGATGCCGCATTCTTAAGAATAACTGAGAAATACTAAATACGGGGGAACATAAAATAAACCAGAGAGCTTGGACCTGTTTTGCCAAGAGGGTCTGATGCCTTAAATCTTACCTTTTTCAGCCATTCTTCCTGTTGCTGGGTGGGTTGGTCAGGGCCACGCTCACCTCTTCGTTGTTGTCATGCAGCGTCTCTTTGAACTTTAAATAGAGAGATATCTGAAGAGTGTGGCAGCTGCCTCTCTCCTGACTGCCAATTGTCTGCAGAGTGATGTAAGGTGTTGGAGGACAGAACTCCTCTGGTTCTTCTTTACCCTGTTATTGTGGAGGAAACAAGGGGCAACATAAGCTAAACAATTAAATCAGCTGAGCAATCCTAACCCAGAGATGAACAGATTTTTAATTCACCCAATGCCTTCAGACGACATGGAGAAAATGTTTAGGAAAAGGGGTGTATGGAGGAAAAATGGCATTGAAATTAGACAAGTTCTATCAAGGAGAGAGGGTGATCTACTGGGGGAAAAGAACACTTTGGCGTTGGAAAGACACGGCTTCAAATTCCAACTCTGCTATTTCAGTAATGAAGGCCAAGCTGCTTAATCTGAGCATCAGCCTCTTGAATTTTAAAATGGGAATAGTGATACCTATCCACAGCGGAGGGGTCAAAAAGTTGCGATGAAAAAGCTATGTGAAATACAGATGTGTATTACATTACAGAATGCAAAAGATAAAGTAAATTAAGTGGTGCCCTTTGCTGTGAACCATTCTAAAAAGAGAACATTTTAATACGAATGTACTAGAAACTAAAACAACGAAAGGCTGGGGTATTGCCTAGAATTTTCAGAGAGCAGTCATAAGCTTGTTTTTATTAGCAATGTATAAAAATAGGACATTCCACTTTTCAAAGTCCAACTTGGTTTATGTAATATGACCCAGACTGTGCTCCAGATTCTCACCGGAATAACTTTAATTTTCAGGTCTGGATGGAAAAGTTAGGCAAAATGACCCTGTGACCAGCTTCTCAAAAAGTCCACCACGAGATTAAGCGTGTCCTCCTTGAAAAGACAAGACTTGCCTGATCAAGTCCACCTCCACAGAGCTCCGAGAGGGAACACATCACACCACTGACCAAGATCCACCCATGGTTCTCCATCTTCTAGAAAAAATATTCTGAGCTCCTCATTGAGTACCTGAAAAGCTTCATCTTCCTACTTTCCTACCTGCAGTGATGCCTCAGCTACTGTGAATCCTTTGTGATGTATGAATTCGGTATGAATTGATTTTCTACTTCAGTCATATGCCTATAGATTAGGCTGTGCAGCCAATAACCTGGTAAGTTTACTACATGATTATGCAATATCACTTATGTTATATCACTTAAGCTAAGTTGTCATCTCTCTTTCTCTATATACAATTTAATATCTTTTTTAAAAGATTTTTATTTATTTCTAGGAGAGAGAGAGACAGCATGAGCAAGGGAGGGTCAGAGAGAGAGGGAGACACAGACTCTGAAACAGCCTCCAGGCTCTGAGCTGGCAGTCAGCACAGAGCCCGACGCGGGGCTCGAAACCACGAACCGCGAGATCATGACCTAAGCGAAAGTCAGACGCTTAACCGACTAAGCCACCCAGGCGCCCCAATTTAATATTTTTTTTAAAAATGCCTGAGTGTACCAGATAAGAAGAGAGACATGTACTATCTATGTAACAAAATCCCTGGTAAAGTCCAATTTTTTAAAATATTAAATAATTATGTATTTTAAAAAGGTTAATGAGGCAAGATAAACAATGAAAAAGAGGTGATTGACTCTCACTTAAATGATGATTTTTTAAACTAAATAGATTCAAATAAATACCCTATCTTAAGACAAAAAAAAGATATTAAAAAGAAACAGTGAGGTATCCTCCAAAAAACAAATATACATATATACTAGTATTAAACAATTTGCCTAAAGTGGTTAAAAACGGACTGTATGAAAACATTTCTACATTAAAATTACCTTAAGCTTTCTTTTTGATATAAAATTGACTTATTAACATTATTGCTATCAATTTGAATTTTGAGGAGGAATTACTTTATAACCCATCATTTACTTTTCTTTGTTTTCTACAGAAGATGACAGAGAAAGAAGGAATAGAAAACTAATTCAATGAACATGAATTACCCAGATCTCAGAAAAGAGCTCAATCTAGAATCTCATTTCTTTGGTAACTCATCAGTAAATTTTAAAAATAATTATAATGTTTATTGAGGAAAAATCTTTTTATTCATTAATAAACTAAATTCACTTTGTTTTTTTTGTTTGTTTTTAGATGCAATTATGTTTTAAATTTCACAGAATTAATTATTATTTGTTTTGTGTAGCTTTTTGTTTTCCTTACAGTTTCTTTATTTTTTCTTAGTTTATTATCAGGTTGGTTTCCATATAACATCCAGTGCTCATCCCAAGTGCCCTCCTCCACACCCATCACCCCCTAAATTCACTTTGAATTCACAAATGCAAGGGCCTATATTTGACAATTTTCTGATCTTCCTCTTAGGGCAAACCATTTAGAAACATTTTACATTTCTACTTTGCATAAATTACCTCAAGAGTTAGTTCTCAAATATCTTATTATCAAAGTGGCACTAGATTCTTCTAGGGTACTTAAGCTAAAAAAGTCAAATATTTGGCTTTTTATTTAATATAAATCATAATTCTTCATTTTTCAAATTTTTTCTAACCAATAGTGTCTGGAATTATAGTAGATAAATCTGTACATGATAGATTAAATGGACAAATTCCTTTTAAGACCTAAGCTTACCCAAACTGACTCTAAAAGAAATAGAAAATCTGAATAGACTTATAACAAGTAAAGCAACTGAAGTTATAATAAAAAATGTTTCACAAAGAAAAGCCCTCGGGGCACCTGGGTGGCTCAGTCACTTAAGGATAGGACTTCAGGTCATGATCTTACAGTTTGTGAGTTCCGGCCCCACATCAGGCTCTGTGCTGACAGCTCAGAGCCTGGAGCCTGCTTCAGATTGTGTCTCCCTGTCTCTCTGCCCCTCCTCTGCTCACATTCTGTCTCTCTCTACCCCCAAAAATAAATAAAAATTTAAAAAATAAGTTTTAAAAAAAGCCCTGAAACAAGTATCTTCACTGGTGAATTCTACCAAACATTTAGAGTTAGCACCAATACCTCAAAAACTATAGAAGAGGAGGGAAGACTTACTTCCCAACTCATTCTATGAGGCCAGAATTACTCCAATACCGGGACCAAAGCTTTTATAAGAAAAAAACTAAAGACCAATTTCTCTAATGAATGTAGGTGCAAAAATTCTCAACAATGAACTAACAAACCAAATCCAGCAACATACAACATCCTGAAGTACATCCCAAGACCAAGTGGGATTTAAGCCAGGAATGAAAAGTTGGCACAACATTCAAATACCAATTCATGTAACACACCATATTAATAAGTTTTTTTTAAAAACCCAAAAAACAAAAAACACATGATCTCATTAAATGCAGAAAAAGCATTTGACAAAATCCAACAGTCAACAAATTGGTAATAAAAGGGAACTTCTTAAACCTCATAAAGGGAATCTATAAAACACTCACAGCTAGCATCATACTTAATGGCAAAAGATGCTCCCCTCCCCCACCAATAGCATGAACAAAACAAGAATGTTTACTCTTGTACTTTGATTCAATATTGTACTGGAAGTTGTAGCCAGGAGAATCAGGCAAGGGGATAACATGAAAGTCATCCAAATTAGAAAAGAAGAATTAAGCTGTCTTTATTTGCATATGACATGATTTTATATATTAAAAATCCTAAAGAACCCCTTCTGCACACACACAAAATAACTCTTTTAGACCTAATAATCAAATTCAGCAAGATTGCAAAATATAAGATCAACATGCAAAAGTCAGTTGTATTTCTACACAGTAGCAATGAACAGTTTGAAAATTAAGAAAAAGTAACATTACAATATCATCAAAAAGAATAAAATACTTAAGAATAAATTTAATCAAAGATGGATAAGCCTTATAGCTAAAGACTAACAATACCTTGCTGAAGGAAATTAAAGAAAATCTAAATAAATAGAAAGACATTCAGTATTCATGAATTGAAATATTTAATATTGTTAAAGATGGCAATATGACTCAAAACAGTCTACAGGGTCAGTGTATTCGTATCAAAATACCAATGGCCTTTTTTGCAGAAGTGGAAAATCTAATCTTAACATTCATATGGAATTGCAAAGGGCCCTGAATAATCAAAACAATCTTGAAGAGGAAATAGAAGGGACTCTCACTTACTGATTTGAAAATGCACTACAAAGCTACAGTAATCAATAATGTGTGGTAGAGGCATAAGGAGAGACCTACAGGTGAATAGAATAGAACTGAGCATCCAGAAATAAATCCACACACTAATGGTTAATTGATTTTCAACAGGAATGCCAAGACATTATATTAGAGAAAGAATGGTCTTTTCAACAAATGGTGCTGGGACAACTAGTCTTCCACATGCAAAAGAATGAAAGTGAACCCCTACCTCATACCATATACAAAAATTAAGCGAAAATGAACCAAAGACCTAACTGTAAGAGCTAAAACTATAAAATCAGAAGAAATTATAGGAGTAAATCAGGCAACAGTTTCTTAGATAAAGAAACATAAAGTACAAGCAATCAAAAAAAAATAGATAAATTGGCCTTCACCAAAATTTAAAACTTTTGTGTATCAAATACCATCAAGAAAGGAGAAAGATAATCTATGGAATGGGAAAAAAATATTTGCAAATCATATATCCGACAATGGTCTAGTGTTCAGAATATACTAAAAACAGTTATTTTCTTTAAAAAGTCTTACTTGGGGCGCCTGGGTGGCTTAGTCGGTTAAGCGTCCGACTTTCGCTTAGGTCGTGATCTCGTGGTTCTGGGTTCGAGCCCCGTGTCGGGCTCTGTGCTGACTGCCAGCTCAGAGCCTGGAGCCTATCTCAGAGTCTGTATCTCCCTCTCTCTCTGACCCTCCCCTGCTCACGTTGTCTCTCTCTCTCTCCTAGAAATAAATTAAAAAATAATAATAAAAAAAATTTAAAAAAATAAAAAAAGTTTTACAACCCAACAATAAGGAGACAACCCAATTTAAAAAGGGCAAAGCATTCAAATAGATTTTAATCCAAAGGAAATGTTTGAGTACTCAATAAGCATAAGAAAATACACTCAAATTGTTAGTCATTAGAGAAATGCAAATCAAAACCATAATGAGATACCACTTAATCCTCACTAGGATGGCTAAAATAAAAAAGTTGAGCAATAACAAAGGTTGACAAAGATGTGGAGAAATTAGACCCCTCATGCAATGCTGGTAGGAATGTAAAAACAGTTTTGTAATTCCTCAAAATGTTAAATACAGAACTACCTTATGACCTAGCAATTCCATTCTTAACGTGTATACCCAAGTGATTTGAAAATGGGTATACAAAAACTAGATACAAAAGTTCATAGCAGCATTTATTCATAAGGGTCAAAAAGTAGAAATAAGCCAAATGTTCATTAACTGATTAATAGATAAACTAAATGTGGTAAAACCACACAGTATAATATTCAACCATTCCTACAACATGGTTGAACCTTGAAAATATCATGCCATGTAAAAATGTCTTCTTGTATTGTGTGATTCTATCTGTATGAAAAGTCCACAATAGGAGAAACCATAGAGACAGAAAGTAGATTAGTATTTCTCCGGACTGGGGGAGATGGGAATGGGGAGTGAGGGCTAAGAGGTATTGAGTTTCCTTGGAGAGTGATGAAAATGTTCTGGAAAGTAACAGTACTGGTTGCACAACTTTGTGAATATACTGGAACTATTGAATTGTACACTTTATTATTTTTTTAATGTTTATTTATTTATTTACTTTTGAGAGTGAGAGAGACAGAGACAAAGGTGGGAGGGGCACCTTTGTGGTGGGGCAGAGAGACAGGGAGAAGCAGAGAGACAGGGAGACATGGATCCAAAGCAGGCTCCAGGCTCTGAGCTGTCAGCAAGAGCCTGATGTGGGGCTCAAACCCACGGACTGCAAGATCATGACCTGAGCCAAAGTCGGGAGGCACCGAGGCACCCTTGAATTGCAGACTTTAAAAGAGTGAATTTTATGGTATGTGAATTTTGCCTCAATTTTTTTTACAAGTTCAAATTAGTTCTTGAAACAAGAAAGTCTTAGAAAAGAACCCCAGACCTCCAAGGCAAAAAATCAGACACAAGTGAAACAGGATTAGAAAGGACAAGGAGTTAGTGCGACTCCAACATGATGAGCCAGGTGGACAGCAGTAAGGGAGGAATTCAGGCAGTAAGGAGGCTTTATCAGCTATTGTCAGAATTATGTTTTTTCCCTCTGAGTGAAACAAGGAGCCAATAGAAGGTTCTGAAGAGAGAGAGAACATGATCTGACTTCTGTTTTTGAAGTATTGCAGCTACTGTGATTGGGAACAAGGGAACTAACACCCTCCCCAAATATCTAATCATACATCCCATTGCTGGGTTTGTCTTGTGTTGTTTTTTACATCCAGAAGCACAGGCGCACAAACATCATGTAGGCCATGATACAGCACAAAGCATTCTATACTGGCCCCTGTTCTGTGGCGTATGAGGCTGCTTGGCTCACCGATCAATGTTAGAGTCAGAAAGTGGCTGCAAATGTTTGTCTGAATCCGATGCTCCTACCTAAGTAGTCTTCTGAAAGTCACATCCAAAGTTTCTGAAAGGGTACTATAAAGTATGGTGTGTCTCATTCCCACACTGGGCCATTCCTTGATCCTCACTAGCACTGCCCTAGACCATGATTAATCTGTTCTTTTTTTTTTTTTTTTTTCAAGTAGGCTCCACATGGAACATGTAGCCCAAAATGGGACTTGAACTCACCACCTTGATTTCAAGGTGAGCTGATATCAAGAGTTGGATGCTTAACCAACTGAGCCACCCAGGAAGTTCCATTTATTTTTTAAATGGCTCAATTTAAAGAGGAAATGAAACACTTAAAACTCACTTTTCAAAATGGGCCATATGACTTAAATAGTAAGAATCAAGACACAAATAAGAAATTTCAAGTTTCCTTATTCCTTAGAAGACTTTCATGGAGCGCCTAGGTGGCTTAGTTAAGCGTCCAACTTCGGTTCAGGTCATGATCTCATGGTCTGTGAATTTGAGTCCTATGTCAGTCTCTGTGCTGTGCCGACAGCTTGGAGCCTGGAGCCTGCTTCGCATTCTGTGTCTCACGCTCTCTCTCTGCCCCTCCCCCGCTCACACTCTTGTCTCTCTCTCAAAAATAAACAAACAACAACAACAAAAAAGGTTTTCATTCATTCTGCTGAGAATATGCATTCAGTCCAAGGAAGCTCACTAGTATATACAATAATAAGTATCTGTCCTGTGTGAAGAATACAGAAGGTTAAGTTTAAATTTGGCCTTAGTCTTCTTCAGTATTTATAAGTTTACACCAATTGTTTCTATAGTTTTCTGTTGCTGTTTGTTTGTTTACCTCTTCATATATTCCAGTGCATTCATAGTAGTCTCTGGAAGGGAGGCCAAGTCGAGGCTGGTCAATCTGTAAAACATATACAAAGAAGAAAATAAACCATTCAGTTGACGTGGGACAGTGGGACAAAGTACAAGCAAGTCTACGTATGTATGAGCAAGATCCTAGTGTTCTTGCTGTTTATAAGAGTAACATCCAGACAATGAGTGAGTACAAATTCAGCAATGGCTTCCACATTACTTCGAAGTGTTACAGGGATGGGTGGTTAGGTAATCTGGAAGAATATGCTGCAGGTATTTGAAGAAAGCCAAAGAAATTTGAATGAAAATACACCGGGAAGAACTTTTTAATGCAAAACAGAAGGTGCAGGTGGACAAAAACATGTTGGAATCTAGGACTTGGAAGTTTCTAAAATTATACACTTACAGGACACTTAGCTTCCTGAGATTCTAATACGCTCTCCTGGCGGACATTCTCCTCTCCCACCCTTAACTGGGATGGGAAAAAAAACAAAAAGTGGGAACCTCTGTGGTAACTCTGGAATTGTTTTTCTAGTGAAAATCTTGCCAGAGATTTTTTTTTGAGATGCCCTATCCTGGGGGCGCCTGGGTGGCTTAGCCGGTTAAGCGTTCAACTTTCGCTTAGGTCATGTTCTCGCGGTTCGTGGGTTCGAGCCCCGCGTCGGGCTCTGTGCTGACTGCCAGCTCAGAGCCTGGAGCCTGTTTCAGATTCCATGTCTCCCTCTCTCTCTGACCCTCCCCTGCTAGCATTGTCTCTCTCTGTCTCTCAGAAATAAATAAAACATTACATTTTAAAAATATGAAATGAATGAGATTAATAAGATTAATGAGTAAGAGGCAACAAAGGATTACAGACTACCTTATCTTCTTCCCTGGGACTCCTTACATGTCATAGAAAAGAAAGAGTGGCTCAAGGCAGCAGACACTATGATAGTGGAGAAGGAGGGACTCAGGATCAAGTTTGAACGCCAACTCTGGCTTTCACTGTGTGAACTTAAACAAGTCATGTATACTCTGAGTCTATTTCTCATGTGTACTCTAAGTCTAATTCTTCATTTGGAAAATGAGAGAAATAGCATGCCAGGTCATTGCAGAATTAGAGATAAATGAGTACTATATGCTCAGTGCTAGCCTAACACATAGTAGATTCCCAATACACGGTATTTGTTATCCTTAAATCATGATAAGCAGAGATAAAGAGGAATGAGAAGCAACATGTATAAAGAACTAGATGTTCCCTGATAAATGTAGTCACAGTCATTCCTGAGGGTTGTCTTAGAGGAACCTTATCTCTTGATCCTCGGACCACAGCATAAAGGGAGGTTGCAGGAGTCCATTTTTCAACACCCACTCACTCCCCAATGCACTTCTGATTTAGCTTCTGTCTGCATTTTTCTATTAAAACAACTTGTTCCTATAATCACGAAGATTTATTATCATTCCAGGTGGGTAAAGTCCATGGAAAATTTTCAGTCTTGATCTTACTTACTGATGACCTCTTAGTGTCACTTGGTTACTTTATTCTTCTTGAAATTCTCTCTCCTCTTGGCTTCTGTGGCATCAGATTCTTCTGACTTTTCCCATTTTTAACTGTTTATTTTTAGTCTTGTATGTTTATTTTCATCTACCCAAACGTTAAAGATTTGTTTCTTGGTAAATATATCAGCACAGCTTTCGGGACATGAGAAGATGGTTTGGAGAGAGCCGATAAGTGAACTCACAAAGTCATGTGCATTTACAGAGCCCTGAGTGTTCCTTTCAGGGCCAGCTTCTCCGTGTGTAACCTATACAGTCATCCAGGACTCCATGCCAAGAAGGCCCCCATGCATGGCTTAATGCTCTGATGTCAGTGTCTTGAAATTCTTAATAATTTTATCTTTGATCTTGGGTTTCATCAGAGTCGATGAAGCAACGGAGCATGCGCACAAGCAGAAGGATACTGAGGAGACCGTGTACAAGCGCTGTAGCGATCCAGCCAGCCACCGCTAGCGTATGCGCAGGCCCAAGCTCCAAGTCCTGTAACAGCATCCACAATGCAGTGGACGCTGAGGGCAGGCCAGAGCCTCGGACAGTGCAGATCTGAGGGGAGCATGGGCGTGGGGCCAGGTTGGGACCTGGGCAGAATGGAGTCCGTGATGGCAGCAGGCATGCCTGGAAAAGTAAAGTGACTTCAACTTCAGAGTCAGCCTCCTTCCAACCTCTCACCTTCATGCTGCTTTCTTAGTATCCATGACCTCATTGGTGACATAGCATGTTCAGTGATTTTTATATGATTCATAACATGATGCATTCAGTGATTATATATGAGAATCCCTTATTAGCCTACTTTGAAGTATAAACGAAGTTAAGGAAGAAGGCTGATAGGTTCCCAAATGTGAGCATCTATACATCCATTTCTTTTTCTAAGACATATTCTCTAAACTTCAAGCCACTGTCACTAGTACCCTCACCTTGCAAAACAGTATATGAAATATGGTTTCAGCCTGAATCTATTTCTTGAATGTTTTCATATAGATAAAGACACAGGGAAAAAATAAAGTACTTTTTCAGTGTCATTCTTAATATAGTACTCCTGTTCTTGGAGTCGTAGCCTGAGCAATTTCCACTAACACAGACACAAAAGGTGCTATTACTTCAGATTGATGTTCATTGGCTGAGTTGGATGGTTTTACCACTCAGAGAATCTTTGTGTTTCAAAGATGCATTGGCTATAAAAGGGAATTATCTGCACAGATCTGACAGATTCCAACATTCTTAAAAAATTAAAAGAAAAAACTCATTACTGAGTCATGACAACAGGTTGAATACACGGATGGTAGAGTCACAGTGTCAAGGGTTTGATTCTCTATTCTACTACTATACTATTTGTGGGACCTGGGACCAAGTTACTTACAGGAAAATTCTTCAGACTTGGAAATAAGGCAGACAGATGGGGGCAGATCCTTTTAGTATCATGTAAGGGCAAAGGTCAGTCAAGGACTGTTAAGACCTGTGCTGTGTTCACCTCATTTTTACTATTGGTTGAAGTTCCCAAACTTAGGGAATTTACTTGCTAACTTGTAAATTTCTGTCCAGTAGAGATTCAAGTAATTTATGTTCAACGGAGCAGATAACCCCAAATCTCAATGACCTGCAGGACATTAACCAGTTCTATATCTAGTTTGTCAATCTCATTCTAGCATTTCTTTGTTATGTCGAGGATAAATATAGCCTTAACACTCTTTGAACTGATCATAACACCTTTTTCCCCCCTTATGAGTTCAATAAAATATTTGATACAGATTCTTTTACATTTGTCTGAGTGTTCTGATTTTATCTTTCTGAAAAGCATGCTTTAACCTGACTTTACTCTCTTGGCCTCAGTTTCTTGATCTGTAAAACAGAGATGATAAGACTAATTTGTAGGATTATCATGAAAGTTAAGTGCCAAATGTGTATAAGGCACTTTGCACAATCTGGAGCTTTGAAGGTGAGTTTGTGAAGAGAGTACAAAGCAGCTGGAATTGGGGATGTGGTCCAGTTCGTCATTGAACACTCTAACACCCACATTTTACATTCTTCCCTGAAATGATTTTCTGCTTCTATAATCACATTCTTAAAAATCTTATTTGCTGACCCTTTGCTAATTATACACTTTATACCTCATGGAAATAATGTCCAGTGGGAACTATGTGTGAGAGCTGGGTGACCTTCATCACTGAAAGCTTTCCAGTGCTTGCTTCCAATAGTGCTCAGGCAGTTGTAGGGTTTTAAAGGCCCACAATATTGTCATTCAAATAAATTAAAACAAAAGACAAGGTTTTTCCCAGAGACCATGCGTGGCATTTCCGTATTCTCAAATGATAATTTTTCAATACAAAAAAGGGAGACATCAAAGCTGATATTGTCAATGAAGGATATGCTGAGGAAACATTCAGTTGTAACATTCTGTAAATGGTTTCTTTAACACTTGCCCCTCACTAAGAGCTATCAAAACTATGGAATCAAGTTTCTGATATTTCCCTTTTTTAAAAATAATTTATTTTTATTGAAAAAAAAATTTTTAACATTTATTCATTTTCGAGAGACAGAGAAAGATAGAGTGTGAGTGAAGGAGGGGCACAGAGAGAAGGAGACACAGAATCTGAAGCAGGTTCCAGGCCCCCAGCTGTCAGCACAGAGCCTGATGCAGGGCTCGAACCCATGAACTGTGAGATGATGACCTAAGCCAAAGTCAAATGCTCAACTGACTGAGCCACCCAGGTACCCCCTGATATTTCCCTTTTACTACCCAAAGATATACACCTCTTCCACCCCCATACCCAAAGTAATAGGAGCCCCAAATTTACCCATCAGAGCCAAAGGGCATTTTGGGGGTTGAAGAAGTATGGCTGGCTCTCTCCACATGGTGGCAAAATTACTCCTGCTGGGGGCTGGGCTGTATACAGAACAGCAGAATAATGCTCCTCTCCCAACACTCATCCCACACAACCTTCGAGAACTGTTAATATAGGATTAAGCAGCACAAAACCACAGCAGACAGATAGTTAAATAACTGTACTTTATGAACTACTCAGAACTCCTGAATAAACTGTTCTAAATCCTAAGGCTTTAAGCTATAAAAGAGCAACTTAGCACAAAACTCAAAGGAGTGAATAATCACCATGCTTGAAGGACAGAGCCATCCTTGGCCTGCACATTCGCTCTGGTACAGTGACTACATTTTTCTCCCAGGCCTTTGACCATGTGCTCTCCCAGAGGACCTATGGTCCCCTTGCTGGCCAACATGGCTCCCAGGGGGAAAGCATTCACCCCACAGACAGCGCTCATTGGAGGCTTCACACAGCCTCACAAGTTAGAACCCCAGGGAACACTACAGAATCTGTGAGAGCCACCCCAGGAGTAATTCTGCTCCCTAGACCCAGCTTTTCCCACCAGCATTCTGGTTCCTAAAACTATTATGATAGGAGACAAAATCTTTCATTCTATAGTAAAGTCATAACCAAAAGATTTGTACTTTCATCTTCATTGTATTCTAAATATCTATACATTTAAACTTACTTTCCAACACTTTATTATGACATTTTCAAGCACATGGCAATGTTGAGATAGTTTTATAATTACAAAATTTCCCATCTATACAACTCTGTCATCAATCCATCTGATTTTTTTTTTTGCAAAATAAATTGCAGATAGCAGCACACTTCCCTCTGAATAGTTTAGTATGTATATCATTGAACAAAAGTCCAATACTTTTTAATAGACTTTTCTTTCAAAATAAACTTTACATACAATGAAATGCACAAATTTTAACTGCACATCAACTGAATTTTGATAAATGCATACACCTCTGTAACCTAAAGTCTTTTTTTTTTTTTTCATTTAAATCCAAATCAGTTAACATATAGTGTAATAACGATTTCAGGAACAGAATTTAGTGATTCATCACTTATAACACACGTGGTCATCCCAACAAGTGCCCTCCTTTTTTTTTTTTTTTTTAATGTTTTATTTATTTCTAGGAGAGAGAGAGACAGCATGAGCAGGGGAGGGTCAGAGAGAGGGAGTCACAGACTGAAACAGGCTCCAGGCTCCGAGCTGGCAGTCAGCACAGAGCCCAATGCGGGGCTCGAACCCACGAACCGCAAGATCATGACCCGAGCGAAAGTCAGACGCTTAACCGACTAAGCCACCCAGGCGCCCCAACAAGTGCCCTCCTTAACGCTCATCACCCTCTTAGGCCATTCCCCCCACACCTAACACCCCACCAGCAACCGTCAGTTTGTTCTCTGTATTTAAAAGTCTTTTATTGTAAACTTAACTCTTAACAGGATAGAGACCTGAATCTATTTCTTGACCTGCTAGCTTTTATTAATGAGCTGTGTATTCACCTACAAGTAACAATCTGTTTTAAATATCCTAGCTTTAAAATATATTTTAAAATCTGCCTGTCTCATCCCCCTTTATTGCTTTTATTTTCAGAATTATTTTTGCTATTCTTAACAGATTTTTTCTCTTGAATTTTCAAACCACTTAGTTCCCATAAAAAAAGGAAAAAAAATGAAAATGAAAGCAAAAAGTCCTTATTTTTAATTGACTTGCATTAAGTTTAGGATTAATTTGGGGATATGTGAGACTTCATAATATTCTATCTACCCTTCCAAGAACACAAGATGCTTTTCTGTTTAGTCAAGCCTTCTTTTATGTGTTAGAATTCTTTTTGTAAAATTCTTACACATTTCTTCTTGAGCTATTCATAGGTTGTTTTTGTAAATGTGGTTTTTCCATTATACTTTTTTATATAAATGTTGTATACAAACATCCAGATTTGCTTATGATCAACAGGAATTTTCACTATTTTCTTAGGTTTCAATATATAAATCATTATCTAGAAACAATAATTTACCTTCTCTTTTCCAATTTCTATCTCTTCCTCCTACTACATTTATAATTGCATCAATTAGAGCTGAGCTCTCATTAGACAGGCATTAGTGCTTTGAACAACTTTTATATATCTCTTTCATAGTAAATGGCCTCTGAATATGGAAAATGGCCTTCCTTTTAGGGGGGAGTGGGTGGTTTTAGCAATTTCCACTTTACCCCAATACTGAGTCAATCAAGAGTCAATTATTTCCATTTCCTCAGTATCCATGGTCATTTCCCCATCTCCCTTCTTATTTTGTAAAATTATGCTTTTCTCCTTTTCACTAGTTTTTCAAAGAGCCAGCTCTTGAATTTATTTTTCAGGTTTATCATTTTCCTATTTTATATTTGTTAATTTTTGCTTTTAAATGTATGAGTTGCTTCCGTCACCTTTTCTTAATCTCCTTGTTTTTTGTCTAATTGTTAAAATTTGATGCTTACTTCATTAATTTTTGTTCACCTATAAAAACATTTAAGGTTGTGTATTTTTCCTCTGAGCACAGTTTTAGCTGTAGCCCATGGGTTCTGACATGACATGTTTTAATTAATAATATTTTCTAGATATTGTGACATACTACTTTTGATTTTCTCTTTGACAAAGGAATTGTTTGAGAGAATTTTTAAATTTCCAAGTGGTATTTTGCTTTTAAAATGGATCATGGAGGAGTGCCTGGGTAGCTCAGTTGGTTGAGCATCCAGACTCTTGATTTTGGCTCAGGTCATGATCCCAGGGTCATGGGATCCAGCCCCGCCTTGGGCTCCACACTGAGCATGGAGCCTACTTAAGATTCTCAATTTCTCTCTCTCTCTCCTCCTCTGTCCCTCTCCCCTACTTGCCCACTCTCTCTCTGTTTCTCTCTCTAAAATAAAAAATAAATAGGGGTGCCTGGGTGGCTCAGGCAGTTCAGCATCCGACTTCACCTTAGGTCATGATTTCATGGTCCGTATTGCGCCCTGCATCTAGCTCTGTGCTGACAGCTCAGAGTCTAGAGCCTGCTTCAGATTCTGTGTCTCCCTCTCTCTCTGCCCCTCCCCCACTCATGCTCTGTCTCTCTCCGTCTCTCAAAAATGAGTAAGCACTTAAAAATGTTGTAAAATAAGAAATAAACAAAATGAATCATGGAGTAACTCTTTTTATAGGACAAAAATTTTAATATATGATACTGTGTATTTATGCCATCTGTTCAGGGAGTGTTGTTTCCTATATGTTGTATATTTTTCTACAAAACACTCATTTAATGTATGCATATATATATATGTATATATATATACATAAAGTGTGTGTGCTTAAATATACCTTTAACTAATATGCATCAACAGCTAAGTGATAGCATTGTATTTGTGACCCAAATACACTGACTTGTTTATCCCTTAATTAGCTTCTTTTATTACAGAAAATCAAGTCTCACAAAGATTAAGCAATTAATCAAACATCCACATAGTAGATCTCAGAATCAAAATAATAGAGCAAGATGCCTGCCCAGGTATGGCTGATTCCACTGCCAATACAATCCTACCTCCTCAGACTGCATCATTAGAACCATACGGGGAAACAAAGCACAAAGTACTTACTGTCTAGAGGAGATACATGCACAACACGCCACCATAAACGTGCAATCACTGATGGTGTCATGGATGCCTACTGAGGAATGCAGGTGAGTAACTGCTCATTGCAGACGTACAAGGTTTTTAGAGATTTCACATGCTGGGAGTGCGCCGGGACAGTTATTCTGCTTTTGAAGTTCTTTCAGACTTCAAGGTATTCCTTGAAGAGGTTCCTTTCCAAGTTTCACTCTCACCATCAGGAATGCTTTCTCATACCCAACCTGATTACTTCATGCTGAGGGTTAGCTCTCTCTTCAGGATTCTTCAGAGATGGAGACCAGCTGGTCCCTATTCTCTGCATAGTAATGCCTTGTAAACTCGAGTGAGGCCTTCCACAGTCATTGTCTCTGAGATAAATAATCCTAGTCTCTAAATACTACATTTTTGCAAAAATATTTTCTAAAACTGTGGTTATTTTTCTGCCAGGGAAGGACAGTGTTTATGCAGTCCACATAGTTGCTAAGTTGTGTTGACCATTCATGAGCTACTGCATGGTGAGATGGTGAAGGTCATTGCAAGACCTTTCTGGTGTCTACAAGTCTGTTTAGGCCTCCTGAGGCCTTTTAACCTAGGTCATAAGATTCAAAGCATTTGCCATCCACCTCCTACACTTAAGGTGCTGAGGAAAACTGAGAACGCCTGGGTGGCTCAATTGGTTAAGCGTCTGATTTCGGCTCAGGTCGTAATCTCACAGTTCATGAGTTCCAGCCCCATGTCGGGCTCTGTGCTGACAGCTCAGAGCCTGGAGCCTGCTTCAGATTCTGTCTCCCTCTCTCTCTTTGCTCCTCCCCTGCTTGTGTGTTCTCTCTCTCTCTCAAAAATAAACATTTTTAAAAATTAAAGGTGCTCAGGAAAATCAAAATTGCACATGATGAAAAGAAAATATGAGAAAGCATGTAGACAACAGAGAAGTATGAAAATATGAGAGATTTGTGGTGATTTGTTGAAGTGCATTTATTCTTAGTTTTAAAAATCATGAAAACTTATTTGATAGATAGAAAGGAAATAAAATGAACACCCAGGGTCTGTGATAACAGAGTAAATTTTTTTAAGGCAAGAAAAGAAAGATAATCCATCCAAATCTCTTCCCATTCCAAGACACTAGAATGATTTCAGGCATCTCTAGGAATCATATGATAATGACAGAAATCTAGCTGCATGTTAATGATAGAAAAGTGGAGGGATTTATTGAGATTGAGTTACTGTATGAAAGTATCATATTACAGAAGTGATTTTTATAAAGATAAAATCATCAATGCCTATAGTATATTACTTGAAGGAATAAGTTCTATAAGGTATCACAAACAAATATTAATAAAAATAATTATCAAGAGCTTTATTCATCCAGTGGCATCACTAACCCGTAGGGCTTCAAAATCCTTCACTAGATCTTTATAGGAAGTAAAGAAATAAAAGCCATTACGTAAATGAATGAGAGATCTTCTGGTTTCTCCCTAAAGGTGTGTGTCAATCAACCCACATTCCACTGGCCAGAATTCAATCACAAATCTAAAGCAAAGGAAGGCGAGTGTCATCTACCTGTGTGTTCAAGTACCCATCTAGTCTCTGCCACTGTATTTATCTTTATGTCTAATAAAATACTTTGCTCGTGGGTGCTTAATAACAAATTAATATTAATTAATACAATAAAATTTGTATTAATACAAAGCTATATTTCCTTCAAGAAACAAAAACTGCAAATGACATATCCAATAAAGGGTTAGTATCCAAAATATACAAAGAATTTATAAAAGCCAACCACCAAAACACAAATAATCCATTTAAAACATGGGCAGAAGACATGAATAGACATTTCTCCAAAGAAAACATACAGGTGGTCAACAGACACATGAAAAGATACTCAACATCACTCATCACTAGGGAATGCAAATCAAAACCTCAATGAGCTATCACCTCACACCTGTCAGAATGGCTAAAATCAAAACACAAGAAACAACAGGTGTTGGTGAGGATGTGGAGAAAAAGGAACACTCCTGCACTTTTGGTGAGAATGCAAACTGATACAGCCACTCTGGAAAACAGTATGGTGGTTCCTCAAATAGTTAAAAATAGAACTACCCTATGATCCAGCAATTACACTACTGGGTATTGACCCAAAGAACACAAAAAACACTAATTCAAAAGGATATAGGCACCCTTGTGTTTATAGCAGTACAGCACTGTTTACAATAGCTAAATTCTGGAAGCAGCCCAAGTGTCCATCAGCTGATGAGTGGATAAAGAATAAATAGTATATATACACAATGGAATATTATTCAGCCATAAAAAATGGAATCGTGTCATTTGTAATGGCATGGATGGGGCTAGAATATTATGCTATGTGAAATAAGTCAGTCAGAGAAAGACAAATACCATATGATTTCACTCAGATGTGGAATTTAAGCAAAACAACCAAGCAAAGGAAAAAAAAAGATAGACAAATCAAGAAATAGACTTTTCATTATGGAAAACAAACTCATCGTTACCAGAGGGGGGAGTGGATGTGGGGATGAGTTAAATAGGTGATAGGGATTAAGGAGTACACCTGTGATGAGCACTGGATGATGTATGGAACTACTGAATCACTATATTGTACACCTGAAACTAATACAATGCTGTATGTTAACTAATTAGAAAGAAAATAAAAATGTAAAATAAAAAATAAAAATAAATGGGGACCTGTATGGCTCAGTCGATTAAGAATCCAACTCAATTTTGGCTCAGGTCATAATCTCACGGTTTGTGAGTTCAAGCCCAGCATCGGGCTCTGTGCCTGCTTAGAATTCTTTCTCTCCCTCTCTCTCTCTGCCCCTACCCTGCTTGCCCTCTCTCTCTCTCAAAGTAAAACAAATAAACTTAAAAACGATTAATTAAAAATTAAAAACATTAGAAATTTTAAAAATAAACTAAAAAAATAAAAACTAGAATAATCAAGAACTAGCACTTAATATAAGGTCATCTACAAATTTCAGTTTAAACAATGCATGTCTCATACTTTATAATGTATAATGAAATTTGAGGGTTGGCTAACCAAATTTTTAACCAGGATTTCTAAAATAAAATAATTTAAAATTTGAACAAAAGAAAAATATATATATTACTTGATGTTTTTTCATACTCAGACTTTTCTAACTTTTATTATTATCTATATTAGCTAATATATGTTCCTTTTCTAATTCATTTTTTAAGTTTTCTTCTTTGTGAAGATTTGAATTGCTTGAATTTTAAAATAAAAAGCATACAACACTTATACAAATAATAAAATCATTATTCATAAAAAATTCATGTAAAATCATATATTGGCTTTCTCTATAAAGCATTCTAACAAGGAAGAAAGACAAAACAGCAATGCTGATCTGTTGATCAAAATGTTTTAGTGTTGAATTTGACCTCTGACAGCTTTAAAGAGATATTTTTAAAGCAGTTATTTTCATATGCTTCTTTCTTAGGAAAAAATGGGGGAAACATGGCTAACTTGACTGTGATGAGTCTTGCACCATGTCCCAATGCTGACCATTTGGAATTTACCAAGACCAACTGAATGTTTGTTTCTTTCTGTAAGAAAGAAAAACAAATGGTTAATACCATCAGCAGATCAATTAAATTACCAGGCATCTACTTCCCAACTGCCTATACTGACATTGTTCTAAAATTAACTATTATACTTAAGTTTAGCAGTTGACAGTATATTGCTCAAAAATAACCAGTTTCAACAACTTCTATATTTTTCCCTTCATTGCTTTCTGAATGCCAAAATTCCTTTCACTAATGGATTGCTTATGATATGCTAAGGAGTCCATCACTAGAATAGAGTAAGGGTAGAGATAGAATGTGGTCATGATGAAATTGCTATATCCCATTGCGGAGGTGATAAAATTGCATGGTGCCTCATAAATATTTCTGACCCGTTTGCTTACAGGGATAGGAGTATTTATGGTTTGGAAATCTCTGGCTATAAAAAAGCATTCCAGTTTATTCTATGCCATCAAGTAGCCTTTTGTTAAAGTAGAGTTTTATGGGTGAGTTATTACTGGGAAATCTGCCTTTAGAACATTAGTAATGCAATAAATTCCATCCAGCCCATCTAGGTTATTTTGAGCAGAACTATGTCTAAATGAGCCAACTGCATTTCACCAAAGATATTATATTCTATTCAGAGCCTCATATGTGATCTTCTGGGTCCTTGTCTTTTTGAGACTAGGAATGGCAGAAATGGTCATGGATGGGAGTTTCTTTTAGAGCATTTCAATCAAAAGATGACATAAAAAATTCACTGAATGAAAATTTGTAGTTAAACCAAGTAAGTGAACTGATCATTAACATTGCAGCTCATTAAAATAGCATGTGAGATCCATATTTCTGTCTTGAATATGAAGATTATAGCATGTTCTTTAAGATTTGCATGGAGACTATGAAATCATAGTTCTATAGCTATACCATGTATATCTGTTTTGTCTTCAAATCAGACTAAAAAATGCATTGATATAAGGCATGGCATATAAGAGGCATTTCAACTTTGGAGTCAGATATCCTGTGTTTCAGTAATGGCTCTGCCACTCAGCTGTGTGGTCCTGGACAAATTACATAGCAATTCTGTGCCTCACTGTTCTCCTCTGTAAGAGGAAGAGAATAAAAATGTCTATTTTTTGAGAATTAAATAAGTGTTTTCTCCTACTATTCTTCTTCTTCTGTTACATTCTCATACATAGCATCCTGCAGAATAGTGGGAGCACAGGAGGCACTCAGTATATATTCATTGAATAAACTGGCCCTAGTAGATTTTTTTATGGCTATAGAGGCATTTAGTAGTAGCCTAGTGTGGGATCAGGGTAGTCAGGGATTGGGAATTAGGGAGAACTGAAAACCCAGCTTATTTGAGATATAAACTTTACTAAACAATTGTCTTAGTTTTCTCATTGGTAAAATGATGCCAAGAATATTATCTTAAAATATCACTGGAATTAGGGGCACCTGGGTTGCTCAGTCAGTTGAGCATCCAACTTCGGCTCAGGTTATGATGTCACAGTTGATGAGTTCAAGCACTGTGTCAGGCTCTGTGCTGACAGCGCAGAGCCTGGGGCCTGCTTCAGATTCTGTGTCTCCCTCTCTCTCTCTCTGCCCCTCTTCCACTCATGCTCTGTTTCTCTGTCTCAAAAATAAGTAAATATTAAATTTTTTTAAAAAAATCGTTGGGATTAGGAACAATATTTGGTGAGCATTGGCAAAATATCTACCACTCAATAAATGATAGCTATCACTAGCTAACACTATAGTTTGTTTCTACTCACAGAACACCTTTGACACTAGATGTCAAGGGTGGGAGTAGGTTTCCCACACCAACCACAAATTCTCCAACCCTTACAATTGAATTGTAATTCAATTCTGACACTAGCCGGAATTAGCACACACCCACTAGTGAAGAGTTTAGTCCCTCAAGACTGCCACCAGTTCACACACCAATCTCAAAGTCCGGGCTTCCTGTACTTCTGAACTACTGGCTATAAATGGAGGGTTCCCATGGCCCTCTCCTCAGGTTTGATAATTTTCTAGAATGGCTCAGGAACTCAGAAAAAATAGTTCACTTACTATGACTCGTTTATTCTAAAGGATATAATTCAGAAACAGCCAAGTGTAAAAAACACATAGGGTAGGTAGGGGAAGGAGGGCAGCACACAGCTTGCACACCTCTCTGGGTACACCATTGTCTCAGATGAATTCACCAACCCAGAAGCTCTCTGAACTCCACTGTTTAGAACTCTTGTGGAGGCTTTATTACTTCATTATGCACGAATGATCAAAACATTGGTCAATCTTCAGCCCCTTTCCCCTCCCTGAGATCTGAGGGTGGGACTGAAAGTTCCAAACCTTCAATCACAGAGGTTGGTTCCTCTGGCAACCAGTCCCCTACCTCTAAGGGTCACCTCATTAGCATGAACTCTGGTATGGCTGAAAGAGGCTTGTAATGAATAATAAAAGATGCTCCCCACATCCCTTTAAGTCAGGAAATTCCAAGGATTTTAGGAGCTCTGCCAGGAACCAGAGAAGACCAAATATACATTTCTCATTATATCACAATATCACACAAACATGTGCAGAATGATGCTACAAAGAATGACGACACTGACCTGCAGACATGATCTCACCACATTTTATAAACGTCTACCTTGCAAAACACTGTGCTCGTGACATGGGATTGAGAGAGATGGAAAACACATGACTTCTGTTTCTCACAGTCTGTTGAGAAGCAGGATTTTAAGAAGATGGTAAAATACACCATTTTTGCAAAGGCAAATGACAAAACTAAAGTTAGTAACACATTTATCATCCTTTGTTCAAGGGAAAACAATCCATGGATTGAGGGAGGTCGGTGTCTCACAAGCAGTGGAACACTCCCCCTGAGGGATTTGGGGCAAGAGTGAACTTTACAGAGCATCAGAAGTGGTAACAGGGAGGGGCGCCTGGATGGTTCAGTGGTTAAGAATGACCAGTTCAGGTCATGATCTTACTGCTGGTGAGTTCGAGCCCCAAGTTGGGTTCTGGGTTGTCAGTGCCTGCTTGGGATTCTCTCTCTCTCCCTCTCTCTCTCTGCCCCCTCCCCGACTCACTCCCTCTCAAAATAAATAAATAAACATTAGAAAAAAGAAGTGGCAACAAAAACAGGGCATGATTAGCTGGTGCTGAATATCTGACCTCATTTAGAAAGATCAAGGAATAAGGAAATCATTGGCAGACTGGATATACTGTTGTCTCTGGTCAAGTAGGACATTTATAGAAACACAGAGATCGGTTTGCTGATGGAGCACCCTGGGCAGGAATGGCTTCATCTTGGACCTAAAATTTATTTCCAATGTATGAATTTTCTTTTTTTTTCTTTTTTAAAAATGTTTTATTTATTTCTGACAGACAGACAGAGAGAGAGAGAGAGAGCAGGGGAGGGCCAGAGAGGGAGATACAGAATCTGAAAAGCAGGCTCCAGGCTCTGAGCTGTCAGCACAGAGCCTGACGTGGGGCTCAAACCCACGAACCATGAGATCATGACCTGAGCCAAAGTCGGAGGCTTAACCAACTCAGCCACCCAGGCTACCCCCAATGTATGAGTTTTCAAAAACTTATTCAAGAACAAGTAGCAAAAACATAAATATAGATCAAAAACCATACTGTTGTAAAACATTACCAGCCCTGTCTTATTAAAGCCCTGAGTAGGTAAAATAGCACAGTAAAAAATTAAAAACTAGGTTATATATAAGATGCCTTGTAAATGTTAGGTACCTCAGTGGTGCAAAGTGGTACCCCAAAAAAATTTTAATCTGGAAATCAGAAGATGGGTCTGGGCAACATGGTTTAAGTAAAACAGAAATGTAATTTTTCAGTACAGTTCCCTGAGATTTGATATACATCCACCTACACTCCACCCCATGACCCCCCACCCAGTATAAGAGATGATATCAGGCAGTCAGCTGCCAGGCATGGATTCTCCAACCTCACAGTCCCTTGTATTCATGTGGACTGCTAAAATCACTAAAGTTCAGCATCCTTCATGAAAAGCAAGGGTGGTTCCAGAAACCCAATTTACTCACACAATCATTAATCTTTGATCTCTTTGCATCCCTTGAATTGACTGTTCCCTGGTTAGGAAGTCCAACATAGAAAAAGTTGTGTTGCTTAAGAAAACTGTTTTTATTTATTTAAATGTTTATTTATATTTGTTTTTGAGAGAAAGAGAGACAGAGAGAGAGAGAGAGAGAGAGAGAGAGAGAGAGAGAGAGAGAGAGAGAGAGAATTCCAAGCAGGCTCCATGCTGTCAGCACAGGGCTCCAACTCACAAATCATGCTATGAGCTGAGCTCAGTCATGACCTGAGCTGAAATCAAGAGTCAGATGCTTACCAACTGAGCCACCTAGGGGCTCTAAGAAAGTTGTGCTTAAAAAAGAAAAAAGGTGGGACTCTTGGGTGGCTAGGTCAGTTGAGTATCTGATTTGCAGGATTGATCCCCCTATCTGTGCTGATAGCACTTAGCCTGCTTGGAATTCTCTCTCTCCCTCTCTTTCTGCCCTTCTCCCATCCTTAAAATAAATAAATAAACCTTTTTTAAAAAAAAAAAGTATAAAAATAAAATTGTATTACTCAAAAAATAATTCTCACGGATCCTCAAATGTGGGGTGACTTTTGTTATCTGGCCCATTTTACACAAGAAGAAATTAAGAGTTACAAATCATTACAATTTTTTGTAGTGACTTGCAAACCATTGGGGGATAAATTCTAAAGCTTCCAATTTATTTTACAAACTTAGAAAAACTTTCTAAAATGTTAAAATAAAAAAACAGAACTAAAGTCAGCATTTTCAAAACTGATCCAGAAATCCTTCTTTCAAATATACATTAATGAATGATGCACACACACACACACAAAAAGATTTTGTGATCAAATTATTAAGATAAGTGACATTTACTATGATATTCCTTTCTTGAAGACTCATAATACAGAATCTGAGAAGCTCTGCATAAACAAATAAGTTTAATCAAGAATTTCCCCAATTGATCTGGCTGTAAGCAATCACTACCTTTTTGTGGACCAAAGCCTTTCCCAAAGCAAAGAAGGTACCAGATGCCAAAAACAATGATGACCAAAACCATTTGGAAACATATCAGACAAGAAACATAAGGCCACATCCCTTACCCCAGCTATTAATAATGAATTCATTATACTTCATAAGTCTGACAAATACTTACATGATTCTCCATTTATACATGTATATTTAACTGCTATTCAGATCTTTCAAAGGGTATCATATTCCCTGAAATATCAGCATCTGTCCAATTTGTTTTTATATTTGTTTTCTGTTTTTTCCACCCATCGGCTCTGAGAGACACAACTGAAATTTGGAAGAGCCAGAAATAGCCCCAGAGAAAAAGGCTGAACAACCCAGTTAGAGACAGTAAGAAAGAGAAGTTATTTTCTGAAACTTCTAACCAGGGTTGTCTTTAACTCTGACACCCAAGTAGAGGCATGGATGGAATAGAACAGGCTTCCAAGGCAGGTTATGGAAATCCAGTGTAATTCTTTTTACCAGATTAGTCTCTCAATTCTATAAATAGCATATGTGTCTCATATGCTATTTGAACATTAGGCTTTGCTTCACCGTGCCCACAGCCATGATGTCTCTCTGCCAACTCCAAGATGGCAGCATCAGGCTTTAACTGGAAACACTTATATAACCTGCATGGTGGATACTAATGATCCAGAGCTTTCTCTGCCCCTGCCTGAACAACCCCTTGACTTTCATAATATCAATCCACAAAGACAGTGGTCATTTGATACAGAATTGAAAAGCATCCATTCTGTAAACTGTATTGAGCTATGAACACCTTGAGCTTGAAAAAAAATTAACTGAAAAATGTCAGATATTGCATTCCGTGCACAAAAAATTGGGGAGCTTTAGCCTAAAATAAAACTTAAAATACACCTTGATCTTATTACTAAAGAGCCAGATTTTGTTTCATAAAAGATATTACAAAGTCTCGAATTCCTCTATTTACTAGAGATATAGAATTTCTACATGTTGTTTATATTCTTGATACATATGTCAATTGAAATTCCTAGGTGCCATTTTGATATAAAGTCTACTTTGTTTCATTTATTAATTTCTAAATCTAGCAAGAGATCATTGTAATAAAAACACAGTATTTTCTTTAAGAGGCAAATGTCAACAATTTCAGTTGAATATCTCTTGTGGCTTAGTTAAAAGGTGGACAAAAGTTACCAGGTTCAATTATGACTCCCCCCCAAAAAACCCTAAATATTTGTAAAAATGGATTTTTCGTGCAAGACATGAGGCATGTGCATATAAACTGGTACAAATTAGCACGAGTTTAGGCTATTTCTTTGAAATTTTCATTGTTAATTATGTTTGTGCTTTGAGTCACAACAGTGAAGAAATAAATAATCATAAGGAAAAAAATCCAGTTCTATGCGTGTTCAGCTCCACTAATTATTTCTTATGAACAATATCAAGCATTTTAATTTTTCATTCTAATGAAGATGGAAAAGACTAGAGGATAAATCATATAAAGACACTTCATTATTAAACGAAGCCCTGATTACCATCCTGAACAATAGCTTGGAATTTTTTAAAGACCACTCCAATATATCCAAACAGGGAATATTTGCATATTCTTAAACATTTTTACTCCTGAATCATAAAATTGCACCCATTTATTTTTTATTTTAGAATTGTCTATTAGTTACTAGAGTGAAAATACAAACACTAAATTTTATGAATTAATATTCCAGACAGTCAATATTAGCATTTCCAGAAGAGTTTATCTTTCTAGGACTGAGATGGACACTGAGGAAGTTTACACCATTAAATGGGAAAACAGTTCCCATTCAGTCTATTTGCAGGGAAACAGACTGTGAGGTTAGCACACAGGAGGCTTCTTGGGGGGCTCTGAGGAACGACATAGTGAGGTAAGAGGAGATGTGGGACTAGGCAGAGGGCAAGGTTGAACTGTGATGCAGCTGTGACCAAGGTCTCAGTCAGCTTCAGTGAATCCCGTAGGAGGCCATGGAGTTGGGATGGCCCCCTGGGGCCATGCAAGCTTGAGACAAGAGGGGCAGGCCTTTGTACCTCCACATTGACCCGTTTTTGGATGTAGGCCATCCTAGGGAGGAGATGGAAACTGGGGCAAGGTCATCCCCTTAGGCTAAGAGCAATGCTTGAAAAAGGGCTCAGCTGTGAACTGGCAGCCTGCAATTCTTGGGGCATCTGGTAGATTGAAGGAGGCCTGGGCATTGCACAAAATAGCCACTACCTGTCCCTGGTGTGGTGGACCATCACCAATCAGCGATATCAAGCTGCAAGAATTCCTGACATTAGTAAAATGCAAAGAGAACTCATTTCATGCTTGTCTACTCAGGTAAAATCCAAAGAGAAAAAAATCACCAGGCCAAAACAAAACAAAACAAACAAAAGACCCCATAAAGCTGGAGTATAAGTTTGGTAAGAGCAGAAATAGATGTCATGCAATTCTGAAATAACTAACATCTGCAGAAGTCTGATACTGTTATGTATTTAGATTCTCTACCCCACACACATGCACATACCATACACAGCATGATCCTTGAGTGTCAAGAAAATTTAGTCTAGCAACAGCTCCTGGCCAGACAAGTGTGACATCACTCTGATGAGCAGACAGCAAGTGAAGAACTCTGTATGCCATTAGATACTCAGGCCAAAATTCAAAACATGCACTCATAGATAGGTAATATGAATGCACAGGGGACACTGACTTAGCAAGAACACTTTATTTCCCCCATTACAGCATTTCTGCTGCTGAGGAAGTTCTGTTTCCAAACACATAATCTCAATAAAATGTAAAATGTAAACTCCCTATGTCCTTTCTCAGTCTTCACTGCTTCTCAAAACTAAAATGGTTCACACCAGCCACCCCACCAGATTCCTGGAAACTTTTTTCCCAATTAACAAAATATAATATAGACAAGTACATGTGCTGTCAATGACATTACTAAAATCAACCTGAAAACAGGAAAATCATTAATTATTTTGAAGCCAAACATACAGAATATTAGAAACCGCATGACTTTTTTAGTGGCACAGTTTGGGGTATAACAGACAAAATCTGTCTTGCATTTTTCCTCAACCAGAAGCCTATCCCTTTTTCAAGGTTAATATACACGAATAGTTTCAGAACCATTTCTACACCTAAGATATATTAATAAGCTATTATATGTGAAGCATACAGTTGGAGAGGAAGAAAGGATCTTACGTCGCCTAGTTCGACCTGTTTTACAGATCAGGGAACTGAGGCCAGAAATGGGAAGACACTCACCAAAGGACAAACAGCTAATGAGTAGCCACTGACACAAGGGAATCCAAATCTCAAAGTGGGGTTCCTTCTGTAGTAATAGCTTCACTAACATTTCAGGAAGTTTTGATGTGTTCTTGTTTTCTAGCAACACTACAATCAATTCACGCTGAATCTAGTAGGGGACTGTAGTTCCAAATGTGGTAGGTAACACTGATGTTTAAACCTTTAAGCTACTTCAGTGTTTAGTGTGCAATCCAGGAAACTGCAGCCAGATTTTGTATCTTGAATAAACCTGGTATGTCTTTTGTCTGGCCCTTAAAGCTGGGAAATGTAGTCACTGAGTCACAAAATTCAAATGCATCTAATATATGTTCTTTACCTCGGCCCTAGGCCCATGCAAAATAACTGAGTCTATGAGTGCCCTGTGTTATGGAGCTGGCGTCTCTAATAGCTTCCAGCAATGTTCTGCCTGGCAAGAGGTTTCCAATTTAAGAGGATGCATGGCCTACAGCCAGCACCGATCATATAGCATGAAAAAATCAAAACCAGAAAATAGTTTCAAAATCTGTAAGGCATTTTGAATGCCTGGCTAACCGTGCATTGCAATTTTCATTCTTCGTACTTTATTCAGAACAAGATTTTGTGTTAGAATGTTTTAAGAGACTACAGAGGGAAAAGAATCCATAACCACACATCTTCCCATACCTTTAAACTTCTCTTATCATATTTCACTTTTATTCTAGGTCTTTCAAGACAAGAAAGAAAAAATAATACATATATATATATATATATATATATATATATATATACTTCTGCTGAGCATATTTTATGTATCATCGATGGCAGATTAGCTCGTTCTGTGCTCATGGAGCCAAGGTTAAAAGTTCACTTGCAACAAGAGCTAATGACCTGCCCTCTGACATATGGCCCTAGACAGTGTTCCAGAACCTAATTACTTCTCTAATAAAAGATAGGAGGAAAACCCGATACATGAGTAAATGGCCTCCTCTCAGAACTGGAAAATATCTTCAATGACACATCCTCCCCTGGAGGGCAGTATCACCACTTTTACATAAAAAGAGCAGCAGTGCTGACACTTTTAAAAAATGAATTGCATTCCAGACCTCACCCTGAATGCTGAGGATGCAGTAATGAGGAAGTCAGGCACAGTCCTGCCTTCTCAAAACTGTATTCTAAATTCTGCCTCTTCCAGGAAGCCTGTTGGAAAAGTTCACCCAACCCTGATTCCTTCTTCTCGGAACTTCTTTAGTAGTTAGGGTCTATAATTCGACATTGCCAGAATATTGGACTGGCACTGGCACTCTGCTCATTTCACTGTCATTCATTCCTGCAACACTCTTAGTGTCATTTCCCCAGCTAGATTACACAATCTTTGATATTAAGAACCATTGCTTTTTATTCTCTGTCTTGCTTAATACAAGAGCGGTCACTCCATTGATATTAATTAGGTGTTGCCTTTTTTGTCTCTGTTAAGCAGCTGAAAAAAATTACAGTTCAGGAAAATTGAGTGGTTTCAGACAAAATTTGGACTGATAATTCATTTCCTTGAAAATTAGCTTTCAAAACTTAGAGGATAATCTAATATTGATCCACATAATATGAAAAGCCTAGACACAAACTGGTAAGTAATATATTCAGACATGAATGTTAATACACATCTCTGTATAATATCAAGTGGAAAAATAAATTATTAACACTTCATAAGCATAGGAAGAAAATAAAGATAGACACCAAAATACTAAGTTAAACCATATGAAATTCTGGTTTGTGTTGCTTAAGAATGTTCAGCTTCCAGCAAGCCTGTGGTTAAACCTGTTATTAATCATGTTTGGTTCTCAATGTGGACTTTATAAGTGAATTAAAATGTTCTTCATATGTTAGGGTATCTCTATTACTTTTTGATTTTTCTCCAGTGAACATCAACATTAAAATTAGAAAAACAATTTAAAAATTATTCTGATTTACTGACCATACTAGCCAAGGATCCTTTTTTCAAAACCTATGAAAAGACAGCTCTGTCACAGGAAGTCTGACATCTATTCTCCTGAGTCTTGGTCAGACTGGCTGACTTGGTCGAATACTGGCTGTATTCGATTCAGCTTAGACCTCCTTGAGAAGGCAGCTCTTTAGTATCTAACACCCTCTAGTGAGCGGATGGCAAACCCGCGGTTCATTCATGTAATTACACTTGAAAACGGAGGGTCCCTATAGTTGATGCCAGCATGGTTACTTACAGTTTCTAACTGCAGAGAACTGCAAGCATGGCTTACTAAATGAGCTCAGTTTTTATTTTTTCAGACCATGTGAGTCCAATATTTCTGTTCTTAATGGGTCCTCCTCTTATCTGACTTGCAGACTCAGAGCAGAGCATAGCATCACAACGTTTAGGAGATCAGGGTGATCTAGATAATCCACGACATTCCTAACTTCAGTGCCAACTACCCCTATGACCCAGTGCACCCGCTGTAGGGATAATTCCCACATGATTGACAGGAAGACTTAAATTTGTAGCCAGTATAGGAGGGCTGGTGGGATTATTAAATACCACATGATGGAGCTGAGCGCAAGCCAAACATGGCTTTCCATAGTTGGTATTTATTCAGAAACTGGATAAATGTCACTTATACAATTTCAATTTGCCTTCTGTTGCACTTAAACTGTGGGTTTACGGGGCGCCTGGGTGGCTTAGTCGGTTAAGCGTCCGACTTTCGCTTAGGTCATGATCTCGCGGTTCGTCGGTTCGAGCCCCGCGTCGGGCTCTGTGCTGACTGCCAGCTCAGAGCCTGGAGCCTGTTTCAGTCTGTGACTCCCTCTCTCTCTCTCTGACCCTCCCCTGCTCATGCTCTTTCTCTCTCTCTCTCTCCTAGAAATAAATTTAAAAAAAAAAAACAAAAAAAACATTTAAACTGTGGGTTTACATTTATTGTGAAAACCTTCATTTGGTGCATCAAATAAATAAATGAACATTTAAATGTATGTACTCATTTATAATCTGTACTTCACTCACTTCCTAAATTTATTACCCATTGCATTCTGAGGTTGAATTTCTTCTTGAAAAAAGTTTTTAACATTTACTTATTTGAAAGAGAGAGAGAGAGGTGGAAAGGCAAAAAGAGAGGGAGAGAAAGAATCCGAAGCAGGGTCCGTACTGTCAGCAAAAGGCTTGATGCAGGGCTGGAACTCATGAACTGTGAGACCATGACCTGAGCTGAAATCAAGAGGCCTATGCTTAACCAAGTGAGCCACCCAGGCACCCCACTGAGGTTGAATTACTTCTGGTGGAGACTGTTTCGCACATCTACAGGATAACTTCCTTCTTCCCCAGAAATGTCTCAACCAGAGAGTAGACACATTCTCACCTCCCTTTGCACTGGGAGGTTTCATTCTTTGTGAGATACAAGCCTCGGGCCGAAACTCAGCTCACATCTCCTGTTTTTGTTTGTTCAACAAGCATTTACTATTACAAGTAAGTCATACGGTGCTTTTTGTGATGGGTGGGATAGAAAGATGATTTTTTTTTTAATTTTGAAAATTGAAAAGTCCCCCAGAACAGATTATAATCCAGAGTAGTTCTTACCTGTATGTAGCACCTCTAAGTAAGGCAGAACGTGACAAGTGGCCCCCGGGAAAGGTGCAGATAATGATGGGTCATGAAGAGGGAGTGGGACCGTCATCACAGACAGCTTCAGGGAGGAGGTGACACGAGAGCTGAAACGATGACCCAGCTCAAAATCTTTCTTGTGCCTGCTCCCGCCCCACTCACCTCTGCACCAGTCTCTCCTCTTCTGAGTGTTGGCTACTTTTCTTGCCAATCACCTGTTAGAGCTAAGTCATGGCTAAGGATGGGTCAGACGCCAACAGGGAGGTAGACCTGGGAAAAGGGAAAAAGAACAAAAAGGTCAAGAGCCAGGAGAATGAAGAGAAAGTCAAAATGGGTCCCATGAGGACCGGTAACACACTTCAGGGCTCAGGGTGACAAAAACCTGCTACCGGTCCCTCATTTACCATGCAGCTTGGCGCAGGCCCAGGGGGCAAGGGCATCATGTAAGTAAAACACCTATTCCAGCAGCTGTGAGTGCTTAGGGCTCCAGGCAAGTACACCCCTTCCATCTGCCCAGCCACAGCCATAGCACAGGAAAGAAGAGTTTCTTTCACTCCCATGAGAGCCAAGGGCCATCCAACCCAGAGAGGAGACAACACTCTCCTCGAGTTATCCCAGCAAATTTGAGGCTTTGAGATCAGGTTTGCTTCGTTTGGGTCATCCTGTTTCATATGTTGAAAAAGCAAGAAAATACCCACACTTCTTAAAAGGAAGAAGAGGATGCACTTTTTCCTCAATGTCCTTAATAGTCTCCTGCTATCAGTAACAGATAGGGTGGAACAGACCAGGGGAAAGAGTCCTTCAGGGACACAGGCCCACCTTACCTTCTCACAGAAAGATGAGGAAGGATGAGTAAAGTTAGTGACTGTATACAGTGTTAAGGGTAAATAGGCAGATACTTCCAGACAGTTTGTCACAACAGTAGGATGAACGCGTTAGTCTGTGAGTAGCTCGGGTCTCCACCTCACACAGGACACCATGGGCTCACGCGTACCCAGCACATACACAGCATCAGTCATGGGGCGCCAAGCCTGCGTACCTCCCAGCTTTGCTCTCTCACCAGACAGTTGGGAAAACAGCATTCTCTCTGAGTTCAAGGATCACCACCATTCACTATAGAAGCTTCCACTTTTCCCCCAGAAGTGAAGGCAGCTGAGCATGAATAAGTGTCTAAAGAGATGCAGACCTGGCTAGAATCCACGCCTCCTCGTTCCCACACCCCTGCATCCACATGCCTCCAGGTGGCATCTGGCCTTTAGCCTGGGGTCTGGAGGGATAGGAGTTCTGGCGTTATTAGCCGCATAAACTGTTTTAAGGGGGAAGCTTTGGCATACTGTGGCAGTTTGGATTTAGTGCAGCACTGACTCCAGCAGATGGCAATGAAGAACTTTATAATTCCTCCGTATGGGTGAGGAATCTGCTTCATGCTCTTAAATCATTACAACAGTTTTTGTTCAGTTACAACCAGCATTTAGGTCCAAAAAGAAAATAAGAAGGACATTTATTTTTTTCCTTTTTGTCTGAAAAAAGTCTAAAATCTAAGTTTATTAATTCATCTGACCCAAAGTATGTTATGCCGTGGCTCTGAACAAGGCACGGTGGAGGCTCTGTGGGAGGATATTGAGATGAACAGGACATGATGCCCCATCAGATAAAAACCCGATGGGTCTGCTCTGTCTGTGCAAGGACATTCACAAATAGTTCAACAGCCAGATGTTGGAGTTTAACAAGACCTACTTACTTCTGACTCTAAATATGAAGACTTAATGAAATCATGAAGGCAGCTGGACCAGATCAGCTATCCCCAGATCTGGCTGATGTTTTTCAAGTTCTTCTGCCAGATATTCTGATTTACTGGGCCTATGTAAGGACTGAGATGGATGTATTTTTAAGCTCCCCAGGTGAATCTGATAAATGCAATGTCAGATGTGGGATCTTCTTGCCACTAGCTGACCCTTGATGTCCCGTCCAAATACCAAAGGCCCTCATTACTGTGAAAGACAGTCAAAGGCAAACGAGCCTACTCCTGCTGGGTCACTTGTCTGTTCAGCTGAGCAAGAGCTGAGGGTTCGGAGAGTTTTAAAAGCAGTCCATTTGGAAAGAGAGATGGGCCTTTTATTCTGCATATGGATCTTACACTGTGTATTGTAACCAAAGGTGGTTATCAATATGCCAGTAATGCCATTTCTAAAAAAGAGCCACTATTTCAGTCTTTCAGAAAGCAGCATATGTGGTGAATACATTTTTGAAGAAACATGTCAACATTTATGATTACTGAACAGAAACCGACCTGATGCATGATATTGCTATTCTGCTTTACTTGAAAGTAACTGGAGCATGAGCATTAGCATATATTCCTTTTTTCAGGGAGCCAATTTAACTAAGAGCCAAGGAGACAGCACAAAGCTTTGTAACTTAGACAGAAATAGTTATTAAAACTGTCAAGAGCAACACACTTAAGGATGAAAGTAAACTGTAGCTGACGTCTTCTTGTTATTTGCTCATATCCATATTTCCCTTGGATCCGTGCCTGTCAATTCAAAATTATTAAGTTCCAATGAGTAATTTATTTTGTTTGGATGGAAGTGTCGGACATTCTTTTGGAGGGGGGAGGTACTTATTTCTGAAATAAAAATAATGCACCCCTACTGGTTATTAGCAGAAATGCATATTTCTAAATTTACATTTACATAAATTTCAATTTACATATAAATCCCCAAAGCATCCACTCCAGGAATATGCTATATTTATAAAGATCTTAGAATAAGGGTCTTCAGTTCCAGAGTTCTCCTTCCAGTTCCCATAGCCATCATCGTCAGTACCATTCTTTTGACATTTACCATCTATTCCCGATTTGTGACAATGCGTCATTCTGGTCTTCCTCTTTGCAGGAGGGGGTTATGCAGTGATAGATAAGAGTCCACTGGGTCTGTGGACCCACCAAATAAGATTTACCTTGTTCCTAAATTCATAATTGGGACTGGTAGGCTTAGTCAATGCCTTAGTCAGTGGTTATAACACAGGTTGAGGCCTCAATTTGTGAGATAAGGGCTATCATGATGGGGAAAGTTGAATTGAAGCCTCAGAAAATGCCCACTACCAACTTTAAAAAATATCAGGTTCCATGGGGCGCCTGGGTGGCTTAGTCGGTTAAGCATCCGACTTTCGCTTAGGTCATGATCTCGCAGTTCGTAGGTTCGAGCCCCGCGTCGGGCTCTCTGCTGACTGCCAGCTCAGAGCCTGGAGCCTGTTTCAGAGTCTGTGACTCCCTCTCTCTCTGACCCTCCCCTGCTCATGCTGTCTCTCTCTCTCTCTCTCCTAGAAATAAATAAAACATTAAAAAAAAAATTTAAAAAAAAATATCAGGTCCCAGGGATGGGGAGATGGTAGGAATCAGTGCTATCCTTAAGGATCTAAATTATACAAGATGGTGGTCCACATCAGATCTTCATTTCATTCTCCTGTCTGGCCCATGGAGAAACCAAACAGGCTCTAGCGTGGATTATTGAAAACTCAACTAAGTAATAGCCCAGTTTCAGCCACTATGCCAGATGTTGTATTTTTCTAGAGCAGATCAATGCAGCTTGAGGTACATAATACGTGGCCACTAATTTGGCATATGTTTTTTGCTAATCTAAAAAGATCAGGGGCACCTGGGTGGTCCAGTCAGTTGAGTGTCTGACTCTGGCTCAGGTCATGATCCCATAGTTCATGAGTTCAAGCCCCTCATCAGACTCGTTGCTATGGATGCAGAGCCTGCTTGGGATCCTCCACCCGCCTCTCTCTCTGCCCCTCCTCCACTCACGCGCGCGCACGCGCTCTCTCTCTCTCTCTCAAAAATGAATAAACATTTATTTAAAAAAAAAGAAAGGAAGATCAGAAACAGTTTGAGTTCACATGGAATAGGCAGGACTGTACAAATCCAGAGCCATGTCAACTCTCCTTCCAGTGGTAATAATATAGTCCACAGATATGTGGACTATGGGATATCCCACAGAGAATCACATTGATGCATTACATATATAACATGATGCTACTTGGGCTGGATAAGTTGAGAAGTCTAGAATATTGGAAGCCTTAGGAAGATTCATGTGCTCTAGAAGTTAGAAGATAAGCCTTACAAAGATTCAAGGGACTTCATCAATAAAAATCCTGGAGTCCAGTGGCAAGAGGCATGCCAGTAAATTCTCTCCAAAGGAAAAGACTAATTATTTAATGTTACACCTTCAACCTTGAAAACATTAGCTCAGTGCATTGAGGTTCTAAAGATGGCATATGTCACACCAGGAAATATGCTCCAGTCTCCATAGTGGGTGACACAAAGTCTGCCAGCCTTGAGGGGGGCCCAGAGAAGAGAAGAGCTCTACAGCAGGTCCCAGCTCTGGTTCATGAGGAGCCCTGTCACCTGGGCCTATGAACCACCAGTCCCGATAAATGTCTGCGATATTAGTGGTGGGAAAAGGTGCTATGTGGAATGTGTAGTAAGCCCCAGCGGAGCGTGACAACACAGGCCCTGGGGGTCTCAAGCATGGCCACGCCTCATGCAGGAAAGAATTAGCGACCTCTTGAAAAACACCTTCTCCGGGCACCTGGGTGACTTAGTCGGTTAAGCATACGACTTCAACTCAGGCCATGATCTCATGATTCATGGGTTCGAGCCCCGTGTCAGGCTCTGTGCTGACAGCTCAGAGCCTGGAGCCTGCTTTGGATTCTGTGTTTCCCTCTCTCTCTGTTCCTCCCCCATTAATCCTCTGTCTCTCTCTGTCTCTCAAAAATAAATAAGAGTTAAAAAAATTTTAAAGAAAAACACCTTCTCATTTGCTCCTGGGCTCTCTGTAAGATCAAGTGCTTGGCCATGGGACAGTAAGCAATCACGCATCTAGAACTGCTCAGCACAAGCATGGGCCGATTATGAGACCCACTGAGGCATAGTGTCGAGTGAGCCCAGCAGCAATTCATTATAAGATGGAAATAGTATGTCTGGGATCACAAATGAGAAGTTCAAAGGCATAAGCAAGCTGCATGAGTGGCTAGCTCAGACCCCCCTGGTCAACCATGTGGCCATTCCCTCAGCCCCAAGCCACAGCCATATGGGGGATCCCTTATGAGAAGCTGACCATAGTTTGGGGATGGGGTGACTCAGTAGGTGCTGCAAGCTGCAAACGGATGGCAGCTGTTTCAGCCTCACTCCTATGTGGCCAAAAAAGAATGGTTTCAAGTCCTCCGAATGCCAGAAAATAATCTGGCCCATGGATGTTAAACACCAACATCTGACCCACCCTGAAGTTATTTATTTTCCAATTGATCGACACTCAGGATACTATGAATCATAGGTATTCAATATCCAGCAGATACTTTTTCATGGTAACTGACAAGCTAAAGTCAGCCAGCAGAGCTACCCTCAAACTAATTGCAAATGATGCTGTTCAGAGTCCCAGAACCCTTCAGTGCCTGATATCATCATCTTTACCTGCTGAGGGTATAAGGCTTTGATATTGGGTCACTTTATATCACAATACAAAACAGGTTTTGCCAGAAGCCCATGGGTCAGACGCAGACATGTCCCTAGGAATTTCACAGGAACAAATGCAAAGCATCTCCTGTACTAATTATATTAAGATCAATGAGACCTAGCTGCCACATACAATAGACTAAAAATAAAAAGTCCAGTTTTTTAAAAGGGGGCAAACAATTAGACTTTATTCCTTCTTGTAAAACCTATTTAGAAAAGGCAGCACATTTTACATATGGGAAGACCTGTACAGTCATTTTAATTACACCACATTCAGGAATCCAGCCTGGCGCCTACTTTTACACCATCCCAGGAACTTAATTAGCTTTCTGGTTCTGACTTCATTTTACTGCCACACTTTTGGAATGACCACCATTCACACACAATCATGCTGACATGTAACGTGCTGCACTGTGACATGGTCGTTGCCGTGCGGCAACGCTTTCTGCCAAGTGTGCTGTGTGTTGCCTCCTCTGGCTGACTCATCTGAACCTGACAGAGGCTGCACAAGACCTTTCTGTTACCTGTTTGGAGGCAATGCATGCCAGGGGGCCAAGTCTGTCTGCTTTCTTAACCCTGGATTCCCTCGGCATATGGAAAGAAACAGGAGTGTTTTCCTGAACGGGCCCTGGGCAAAACTGTCAACCATTCAAGAGAAACCTAAGCCGAAAAGCAGCTTAGAATTCACCTGGACTAATCCTCACATTTTGCAAACTGAAGAGCCATGTTGTAAATAGTGGGTGGGGCTCTGGCAAAGGCCACTCAGCTAGAGAGCAGGAAACGCTGGTGGGAGTGCCATTATGCCCGCACACTCTGCCAAAGCTGCGTCATCACCTGAACTGGTTAGACTGCCCTCAAATTCCTCCCTCTGGCTCCTGCCCACCACACAGCCCCAGCTCCTTCTCTGGTTACTGCCCCTCTGCTCTACCTGGCATTTCTCTGGGCTGGTCGGTCCCAGCTCTTTCTGCTGGAATACGCTATCAGCTGAGATCTAGTCAAGAGAATGGTTATGCTAGGTATTTAAAAAGAGAGGGGATTTAACTCAGGACTTGGTTGTATGGTTGTTGGAATACTGAAAAAGCAAAAAGTTGCAGGCTAAAATAATCTGGATGTCCCTAACTGCAGGAAGCAGCTACCACACCACAGGTGGGGGAACAACAGGAAAGAAGTGGTGTCACCAGACGCCAGGCATTCAGGGGGCGTGGGGTGTCCCAGGGTGCAAGTGCCCAACGGCCAGGGCTATAGCCCTCAGCTGGTGCCTTGAGGCTGGAGGCTAGCTCTATGAAGAAATTGTCATATGGTTGTTGCTGGTCAAGTCATTCCAATAGGATTTACACTATCGCTAAAGAAGACAAACTGCTTATGTAAAGAAACTGTTTTATAGCAACTGAAATCCTGTTAGGCTAATAAAAGATCATTTTATGTAATCATTAAAGCTCAGCCCCTTAAGGATATATACTGGGCAAAACTTTGTTGCCTGGTTCAAATTACTGCATGTAGTTGACAGTAATCAAAAACCATTTCTTCTTCGGGGCGCCTGGGTGGCTTAGTCGGTTAAGCGTCCGACTTTCGCTTAGGTCATGATCTCGCGGTTCGTGGTTTGAGCCCCGCGTCAGGCTCTGTGCTGACTGCCAGCTCAGAGCCTGGAGCCTGTTTCAGTCTGTGACTCCCTCTCTCTCTGACCCTCCTCTGCTCACGCTGTCTCTCTCTCTCTCCTAGAAATAAATAAAACATTAAAAAAATTTTTTTTAAAAAAAACCATTTCTTCAAAAATATTCTGTAATTAAGACTGCTCACTCAAATTTGACTTGCTCCCTATCCCAGATTCTCTGAATTGGTAAAGTTCTGATCAAGAGCAATAAATCAAAACCATCATAATTATACTAATTTTGGTCAGCCTCATCTACCACAGGTCTGTCATAATTCAATCTGCAATTGCTTTTGTCATTGCCTCAGGTTTATTAACAAAAATACTTGCTAGTCTTTAATAAGAGTCAGTTATATACCAGGTACTTTATAAAACTTTCACTTGATCATCACAACTTATCTGTGAGGTAAGTATTATTATTCCCATTTTAGAGGTAAGGAAGGAACTATGAAAATTTCCATGCCTCTCATTCACAAAGTTTTTTAAGGGGTTACTTATGCTTTATAATATTTATCTCTGTCCTCTATGCTATTCCAGAGATTAGATGAAATTATATAAAAAATAATTAATCCAAAAGAACACATAATAATAAAAACCATCCAAAATGGAGGCATGGAGAATTAAAAACATTTTTTAATGTTTATTTATTTTTGAGAGAGAGAAACAGAGTGCGAGCAGGGAAGGGTGAGAGGGAGAGGAAGACACAGAATCCAAAGCAGGCTCCAGGCTTTGAGCTGTCAGCCCAGAGCCCCATACAGTGCTCAAACTCTCAAACCTCAAGGTCATTACCTGAGCCAAAGTCAGACACTTAACCACCCAGGAGCTCTGCATATGGAGAATTTTTATCATAGTTGTTGCAACATCTATGTCAACTAATGTCATTATCTCAGTAGTTTGTACTCTGTTTCTATTGATTTTTTTTTTTCTGGTTATGGATTTCATTTTCCTACTTCTTTGCATGCCTGGTGTTGTGAGTTGAATTTTGTTCCCCAAAAAGATATTTCAAAATCCTAACCCTTGCTACCTCAGAATGTGATCTTATTTAGAAATAGAGTTGTTGCAGATGTAATTAGGGTTGTTGCAGTAGATAAGGTCATACTGGAGGAGGGCAAAGCCTTAATCCAGTAGGACTGGTGTCCTTACAAGAGAGAAGGACAGAGACACACAGGAGGACCCACATGATGACAAAGGCAGAGACTAGGATGCCACAGCTACAGCCAAGGAACACTGGGGATTGACGGCCACCACTAGAAACTAGGAAGAGGCAGAGAGGGATTCTATCCAGGGGGAAACAACACTTTAATTTCATACCTCTGGCCTCCAGAGGAGCTGTGAGAGAATCCATTTCTGTTGTTCTAAGTCACATAATTTGTGTGTCTGTGTTATGGCAGCTCCAAGAAACTAATACACTTGGCAATTTGGATTGTATGCTGCCTGGATATTGTGAATTTTACATTTTGGGGGGCACTGGATTTTGCTGTAGCACTTTGAGGAGTGTTGGACTCTATTTTAGCATGCAGTTACTTAGGCCCAAGTCACTTAGGAACAGTTTCATCCTTTTGAAACTTGCTTTAAAGTTCACCAGGAAGGGTCAGGAGAAACGGGTAGTCTCTTGCTAACCCCCTTCTTCTCATCCTATTCAGTGTCCACTCTGGCTTGTGGGGAGATGATCTACTCTCAACCCAGTGTGAGCTCCGGGACGTGTTTGATCTGCTGCTGGCTGAGTGTCTTCTCACACACGTGCAGATGAGCTCAGCCAGAGACTAGAGAGGACCCATCTGCATGTGTCAGAAACTCTCTGTATAGCTCTCTTCCCTGGTATTTTTTTTTTTTCTTTTTAATGTTTATTTATTTTGAGACAGAGACAGAGCATGAGCAGGGGAGGGGCAGAGAGAGAGAGGTAGACACAGAATCTGAAGCAGGCTCCAGGCTCCAGCTGTCAGCACAGAGCCTGAAGTGCGGGCTTGAACTCAGACCACAAGATCATGACTTGAGCCAAAGTCAGACACTTAACCAACTGAGCCATCCAGGCACCCCTCTTCCCTGTCATTCTGTCCCTCAAACTCTAGATACCTAGCCCCCAGAATTCCAATTTTGATCTCTTCAACTCAGCCAGACTTTTGGACTCTGCAGCCTAGAAACTGTCCCTGGGCCATAGTTTGGGCCACTTCCAGAGCTCATCTTATTGATTTGGTTGTCCTTTCCTCAAGGATCACAGTCCTGCATTGCTCCATAGCCAATGTGTGGAAACCTTTGTTTCCTATACATTTTGTCTGATTTTCCTTTTTTTATATTAGAGAGTCAATCCAATCTCTGTTACACGTTATCATGGCTAGATGGAAAGTATGTCGTTTTACAGAAACAAGAATACGGTGTTTTGAAAAAGCTTCACTTTTTCCTCCTTCTTAGGATCTGGACGGCACATCTCACCTCACTACTCTAGGTCAATGCATAATATATCATGTATATTTTTGGCACCAGCAGGTTTTGCTGTGAAGTGTCCATGAAAGAGAAATCTAAAAATTGAACCAGATACTGACAGGTCAGACCCTAGGAACCCCAAATTCAGTAAACATCTTGCATTACTAATGACTGTTAAAGGCAAATTGGTGACAGAAACTATGTTTTGCTCTTAAGTGATATCATACGCTAAGCAGATGGCACACTCCCTCACTAGCTAACAAGTGCAAATTTCCTGATGCACGCCATTGAAACAATCTTTACCTCAGCGCTCTGCTGGACCAGGGGAAGGGCAGGGGGTTGTGAGGGAGACAAGAAGCAATCAGAGCAAATAAAAGCAGACTTCTTGTGCAGGGTGTGATGTGATCATCACAAACCAGGAAATTCACATAAGAGTAAGTTAGGCAAAAAGCAACACTCTTCACTAAAACATGCTAAATTACACAGACTTCACAAACATGCCAAATTCTACAGGCTGGCATTTTTATAGCAGTTGTGGATTAGAAGACATTCCCATATTTATTTATTTCCTTCAAACCTACTTCATCAGGCTTCAATTTTTCAGCTAATGGCAATTCTATTTTCCAGATGCTGAAGCCAAAAGGGGGTCATTGTTGGCTCTTCCTCCTCATATAACTTTTACACAATCCATCAGTAAATCTAGTAACCTCCAACTATAAAGTAGTTCTAGCTACAAACATTCCTCGATAACCTTGATGCCTGAGAGATTGTCATCTCTCTCCTAGATTCCCAAAAAAGTGTCCTCACTGGTGAATCTGCTTCCAGCACAGCTCTCAAAGACTCTTCTCATCAGAAAGATCCTAAATAAATCATATGATGTCAGTTCTATGCTCAAAACCCTGCAATGGCTCCCTATTTCTTTCAGAGGAAAAGACAAAGTATTTAGAATAGATAAGACCCGGAGAGGACTCAACTACTCTGCCTTCACACCTGCTTTCTCTTACCTTGCTCTATTTTTTTCCCATAAGACTTTCATCATCTAGCATGCTATATAATTCAGATATGCCAAAAAGCAATCCAGTCTAGCCAATCAGCAATGTTGACTTTTAAGATGTTGACATGTATTACCTCAACTAAGTCATTTGACAAAGGCAAGTTTATATACTGTTACTAACTAACCTCAGCTAGCAGGAGCTGATCATAGTAGGAGCCTATAAAGTAGTTTGACATAGATGAGGGTGAGCTGTGGCCCCACTCTTGCTATTTAGGCTATAACAAAAGCAAAGGTAACATGTATACAGGTATATGTTGACCAAACACTCATTAGCAAGCAGCACAAAACTCCGTGTATGCTTAGAGAAGTCCCATCTTCTTGGATACCTTTAGGTTTCCTGACAAGCTCACTCAAGGCAGACACAATAGTACATAAGAGGCAACATTCTGTTAGACCTTTAGGCATCAGCAAGCAATCATCTTACACCCAGGGGACACAGGACCATTAGGGACTGAGCGTGTAATACCTTCCTTAAGGACGTAGACTGCAGGCCTTCTCCAGTTTTTACATCTTGTTCATGCAAGAAGTACAGCCAATGCTTGTATGTTGACTACCTCACATTGCTTACAAAGGAGAGCCCGTTTCTAACATGCATGATGGATGCAACAGGTCCCCCATTTTAACAGTAACACAGCTCTGACATCTAACTCTAATCGAATGCCAAATTACCATAGCCTTGATCTGATCAAGGTACAAACAACAAGGCATGCGTATGAGGTTGCTCTTTCCTCGTAGTCTAGGCGGCTCAGTGACTTAAGTGTCTGACTCTTAATTTCAGCTCAGGTCATGATCTCCTGGTTGTGGCACTGAGCCCCGCATCAGGCTCTGCGCTGAGTGTGGAGCCTGCTTGAGATTCTCCCTCTCCTTCTGTGGCTCTCCTGAATTTGTGCTCTCCATCTCTCTCTATATATAAAATAATAGTAAAAATAATAATAAATACAAAGAAAGAAGAAAGAAAGTAGAGATTCTGTAGCACATGGTAATGAGTTAACAGGCACTTCCAGTGACAAATTGTTCGGTGCCTATTATTTTCACCATTATATTTTATTATATTGCATGTGTTATATAGTTATTATTTATTAAATATAATAAGTAAATATATTTTGTATCTGTTATAGTTATCCAATCATAAAGAAAGAACTCCAAAGGGCAGGAATATCACATCAAAATTTCCTAAGCATAAGTAACTGCCTTCTCCACAGCCAAAAACTTCTTAGGTCTGTGGGAAGAAGAGATGAAAGAAAAATGGCTTTTTTACAAAGTCAGAAAACTCTTAAGCTAGAGCATACATATAGTGTCAGGGCAATCAGAGTCTGATTTTTTTTTTATTCTTTTAAATGCTCTTTTTGGATGTTTTATAATTTGAATGATTCTGTTGTGAGTGTAAAATAATTGGCTTTTCCATTTAAAAAAGCAATAATGTGTTTCAAGTAAAAATGCTAGATTAAAAATATGTTCTTGTTATATGCCAATATTTTTTTTTTCATTTTTATGTTTGCTAATGTCTCGAGGCAAATAGAAACATCAGATAAGTTAGAAGTGAATTTCAATATAAAAATTATTCATTGTACATGAGTCAACAATATTCTCCACAGAAAGCTCTGCCGAGTGCTATCAATCTAAAAAATATTGCTCTATCAAGCCATGCATCATCCAGGCAGATTTGTAAAATAAAATCATTCTTGATTTCTTTATTGAGTTTTGCCAAGCAGTATTTCCAATGTTTACGTCTTTCAGATCACAAGGTGTCTAAAATGAAAGGTTTAAAAAGAGATCTTGCAGGGGCACCTGGGTGGCTTAGTCGGTTAAGCGTCCGACTTTCGCTTAGGTCATGATCTCACGGTTCGTGGGTTCGAGCCCCGCGTCTGGCTCTGTGCTGACAGCCAGCTCAAAGCCTGGAGCCTGTTTCAGATTCTGTGCCTCCCTCTCTCTCTGACCCTCCCCTACTCACGCTGTCTCTCTCTCCTAGAAATAAATAAAAAAACATAAAAAAAAATTAAAAAAAAAAAGAGACCTTGCAGTGTTTTATGGAAAACCACTGGTCTTTCCAAATTTTCAGTTATTGATGAAGAAAAACAGAACATGTGTTGATCCTGGCAGGGACAAAGTGGGTTTAAAAAATGTTCCTGCCTTTGCAGGAGGCACGATTTGGTCTGGGCCTTAGAGAATTGCTGGAATTTGGCTCATGGAGAGAGGCAGCGCCATTTCAGGTGAGAGCCAAGTACAAATTTGTCATGGAGACCATAAGAAACATTAGTCGGCATGAGAGGGAGGGCTGAGGAAGGAGAGCAGCAAGGGAGATGGTTATAAACAAGGCACTGAAGCAAATCAGTTTGGCAACTAAGGTGCATGATCTAAGAAGCAAACTTGAGTACTTGTTTAGGGAATGAGTAAGCAGAGGTCCCCGAAAAGGAGAAATATTGAATTGGCCAACTTTATCTAGAATTTTGCAAACCAAAATTCTACAAAGGGGCTATTCACCTTCCAAAGTAGATGTACCCTGTGTCTTTTATGGGTCAGAGGATGCTTTACTTTGAATCATGTAAGATGAATGATGAGGGGTGGTGACACCATCATTCCTTAGTCCGGGGCCCAAGATCAGGAAGCTTGGAAAGGTAAAAGAAAAAAATTCACTGTCTCAGCAGGGGAAGAGAGCAGAGCCTTGCAAGGATTAATTGAGCCGTGCTCTACGAGGTGGAGGAGAGCACAGTGAGAATTGCTACGTTCCAGGCGTGAGGTGATCAGGGCACTGCCAGAAGGACTAACCCCTGGATAATTTTGGAAACGACATCATTCACCATTACAAAAAAGCAGGGTTGAAAGTAGCATAATGCATTTTCATTCTATTTTTGTATGGCAAAGTTATCCTATGTATGTAGGTTAAATTCAGCTAAATCTGTTAATGCTGTTTGTATAATAATCTCCCTATAATAACATAATATTTTTTAAAATAAAACATGCATATACAGAGATAGGTAGATAGATCTATAGATATAAAGATGGATAAAGCTGGTTAACTTACTAAAGTTACTTTAATTCACAATAGAACTAAAAGATATTCCCACAAGTTTCATGTATTATTATTATTATTATTATTATTTTAATCTTTATTTGTTTTTGAGAAAGAGAGAGACAGAGCACAAGCAGGGGAGGGGAAGAGACAGAGGGAGACACAGAATCCAAAGCAGGCTCCAGGCTCTGCGCTGTCAGCACAGAGCCCACTGCGGGGCTCAAACTCACGAAACGCAAGTTCATGACCTGAGCCGAAGTCAGACGCTTAACCGACTGAACCACTCAGGTGTCCCAAGGTTCATGTATTTTTAATACAAGCTTCCTCATATACTCTGAATGGTATGGATAATGAAAAAAAAAAGTTCAATTTTGCCTTAAGTCTGACTTAAAATTAACGTTTTAATTTTAACTCTTTTAAAATCTAAATATAATTTTAAAAAATTACCTGAATAATCTCATGTCACTCAGACAGATACTTAGAGAAGATTCTGCTGCAGGATTTTCTTTCTGATATTCTTCAGGAAGCAAGAAGATAAGGCTACTCCAATCAGTTAGCCATTTCTAAAAATAACAAGTACTTCTCACTTGGTGCCACTAGATGGCACACCTATACATAAATAAACCAGGAAATGAATCTAGGTTAAAATAAGCCTTATAAAATCAACACAACCATGACATTTGAAATGGAAAGTACTGGAAAACGATTATCATTGTGACTATTTGGAAATGATTTGAAAAATTAATCCCAGAATAGTACAGTGTATCAGTTTCCTGAGGTGTTGTTAACAACTGAGTGACTTAAAACAACAAAAATTTATCACTGCATAGTTGTCGAAGCTAGATATCTGAAATCAAATGCCCGCAGGGTTGGTTCCTTCTTGAGGCTCTGAGGGAGAATCTGTCCCAAGATCCCCTCGTGGCGTTGGGTGGTCCCCAGTAATCCGTGGTGTTCCTTGGCTTGAGGACACATCCCTCCAATCTCCATCATCATCTGGCCTTCTCCGTGCGTCTCTGTGTCTTCACGTGACTTTGTCATAAGGACACCAGTCATTGGATTTAGGGCCCAGTATTGACCTCATCTTAACTAATCATATCTGCAAAGAATCTATTTCCAAATAAGGTCACATTCCGAGGCTCCAAGTGGACTTGAATTTGGGGGAGACACTAGTCAGCCCAGTGTACAAACAGCAACACACATGCTGGGTAGCCAGGTTTGAGCCCAGTTTCACCACTGCCAATTTCTGAGACCTATGGATAAGTCACAACCTGTTTAAGCCCCATGTATTCTTCTTATTAAAAAAAAAAAAAGGAATAATAACAGTATGTGGCTCATAGCCTTGCTGTGACGATTAAATGACATAATAACATGCAACGTACTCAGTGCCTGGCACACTGTATCAGTCAATAAATATTAGCTATTACAACTATTGTGATCGTTATTACTGCAATTCAGAAACAGGGCCTCCTATCTCGTGTTTTCACCAGAACCTGAAATAACAGGTTCTCTGGTCTGAGTTTGACAAAATGAGGAAGGGGATGAAATGCATTTCCTGAAAGATCAGGCCTTGTTTCTGTACTGTCTCCCCTCCCAGGAAAGGCCCCTGGACCTCCTATGTTTTGATTTTTTTTTATATCATGCATTTATTTAGATTATTGGGTCTACTTTCCAAAAAGGGTCTGTGATAGCAATGTCCTAATGTTGTCTCTCTGTTTCCTCGAGTTCTAAATGTGCCCAGGAAAGGTCTGTACTTGGAAAAGCTAGGGACTCTGCAGTGTTTTGGTAAAGGAGTAATTAGGGAGCCACAAGAGGCAGCTGGCTATCGAACCTGGAAGCACATGCAGCTGGGGACATGCAAGCCAAGTCCTGCCTGAGCACATGAAGAGAGGGACAGGCTGGGTCCAGGCAGGACAGTAGTTGTGACAAAATAATCATGCTTAGGGGCTGAAGCCAGCCATGGCCCTGGTGGATAAAAGTGGTACTCCTGGGAGGCCGCCTCCAAGGCCCTGTGGGAAAGGGGTCTGGAGATGGCCTGAGAATGAGCCAGGCAGAAGGAGAAGGGCTTTCAGATACAAGTTGATACTAAAGGAGAAAGTGTCACAAGAAGAGATCTCTTTCCAGAGCCACGGGCTCAAGGGAAACACAGATTCTCAGAATCCCCACCTAGATGCCCCCTGGCATCTCCCACTTCCATGCTCCCCAAGCAAAACCATCACCCCTACCAGGTGATGCTCTGACTTCTGCATTCCCTTTCTAGAAGAAAGCCCCCGTGGGCTCACCAGCCAGAAGAGGGGGTTAGTTCTGGAGTGCTCCCGTGCCCTCACGGTCCATGTCCTGTGGGCTCCACGACCCACATGAATCCATCCCCCATGCCTCCGCCTGTCCTATTACCTGCAGAACAAAATCTTCGGTGAGGAACACAAGGCCTCCATAGTCTGAATCCTCTCTACCCGTCCAGTCTCACCTACTCTGGCCTCCACTGGCACCTTACACTCCCTCTGTAATGAACTTGTGTGATTGCTGAATGAACGTAGGGATGAATAAATGCATCGCCACAAACAGAAGCAGGTCTGTGGTTTCCAGAGAGGTGACCTATGTTCACAAATACATTGCTGTCAAAGTCTACCTTTTATTAAATCACTGAAGGATTTTCTTGTTAGACCGACAGTTCATCATGGATTAAAAGGGACCCCATCCATTGTGAGAATAGAGACTACATCTTCCTCAGTCCTAGTAGAGTACCTTACACAGTAATAGCTACTGAATGGCAAGAGCTAATTTCCAGGCCCTGGGGCTTCAATATGGAGTTATATTTCAAGGATGAGTCTTTGACATAGATCTTGATAATCTGTCTTGTACAAGGTAGAAGCAGAAATGACATGGATTAATGCACCCTCTTCTGCAGCAAGATACCCATGGCAGGTAACTCTGACACAGGGGCAGGAACTAGGAGTGGGAGCTGAAGCAATGTGTGTAGGGTGGAGACAGGTAAAGGGCTAAAGTTGATTTGTGGATAGGGACTCTTAGAAAAGCCCAGGAGATGAATCCCAGAATGGATTAAGTCAGATGATATATGAAGATATCAGTGCTATGGGGTGCCTGGGTGGCTTAGTCGGTTAAGCGTCCGACTTTCGCTTAGGTCATGATCTCGCGGTTGTGGGTTCGAGCCCCGCATCGGGCTCTGTGCTGGCTGCCAGCTCAGAGCCTGGAGCCTCTTTCGGTCTGTGACTCCCTTTCTCTCTGACTCTCCCCAGCTCACGCTGTATCTCTCTCTCTCTCTCCTAGAAATAAATAAAAAAAAAAACATTAAAAAAATTAAAAAAAAAAAAAAAGATATCAGTGCTAGAGCCCACAAGGGGCAGACATCAATTCAGATGGGTGTTTCACATGGATCTTCTTATGGACTGAAGTGTGTATCCCTTAAATCCATACAGTGAAGTCCTAACCCCCAGTATGATGGTTTATGGAGACAGGACTTTTAGGGAAGTAATCAAGGTTAAATGAGGCTATAAGGGTGGAGCCCTAATCCAATAAAACTAATGTCCTTAGAGAAAGAGGAAAGAGACACCAGAGCTCACTTGTGTGCTCTCTCTCTGAGCTCTCTCTCTCTCTATCTCATTCCTTGTATGCACAGAAGATGGGCCAGGTGAGAAAAACAGTGCAAGAAGGCATCTGTCTGCAAGCCAGGGAGAGAGCTCTCACCCGAAACCAAATTTGCTGGCTCCTTGGTCTTGAACTTTATCTTAGTCAGTTTGGTATAACAATCTAAATTATATTATATAATTTATCTAATATTATCTAATATATATAAATATATCTAAAATATATTATATTATAACAATATAAATATATTCGGTGGCTTTTAAGCAACAGAAATGTATCTTTGCAAGCTGGAAGTCTGAGATGAAGGTATCGATGAGATCAGGTGAGGGCTCTTCTCTGGGTTGGTTGCAGACTGCTGACTTCTCATTATATCCTCATGTGGTAGAGAGAGAGCTAGCTTGCTCTCTAGTGTTTTCTTATATGGGCACCAATCCTATACATGAGGGCTCCACCCTAATGACCTAGTTACCTCCAAAGGCCTCACATCAAATACCATTACACTGGCATTAAGGTTTCAACATATCATTGGGGGTGGGGGGCACAAACATTCAGTATGGGACAGATTTCTTTTTTTTAATATTTTATTTTATTTTTTGAGATACAGAGACAGAGCGTGAGCAGGGAAGCGGCAGAGAGAGAAAGAGACACAGAATCTGAAGCAGGCTCCAGGCTCTGAGCTGTCAGCACAGAGCCCAACGCTGGACTCGAACCCACAACCATGAGATCATGACCTGAGCTGAAGTCGGATGCTCAACCGACTGAGCCACATAGGCACCCCAGTATGGGCAGATTTCTAATCTCCAGAACTGTGAGAAAATAAAGGTCTGTTGTTTAAGCCACCCAGCCTATGGAATTTTGTTATGGTGGCTGAGAAGGCTAGCACAGGTTTCTTGAGGGACCAGCTCCTGCCCTGTGTAAGTAGCACTCTGGTCTTCCCATGGAAGACACGCAGTATGGCGGCTGCAGAAGACAGCTCCCAACAAACACACATACACTAGGTGAAAGAATGAATCTGTGACTGTGCTTTTAGCAACCAAGCAAAGCAAAGGAAGATATTCTGAAAGCAAGCCTACACAGTTCATCCATAAGGCAAGATCTCTCTCTGAGGAAGAACTATTTAGGGACCTCACAAAACAGGGCATTAAAGCAGGGATTCAAGTAGTTTTGCAACTCAGAAATATCAAGATGGTCGGTCACACTGTCCCTAAATGATCGGCTTCAAAGTACCCGTCTAGGTTCTTTCTTGTTCTTCACCCATTTGCTGGCACCTGGCTGGACTGCTCCTATTTCAAGGTCAACTGTCTTACCTCCATGACCCTAAGGCTCCCTGGTTCCATGTATGTTTCACTTGGGAGACTTGGGAAATTCTAGCCACTGTGACACAGACACCTCTGGATCTCTGACAGGTCTGATAAATGCATAAACTCCTTACACTTTTTTCTTTTTGCAGAAAAAGTTCTTTAATAAAATTATTGCTTCAACTCCATGACGATGCAATTAGGAAAACTGTTTCCTCCAATCAATCTTTTTTTACTATTTCCCCCCTGTAATTCAAAAGGAATTTATTTATATGTCTGCTAAAAGTGAATAAAGCCAGTTGTTAAAGCAGTTTTAAAAATGGGCCACCAAATATACACGCTGGTGTTTGCACCAAGAAGTTCCCCCAACAATAGACACATATAAAATAATGCTGCAGTTAAGCCCCCTGTGTGTAGAAGACGGGAAAAGCTCTCCTCTGTGTCTATGGGTAGGGATAGTGCTTCACTTTTTAACCATACTAAAAGCAAGTATATTTTCTATTGAAACCCACTGGACACCTCATTTCTATATTCACTGTAAAAGGAATATTTTGACACCTGGCTCTCATGGCCCACGTGATCCCTGCACTGAAATAATTAAACTACTATTACATAAACTTTCAAGAATGCCACCTCGTGACCATGCTTAACGTGGAGTTCTGTACTCTCAAACACAGTGTGGGGTACACTTATCATGAAGTTAAGCCATAAAATTCAGATGTTGGGGGTCAAGATGATTTCTGCAAGCTTTAGGGTACACAATAGAGAATCTGTGCGCCCCATTGTGGTGGAAAGTGTCCGGAGCCTTAGTATCTGGCCCTCCTTTGTCACTGGCTAATCCCACGGGATGACATTGGGCAGGTCTGTTTCCCTGCTACAGAGTTTTTGAATAATTTATTAAAATAACCAAACAAATGTTGAGTTATCAGTTTACTATGTACAACTACTTACAAACTAGTTAAACTTCTGTGAAAATCTCATTTTCTGGGAATTTCTCTTCAGGATTAAAAATAACAAAAGCAATGTATTAAAGAAAAATTTAGCTCTTTATATACTAGTAAAAAGTTTAGAGAAAATTGGACATATTTGCCCATTAAGACTGAAATGTATACCTCTGAACTATGTGCTAGCCATCAGCGGGATTCTGGGTTGCACTTCTTGCCTGAAACACCAGGGGTCTTCATTTGAGCTCTCTGGCAGAGACCAGAGCAAGCTGGCTGTGATACAGAATGTCAAGAGGGATTTTTCCTGGTGTCTCTGAATTGTGGCAAAGGTCCAAGGCCAAGAACAAAGGCACTAAAAGCCTTTTCCTGGTTCAGAGAGCTGACGTCTGCCTGCAGCTGGAGTGGGTCGTAGGGGTGTGCAAACTCACTGAGAATCCCTGGAACCAACCAGCCCTCCAAGGACATCCCACCTCTCCAACCCTCACTTATTAAACACAAAGAAGAAGGGACCCTGTCCATTAGGGAAGCGCAGTGATGGAAAGAAGTTAGGCCTTCCTTGTGGAGAGACAATTAGTGCTTACTCTCTCCAAAGTCAAGAGTGGAGGACCCCAAGAGAACCTCTCATTGAGATGGGGCGTCTGCAAGACAGAGAGGAGGCCAGTTCTTCCCCTGACCCTTGTCTGCTTATTCTCTGACTTGCCGGTGTGCTCGCAGCCGAGGAGAAGAGGAGTGAGCTCGGGGCTGGGGAGTGGACAGCAGTGCAGTGGCCCACACTCCTGAGTGGCCATGGTAAGGATGCCACGTGTCCCCGCAGGTGGGGTGGTCATCTCAGACAGTAGATGAACTCACACCTGCCAATTCCTCACCCCAGGGTCCTCCAGCCGGGGTTGGGAACCCAGCAAAGGGGACTGGGGGGCAGGCAGTCTTTGGAGGGCTTAGCAGGTGTGGTGGAGGAGGCCCAGCAGAGCCGGTTCTCCCAGGGCAGGGCAGGGCAGGGAGCTCCAGCAGGGGGAGGCCTGCCACAGTGGTGCCTGCTGGAGAGACACACCGGATCTGGGCCGCTGCAGGGGGGGCATGAAGCCGGGCAGCCTGTATTAGCCAGAGAAACAACAGTGAGGGAACTATAGCCTGCCCGGTGGGAGAGTGACAGCCTTGCCCTGTGCCTCTCCTCTATGTCCCAAAGCACCAGAAGGGCTTGTCTTAGAAGAGAAGTAAGGATGGACCTAAATAGGCAAATGAGGAAATTAATTAATAACAGACCACACCCCTGCCCCCCCCCCTCGCCCCCAACACAGGCTGGGAAAACATAGACAGTGTGTGGCCTCCAGGGGGAGGAAAAGAGTTTTAAAATGAAATTTAGAAATGAATGAAACTACATCAAGTACTAAAATAAAATTGTGATACACTAATGTAAATATAATTTTACTGATTACCCCAGTGGTTGAATACACTTCCTAGTATTTTAGAAGAGTGTCTGCTCCCTCTCCCCTAACCTGGGATTACAGTGAACCAGATCATCCGGGACAGTTGGGTCAACAAAACATCTGCATGCATGCACATGCACAAACACATGCACGGGCCCACATACAAGCAAGCATGCACATGCGCGTGCACACACACACACACACACACACGCATATGCACAGAGAGATCAATACTCCATGGAACGAGAACAACAAACCTTCAATATTACAAAAAAACTTTTGATAATAAGATTCCGATATAAAGTCAACTTTTCATGTAAAAGATCCACTCTAGCATAAACTGTATAGACCGTCATAGGGGTGTGGAGAAAGGTAAAGAGGGTGCTGGCTCTCATGGGGTAGGTCAGAGGGAACATATCATTACCAGCCCACTTCCTAACCTACAAAATATGGAACTTGGATTAAGCAGTCTAGGGTCCCTTACCACTCTTTGATTTTATAATCCGAGATCTACAGCTTCATTAAAGCACATCCTCTATTTCTCATGTCTTTTTTAAACCATTTAAACTGCACTACACTGAAATGTTCAGCTCCTGAAGAAAGGACAAACAAACTCCTATGTGGGGAGACTGCCGATGTACTGCCGCTCCGGGTAGGTGGGTGCCCCCTGTCTCCACCTCCAATCTACCAATAGCACAAGCTCCCAAGGCTGTTTGCCAGTGAGCTGCATGGAACGTGGAGCCCCAGAATAGTGCAGTGACTTCCCAGCGTCACATGGCTAGTTAATGGACTTGGACAGCACACCAGTTCCCCTAAGTGCCCTCCCAGAGCTGCAATTAGTCATATTCACTCACATAGGACACAGAGTAGTGAGGATGTTGCCTTCAGAGAGGGTCTCTCGTCCATAATCGCATCCAGGGCACTGGGAGGTCAGGCCATTTCATTGCCATCGCCCCTGTCTGGACCATCTCTTTAGTTACATTTGTCTCCACTTGGGTCCTGGTGGACCAGCTCAGCTCACCTTAGCACCCAGTGTGTTAAGCCCCATGTCACCAAACCAAGGCTTAGTTACAGTTTTGGCTCCCCCAGAAATGGAAGCTTCAGCCAATCTGTCAGAAATCTTCTGATCAGGACTAGTTAGGTGATATGCCTGATAGACCCCTGCCATTCCCCAAAGGGACATAACCTTGCAGTGATCAATTCACTCTTGCCTACTATAATATTCTTGTCCCTCGTCCCTTCTGCCTATAAAAGTCTTTTATTTTGTACAGCTCCTCAGAGCTATTTTATATTTGCTGGATTGGATGCTGCCTGACTTAAGTCGATTTTGCTCACATAAACTCAAAATTTTTAATATGTTGGGGGCGTCTGGGTGGCTCAGTTGGTTAAACATCCAACTCTTGATCCTGGTTCAGGTCATGATCTCACAGTGTGTGAGATCAAGCCTCGCAATGGGCTCTGCACTGCCAGCCTGGAGCCTGCTTGGGATTCTGTCTCTCCTCTCTCTCTGTCCCTCCTCCACTCACACAACACTCTCTCCCTCTCAAAATAAATAAATAAACCTAAAAAAAAATTAAATATGCCTAGATTTCTTTTCACACTAGTAAATGGTAGTTGTGAGGATGCAGTCTCAGCCTCTGCATCTAGGAGTCGGGATAGCACTTCACTTTTTAATCATACTAAAAGCAAGTATATTTTCTGTTGAAACCCATCAGACATCTCATTTCTTGAAGACTGTAATTAAAAAAAAATTTTAAATTTACATTCAACTTAGTAAACATACAATATAGTCTTGGCATCAGGAGTAGAACTCAGTAGAACCCAGCTCTCATCACAATAAATGCCCTCCTTAATGACCATTGCCCATTAAACCCACCCTTTCCCCCACAACCCCTCCGGCAACTTTCAGTTTGCTCTCTGTATTTAAGAGTCAGTTGTGATTTTTTCTAAATAAAAAACTATGCTTTATCTGAGAAAACAGTATTTGTGCACTTAAAACGCAAATCATCTTCATCATGTGCTTGATCTTACTGTCCACCTGCTGATAATTCACCCTCTGAATACAACTTCACTGCTCTATTATAATTCACTTATGTCCACTGGAAAAGGGATCTTTTTGTCTTTTTGTTGTAGTTCTGTTTCCACTGACTCGAACAGTGCTTAATGCTTAGAAGAGGGTCAAGAAATATTAATTGAATGAGTGAATTAGCCAACCATTATAAAAAGCCAGTCTAGACTCTTTGAGTTAGAAACATAGCCAACGGCATTCTTCCTTGTGCAAAGTTATTTTTTAAGTAAAATTGAATGATTCTACAAGATTAACTTTAAACCTGATGAGAATTATCATTTTTTAAAGAGGGTGTTCTTTTTCCTTTTTCCTTCCTTCCCCAGGCCATTCCCTGCATTACACAAAAGGATGCTCTCTGAGTATTAGTTTGGGGGTAAAATGAGAATGTAGGAATTTGTGAATGCTTGAGTGTGTGTGTGTGTGTGTGTGTGTGTGTGTGTGTGCGTGCATGTACCCGTGCACATGTGTGTGAGCACAAGTTATAAAAGGGAGACCGAAGAGGAGGTGAGGAGAAAAAAAGGGAAGAGATAATCCCAGGAACCAGCCTTCCACCTCTATGCCATTTAAAGAAATTGATATGCATTCAGGAAAACTCTGCTCACACCACCAGCAGGACAAATTCCAAGACAACAAGGAAGAGCCTGTGAAGGTAGCACTCGCAGCCATTGGTCGGTGGGCTGGATGGATGCTTGCATTTTACAAAGAGCCTTCATCTGGAACCACTGCCTCAAGTGTCTTTCTGTGCATATCACACAAGCAATTATTCTAACATTGTCACATAAATTGATTTGGAGGGCAAAACTTCTCAGAGCTTTGCACTGCTGATTCTTCGTGAAGCCTAAACAAAAGCCTCTTGGCCTGGGATGTTTACAAAAATCATTTCCATAGTATGGGGCTCACTGAACTGAAAATGAATGAATCAGACTGAATTTTAAAATCATTTGATAAAAATAAATGGATTTGAATACAACCATGGTGTTACACCCAATTCATTCGTTTCTTCAGTAAGAGTCTCTTTGGTACTGAGTCATTTATTTCCCATCTTTCTCCCTGACCCATCCCACCCCTTGAATTGAAGGATAGTGATATGCAAGTGAATACAATGACTTTGATTCAAGTCATTTTTAACTCCTGCCACTCAGTGATGAAGGGTATGCTGGGCCTGTCACTTGGAGCACAATAGACAACTGCTCTAGGAATTAAATGTCACCACCTAATACATACAAAGTCTGCCTTCCAGCAAAGGCCACCTGGTAAAAATGCTGAGCTTCAGGACAATGGGATCAAATCACCATCTTTCATTTTATTTATTTTTTGAGAGAGACAGAGAGAGAGCATGCTCAGGGGAGGGGCCAAGAGAGAAAAAAGGGGGAGGGAGAGAGAGAACCTTAAGCAGGCTCCATGCACAGCATGGAGTCGGACATGGGGCTTGATCTCATGACCATGAGATCATGATCAGAGCTAAAATCAAGAGTCAGATGCTTAACTGACTGAGCCACCCAGGTGCCCCAGACTGACATACTTTTTTAAATGTTTTATTTATTTTTGAGAGAGAGAGCATGAGCGGGGGAGGTGCAGAGAGAAAAGGCGACAGAGGAGCTGAAACGGGCTCTGTGCTGACAGCTGAGAGCCCAGTATGGGGCTTGAACTCACGAACCATGAGATTATGACCTGATCCAAAGTTGGATGCTTAACCAACTGAGTCATCCAGTCACTTCAGTCATATTTTAGATTACTGAAACACACAGTTATCATTTTATTTTTTTTAACATTTTTTAATGTTTATTTTTGAGAGAGAGAGCATGAGCGGAAGAGGGGCAGAGAGAGAGGGAGACACAGAATCCAAAGCAGGCTCTAGGCCCTGAGCTGTCAGCACAGAGCCCAATGCGGGGCTTGAACTCACAAACCGCAAGATCATGACCTGGGCCAAAGTCGAGTGCTTAACTGACTAAGACACCCAGGGGCCCCCACAGTTATCACTTTAGATCACTGTTTAGGTAATGTCATCATTTCCACCATCATAACATTTAATATTTACATGGTGCTTCCTCAGAGGTGGTAAACTGTTGGTCTAAATATCACATTTGGCCAGATGTCAGGCTTTTGTTGAGCCCATTCAGTATGTTTATTTAGTTCCCATCATTTAAAATTTGGGGCACCTACATTAAAAAAAAAAAAGAAAAGGATTTCCAGTGTCTCTTAAGAAATAATAGGATCTAGGGGCACCTGGGTGGCTCAGTCAATTAAGCATCCAAATCTTGATTTTTGCCTCAGATCAGGATCTCCCAGTTGTTGGATCAAGCCTCACATCGGGCTCTGCATTGACAGCACAGAGTCTGCTTGAGATTCTCTCTCCCTCTCTCTCACTACTCCTCCCTCACATGCGCTCTCTCTCTCTCAAAACAAAAAACTGTTTTAAAAAGGATATAATAGGATCTAGTTTTAAGACCATGCTTCTTCATGAAACAAAATCTCTGGAATTGAATATCAGCTGACATTTTTAGACAGCTCTGTGGTATAATTTACCACAATCCCCACTATTCTCTATTGTATTATGTACAACCCATTACACCCTATTTATATATTCTGCCAGAACCATTCTGTTTTTCTCTCAATAAAAGTACTTCTGAGAGTGTGCTTTTTATTGCTAATTAGAAATCCATGTGTACATGCCATTCATTTATGAAACATTGTGCACCTACAATTGTCAGTTAAAAATATTTTCAGTTAGTGTCTTTGATGTGTACCTTTAGTCTTGAGACTTATAATAGGACATTGGATGGAATTTTTCTTTTTATCATAAAATTTTTTATTTAAGTCACAATGCTGAGGGCAATTAGTGATAATGTCCTCAAATCTTAAAGAGCTGCTGGACATGTTCTGTGAGATTTCCTGAAAGATACATAGGTCATCCCCCAGGCCTTCATTTACCTCTGTGTCCTGTGTAAGGAAATAATAGAAATCCAGAAAAAAGTCATCAAGACAGAGGTCTGGAGAGGGCACTTGGGTCCCCCTACTCTGGATACTCTGGAACAAAAGGAAGAGGAGGTCAAAGAGCATCTTTTAGAGGGTCTAGACATGCCTACAGGGAGAGGATCCTGGTGTCAGTCTCCTTATCTGGGTGCAGACAAGTGGCAGAATCTCACAGACTCACCCCCTCTAAGGAGGAGCACAGGGAGGAGGCATGTAGGAGAAGCTGCTGTACATTTTCTTGAATGGGGGTATGCATGAACAGAGACTGGGGCCCACTTCTCACCTGGAGACACCTTCAGGCAGGAGGCAATGGAAGCTGGTGGAAAACGCGGTGGTGGGGCCACCTGCACTCTCCCCAAGAATGCGCGAGCGTCATAGTGGGCTCTCCAGTAGGTGAGCTTCAGGACTATTGTAATAGGGTCACTATGGGCTCACGTTCTTTCCCTTTACTTCACTTTCTGAAGGATCACAGCTTTTCAAGGCCGGCTCCCATCCTGATCTCAAGATGCCAAAATTTCCTAGAGTTAGGTCTGCCTCAGCTAATCCTGAAAGAGGGTACATCTCAGCCCCAGCATTTTAAGAAAGGATCCTGAGATGCACCCTGATCTCCCAGCTGAGGGCACACTCCAGCCTTGAGCAGGTGACTCTAGGCAGGAGAGCTGCTGAGAAGGTGAAGTTGTTGAGGCTTAAGCTGGCCAGCATTTATCTCTAGTGCTACAGCATTGGCGCTCTGAGGTCAAGGATGTCCAACTGAATGAAAATCCATTGGAAGCAGGGTGTGAACTGGGTAGGCAACCAATATTTGCTGTTTTCTACAGAAATAATTAAAGGAATTTAAGTAGAGAGTGAATCATGGATTTGAAGTCATTTTAGCTGCAGTGTGAAATTTGAAGTGGAGGAAGGCAAAACTAGAATGTATATCTTTCCTATAAATAAAGCCTTTGCTATATTTGAAAGTAAAGTCTTGCCCTTTAATATGTGCCTTGGTACTTATATCAAAAACTTGGAGCAGTTAAGAAATGAAGGCAAATATTTTCCTGACATTGTCAAACATCTCTAAATACTGCTGATGTGCCTTCAACCTATTAAAATCACTCCTCTGAAACCTGTACTGTCAACATGAATACAATCTCCCATCCCAAGAACACTGCAAACAGGTGCATGTCGTAAGTGGAACTGCAGAAGTTTGACTGGTTATCAAAAGATATTAGTATCTCAACTCTTATTTTTACCCAAGTGCACACACATGCACAATACTCTAACATACATACACTCACGTTCTTGTGCTTATATGTCCTCGCACACTCATCACACACACACACATCCACACTTTCATGGACACACCTGCACACAGTGCACACTGTACACACATACACTTTGTTTTTAATTTTTTAATGTTTATTTATTTTTGAGAGAGAGGTAGAAAGAGAGTGAGAGTGGGTGGGGGAAGGGCAGAGAAAGAGGGAGACACAGAATCTGAAGCAGGCTCCAGGCACAGAGCCCGACATGGGGCTCGAACCCACAACCGTGAGATCATGACCTGAGCCAAAGTCAGATGCTCAACCAACTGAGCCACCCAGGGCCCCTGCACATGTACACTTTAAAATCCAAAAGCCGATGCAAAGAGCACCACCTGTTATACTCTGTAGGATCCAGAATGCAAGAAGGAAAATGAGTATTTATTTGGGTGCAACTTTTACATCTTGCTGGTTTATTTATACATTTCAAGGACAGGGGAGATCGGTCCAGGTTTAGGGATTCAGATCTTGGAAATTTCCATCTTCATTATGTATTCTAACTGTCTGGGAAAGGCTCTGCTCACATTTCCACTTTGGTCTGCTCAGTCAGGCTGCAACAGCTAGACTCTGAAAGAAAGGGCACCATCAGCTTTCCTAGAGACAAAATTGAGAAAAAAATTTCAAACCTATGTTTGTACTATTGTGTTAAAAGGAAAAGGTGAGGATAATCTCATGTTACCAATGGAAATTATGGAACAACAGTAAAATAAGATGTGCTGACTTCTCAAGTACAGTCCTGGGGCCTGGGGAACTGAGCTCTTAGCCCCAGCTCGGGCACTGACTAGCTAAGACTTTTTCGTTAAGTCCTGGGAACTTTTTGAGCTAGCATTTTTTCATTCAGATAATATTTCTTTTCAGTTTCAACTTTTCCCAAATTTAATTGGATCATAGTGAGGTAGGTAAGTTTTCTTTGCAGAGCCTGGCCTTTACCAGCTCCTAGCCATTGTGTGCTCTGGGTTGCTACACACTAGTTCCAGAGAAACTCATTGCTCAAGCCCCTGACATGTTCCCTCAACCATCAGCACAAAGTCAGACCTCTCTCTCTGCTCTGCCACAAGGCTTTTCTCTCAGGGAATCTTGTGTCCACACACTCAGGACAAAGGGCAGAAGTGAGGAAATGCGGTCGGTGTCTCTACAGCTAATGCTTTCCAAGGCACTCTAGCAGACTCTGTCCTTTGAGACTGACTGTGTCAAGCCTGGCCTCAGGTAACAAAGACTTTCTATAAACAAAGAAGGCGTACTCTTATTTATTTATGTCAGAATTTGTCATCCTTGATAGATGATAGATAGATGATTGATAGATAGATAGATAGATAGATAGATAGATAGATAGATAGATAGATAGATGATAGATAGATGAGAGAGAGAGAGACTGTTTTTGCACAGGCTTGAATAAAACCTGACAAGTTAGATGTACTGATATCAAATAACAATACAGCCTTGTGGCAGTTTTCATTCCAACCCTAGACAAACCTGAGAAGTAAGTAAACTGTATGTGAGCTTAAGGTCCCCCTACCTTAACTCCTTGGACTTCCAACCTCAATACTGAAGGTTTCCCCACTGACCCCCAGATTCCCAGGGTGTGCCACAAAACACTCCATAATGGCAAAAAAACATCTTAAGCCTTTGCCCTTCTATCCCCTTCCAAACCTGGAAGTCTTATTCCTGAGGACACATCTCTTCCAGAAAAGCCAGTACAGCATGGGTGTATGCGTATTTAACTTGTGCAAATTTAATTATGCATGGGTAGAAAAACACAGTGGAAAAATATATTTATGTAGACACAAGCCAAGTAGCTCTCCCAGTGTTCAACAGTAGTAGCGGTAATCTATTCCAGCTCTAGATGGAAAAACTGCTGTGTGGGGCTTATCAAGAGGCAACAGAATGCACAGAAAATCGGGTCCACAGTATTTGTGGACCCAGCAGGATGCAATGCCACTGCAACTCAAGGCAAAACATTTACGAGCAATGGAAGTTCAGTATTCTGCCCCTTGTAATGCATTTTTTTGTTTTAACAGGGTTGTTTAGTGTTCAGTACAAACTGGAGTTCCCGAATTCCCTATGAGCTCCAGGATAAGTAAGTGACCACAGTAGGGTGGCCCTCCTGCCTCATCTCTCTCCCCCAGCCCTCAGCTCCAGCTACTCTAGTCTTCACTCTGCACTTTTCTGATTTCTTATTTTTCAATTAAAATAATATAAACTCATGAAAGCTGAATTCAAATCCTGCAAACTAGCAAAACGCAATGATATGTACATTTTTCTTTCAGACTTTTATGTACATAAAAGATGAACTTATTCCATACAATCATATTCCCTTATTTTTCTCTTAACATTATAGCATAAGCACTTCCCCAGGACATTAAAATGTCTTTGTAAACATCATTTACAAAGGTTACATAATAGTCCACTGTATGAATATTTAGCAATGTACTTAGGCATTCCCCTGTGGTGTCGAGCATTTAAATTGCTTCCATTTTGCACTATGACAACGTGTACCGATCATATGCACTTTACGCCTCTCTGCTGTCATTATGTTGTCACCTGCTTGTCACATCTTTCCATCTGTTCTCTACCTGGTAAACTCCCATTTACCCTTCAAGTCCCCAGCCTCAAGCCTCACCTGTTCTGCATAGGAACCTATTCTGTAACTAACTCCTTACAGTCAGTTACTTTCTAGTCGGAGTTTCTACATCACTTTGTGTGTATTTCTAGTACAGTACCACTGGTTGACATTGTATAATATTAAGAGGTTTGAGCATCTCTTCCACCAAAATGTGAGTTCCTGTGTGTAGAATCATGCATTTTTCATCTTTCTAACTGTATCACCAAGCACAATGCCTAGCACATAGTAGGTGCTCAAAAGACATTCACCTAGGAGTGGGTTTTTTTTCCCAGAATTTTTCAATTGTATCATTCAGAAGTTTTGTCTTTTCATTCTTTCTCCTATATGTGCCAGAGGCCTGGTTGGTAGGAATAATGTGATAGACGCTGGAGAGGAAAATTATTATATTTGAGGGAATAGAATCTACTTCGTGACAAAAGCACCAAATGAGTGACCAAAATTAATACTGATAACTGTTTCTTAAGTAGAGGCAAATCAGGTTTGTTCAGTAGAACTGGAAGATATATAAAACTTTTCTTAGATCTTGGAAACCCCTTGAAACACAGAAACTGCATTATAACATCAGTCCAAGAAGAGTCTGCTTATACCCTAACCCCCATTTTCTGTTGCCCTCTTGCTCACTGAAGGTTCTGGCTTATGTTCCTATTCATATTTTGCTTGCTGTCATCCAAAGCCTACTGCAATTTTACAGCCAATATTAGTAGTCAACATTCAGAAAATAATTATTTCTGACTTACATGTGAGTGGTCTTTCTAACTGACTCCTAACTCACTTGTTAGGCATTCAGTCTGAGTGTTCTCATACAGGGAAAAATAACCACTTTTACTTCAGGCAGACACACTACTTCTCTCCAGGAGCATTAGGTATGTAGATAATTTTCACTTCCACTAAGAGATATTAATGTATATATATATATATATATATTTATATATATTTTTGAAAGATTTTACAAGTAATTTCTACATACAATGTAGGGCTCAAACCTACAACCTTGAGATCAAGAGTTACACACCCCACCGACTGAGCCAGCCAGGCACCCTGAGATTAATGTATAGAATCCTAGATATAACAATTTTCAGTAGTGAGTACTGTGCTATTTTTTATAGAAAGAAAAAGAACTAAGGAAAATACAGTTAACAAGAAGAGGAAGGGGAGGAAGGGAAAGGACACCCAAACTTCCCTCCTACTCTAATGGAGGAACAGGAACAACCAGACCCTAAACTTTTTGTGCTAATTAAGCCATCAAAAGATGGCATACACAGGTGTGGAATTGGTAGAGCTTGAGAAAAAAGGAGATTGAGGGAGAGACAGCATATTATCTGTGTTATTCTTTTTTTTAATTTGCTTATTTATTTTTAGAGAGAGAGAACATGTGCAGGACAGGGGAGGGAGGGAGGAAGGGGGAGAGAAAGAGAGAGAGAGAGAGAGAGAGAGACTGAATCCCAAGCAGTCTCCATACTGTGTGAAGAGCCCAATGTGGGGCTCAAAATCACAAAGCATGGGATCATGACCTGAGCCAAAATCAAGAGTTGGACACTTAACAGCCTGAGCCACCCAGGCACCATCACCCCCCTCCCCCATCCCCACTCTGTTCTTGCTAAAAATCCACCTCCTCCATAAATCCCACCTTGAAAATTCTAACTCCCGTGACTCTCTTCTCGTTTACAATTAATATTCATCTGAGCAAACTGCTATAAACTATCCTTTTAACTTTCACATTTTTAAAGTTATTTCTGTTTTCAAACTCATTTCAATCTTACTTTGAAAAGGACTCCAATTCCTTCCCTTGAGTCCTACATTGGACCCTGTGAAGTTTTGGGCACATATTTGGTAGGAACTTAAAATGTTTTAGATCTACTTTTTAATCACAGAAAATCTGCACACTTTTAGAATGTTCTCCAAAGCTCTCATGAAGAAAGCGTGCTAAATTGTGTCCCCTCAAAATTCATGCTATCAAAATCCATGCTAAGCCCAGCACCTCAGAATGTAACTGTATATGGAGATAGGGTCTTTAAAGAGGCAATTAAGGTAAAATAAGGTCATTAAGGCAGGCTCTACTCCAGCTCGACTGCTGTCCTTATAAAAACAGATTAGGACCTAGACACACACACACATACAAACACACACACACACACACACACACACGAAACACCATGTGAAGACACAGGGAGAAAACAGCCATGTAGAAGCCAAGGAGAGGCTTCAAAAGAAACCAATCCCACTGACAGCTTGATCTTTAACTCCTGATCTCCAGAACTGTGAGAAAATCAATTTCTGTTATGTAAGCTGCCCAGTCTCTGGGACTTGGTTTTGGCAGCCCTCACAAACTAATACAGGAGGTTTTCTCTCTCATTAATGATACAGAAGTAGTGAGAGATTTTGCAATTTGTGATTAACAAGATAAACTAACAAAGTGGGAAGTCTCATTTGTTTACTTTTCTTCACTGTGTGAGGAAAATTCAAAATTCTTACCCCTGAACCTTGGACGTTTGCCTATAATGTTTATTTGAATACTTCTAATAAATATAATCTGTTAACTAGATGGACCATGGTTTTAGCTGTTGTTGTTGTTTTATGTTTAGTTATTTTTGAGAGAGAAAGAGAGCATGAGGGGGAGGGGCAGAGAGAGAAGGGGACAGAAGACCTGAAGCAAGTTCCACGCTGTCAGCAACGAGCCCGATGTGGGGCTCCAACTCACAAACCTCAAGATCATGACCTGAGCCAAAGTTGGATGCTCAACCAAATGAGCCATCCAGGCGCCCCAGAGCTTTCATTTTTATTTCTAAAAGTCAGTAGATGAAGGAAGCGGGGGGAAAGGGGCAGGAGGTCAATCCTTAAGTGAGTAGAGTGCCTCCAGGATGACACTGTCTTTTGCTCAGGGCTTCTTGCTGACCGGCTTCTTCACAAGTAAAACAAGAGAGGGTCTATCTGACTCTGTGGCAATTTTGTCACCGTAGACGTGGCTCTATTCCAGAAACGTCTAGTTTCCTGGGCAATCACTTCCCAGCTTTGCCAACACTTCTCCTTCTCTCGGGTTTTCCTGGAGTCGAAGTCTCTTTACTGCTGTTCTCAGCTAAGGAGCCCCTGCTGCTGCTGTGACCTTCCACGGCCCCACAGGACCCACTTGACACCACGTGAGGTCCGCTCACACTGTCCACTCAGGAAATCGACACGGAGATTTCTCTACCTAGGCTATGTGTGGGTAATTTGACATTATACTCAAGCAAATTACTTCACTCAGTACTATATCTGGAGAAAAATTTCTTTGAAACAATAGCAGGAAAGTAGTCCAGGCAATCCACTGAGACTATAGTAACCATCACAAAGAAAGATTCAAATGTGCTAAAATAAATCACAGGGTACAGTATTTTTTTAGTCACACAATATTCTCCATGCTCAGCTCTGTTTTCACAGAACTGTGTTGAAAAGGTCCACAAAGCAGGGCTATGTCAAGGGTCGTCACCTCTTCACTCTGACACACATACAGATGAACATGGGAAATAGCACTACCTACCTGACAAAATGGAAATATTTCAAGATATCTATCATGATGGTTTGCTCCAGTCCAGTAAGCTATGGACATGTCCAAGTAACCATAATATCTTTGTAAAAGCCAATATAATTTAAATTCTTGATTCATGATCCCATTCATAGGAGTTAACCTTAAAAATAAAGGTTAATTAATTAAGAAAAATCATCCAAAAAAAAGGATGGTAGGGGTCCCTGGGTGGCTCAGTTGGTTAAGCATCTGGTTCTTGATTTTGGCTCAGGTCATAATCTCACAGTTCATGAGATGGAGCCCCACAATGGGCTCTGTGCTGACAGTGCAGAGCCTGCTTGGGATTCTTTCTCTCCCTCTCTGCACGCTCGCTCTCTCTCTCTCTCAAAACAAATGAATACACTTTTTTTTAAAGAAAGGAGGTAGATTACACATGTTTATCTCAGCATTATTTGGCATGGAGATATAATTATCAAAAAATAGGAAAATGACTAAAGCAAGATATTTGTACTTTAGGGTGTTACAGACTGATTTCTGGAACCATACAGATTAAACAGATATTACCTGGAATAAATCAAAGTCTAGGAAAAATTGGTATAATTTCCTATGCACATGCTATGGAGAAGGAGCTACTACACTGCACCCTACAGTTATGCAGACAAATCACTAACTTTTGTATGTGAATGAACAGCTTTGCCACATAAAAGCAGGACCCAGAAAAGGCTGGCAATGGTAGGCTGCCAGGATCCCATAAGATAAGGAAAGTGGGTACCATATGGCAGTCACAAACATTTTGGCCACTGGGAATGAAAGGCATTCTAATAAACAGTGAAGGAAGGCATGTGGTGACAGCTGGGCCACATATGACCCAAATGACCATTTGGACCAATTAGGAGCTGTCTCTGGACATGTGTATAAGGAAAAGAGCTGGGAAAGAACACAATAAATAACACTTGGGTTGTTAGCATAATTCAACAGACTTTAAAGAGCGGCACACGCTGGTTGATGAAAACACTGTGTTTCACACTTATGGTATGGATCAGAAAGGGACTCCCAGAAGCAGCAATGGTCCAAATGTTCAGTGGCCGGGAAAGAGTCCTGTTTTCATTTATTCATAGTTTTACTATCTCCTGCCTACTTCTCTTTCTAAGGCACGGAGTCAAAGAAGTTGACTCTCCCACAGACATCTCATCCTCTTCCATAGCTACCTTGTGTCTCCTTTGCCATTCACCCTGCCACACCCATCTCAGATCTTAATGTAGCCTGTTGTCGAATCCAAACAGCTGCCCCTGCTCCAGCATTTAGGCCAAACTGTGTGGTCTCAAGTTCTCTCTGTACCATTCCATTAGGGACATTCCTTTGGTGAAGTCCAAGGCATGCCAACTGGTAATAAGCGTCACCTTACTAACATAAACTCTCCTCTCCTCTAAAAACATCTTGACACAGAAATGAGGAAGAATAATTCTATTAACTTCATCCTAGGTTTTATGCCAGTAGTCTGAACTCTGGGAGAGTGAGCATACTGACCATACTTCTCTATCCATCACCGTCTTAGAGCATTTGTTAATATTAATATAATAAAATACAAGCATATTATTTACTCAGTTAATATTCATTGAGACCTGCCATGGATCCTGAGTAGAAGCAAGCTGAGACTGAAGATCCTGGAGCTCCTGCTCAACACATCCCACCCTCAGCCCAGAGTGAGGACTCTGGAGAAGGATAGCAACCCCAGCACTCTTACATGCAAACTTAGAGTCAATGTGGGTGCACAAAGTTCCCTGTTTTCTCCAAAAAAGCAGCCTCCCAACCCTCCCTGCGTCTGTACTTCCTTCCCATAACCATCAGCTAGAAACCACCCTCCATATATGTACCTAGATTTGTATTTGCTTTTAGCTACAACAGTAAAGCTCTCCTTTTGAGGAACTGTTTTCAACAATTGTGTTACCTACTTTGAACTTGTTTCTCCTAAGCCATCGGCATTTCTCTCCCCCACTGTGAAATTGACTGAAAACAGCATGAAGCTGACAGGTTTTTGTATAGAGACCAGACATAGCATTAAAAACTGGCTGCAATTTTTCCCCTCTTTTAACAAAAGGCATCTTCCAGCACATCTTATTATTATCATCATCATCATCATCATCATCATCATCATCATCATTACCATTACCATTATTCACCCAAAGCTTTTGTTATCCTAAAAGACAATTCAGAACTAGGGACTTCATTCCACTGATTGTTCTCAAGTGGAGCTCTCCTGGGGAATGACTTATACACTAAATACAACATTAAACTGCCTTGTTGGAGAACAGAGTAAGCAAAGATGGATTCTTCTGATTTTCCTTGTTCATTTGAGTTTACTCAACCCATAGCAATTTTTCAGTAAGAAGTGGCAGCATATTTACCCTGTTTCACTCAGAAAGAAAGAAAAATAAAGGAGGGGGACATACAGTTTTGTCAATAACATCAATGGCAAAAGCAGACACACACCTAGGGAGCTGTGGTCATTCAACCTCGTATCCCAAGACACACACAGTCCCTGGCACACAACAGATGCTCAGTACATGCTTGCTAGATAAAGGAGCGAGCAGATACTGTGCCCCAACCATCTCTCTGTTGGAGAATGACTGGGTAGAGGGACTCCGTGGAAGGACTTACCACGTTCATGGCCCTGGCTGGCTGAACGTACAGAGGGTGTCCTATTTAAAAAGCACTTAACCAGGGGTGCCTGGGTGGCTTAGTCGGTTAAACGTCCGACTTTCGCTTAGGTCTTGATCTCGCGGTTCGTGGGTTCGAGCCCCGCGTCGGGCTCTGTGCTGACTGCCAGCTCAGAGCCTGGAGCCTGTTTCAGTCTGTGACTCCCTCTCTCTCTGACCCTCCCCTGCTCACGCTGTCTCTCTCTCTCTCCTAGAAATAAATAAAAATATAAAAAAATAAAAAAATAAAATAAAAAAAATAAAAAGCACTTAACCCTACTACTCACACCCACTGCTGAGTCAGCCTCAAGAGGACTCTGTCTGGACATGAGGGTCTTCTAAAAGCTATGTCCAAAGAAAGCTCTAGAGTTTTAGAGTCCTGGAGTTTCCCAGACTACCTCTAGGATCTGGGCTGGATCCTGGGTCCACACTGAAGCTCTAACAGCTACTTCCAGAGGTTGCTACACAGATGCCCAGGCACCTTCCTATCTAACCATATGCTTTGGTTTCCAAAATTATGTCTCCAGTCAGTTTTCCTGGAATTTAAATGCATTTCACTTTTTTTCTTGAACATCACCGCAGATCATGTTACAGAAACCCAAACTCAAGCCAAAAACTTTCCCCTGAAACATGCACTACTTTTTGTGTGCACTAGTACCAGACTCATTGCTTGTGTACCCCAGGGGTACCCCATCCTCCCTCAACACTGAACTCCCCATAATTCTTTGAACACTTCCATGCTTTTGTGATTGCCATTTCTAATGGCTAGAATCTTCTTGCACCAATATCTTGCTTGTAAAACTGCTCACCCTTCAAAAGCCTGCTCCATGTCACCTCCTCTGGTTCCCTTTCCCCACTCCTCCAGAATGGAGTGAGCTTTCAGAGAAATTTGTTCAGGGGTTTAGCTGACACTTGCAACTGATTTTCTAGCATATGTCTCACCTCCTGACTGTAGCTGCTTACCCCCTAGGTGGTTCTCAAACTCAAGTGAACATCAAAATCACCTGGAGAGCTTTGAAAATGAGATTTCCAGGCCTCCTCACACCCAGAGATACAGACTCGATAGGTCTGGAGTGAAAGCAGGGATGCTGTTTCTAAAAGCTCCTAGGAGGATTCAGAGAGCAGCCATGTGTGGGAGCCTCATCCTAGATAATAGCTCCCGTGATTTGTTCAGCTTTGTCATCCAGCACACAGCATCATAGAATCAGCAGTAGTAGAAGATCCTTCTTTGTCGGATGGGAGTGTGGATGAGTGGATGGACAGATGTCTAGTGGATGCTGAGGAAGACTGAGACAGTCTGTAAGAATGTAAGACTGAGAGGAGCCTGAAAAAGATTTCAGTTTAGTTCAGATTCTTTGGCAATGGGCAACAGAACCAAGCCCCATCCGCATCTCCAAAGAGCCTTGGCTACTCTGAAGAGCAGATTTATCTGCCTTTAATTTCTGGCAGATTCTCTCTTCTCACTCTGTGCATTTCCTTCCTACCATCCCCACAGGCTTTTATAGACCGGGAGCTTCTCCAGTCTTCCCCAGGTGCCAGATCAAGTGTCTCCAAGGCCTGGTGGATGTTGCAAGATACAAGTCACAGACCTGAATTAGCTGGCTGGACACCAGCAGCCTTGCATGTGGCTCACAACTGAGGTCCAGCTACCCAAAAGGCCTAATGAGATCTCTGAGTCAACCCTGGGCAAGGAATTCCACTGAACACAGAAAACAATTTTTGTAAGGTGAGGAAAACCTTGAACTGGAGCGCTGTGTGGCTGGTTTTGCACAGTATGGAAGAGAAAGGAGCCTCCTGTGGTGTTATCTCTATTGGAGGCAGCCGCTGCTGGCTCCCCTTCATGGCTCTCCTGCCATCTGGCAGCATTCGGAGCCCCTCGGGCGCTCTCTTTAAGAGCCATTTGAATCCATAATTCAAACTCAAGAGCATTTTCAATGTAAAAAATAGTAATGCTTGATTTAATTTTATTCCCTTGGGCTTTACCAGGAAAAGGGAAGTGAGGAGGGGAAGAGAGGCTGCACTTTTCCCCCACAAGTGGTGACATCTGCTGCTGGTAGCGAAAATGCCCAGGGCATTGCCTTTCCGTGCAATTACTCCTGGGCATGAAAATGAAAACAACCCACATTTTCTCCCCAATCTGCCAGCCTCTTTGCATGTCTGGAAATAAGCTCTCTGCTATTGGGTGACTTGACAGGCTGCCCTGGAACAAACATCAGCTGTCACAGGCATAGTATAAGGAGAAGGGAGGACCCCAGGGCCAAGAAGAAGCCTTCTAGACAGCTCAAATATGGCCACCAAAGGGACCCTACAGATGAGCCTGAGAGAGCATCAGGGTAGATTAGAGTCCAGCAGATGGCTCTCTGGGGTCTGCCTGTGTTTCTGTCTGCTTTTACAGGCGCTATTTCTATACCTGAACCTCACTTCCTTGGAAAAACAATGAGGTTAGAGCAAAAACTTACATTCTAAACTGGTATCATTGAAATCCTTAATAGGATGGTAGAAATCCCAGCACCCTCCAAGGGTTGCTAGCTGGTGTATTTCCCATACTCAAGTTGAGCCAAATGCAGGGCAGAGGTCTCTTGTAGGTAGAGAGCCAGATGGTTTTTCCCTGTCCGTTGCCACCTGCACACCCTAGAGTGGTCTGGCCAGAGCCCTGTGTCTCGCCCAGCCCAGAGACCTGGTTTGTGAAGACCAGGGTCCTCTGGGAAGGTTGGCAACATGAGTTAGTTTGTACTTCGCTGAGGACATCACATTTCAAGGTGAAGGAATTAATCATGGTGTAGCATGTGGCAATAAGCAAGTCTTCCAGCGGTTTGTACACATATATGTATGTACAAATGGCTAAGCAATCTGCCTACCAGACTCCTCACCCACTCAGGATTTCAGCCACACCTACCTAGGGGCTATTTGTACCACATAACCCTGAAATCCTGGTTACAGCTGGCTGCACCAAGAAGGCATGCCTGATTAAAGAGCAGCCTGGCTCACAGATCCTGCCAAACAGGCACAATTGTGACCTAATTGAGCTGAGCAGATCTCATTGCTTAGACTGTTTGAGAAGCTGGCATTAAAAAAAAAAAAAAAAGAATTAGCAGTTTGTAAGGGGGAATAAAAACATTCTGATTGCCGAATAGGCAAAGTTCATATCTAATCACCAGAGTGCCAAAGGAAGTATTATGGAAATAACTGGTAATTTGTTTTATTTTGAAAAGCATTAAAATAATCATAACGGGAAAAAATCAGAATGTTTTCTGGACTTATTTATATTTATCATAAAACTTCACATGGCATTTACCTTGAAATTCAGGGTAGGTAGGAGTGGGGAGAGAAGCCTACATATTTTCCAGTCTAAATATCTTAATGTGAATCTGAAAAACATACATAGAGAAGGAGCAGGAAGAAGCCCGAAAGCAACAGAAGCCAGAATAGGCGAAAAGAGAATATGAAACAGCCAGAAGTCAGGAGCAGCAGGTGCAAAGTGGGAGACTGGCTGAGTCCCAGTAGTGACCAGGCAGCAGAGAGGAAACACACGGAACCCATTTCTGAGGGGACATCTACTGAAATTCCTGTTGTGCCCCAGAGCTGCTGCTGTGGCCTCAGTGTGGCCCTAAGGCTCCCTTATTTCCCCATGTGGCTTTGCTGCAAATCTCTATCTCTTGAGCTTATCTTTGCTTCCAAAAACCTAAAAAGACCTAACTTTGGCATCATATTAGTAAATAAAGCAAAAACATTCAGGGGTGCCTGGGTGGCTCAGTCGGTTAAATATCCAACTCTTGATTCCAGCTCAGGTCATATCTCACGATTTGTGAGTTCCAGCCCCTAAACTGGGCTCTGCATTGATACCGCAATCTGTTTGGGATTCTTTCTCTCTCCTCTCTCACTCTGTCCCTTACCCTGCTTGTTCTCTCTCTCTCAAAAAAAATCAATAAACTTAAAAAAAAAAAAAAAAAAGAAAAAATATTCAGATATTATTACCAAAGCCAAAGGTAAAGAAGTTTAAAGGACTAGATAGGAGGATATCATGATTCATGCAGTTCAATCACAAGGTTTAATTGAAGAAGAGCTTCAAGTTGAAAAACAAATTTGCAGAACATGGAATGCATTCAGACAACAGAGGCCAGGATGAATACATGTGAAATCATGTCTTATAAGGTTTAAACAAATCCTTAAATAATCAGGAGGCTGGGTATGTACAACATGGGGAAGAGAAAACTCAGGAGGCTTATGACAGACCGTGTCCTGTGTCAGGAGGACTTTCGGGTGAAGGAAAGACTAGAATTGTTTCATGCACCAAAGGGAACAAATAAGAAAGTGGAGAAGAAAAGCTCTTAGTTAAATATTTAGGAAAAGCTTTCCAAAAATATGAACTAGGTCAGAAGATGGGATGTTCTACTTCATAAGGTTGTAAGTAGTTTATCATTGAAAGTGTTCCAGGAGAAGCATGAAGTACTTGGGCGGTGATGTTTTAGAGGAGCTATTAAGAACCACTTCGATTCTGAGAATGTTTGAGACAGACCCCTTCCATCCATGACCATTCCAAAGATTCTGGAGGCTGATTACCTGGGTTTGTATCCTGGGTGGCTCTCAGCAAGTTACTTAGCCTTTCTACGCAAATTTCTCACTCTAGAAAATGAGAAAACAGTAGTACCTATGGCCAAAGATGTTGTGAAAATTAAATGAGACCATCCAAATAAAGAATTTAGAACAATGCCTGACACCTAAGAAGCACTAGATACATATGCTGGTTGCTGTTGTTAAAAACTTGTTTTCCAGGACTCACTTCCAAGGGATCATGGTCAAACTAATTCTAACAGTGAATCGAATATATGCTCATTATTGAAGGAAACCAACATCAGAACTGTTTAGTTTATGTGTCATTAAATTAGTAAATAAATGTGAATAATGGCTCTAGGTTTTCTCCTCCTTTAGAAAGTCATGGATGACTAAACAACAAAGGAATGCAGCCCAAGGCTAATCATAATCGCAATCCACCACAGGGTCAGTAAATATATGGGGGGTGCCTACCATGTGCTCAGCTCTGTACTAATACAACCAACAAAAACAAATAAACAACATGCTTAAGGAACTTACTTCCATTAAAGAAATGAATAAACAACCAAGATCATAACACATGGGTGCAGAGAATACGCAAAATAGTCTGATGGGCAATAGGGGGGGAAAGTGAGGGTGGAATGTCTTGTTGTGGCCTGAATCCTCAGGAACAGACAGGGACCTTACTCTACTGAGGGAAAATGCAGATAGCTAAAGCAAATCCCTGTTACAACAAAAAGGAGAATTGAAGATAGGCAAGGATCTCTGTTCAATGTCCCAGCTTTTCTGTTAAAAATAAAAACAGACTGACCATTTTTATAGGCAAGACAAGCCTTCGCAATGATTTAGTCATGTAGCCTCAATTTAATTATCTATTCCATTCCTCTGAAGCCTCCTCAAAAATTAAATTTCTCACTTTTCTGATGGTCAATTTCGCTTCCGAGTAATAAGATGACATTGATAACTAAAACTAATACAGAAGCCAAGAATTTCATTTTAGTCAAAAATATCCAATTTCTGCAACAATTCTGTAGTAGCCAGTATATCTTCTGATGGACTGGAATAAGAGGAAACCAGATACTAAAGGAGACTTAAAGAGATCCAAATCATACTCCTTTTGGGCCTTCAGCTCCCACATAATAGACAATTCTGGTTGGGCAGTTTATGAATCAGTGTAAGCTGAACTATTCTAAACAAAAAAGTAATCCAAACCTCCAAATCTCAGTGGCTTAACACAACAGTAATTTATTTTTTTGCTCATGTAAAGACCAATAAGGACAAGCAATTCCCTGGTGACTTAGAAATGCAGGTTCCCTCCATCATGGTTTCTAGGATGTGTGGAGCAGAGCAAGAGAGAGAAACAGAGAGAGAAGAGCTCACACGTCTTCTTAATTGCCTCTGATTAAAAGAAAAATATATCTTTTCTTTTCACTGCCTGTTGGCCAAAAGCAGATACATGACTTCAACCTCCACCTAAGGAGGCGAGGAAAGGTAGGGGAGCACATGGAATATTTGGAAAGCATTACTGCCTCCTGTGGCATATGCAATTCTCACCAAAATCAAATTTAGGCTGAGGGTGTTTGGATACCTTGGAAATTCAACCTCAGTCAGATCTAGGCACCTCAGCCTTGACATTCCACAGTGTAAGAATTTCTACCTAAAAAAAAAAAAAAAAAAGAGGGGCGCCTGGGTGGCTTAGTCGGTTGAGCGTCCGACTTTCGCTTGGGTCATGATCTCGCGGTTCGTGGGTTCGAGCCCGCGTCGGGCTCTGTGCTGACTGCCAGCTCAGAGCCTGGAGCCTGTTTCAGTCTGTGACTCCCTCTCTCTGACCCTCCCCTGCTCACGCTGTCTCTCTCTCTCCTAGAAATAAATAAAAATATTTAAAAAAAAATTAAAAAAAAAAAAAAAGAATTTCTACCTGTGTATGTTTAAAACACAGGTAAGACTTCCTTATAAGGAGAGAGCACTCTGGCACATGACTAAGTGTTAACAGAAAGCAAACCAACTCCCAGTTATTGCAGAAGATGGAACTTTAAAGATGGCAGTAAAATCAACACTGTTCTTATCAGTCTTGGTCCAAGATTTGGAGAATACCAAGTACTGTGCATTAGACATCATGCACATGAGCCTATCATTGGCTATAGATCATATAATTGACAAACTTTTGTTTTTTAAAATTATATCCACTACAAGGAGCCTTTCTACTGTTCTATGAGTTGTGTTTTCCCCCCGAAATAATGTAGTTTTTAAAAATGTTCACTGCCTTGGGACATCTAGGTGGCTGTCAGTTAAGCATCCTACTTCAGCTCAGGTCATCATCTTACTTCATGAGTTCGAGCCCTGAGTCCAGCTCTGTACTGACAGCGCAGAGCCTGCTTTGGATTCTCTGTTTCGCACCCCCACCCCCTCTCTCTGTCCATTACCTGCATTCATTCTCTCTCTCAAAATAAATAAATAAACTTAAAAAAATCTTTTAAAAAAGTGTTCACTGCCTTGTGACACTAAGATAATCTAAGATAGTCTATCCCTCTGTGGGAGAAGTGTTTTTTGTTTTCTTTTTCCTGGGGCTGAGTGAATAGAACTTATGCAGATCAACCCTCACTCTGCAACTGTTTTACTGCCAAGTCAATGTGGAAAAGGTACATCATGACTTTTCTTCTTCTTTTTTTTTTTTTTAATTTTTAATGTTTTTTTTTATTTATTTCTAGGATAGAGAGAGAGAGACAGCGTGAGCAGGGGAGGGTCAGAGAGAGAGGGAGTCACAGACCGAAACAAGCTCCAGGCTCTGAGCTGGCAGTCAGCACAGAGCCCGACGCGGGGCTCGAACGCACGAACCGCGAGATCATGACCTAAGCGAAAGTCGGACGCTTAACCGACTAAGCCACCCAGGCGCCCCCATCATGACTTTTTTTCTAGTCATGTTACACTGGTTATTCTTGGAAAAGCCTTCAGTTCTTGAAGTACAGATAGAAGAATGCCATTCGGGAAATAGGACCATTGTAGCAATCCTGACTCAGAAGAGATAGGTGACCGAGAAATATGAAATCATCCTAATAGCACTGGGAGTAGCAACTTTACTGACCCTTTTATTGTCCTTTTTTAAAAACATGTTCATTTAACTATTTTTGAGAGAGAGATAGTGCGCATGTGAGCAAGGGAGGGGCAGACAGACATGGAGAAAGAGACAGAAAGAATCCTAAGCATGGTCCTTTTTTTTTTTTTAATTTTTTAACGTTTTATTTTACTTATTTCTGAGAGAGAGAGACAGTGTGAGCAGGGGAGGGTCAGAGAGAGAGGGAGACACAGAATCTAAAACAGGCTCCAGGCTCTGAGCTAGCTGTCAGCACAGAGCCTGATGCGGGGCTCAAACCCACAAACCGTGAGATCATGACCTGAGCCAAAGTCAGCCGCCCAACTGACTGAGCCACCCAGGTGCCCCTCCTAAGCATGGTTCTAGTCACAAACTGTAAGATCATGACCTGAGCTGAAATCAGAAGCTGGATGCTTAACTGACTAAGCCACCCAGCCCTCCCCCACACCCCAGCTTTTTTTAATGGCTATACTAACCTCCAGGTTTCTTTTCCATACCTTTATACTCCAACTACTTCTCCCATCAGCTGGACAACCTGAGTCCACAAGGGAGACTTATTCACCAGGGAGGCTCCCATCACCAAGACTTTTGAACTTCAGTTACATCATTAGGACTCCACCCATTTCAATCACCCAATGTGTGTGGCTCAAATTCTGTTACTATCTCGAATAATTCAATTGGTCAAGTTTAAACTTTAAGACCTCAGTCTTCCAAGCATGACTCTCTGTTTTTATGGTACAATCGTTCCATCAATCCCTATGACCACATTTTTGTGGCATCCAGCCCCTTCATGCCTGCTTTGGGAAGCAGTGAGCTTCTTGTCTCCATAGATATTCAGGAAGAAAAAGGATCATCATTTGTCAGGGATACAAGGCACAGCTACCCTGGCCTTTTGAGAAAGTTATTTTGCCCTAATACTTGGAGGGATATGAAGTTCAAAAACATATTGCAGCCGTGATTTAAATGCTTGACTCTAGCAGTTACAGGGGCCTAACCTTCCACTAAGTGTTTTGTGTTTAAATGATTGAGCTTCCAATTTGGGCACCAAATAGTCACCAAATAATTTACATGGTAAATACTGAAAAACTGTAGCACTCTTTGTCAATTTAAATAATCTGTGTAATATTACAGCCAGCACCTTGCAAATGCAAGATATACAGTGACATAAAAGAGGTTACAATTAATGTAAAACCCAATTTGTGGAAGGAAATGATGTTGCTCAAAAATCACATACAGTGTTTAGGTTAAGACTTTATTAAGGCCATGACATCAGCTTTAAATTTAATATGCTGAGGTAAATTGGAACTTGCCTCAGTTTTCAGACTCCATTTAAACTGGACTCAATTAGAAGAATCCTATTTGTTGTAGTAAGAATGGAAAATACAAAAAAAATATTCTAAAGTTGAGAATTAAGTGAAAGCAACAACAAGGCAAATATATCGAATAAACGTGAGCAATCTGAAATCTGTAATGGTACTCTCCAGACAGCTGGGATGAAAGTAGTCTTGCATAGAAATTCTGCATTAATTGGACTTGGGAGCTTCTTATCAAGACAGGCAATCTTGATTTAACTATCCATCTTTCTTTAAAACTTTAAAACTATCCATCTTTATTTAACTTCCAAAGATCAAAAAAGGGAATCTTTTATGCACCAACGACTGTCATAGACGCTGGTTACCAATTGATACAATCAAGGTGTAGAATGTTAGAAGAGATGCTCAAAAACCTTAGGACAATCTAACACACCTATGTAATTATTTTTCTCTTCCTCAGGGAACAAAGGAAGTTAATAGACTATAACCACTGTTTGTAAGCAAGTTACAGGAAGATCTATGTGACTGTTCTCCAGAAGATAAATACACTGAGGGAGGAGAAATGTAATATCTGCCAAATACCTTGCTCAGAGCTCTTTGTTAGAATGTGCTAACTTGCTTTCTGTAATTCTTCTGGAAGAAAGAAAGAATCTCATCTCCCATGTCCTAAACGAGTTAAGACATATTGACAGACATAGTGGACCCAAATTTTTGTTCTGAAGAAGGTTTGCAAAGGGATCAGACTACCTCTCTGTTACTACATTCTTCCTGGAACAGCCAATGCATTTCTGCCAAAGACTTGAGAACAGGGAGCAAAAATTTTATCCTATCCCCTATCCCCTAGCAAGCTCGCCACCTTGGGTTCCAGAGCTATTCAGATCTTTAAATCTCACTTTTGACAGAAAACTAGAAGCTAGATAGGATAGACAACATTATTTAGCACTGTATTTGATAGTGGAGAAAAATGACAACATTCTTTTGACTTAGAGCCCTAAAATATACATTTCCTTGCAAAGAAAGCAGATCAATAACTTCGAATCCTATCTTCAGAGACACCCTCTAATTTTGGAAGTTCTAAGACACATTGTTCAGTGGTCAACTAGACAAGTAACTAGTAAGCTTCCTTGTAACTCTAGAGCATTACACAGGTGCTTGTATAGCTAGCTTTATATCTAGTCACTGAAATACTATTTCATTCAAATTTTCAAAGGACAGGAAAAGAAGTTCAATGAGAACACCTTTAGCATTTCCACAAAGGGGAAGCTGATCTTGATCACTTGATGTGCAATCAGACAGTAGACTGATTTATTTCACTTGTTAACTTTTCAGCAAGAATTCTAATTTGATGCTTAAGGACCACCACTATTGTTGGTTTTAATCCCCCTTTAAAAATATTTCTAAAACTTTTTTAAGTAATCAAACCTGAAAACAACTGGGAAAATATTTCATCTGTTTGTATATTATAGAATATTAAGCTGATGCAAAGCTGTTCAAGTGGATTCAATGGTGAGAAATGTACTTAACTCACGGCTTTATTCAGCCTACCCCATCATGACCAAAATTCATCAGGAAAATAATTCAAGACAAAAAGCCAGTTTGAAACTAATGTCACAGGGAAAAATGGTCTTAAACCCTATATAAGTTCAGTTTTTAAAGAAAAATAATGAAACCACTAGCTTAAAAGCAAAACAAACTTTAAAAGATAGAAATGCAGTGGAGACAACCCTGCATTTAAAATGACTAAACTATTTCATTTCATTCAAGCCAAGTATGAAGTTTATGTAAACCATTAGAAGTTGCTAGAATATATGAAGGCCTAAGGAATCTAGTAACACATGCTGTGTGATGAATCACATAATACTTTTGAATTTAAAATAGCAGAGAACACAATTTGGGATTTGAAATTAAAATAAAAATGAGATCTGACATTCTTGATAGAAGTGCTTGTATAATAATGGTACCTTGAAGTCTAATTTTTAAAAAAGAACAAGCAAGTTCATGTTCTTGTGGAATGCATAGAGCCATCTAAGAGAACCGAATCAGCTCACTGCATCAAATGGTATCTAAATGGAGTCTGTTCCAGGGCTGCGCTAAGAATCCAGTGTTTATGACTTCCTGTCTCCCAGCCACATGGAGTTGCCGCGGTGACTTTCTCTCTCATATTGGTTTGTTCTCCAAAAATACAAAAAGCCAGATGCCTGTGGGTTCGAGTGTGCCTAATTGAGCCACACTGAGCACCAAATGACCTGGAAATGTTTAATCCAGCTTTTGTCAGAACAAATTACTGGGATGTTCTCATGCCCCCTTAGGGACTAATTTATGATTGGATACCAAGTCCTGTGCAAAGCTATGGGCCAAGGCTGATGCCCACTTTACCCTTGCATGCAGAGTCTGGATATGCCACTCTGATGTGAAGAGGAACCACTCTAAAGCAATAGGATGAATAAGAGGATGGCCAAATAAAATACCATAAGGGTCACAGAGAGAGATGTGCATTTATTACTTCTCCTCAAAGAGCTCTTTTGTGGAAAGAGAGGCTGAGTGTGCTCTCTGCAAGTTGCCCTGCAATATACTGCCAATGAATCCATATAGCATGTGAATGGACTGAATGTCACTGCCCTCCCCCCAAACTGATACACCGAAATCCTACCCCACAATGTGACAGTATTCATTGGTGGGGCCTTTGGGAGATGATGAGGATTAGATGAAGTCATGAGACTGGAGTCCCATGATGGAGACTAGTGCCGTCATAAGAGTCACGAGAGAGCTTGCTCCCTCTCTCTGCTCTCTGCCAAGGGAGGATAGAAAGAGAAGACAGCAGTCTGCAATCAACTCAGAAAAGGGTCTCACTAGGACCTGACCGTGCTGGCACCCCAATCTTGGACTTCCAGCCTCCAGAACTGTGAGAAGTAAATTTCTGTTGTTTATAAAGTGCCCAGTCCATGGTACTTTGTTATATAGCACCCAAACTAAAACACCATGCCATGGCAGGGAGCACGGAACTAGCAATTCTAATATTTTTAGTATCAAATTATTTCTCTTTCATAAACAATTCACTAGGGTGCACATGGCTTACAGAAAACCTTGAAAACCAGTTTTGAGTTTGGTATATACTGACGTCAGGTGGAACAGCCTAAGCCCTTCTGGGCTCTCTCTCAATTCACCACCCTGCACAAGGCCCTGAAACGGCAGGATGCTGGCTTTCAGACCCTGGGGGACTCTCTCTACAGGGCACTTTCACCGCACTCAGATTCCTCACTCAGCCCCACAGATTTTTGTGCTGCATGCTCCTTACTTTGTTTTGTTACTGCTCTCCTTTTGGACTTTGGACAAAGAGTGCTGTGTACAATATTCTTCAGTTTCAGGCTATCATCATCAATCCATGCAAATCCCTCTTCCTGTTTTACTTCTATGTTTTTCCCCATCATAACCCACGTAAATATTTCCCTTGCCCTTGCCCCGTAGGCATTAATTCTAATGTGCTTAGTGTATATCATCGCATCTACAGGTGTCTTGGAAAGATAATGTGAATGCGATTTCAGTGTATACAAACAGCATTGAATTAGTAAGTAATTCCATTGCTTCTTTCTTAACATATATACTATTAGTATGTATATATCACTGTATCCATCAATATAATATTGTTACCTCTGACTGCTCTGTAGTATTTCATAATTGTGAAATACTTCAGAGATTGTTCCTTTACATTCCCAGGAGGGATGCACGAGAATTCCTGATTGCCTGCTTGGGATTTTCCAACATTCACCAATCTGATGCTTATAAAGCAGACTGTTTTCATTTACATTTCTGATTACTACTGAAATTGGACATCTCTTCACATAGCTGTTACCCATATAGACTTCTCCTCTGGACTGCTTATTTCTTTCTTTTGAGCATTGTCTTTTCTTTATTGATTTGTTCACTGCATATCTTAGATATTAATCCCTTATTGATATACAGTGTATATCTTTTCCAAGCTCATTCTCATTCTGTTAAGTGTACCTATAGTCTTTATTAAATAGAAATCCTTAATTTGTATATATTTAAATCTAGTACTTTTTACCTTATTTTTGCAATTTTACTATCATGTTCAAGAGAATATCTTCCACTCTGACACCACAAGAACTTTTTATTAGAATTTTGTTAAGTTTGTGGATTATTTTGAGGACAAGTTAGATCTTTACAACACTGTCATTCTGTCATTAACATGCTATAGCTTTCTAATCATTCAGGCCTTATTCTATTTTATGTCTCTTAATATGGTTTAAATTTTTTATCATAATAATTTTTTGCATTCTTTGTAGGTTATTCCTAACTATGTAATATGTAATTTTATATGTAATTTTGTTGTTATAGTGCCTGTTCTTCTATAGCATTTTCAATTATTGCTATGGTGGATTTTCCTAAGTTTATCTTTAACTAGCAACCTTCTGAACTCTCTTATCATACTAAGTTTGTCTGCTTATTGTGCTGTGTTTTTTATGCAGATGATTATGTTGTATGCAAATAATGACAAGTTTGCTCTTCCTTCCAATCCTTTTTCCCTCTCATGTCTGTTTCTTGTCTTTCTTCATTAGCCAGGACCTTTAATTATTTGTAGGTCAGTAAGCAGTGCTGATATGCCATGTCCTTCTGTTGTTCCAGATATAAAAGGGAGTGAATTTAAAGCTTCTCCATTAAATAAATAAATAAATAAATAAATAAATAAATAAGCAAGCAAACAAACAAACAAACAGTTTCTCTGCTAAATATTTTCTGGAGAGTTTTTGTACACAGTATTTACCAAGTTTGAAGAAGTTTCCTTCACTGTGAGGTACTTTATTTTCCATCAAGAGATGTTAAAATTCATCAAGTTCTTTCTATTAATGTGATTCATTTTAATGATAGATTTTCTGATTTTCAGTTAGTCTTATATTCCTGGAATACTACTAGGTCATATTATATTTCTATAATATATGATTGACTTCTATTATCTAAAATTTTACACTGGAATTTCCTGTCATAACTGGATTTAAACTTTTCTTTTGTTTTATTGATTGTTTTAAGAATTAAGGTTATGCTATCCTCAAAAATGACTCGTTTTGCTTTTAGTCTTTGCAATTTTCTGTAATAATTTACTTAGATGAGAATTATTTGCTCTTTGAAATTCTATTAGAACCATCCATTGAAATAACTAGATTGAGACTTTCTTTGAAGGTAGGATAATTTCCATTTCATTTCCTTCCGTTAGAATGCTTTGATCCATCTGGAATTTCTGCGTCTAAATCTGAGAGTGATGGTTGCTTATAATTTTATTATTTAAAAGTCTAACTTTGCTTGTAATTGTTTCCCCCTCATTAAATGTCTTATTTGCATATTCTCTTTTGTCCTTGATTAATCAAAGATTTGTCTAACTTTTTAGGTATTTTAAAAACTATGATTTTGAGTTTTCACTTTGCTTTCCTGTATTTTTATTGCTCTTTAATATTTTTGCTCTAATATTTATTATTTCTTTTCCCCATTTTTCTTTGCCTTTTGTTTCATGTGCTTCTTCTATCTTCTTAAATAAAATATTTTTATTTTTTATCAAACAGATCAAAGCTATAACTTTTCCTGTACAAATTAATTTAGCTCTGTCCAACAAATCTTGACATTATTACTGTCAAGCAATACTACTTTCATTTTTTCAATTTTCCATCTGCAGAATTTTATTTTAAATTTCTTCCAATCTCAGAGTCTTTTAATTTTGGTTTAGTCTATTTACATTTATTGTAATTACTGTTACATCAGAATTTGTTTTTGTAATTTTACTTCTTGTTTTCAGTTTATCAACATGTTTTTAATTTACCATATACTGGGTTTTGTTTCTTTCATTCTCAACTTCCACTGGATAAATCAATATATTTTTCTGATAGTTTGAAAGTTACACGTTTTATTTTTGTACTTTGGTTGATTATTTCCTAACTTTTAATATCTATACTTTGGGGGTTTTTTTCCTATTAATTTCTTAATATTAACATTTTTATATTCTGAGCAAAGAAGTCAAGGGTGAGAAATACTATAGATTTACACACTCAACAGAGGTTTGAACCTTATACCAGCATTCAGAGACTAGAAAGCTGAAAATCACATTTCTTTTTTTTAATTTTTTAAATGTTTTATTTATTTCTGAGAGAGAGAGAGACAGCATGAACAGGGGAGGGTCAGAGGGAGAAGGAGACACAGAATCCGAAATAGTCTCCAGGCTCTGAGCTAGCTGTCGGCACAGAGCCTGACGCTGGGCTTAAACCCATCAACCGTGAGATCATCACCTGAGCTGAAGTCAGATCCTTAACCGACTGAGCTACCCAGGCACCCCTGAAAATCATATTTCTTTTTTTTTTTTTTTTTTTATTTTAGGGAGAGAAGGAGAGACAGCGTGAGCAGGGGAGGGTCAGAGAGAGAGGGAGTCACAGACTGAAACAGGCTCCAGGCTCTGAGCTGGCAGTCAGCACAGAGCCCGACGCGGGGCTCGAACCCACGAACCGCGAGATCATGACCTAAGCGAAAGTCGGACGCTTAACCGACTAAGCCACCCAGGCGCCCCATATTTCTAAGATTTCTTTGCGGCTAGAGTGCCAGATATGACTTAGGTTCCCTCAATCTAATACATGCACACTAAATTTTGATTCAGAACCAAGTCCTATGGTGAAAGAAGCAGATAATTCTGGCTTAGATTGTGGCAAATACAGCATGATTCAGAAGCTAACCATCTACTGGTGGCTCCTTAATTCAGCCTTCTTCTGGGACTACAGTAGGAGAAACAGGTCCCAACCTGACTCAGTTCTGCCGTGAAGTTTTCGGAGAGTTTTTCCTGGAAGTTCAGCCTTGAAACTGTTTCATCGGGCTTTCCAAAAACAGTCTGAGTTGAGGTGCCTGGGTGGTTCAGTCGGTTAAGTGTCCGACTTCAGCTCAGGGAATGATCTCATGGTTCGCGGCTTCGAGCCCCATGTCAGGCTCTGTGCTGACAGCTAGCTCAGAGTCTGGAGCCTGCTTCAGATTCTGTGTCTCCCTCTCTCTCTGACCATCCCCTACTCATGCTGTCTCTCTCTCTCTCTCTCTCTCTCTCTCTCTCACTGATAAATAAAAACATTAAAAATTTTAAAAAGAAACAGCCTGAGCAATCCATACTCTTTTTTACTTAAACTTTCTGGAGTGGATTCTGTTATCTGCAACCAAGACTTCTTGGTTGAGAAGATAATTTTAATTTATTTTCTTAATATTTATTTATTTTTGAGAGAGAGAGAAAGTAGAGGAGGGGCAGAGAGAAAGGAAGACAGAGGATCTGAAGCAGGCTATGTGCTGAAAGCAGAAAGCCCCAAGCAGGGCTCAAACTCACGAACCGAGAACCATGATTTATGACCTGAGCTAACTGACTGAGTTACCAGGTTTTCTGATAATTTTTATTTTCATTCTTTACCGATCATTGGTTCATGTAGAATTTCTATGTTTAAATTAAAAGCAATAATTGATTATCATTTTGTTTTCCTAAAATTTCTTATTTAGAATTATTTCCTCTTTTCACAGCATATTTTATTTGCACATTCTACCGTATCTTTGATGAGTCTTGTCAGACTTGTCTGATCAAGATCCTGAACAACAGTATCATTTTTTTAATAGTTTATTGTCAAGTTGGTTTCCATATAACATCCAGTGCTCATCCCCACAAGTGCCCTCCTCTATACCCATCACCCCCCTTCCCCTCCTCCCTACCCCCATCAGCCCTCAGTTTGCTGAACAATGATATCTTAACATGTTTTTACATCCATATGATATCTTTATCTTATAAGTATATTAGTATCATCATAGCTTTTTCCAGACTTGGAATGGATTTTTTTTTCTTTCTAAATGTATTAACTGTCTGTTACCACAATAATGTTATGTAATAAACGCAATGTTTCAACAGCACACAGCAATAAACATTTAGTTTTGCTCACAAGTCTATGAGTTACCCAGGCAGTTCTAAGGATCTTTGTTGGGCTTGATAGGGTTCACTGAGGCATTTGAGGTCAGCTGCAGATCAGTTAGATGGCTTTAAATCTCTTGGCTGGTTTGTATGCCTGGGGCCTTGTCTGGGATGACTGAGCCTACATCCCTGCTTAACAGCTCTATAATCTTCCAACACACTAGCCTGGAATTGTTTTCAAGGTGGTAGCAGGGTTCCATGAGAGAGAACACAGAAGTATACACGACTTTCCAAAGCTTTGACTCAGAACTGGCACACTATCTTTTTTACTACATTCTAAAGCAAATCACAAGCCAATGCAGACTCAACGGATGGATAAACAGACTCCACTTCTTGATTAAATAAGCTACCAACTTCACACTGAAAAGGGCAAAGAGCCAAGAAGAGAGGGAAAATCAGGGTCATTTTTGCAACCAAACTACTACTCAACTGTTTTAGCTATCTATTGCTTTGTAACAAAGCACCCAAAAATGTTGTGGCTTACGACAACACACTATTATCTCTCATGGTTCTATACAATGACCAGATTTATACAAATAGTTCTTAGTAGGGTCTCTACTGCAGTTCCACTTAAATGACAGATGGACTGGAGTCATCCAAAGGTTCGAATGGACCAAACATCCAAGAAGGTTCTTTAGTCACAGGTCTGGTGCCTCAGCTGAGATACTGAAATAGTTGGGAACTGGCTCCCATGTGGCTTTTCCAGGTTGTTAGCTTGGACATTCTCAAGGTATTCAAACTTCTTACATGACCGTTCATTTTCACCAGAGTAAGCATTCCAAGAGATCAAAGCTGAAGCTGCATGGCTTCTTCTGACCTAGGCTCAACAGTCACACAGAGTCTCTTCTGTCACATTCTGCTGGTTACACAGGCCAGCCCAGGTTCAGTATAGAAAGGGTCTTTGTGAAGTTGTGAATACTAGGCATTTGCATGCACGCACAGGTGTGTGTGCAGTATTATATGTGCATGCAACACAATATCATCTTCAGCTTTAGTTTTGAATATTTAGTTGATTGTTTTCTGAGTAAATAAATAAATGTGCATTTATATTGCTTTTCAGGCAATACATTTTACATATTTATGTATTTCCTAGAGTACTGGGTTTATTTTTCTTCTTCCAGAATATATAAGTCTTTCAACAGTGTTGTCAAAACAGATACTTTTTGAGGCCTTTCATGATCAAGAATATCTTCATTTTATACCGAAATTTAATTTTTCAAAGTTCCCTCCTGTCATTATTTTGTGTCCAATGTTGCTATTAAAACACTTATTTTCTGAAGTCATTAGATGAGGTTTCTTGGTCTTTATTTTTTTTTTTTTAATTTTATTCTCCTTTTGTCAATCTAGGCTCAATTACTTGCTTCATCCACCTCCTCCCAATACATTCATCAAGCAATACTGTTTCTCAAGGAATACCCGTGCCTCCTCCCTAGGCCCTTCTCCTTGCCAATTGTTGCCTCAGTGATAATCTAGCTCTTGAACTGGACAGTGGGGAAGGAGTGAACGGAGTCCCCAGCTGAAGGCTGCACCTGGGGTCATTGATATCTATGGACAGCCAGACTATGATGCTTAATATTGTCCTGCAGCCTCCAGCAAAGTGGCTGGTCCTGCCACTGTCCCACGTCATGTGGCTTTGGGAAGGTAATGTTCTACTCAGGAAAATGTGGGGCTCATCAAAAACACTTGCCCAGCTACTTCTATTCATGATACCTACGTCTTCTCTGTTCCAGGTTGCTCTTTCTTCCAATCCCCATTATTTCCACTCCCACCTCCATCATAAAGAGACTCATAAAGGTGATTGAGTCCTTCCACCTTCTCAGGTGGTTCTCACAGACTTTATTCTGAGATTCAACCTTGCCCCTTGTAGCTCCATGTCATCCTCAGAGCCAAGATGATATGATATTGTCAACTGATCAAGAACCACATGTTCAATATCACAGACTCTTCAGTTTCTTTTTAGATAACATATTAAAATATAGTATGGAAATTAGAATATGGAAAACTTCTGAACATAATATTTGAATAATATTTGAGATAAGTTTTCTCAATCCACTCTACTTGTGAAAAATTCCATTAGATATTGTACCTTACATAATTACCTTTAAAAGAAAACCTCAACTGACTAGATCAGCATATATTAAACATGATTATTTTCTAAGTTTGTTTAATCAATAAGGAATAAAAAATAATAATTATATTCATCTTGGTAAAACTAAAGGACACAAGGGTCTCATTATAAATTAATTCATACATTCCCTCGTTTCCCTTTTTCCAGAACATTTGGCATTCTTTATCAACTAGTATATAAAGGAATAGATAAACAAAGTTTCCTCATATTGTCCTTTGTATTTCTATATTAATAAACAAGTAGGAAAGTAGTGTATGGCTTCATTTATACAAAGAAAAAGATCTGGTTTACCATTCTGATAGAGCCAAAGGCAAGTTTTTTTTGTTTGTTTGTTTTTGTTTTTTGGCTCAACCTATATCAATCTTTCATTTTAACTGTTTTGTTTCAACTATTTTCTTTTTTTTTTTTTAATTTATTTTTATTTCTAGGAGAGAGAGAGAGAGAGAGACAGCGTGAGCAGGGGAGGGTCAAGAGAGAGGGAGACAGACTCTGGAATAGGCTCCAGGCTCTGGGCTGGCAGTCAGCACAGAGCCCGACGTGGGGCTCGAACCCACGAACCGTGAGATCATGACCTAAGCGAAAGTCAGACGCTTAACCGACTAAGCCACCCAGGCGCCCCCAACTATTTTCAATATGGGATGTTTTCACCTACAAAATTCACTCAAATCAAAACCCTCTTGTTGTTTGGAGTTTATTGTTTGTTTTGTTTTGTTTTGTTTCTGCATTTGGTACATGGTTTGTCAAGGTCGTCATCTCCACCTCTAGCTTGCATTTAAAGCCTTCTTTACAGATGAGAATGCATATCTTTTAGCAAAACAGAGTTGTGACCAGGTAAACCTAGTCCCAACTGTATCATAGTCTTTTTCTCCATATTCTTAAATATAAAATACATCAATAAATATTTCCATGTTTAGATTCTAAGATCTCCACATGTATAGCAGTGCTTTTTTACATCTGCTTCTTTTGGATGTTTATTGATGTGAACCTACAATAAACACCTTTCATGTGTCATCTATTCCATGAGCACTTGTTCCACTGGAACCTAACATATACACCTGAAGAGCATTCTTGAACCAGCACTTTGGAAATACTTTGTCTCCCACCTAGCTGAGCTTTTGGAAGCCTTCTTTCTTTTTTTTTTAAAAACCCCTTAAGCATACATTTTGTGAGGAATAGCAAAAAGTCATACAGTAGTTAATGACTGCTGTTATTTCTTTAATTTTGAATTACTTCCTTGCCCCCTTTGAAAAATTTTGGAGGATGAAGAGATATTTTTCATCCAAATAAAAGTACAGTATTCACTTCTAAAAATATATCATTGACATGTTTAGATTTGTATGGGGTTCAGCCAGAAGTGATCTTTAGAGGTAGTGACTATAACTCAAGGAGTAATTTAATTCTTGAACTCTGTATAATTGGTATGTTTTCTGGGGTGGGTCTTCTTTGACACTAAAATATATTAAACAATCTTAAAAGTTGCTCTCTTTTTAAGTTTTTTGATTATTTGTTTTATTTTGTTTTCATGAAAAATTTGGAAGCTTTTTTCCCCTAAAATAATTCCTACAGCAGGTGCCCATTCTCCTTCATGACAGCCCCCTGCTTCCTCGCCACAAAGAGCTAGAGTGAGCAGAGCCCACTCTCCATTGTAGTACAACTCCAGCGAGGCCCTCTGGTGCTAGGAACGTCATGGAGGCAGGGGGTGGGAAAGAACAGATGGGATCTAATCCTACACTCTGAGCCTTCCCAGCCCCAGTGGGATTTGTTGCTTTATCCAGATGGTTTTGGTTTCCGACCCTCTTTTTACTCTTAGCTCCCTGCTTGCTACCTACCTTCTTGTCCTCAACCAAGCCCACTCCATTCCCATACTTCATCTTAGTTCTTGAAAGCTAGCTGTGTTCAATGTCCCAGGCCTACGCCTTGCCCAGGAGGGAAGTGAGCTGCTTAAAGCCTCTAACTGACCAATGTGAAGTATAGTCATTATGCTCTTGTGAACTCTTGTTGGTAGCTGAGGATCAAAATGCTTCATCATTTAGGGGAAGATCAAAGAGAGGCAAGTTCATTCTTGCAAAGAATACAGCATGGCTAAGGTTCAAGAGGCTATGGTCATTCAGTCAAATGAGAAGTAGAGAGGAACCATCTGTTTACTATGCAAAGTAAGCAAAAAGCAGACATCTCGGGAGACAGGTGATGAAGTGGAATAGAGATGAACTGAAAATCAGGAGGCTTGTGTGATAGTCCTAGCTTTGCCCATCACAGTAGCAGTATGACCTTGGGGGAGGTCAATTAACCCCTGAGGACATCAACTTCCTCAGCAACACATCAAGAGTATGGTACTAGATAACAACTAAAGTATTTATAAACCCAAAAGATTTTTTTCTTGACCCTAATTGACCTCTCCTGCTAAAGCAGACACACATCAAACACAGCCATTTGCTCATTATAGGGATTCAATATGCTAAATTGAATGTCCAAAGGCAACCTAATTAGGCAAGCAGTAAGGCTGTGGCTGTTTCTGATGTGACTCCAGTGCCCTTGAAAATGTGTCCTTTGGTCTGCTCAGTCCTGCCCTTGACTGTAAGAGTGTTAGCATTCTCTGCTGACTTATGGAAAATAGTAGCTATGCTCCTATTAAATTTTTTTGTTAACATAGTAAAATACATAGTATTCTTACACAGTAGTTAGCCCACTTTATTCCATGTGCAGAAAGTTTGAGGTTTCAGATGGTTTCTCTGTAAGCTAAAACGGAGTCATTTTTTAAAATTAGTTTCTATATATTTTGGTCATTAATCAAGACAGAGGCTGAGAGGCAAAGAGGAAGGGTCATATCTTAAATTAAGCATTTCAGTGGTGACAAGCATTTTAATTCTCACCTTAGATGGCAAGATCAAAAGGTTCACCCTATCATTTCCTGTGGTCTTTTCATCAGCTTGAACATTTATATAAATTAGAATTATTTTCTTCTAAATAGAAAAGCATTTAAGTACCATACATTCATTTGTATTTTTCAGAATCTATTCACTGAGGGTTAACTCACCAAATAAGAAAACTGCTATTAACTTATGGGGCAAGGAATATTACTGTGACCTACATCATGGGTTTAGAAATTTTATACACATTGCAAAGGCATAAAATATTGAACCACAATAATAGACTCATCTCATTTTTCACTGACCCAAATGGTTGGTGCCATGGAAACATTGTGATTTCTATACTATATCAATAATTCAATAGTCTGAAGTGGCATTAAGAATAAAAGCAGGGGTGCCTCAGTAGCTCAGTCAGTTAAGTGTCTGACTTTGGCTCAGGTCATGATCTCACATTTTGTGAGTTTGAGCTCCACATTGAGCTCTGTACTGACAGCTCAGAGCCTGGAGCCTGCTTTGGATCCTATGTCTCCCTCTGTCTCTGCATTTCCCCCGCTTGTGCTCTGTCTCTCTCTGTCTCTCAAAAATAAATAACATTAAAAATAATCTTTTAAGAATAAAAGTATAAATGTTGTTCATTTTGTTTTACTGTAAAAAGCACTGGACAAACTCAAATTAAAAGGAGAATATCCTATGAGGATTAGTTTGCTGGACTGAAACTATTTATTAATATATAAATAATCCACTAAAATAAATCCCTATTCAAAACAGTAGTTTGCATCTCTTTCTCTCTGCTCATTCTCTCTACAGTTGACTCTCAAACTGATGTTAAGGGCTAACTTGGCTCTATTTTAGAATGATCTAAAGATATATAATATTTTTGGATCCATTAGAGAATTTTTATTCTAGTTTTATTCTAGTTCTATTTTAATGGTTCTTCTTAATTCAAGTTTTTTCCATCAAATGTATTTTTAAATCTATTGTATCTATACTTTAGTGTCTTTTTTTCTAAGCTCTTATTAGCAGAACTCTTTCATTTAATCGGTAGATATTTATTTTATAAAGCATTTAAAAAATTTTTAATATGTATTTATTTTTGAGAGAGAGACAGAGTTGAGAAGGAAAGGGGTAGAGAGATAGAGGGAGACACAGAATCCGAAGCAGGTTCCAAGCGCTGAGCTGTCAGCACAGAGGCTGATGCAGGGCTCCAACTTACAGACCGAAGTAGGAACGCGTAATCAACTGAGCCACCCAGGCGCTCCCTAATCAATAGGTATTTATTGAAACCATTATGTGTTAGGATGATTTTGTTTTCTTCATTCCAGTATCAATTAATATGCAATTTGTTTAGAACAAGTTCTCCAAGAAATCTCAGCAATTTAGACGCAGTATTGTGGCTTTTAGTCTAAAATGATGGTTAAAATACCAAAAGCCAGCTCACTCTTCTGTGGATTGTCTCCATTTAAAATATTTCCTTTATAGGGATGCCTAGGTGGCTCAGTTGGTTAAATGCCCAACTCCTGATTTCAGTTCAGGTCATGATCTCAAGGTTCATGAGACTGAGCCCCATTGTTAGACTCTGTGCTGACAGTGTGGAATCTGCTTCGGATTTTCTCTCTCCCTCTCGCTATGCCCTTCTCCTGTGGGTGCATACCTGCTTGGTCTCTCTCTCAAAATAAATAAATAAACTTAAAAAATTAAAAATATAAAATAATTCCTTTATAAATTATCAAAATAACATAAAGTATATTTTATTAATCTTGTTTTGACCCTATTGAAATTCTTTTTTTTTAAACTATTCTTTTTTTTTTTTTTAATGTTTTATTTATTTCCAGGAGAGAGAGAGAGAGAGAGAGCGTGAGCAGGGGAGGGTCAGAGAGAGAGGGAGTCACAGACTGAAATAGGCTCCAGGCTCTGAGCTGGCAGTCAGCACAGAGCCGGACGCGGGGCTCGAACACGAACCGCGAGATCATGACCTAAGCGAAAGTCGGACGCTTAACCGACTAAGCCACCCAGGCGCCCCACTGACTCTATTGAAATTCTTTATGTGCCAGTGATTTCAAAAGAATTTTCTAATTTGACTATTCAGTTACCTATTGTTTGTAGCTTGGCTTTTGGAGATAATAGGATTTGGGTTTAGATTCTGATTCTGCTACTTATAAAATGTTCAACTTTAGGCAAGTTACTTGGCCTTTCTGAACCTTAATTACTTCAGCTCTAAAAACAGGATAACCCATGTCTATCTCACATAAAACACTGTTTTATGTCACAAATGTCACCATATATGAAAAGGCCAAGCACACCATCAGACAGAAAGCATGACTCAATGTTGGTTTCCTTCTTCATTTTTTTATTTCTTCCCTTAGTGGATGTTTTTCTTTAAGATATTGCTTACCAGACTCCCAAAATTCCTCTACAACTATCAAAAGCTGATTAACCTTATTTAACCACATATCATATGCTGACAAGAGTGAATGAAGCATAGTATTTCTCTCTTCTGCTCTATTTAGAACAGCACATGGACTGATGTTAATTCAGAAGTACAGGAAAATCTCAATTAATTCAAATATTAAAATAAAAGGAAAAAGGCAGTGAAAAAAGTTGGGAAGAAGCAATACTATGAACAGAGGACCTACAATTACATGACACCTGGGCCTCCATTACCAGTATTATTTCTTCTTATCATTTTTTCATTTGAGTGTAGTTGACACACATTACATTAGTTTCAAGAGTACAACATAGTTATCCATCAAGTTTATACATTATGCTGTGCTCACCACAAGCACAACTACCATCTATTATCATCAATGCTTTTACAATGTCATTTGGCTATGTTTCTTATGCTGTGCCTTGTATTCCTGTAACTTATGTATTTCATAACTGGAAGTTTGTATTCTTTCTAACTCAGAATATGGGTAAACACTCAGAGTCTCTACAACACCACCCATGGCAAAGGGAAGCAATATGGGTCAATGAATAGGGGATAGGGGCAGTGGGCTAGGAAAGCCAAATGCATACTTCTACAGGCCCTCAACTGAGGCTCAGTTTTTTCCCATGTGACACTTATGTTATGTAGAGGAGGCAGGTTTACAAAAGTCTCATATCCATATTAAAGAAACAGCTACTGGGTTTGACTGGAAGCCATTTGAAAGGTTTGGTGTCCTCAGTAGATACCATAGGATAAATGCTGATTAGAAAAAAAAGATGGTTTATCTCAACGGTGGATGCCCGCCAAGGACACATTTCCCATCTATATAGTGCCCCATATAAACCACCCTATCATTCACACCCACAGAGTGTAGGTACAGAAACAGGGAGAGATCCTGAATTTATCTGAGAAAATCCCAGAAGTGACTAGGCTTGAATTATACAAGATTAAGTTTCAGATTAATAAGGTGAAATGAGAGTAGATGACAGATGTTAATCACTTTAGGATAAAATTATGTCCTCAACCATGGTTTGTAAGTACCATGACTATACATGATGATGCATTAGTAAAGGAACTACAGAGTTACCAAAAGACATATCTGTCAGGCATGGAACATTCAGGGGAACAGAAAAAAAAGTAGGAGAGATAACAGTTCTCAGCCCAGGCATACAGCAGAAAACAGGTGTTCCTGGACTAAAAAGGGAAGAAATAAATAAGAAGTATTTAACCAAGCTGGGAATTATATGAATTTCCTCCAATTTTAAATTAACTTGTTTTGTTTATGCTTATAATAAAAATTGGGACCTGATGGAAAGGAAGAAATAAAATTATCTGTTTGCAGATGATATGATCATATGCATAGAAAACTCTAAAGACTTCACCAAAAACCTATCAGGACTAATAATCAAATTCAGTTAAACGGCAGAATACAAAATCAACATAAAAAATTAATTACATTTCTATACACTAACAATGAACCATTTGAAAAAGAAATTAGGAACACAATCCCATTTATAATAGCATCAAAAAGAATAAAATACTTAGAATAAAAGTTTACCCAAGGAGGTAAAAGATATGTACACTGAAAACAATAAAGCATTAATAAAAGAAATTGAAGAAGACGTAAATAAATGGAAAGAGATTCCATGCTCACAGATTAGAAAAATTAAATAAAATATTAAAATATTTGTTAAAATATGTGTACTACTCAAAGTGATCTACAGATTCAATATAATCTCTATCAATCCAATGGCATTTTTCACAGAAATAAAACAAAGAATCCAAAAATTCATATGGAGTTGCAAAAGATCCAAATAGCTCAATCTTAAGAAAGCAGACAAAGCTAGAGGCATCATATTAGCTGATTTCAAATTATATTATAAAGCTATAGTAATCAAAACAGTATGGTACTAGCATAAAAACAGACACACAGACCAATAAAACAGAGTACAGAACCCAGAAATAAACCTACACATGTGTAGTTTACTGATCTTTGGTAGGATGCCAAGAATACAAAATGAAGAAAGAATAAACTGTTTAATAAATGGTATTGGGAAAACTGGACAGTCAATACAAAAGAATGAAACTGGATCCCTATCTTATACCACACATGAAAGCCAACTCATAATAGATTAAAGACTTAAATGTAAGACCCAAAACTGTAAAACTCCTAGAAGATAACATAGAGGGGAAGCTCCTTGTCATCAGTTTAGATAATGATTTTTTAGATTTAACAACAAATCTATCTATCGGGAACAACACCAAAAACAAACAAGTGGGAGTAGGTCAAACTAAACAGCTTCTGCGCAGCAAAGGAAGCGATCAACAAAATGAAAAGGAAAATTACAAAATGGGAGAAAACATTTGCAAACAATATATCTGACAAGGGGTTAATTTGCAAAATATATAGCAACTCAGTAGCAAAAAAAACAAATAACCCAATTAAAATTTAGGCAAATGACTTGAATGGACACTTCTCCAAAGACATATAAGTGGCCAACAGGTATATGAAAAGGTGCTCAACATCACTAATCATGAGGGAAATGCAAGTCAAAGCCATAGATCTCCTCATACCTTTGGGCTGGCTATTATTAAAAACAAAAACAAAATATAATAGTGTTGTTAAGGATGCAGAGAAAAGAGAACCTGGGTGCACTGCTAGTGGGAATGTAAATTGGTAAAGTTACTATGGAAAAAAATATGGAGGTTCTTCAAAAAATTAAATATAGAACTACCGTATGATCCAGCAATCCCATTGCCGGGAATATTTATCAAATAATTGAAATCAGAATCTTTAAGAGATATCTGCACTCCCATGTTCATTGCAGTATTTCTCACAAAAAGGAAGATACAGAAACAACCTAAATATCCATGGACAGATGAATGAATAAAGAAGATGTGGTATGTACATGCACTGAAAAACTGTTGAACCTTAAAAAGGGGAAATCCTGACATTTGTGACAACATGGACCTGGAGGACATTTTGCTAAATGAAATAAGCCAAATACAGAAAGAGAAATACTGTATGTTATCACTTATATGTGGAATCTGAAATAAACTCATAGAAGGGAGTGGCTAAGGTGAAGGGAGAAACGGGGAGATGATGGTAAAACAGTGCAAAATTTCAGTTATTTAAGGTAAATAAGTTCTGGAGATCTGCTATACAACATAGTGCCTACAGCTAACAGTACTGTTTTATATACTTAGAATTTTCTAAAATGATAGAAAATGTGTTAACTGTTCCTGCCACCAAAATAATAATAACAACAACAACAACAATAAACATAGCAACAACAAGAAAGGGGTTGGGAGGAATCTTTGGGAGGTAATGAATATATCTGTGGTCTTTTTTTTTTTACAAATAGTTTATCGTCAAATTAGTTTCCACATAACACCCAGTGCTCATCCCCACAAGTGTCCTCCTCCATGCCCATCCCCCATGCCCCCTACATCCATCAGTTCTCAGTTTTTGTCAGCATTCAAGAGTCTCAAATGGTTTGCCTCTCTCCCTTTCCCCCACCATTTCCGCCCTTCTTCTCCCCCTTGTTCCTCCGACAAGTTCCTCCTAATCCTCCTATACATGCAAACATATGATATTTGTCCTTCTCTGCCTGACTTATTTCGCTCAGCATAACACCCTCAAGGTCCATCCATGTTGCTACACATGGCCAGATTTCATTGTTTCTCATTGCCATGTAGTATTCCATGGTATAGATAAACCACATCTTCTTGATCCATTCGTCCGTTGATGGACACTTAGGCTCTTTCAATGTTTTAGCTATTGTTGAGAGTGCTGCTATGAACATTGGGGTCCATGTGCTCCTATGCCTCAGCATTTCTGTATCCCTTGGGTAAATTCCTAGCAGTGCTATTGCTGGGTCACAGGGGGAGTTCTATTGCGAATTTTTTGAGGAACCTCCACACTGTTTTCCAGAGGGGCTGTGCCAGTTTACATTCCACCAACAGTGTAGGAGGGTGCCTGTTTCTCCACATCCTCGCCAGCATCTCGTGTTCTCTGATTTGCTCATTTTAGCCACTCTGACTGGCATGAGGTGGTATCTCAGTGTCGTTTTGATTTGTATTTCCCTGATGAGCAGGGATGCTGAGCATCGTTTCATATGTTTGTTGGCCATCTGGATGTCCTCTTTGGAGAAGTGTCTGTTCATATCTTCTGCCCATTTCTTTACTGGGTTGTTTGTTTTTTGGGTGTGGAGTTTGGTAAGCTCCTTATAGATTCTGGATATCAACCCTTTATCTGATATGTCAACCCTTTATCTGATATGCCTTTATCTGATTTGCAACTATCTTTCCCCATTCGATTGGTTGCCTATTAGTTTTGTGGGTTGTTTCCTTTGCCATGCAAATATATCTATGGTCTTGATGGTGGTAATGGTTTCACAGGTGCGTATTCTTCCCAAACTCATCAAGCTATTTACATTAAATATATATAACTTTTTAACATGTCAATCATGCCTCAATAAAGTAGTTTTAAAAACAAAGAAAAAGAATTGGAGCCTGAGATAAGTTAGAATTGAGAAGAAATTGCCCTATGACCAATTACGGTACTATTTCCACTGAAATCCATTATCTCACTACTGCCAAAATGACCTTCCTAATCCAACTTTCAGTTTTCTGTCTACTGAATAAATCCTAATAAGGGTTCTATTAAGGCATCTACAAAGATCACATTATCCTCATAGGATAAAGTACAAACTTTTCAGCATACTGTGATACTCCTGCCTTCTTCTGTATCTTCATATTTTCCAAAAAACCATGCTCTTTGGTACCAGTTATGTTGAAAATCTATAGTTCTCTACCACACTCTTTTTCTTCATACTTTCACATGCTCTGATTAAATGAGCACAAGCATCGCCACCACCAACATTAATGCTAACGGCACTACCACTATGAGTACATCATCACATTTAAATCCATTAACGCAGTCATTACCATCACCACCACCACCACTAGGACCACTTCCACTGCAACCACCAGCACCCAGTTGGCAAAGACCCTTGTTATCTTTTAAGACTTGGTTTTAAGCATTTGCTCCTCTGTGAACCTACAACTTCATTCTCAGTGTCATCAATGAACCCTAATCAATAGCCTTTCCCAAAATGTGATCCCAAAAGCATTTTTTCTTTGGATATTAATATGTATTCCACACACTTACCTTCATTAATGACTACTTCCATATTGTTTGAATTAAGTCTTAAATATTCTTAAAAATCCTGTTTTCATACGGTATAAATAACAGAGAAAATATGATTTTTATGCATTTAATATAATAATTGTAAATAATTATAACAGATTTATTATGCTTTAATAAATTTGAACTATGTTGTTTGGAAAGCCTTTATGTGCTAGAGTCATTTATTTATGTTTAAAAGAGGTATTTCCTCTGTTTTATGTTTTAGCATTTAGACTACATCATTAGGTAGGTTATATACACACACATGTGTGTACATGTGTGTGCATGTATATGTAACCTCCTTAAACAATGATGTATCATATATATACAATTATGTGGTAATACACCTACATACACACACACACACACACACACACACACACACACACACACCTGTGTGTGTTAGAGGTGAAAAACAAAAAGCAATATGTAGGTGAATGGTCATATGGCAATGGTATTTACAAATACAATTCAATGCCAAGGGGGAAAAGTTGCAAACCCAATGGAATAAACTTTCTATTTTTTAATAAATCTGTAACTTACATGTTAAAAAATTCATTTTTTAAATTTACTCATGCAAGTAATATCTGTACAATGCCTGTTATATGCCAGGCACTGTGCTAAGCATTGAGAATCATTGATAAATAAGACTGGCACCGTCCTTTTCCTCAGTGTAGACTCCATCCTATCAGGGAAAATAGATCTAAAAAACACAGGAAAACAAAATAATTGCAGTTTGTGTTAAGTGCTATAAAGAAGGTAGAAACGTAATTCAGGAAGGCCTGTCTGCAAACTGAAAGATGAGAAGGAAATTAAGTAAGCAAACACAGAAGATAAGAACATTCTAGGCAGAGGGTACAATATATGCAAAGGCCCTGATGCAGAAAAAGGTTGAGCACGTTTGAAGAACTGAGAAGAAATACAGTAAGATGGTAAGGCTCAACAATCTCGGCATGCACTGGATTTGACAGAGCCTTATAAGCTGTGGTTTGTAGTCTGGATATGATTATATACCCATGGGATTAAAGGTTTAGGCAGTGGGAACATGACCTGATTTATGTGTTAAGATATACTGACTTCTGTGTGGAGAACGGGCCAAAAAGGGGAAAAAGTAAATCAGGGATAGCAGTCAGGTGGCTGCTGTTGGTCAGATGAGACATGATGGAGGACCAGCCTGTGCGGTGCCTGTGGAGATAGAGAAGCCAATTAGGAAATTCTCTGACTTATCACCAACCCACAGAACCATCTTACAAGCATTGTTATCAGCACAGATGAGTGGCTTATTCTAACTTGTACAGTCAACCAGTGGCTAAGGCCAGAATTAATTTCACGACTGTCTAATTCCTGACTGAGCCCAGCTCTTTCCACTGTACTGCCTGCCTCTTACTGCCTTTCTGCACCATGTCAACCTGCCTGCCTGAATGACAGCTGAGATATTGCTGTTACATCCAATAGGGGGATAGTCTTTCCTTTTTTCCTTCCTTAGAACACAGGTACTCATTCCAGTGTATCTGTGACCATTTAGCTAGTTGATAATGATTTGGAAAACAGCCCCCAGATTTCCTCCAGGCCCAGTTGTGAGCCCTGTGCTTTCTGCCCCCTCCCCTCAGTCAACGAGGAAGGGTTTAACAGAGACCAGGTAGCCTGTGTCAGAAGTTACTTGTCCCTGTCTAAGTCTCAAAATGACAACTGAGATCCATGAATTACAAGAGCACACAGCCAATGCATTGGGCCTTAAATAATCCCAGAAGATTCTTTTTTCCAATCACAAGTTGATAAAAAAAAAAAAAAAAAAAAGAAAAAGAAAAAGAAAAAAGACTCCATGCTCTGTCACCTCTAAAAAGCTGTCCCTGAAAATTAAGATTATCATTGTAACAGGCTTACTTTATGATTGTGATAAAAAAAACACTAACATTTGGGCTCATAGAACTCCACTCTCCTTTCATTCTGCTTTTAAGTGAGTCTGAAATACTGGTCCTGGAGAGCCTCCTTCCCAGGAAACTCCTTGGGTTTAAAACCAGGTATATTAGTCTGCTCTGTCTGCTATAGACTGAATGGTTTACAAACAACAGATATTTATTTCTCAGAGTTCTAGAGTCTGGGAAGTCCAAGATCAAGCTGCCAGCTGCTTCTGTTCCTGGTGAGAGCCAACTTCCTGGCTTGTAGATGGTTACCTTCTCAGTGTGTCTTTCTTCCTCTTCTTGTAAATCCACTAACTCCATCATAAGAACCCCACTCCCATGACCTCATCTAACCCTAATTACCTCCCAAAGGCCCTCTCCAAATACCATTATGGGGGGGAAGGGGCGGTTAGGACTTCAGCTTATGAATTTTTGAGGGGAGACAACTTGGCTTACTGCACCAGATGATGCTACAAACTCAGAGAGCTTCAAATCTTCCCTTTGTCAAATTATCCTAATTCTTGTTTATTCAAACATTTCTGATGCCTAGGATGACTTTCAATGTAAGCGAGGCCCCGCTAGGTACACCCTTATTAGGGTTCATTAAAAGATGGGATCTCATAACATGTCGAATCAGGTACCACAACCAATTCAGAGGAAAAAGAAATGTCAGAGATCCAAAACCAGGCTAACTTACCATATTCTGTATGACTGAGATTTAAGCTGTCTTTAAGCAAGAGGTACACATAATCCCTGTGAGAAATGAAGGTTTCTCATCAATAGTGTTATTTCACCCTTCTCAAATAATGACATGGATTTAAAAATTGAGTCTATAGTTCTCACTGTTGAAACATGGTGAGTGAGGTGGAGCAGCTCTGGAGTTCCTGTCTGCCTACAATGCAGTAAAGTGGCCACACCTGAGTTCTAGCCTTGCTTCTGCAACATATTAGCTGTATGACTTGGCAAGTCACATTACTCTCCTGACTCAGTTTCTTGATTTTAAAACAAGGATGATAAAACATCCTCTGAGTATCTGACCAGAATACCAAAATGGACCAATACCCATGCTACCCACAGTGATTCTATAATGACCATACCTGAAACTTCTGAAAATCACCCTCTAGACACAGCTTAAGGCTTTGGTTTCCCAGAGTTAGCATAAAAATCACCACTCCAGAGCCTGTTCTGTATTAATAATCAATCTTTTCCATTTGCATTTTGGATGTGGTTGCTCCCATCAAGATGCTAAATATGATGATCAGGGGGAAAGTGTGTCCCTAAAAACAGAGCACTCCTCCAAACTCAGTCACTTGTCTCAAATATCACTCAGGAGACTATTATCAAGAAACTTCATTTAGCCATTTTTCTCTTAAAAGCAAAGGTTCTTAAAGAGCTCTTTTTATTAATGTGTATTTAATTTTGAGAGAGAGAAAGAGTGCGCGCGCACGTGCATGGGAGGGGGGAGGGCAGAGAGAGAGAGGGAGACACAGAATCCGAAGCAGGATCCAGGCTCTGAGTTGTCAGCACAGAGCCCGATGTGGGGCTTAAGCCTCTGAACTGTGAGATCATAACCTGAGCTGAAGTAGGCTGCTTAACCGACTGAACCACACAGGTGCCACTAAAGGGTTCATTCTTTAATGACAACGAAACAACCCTTTTTTTCTAAAAGGTGAGGGTACTTGACAGGTAGGAAGAGAGAGAGAAAAAGAGAATTGACTTAAAACTTTTACCCTCTTCTAACTGCAATTGCCTGTCTCTTACCTAGAGATGCTTAAATAATCAGTCTACCCCAAATTAAAAGTTGATCTTGAAAAGGTAGGCAGATAACAGCAGTTTAGAAAAGTTAGCTGAAGTAGGAGTTAAATTCTGTGTACGTTCAGATAGCAAAGCTTTCAGGTGAATCCTAAGATGTCAGCCAAACCTTCAGACAACTTGCCTGACTCAGGAGCAGGTGGGCTTCCTAGCAAGAAATAAAAACGGGGCTACAGGAGAGAGTATGGGGAACCTCAGGTATGGGAAGGAAAAGAGCAGTCACAGCCCCACTCTGGGTAGACAAGGCATCTGTCAAAAACAAATAAGTCATAAGGTCTAAGATGGTGATCAAGTCATATTTAAAGCTACAGAAAGAGGTTCCACTAATAGCCAAGCCATTCCAGGAGTCCATACTTGGTCTCCAGCCCAGACTGGGCACTTCCTGAACACTAGACAATATTGTTATGAGCTGAATTGTGTCCCTCAAAATTCATGTTGAAGTCCTAACCTCCAGTAGCTTAGAATACAGCTGTATTTGCAGATAGAGCCTTTAAAGAATTAAAGTTAAATGAAGTCATGAGAGTGGGGTTCTAATCCAATAAGACTAGGGTCCTTATATGGAAAGGATGAGACATCAGGGATGCATGCACACAGGGGAAAGACCATGTGTGCCTTGATGTGACCCAGTGAGGTGCTAGCCATCTGCAAGTCATGGAGAAAGGTCTCAGGAGACACTAAACCTGCAACCCTTTGATCTTGGACTTCTAGCCTCCAGAACTGTGAGAAATAAATTTCTGTTGTTTAAATCATCTAGTTATGGCAGCCCTGGCAGACAAATACTTACTTCACCACTAGTCTCAATCCGAATACAAAAAGAAGAAGAAAAAAAAAAAACCCAGGCATTCAAGAAATACTTTCTTTTTCTATAACTCAATTTACAAGTAATTTCAGAATCTAAACCCCTACCTCAAACATTGTAGAACTTACCCTCAGCCACGGCATGGGGAAGGCAGGCAAGGACCCTACCTGGCGCTTGGGATTTATGACATCCTTTGTCCACAATGGTCCATTAGGTTGAAATTTCTGTGAGGCCACAATGGTCCCATAAACCTATATGCACCACGACATGGTTTTTCTTTACTGAGATCACACGACCTCCACTTAACACAGCCAAGAAGCAAGGTATGTGACTCTACTTATACACAGTGTGATGGATGTCCTCTCTAATAGAGCAGGAAGCTCAGTTTCCCATCCAACTTCTGGTCAAAATACTCTGTCTATAACCACAAACTGCACTGGGTGGGGTCAAATCAGAAGATAATCCCCATCCACTGAAAAGGCGATCATCTTTCCTAATTCTAGCTATAGGCTGGAGTGGTTTAGCCTTGCTACTTAAAATAAGGGCAACAAACCAGTAGCACCGGCATCACTTGAGAGCCTGTTAGCATTATAAAATCTCAACTTCTAACCTAGAATCAGAAACTCCATTTTAACCAAATCCTAGGTGATTTTTTAATGCACACTGAAACTTGAGAAGCAGGAATCTAGCACAAGGATTCTCAAAGTTTACTAGGCATCAGAGTCATCTGGAAGACTTAATGAAGCACACATCCCTTGTCTGCACCCTTAGACTCTGATTCAGTGTGTCTGGGGTGGGTCCTAAGGATTTGCATTTTTTTTTTTTTTCTAGGAGGGAGAGAGAGAGAAACAACGTGAGCAGAGGAGGGTCAGAGAGAGAGGGAGTCACAGACTGAAACAGGCTCCAGGCTCTGAGCTGGCAGTCAGCACAGAGCCCGACGCGGGGCTCGAACCCACGAACCGCGAGATCATGACCTAAGTGAAAGTCGGACGCTTAACCGACTAAGCCACCAAGGCGCCCCAAGGATTTGCATTTCTAATAATCTCCCAGGTAATGGTGATGCTGCTAGCCTGGGGACCACAATCTGAGGAGAATTAGTACAGAACATATAAGGATATATTAATGTTCTATAAGTTAAGAGACCTTCAGTAACTTTTCCTGCTTATTTTATTATTAGTTGAAGTAGGGCTGCTATAACATTTGTGGAGCCCAGGGCAAGAATACAGAAGGACTTCCCTGTACCATCCATATAAATATTTAAAATTTATAAATCAGACTGAAAGAAAAGGGGGTTAAAAATGTTCTGTTTTTGTCCTGACAAATATACCTTCATGATGATGTGGAAGATCAGGTTCAAGAGTAGAAATCTCAGAACTGTCTGTCCTTGTCCAGCCCTGCCCTTTTGTCTTCTTATTCCCCCTACCTTGGGAAAAGAATGGCCTCAGAGACTTTTGGACAGGGAATTCCAGTGTCCTGTCCAGTGTCCCAGGAACCCAGAGGAACGGATCCAGAAGGAAGACACAGGCTCCATGATGGCAAACCACTTGGCTTCATGGAAGCTTTACCCATGGGGAAATGTGAGGCCAAAGAAAGGCCTGAATGGAGCCCTTTAAGGTGCAGGACACAGAGCAGGACTCAACATGGTCAAGTCTAAGAATGATACAGATTGGAAGGCATGGGCAGCCTGTGGCTTTTTGATAATATACTTAGGGTCATAAGACTAGTTAGTGTCATCTAGGAAGTATGTAAGATAAAATATAACAGTCGGCCTACCAAGCTCTATGGTTCTCAGTGTGATCTCCAGACCACAGCATTGGTATGGACTATATTTGTGTCTCTCCAAAATTAATGTTAAATTGCTGTGAATACAATAGTCAGTAGAAATACAGATGGTAAAGGGCCAGTCTGGTGACACTGCAGAGAGAAATGAGGGATAGATGATTGGAACATGGAAGAAAGGTAATCCTCATTATAAACTGGGAAATAACTTGGCTTAGTTGAACTGTGTTCTAGTATTTTGTGGAAAGTAGAACTTGCAAAGGATGCACTTGGTTATTTAGCTGAGATATCTCAGCAGAGTGTTGAAGAAGTGGCTTGGTTCCTCTTAACTGCTTATAGTAAAAGGTAAAGAAAGAGATAAATTAAGGAATTGTTAAGTGAAAAGGAACCAGAATTTGGAGATTGTAAAAAGATCAGATACTAGGGTGCAGCTCACCAATTGTTTGATAAAAAGATTATGCTGTGACTCATGGACTTAATCGGTTATTTCCCCAGGTGTCAAAATGGAAATGGGAAATGGGAAAATACCAGAAAAATATTACCAGCTGAGACTAAAGGGGAAGGGGGAAAAATGGGATAGAATGAAAAAAGACTGTCAGATTTCTGGAATTTTGCAGGAACAAAGAGAAGGAATGAATACAGCTGTCTAGCTGCAAGCATGCTTTATTCTTCAAGGAAAGGGAAGAAATTCAGACATCATCCAGGCTACCACTCTAACAGGCCCAAGCCTGCTTCCTCCTTAATTTAAAAGGGTGGGGCCCTCTCAGAGAACTATCAGGGTGGTATTCTGTAGGAGCTAAAGGGGCAGCCACCTTGCCAAACTATGGGGGTGACACTGCCACGTCAGTGGGACTGGAGGGCAGAGCATCAAACCAAAAAGGATTATTCTCAAACCCTAAGATCTCATGGAATTTGTCTTGCCAACATTTGGGCTTGCTTGGGACCTATCATTCCTTTTTTCCTTCCAATTTCTCCCTTTTGGGAACAAGGATGTCTCTCCTATGCTTGTCCCACCATTGCATTTGGGAAACATAAACTTGCCTGGTTTCATAGGTTCATTGTTAAGAGAGGAGTTTTGCTTTAGGTAAAATCGTATCTTAAGTCCCATCTGATTTAGATGATACTTAAATAAGACTTTGGATCTCAGACTTTAGAGTCAATGCTGGAATGAGTTAAAACTTTTGGGAGCTATTGGGATTGAATGAATGTATTCTACTTGTAAGAAATGCATGAATTTGGAGGAGCCAGAGATGAAATGTTATGGACCAAATGTGTGTGCTTCTCAAAATTCATATGTTGAAGCCCTGTTCCCCAAAATGATGATACCTGGAGATAAGACCTTTAAGAGGTGGTACTGGAGGTTAGATGAGGTCATAAAGATAGGCTCTTGTGATGGGATTAGTGCCTTTATAAGAAGAGATACCAAAGAATTTGCTCATCTATACGCTCTCTCTCCTCCATATAAGGACACAGCAAGAAGAAAGCTATCTATAAGCCACAAAGTCCCCACCAGCAAGTGAGTCAGCCAGAGCCTTGATTCTTAGACTTCCCAGCCTCAAAAACTGTGAGAAAATAAATGTCTGATGCTTAAGCTACCCAGTCTATGGTATTCTGTATGGCAGTCCAAACCAACTAATGCAGGCTTACCTCAGGGCTTATTGGAAATGCAAATCTCTGGACCCAGACCTACTGAATCAGAAACTTAGGGCTGGGCCCCAGCAGTCTGTTTTAACAAGCCCTCCATGGGATGCTGATGCTTGCTTCCACCACTCAAAGAACAGATTTTGTTCTTTTATTCCTCCATCAGGAACAACTTGGAGACTATTTTTTATGAGAATTCCGCTTTGGACTGCTCAGACTGAAAGTATTCCATTATCAACAGGATCTCTATTCCCCAAGTTCATGAATACAAAGTGAAACTGCTGATGTAATGTGTGTTAAATTGCTGTACCTGGTTACATACATCCAAAAAGCCAGTTAATATACTCTATTTTCAAAAATTTTCAGAGTAATCCTTTTGTTTTAAAGAAAAAATTTTTCTACATTTCTATCTTCTTTAAAATTATGGTGAAAAGGCCTTAGAAAAGCGTTACTAAAAAGCACATTTTAGAAGGACATCTTTTTGGTTTTTCAAATTTATATTCATGTAGGCATAAAACTCACAGAGGGGTACAACCACTTATTGCTTCAACCTCTTTCCTGAGCTTCTTGGGAGAGTCGTGTCTCCAAAGTAATGTTTAAATGAGGTGAGGATTTGGTATAAAAATGAAATTAGTGCTTGGATTTAGGTAACCACAAAACGGCAAATTTTTGTATGTATACCACAAGGAGGAAAAGGAAGTCATATGTCTTAATCTACTTATGAGTAACTATTTACATACCTCATATTTCATTCAACCATCACAGTATCTTGAGGTTTGTAGCATTATCCTCATTTTACACATGAACAAAATATAGACTCATACAGCTGGCATATGCATCTTACTAGGACAACCTGGTCAGTCACTGGAGGCCATGGGATTTGAACCCATGGCTGTCTACTTCCAAGGAAAACCTCTTTATTCCCCAGAATATCACTGCCCCTTATACTTGTGGAAAGTGCATTACAACCTTAGAGTCTAACCTTCTCCAAAAAGAGACCTGCAATATAAAAGCTTCTTAGTTCAGGCTCTCATAATTTTTGCTACACTTGCTGTAAGAACCTCCCAATGAGTCTGACTCTCTACGTTGTTTGCCCATGTACCTCTGCTAGAAGTAGTTCTCTGAAAAGTAAATTTAATCATGTTGCTTCCCCCAACTAAACATTCTCACCTCAGCCTTCAAGACTAAGCCCAAACTCTTTGACAAGCCAGAGAAAGCCCTTCCCAAATGTCATCTGCCTATAAGGTCAACACCCTTTACACCTCCCACCATTCTATCCTCCTATAGGCAGCCTATGTCCCCCTCTTACCAAGCCACTTACAATCCCTGCTCACATCATGCGTCTTGCTTCTCTGCCCTGATACAGTCTTCCTTCTGCCCAGAATGCCGTTCCTGACCATGTTTACTTAACTAGTTCTTACTTGCAGAATCACATGTTCTCAGAAGCTTCCTTTAACCTGCATAGTCTACTTTGAGTGTCTCTCTTATGTCCCCATAGTGTCTTGGTATTCCTTCTGTATGTATTTATCACGGTATATTAGAATCAGATACTTGTACAAGTATTTTGCGTAAGGGCATGCCAGCCCAGGATCACTAACTAAATGGGCTATGGTTTTCTGGTGCTGACTCACTGTGGCTGGATCTCCTGCACCCTTTAAATCATGTTCTCACATTTGTGGGAGTCCTTGTGGGAATTTTCACATTCATTCATGAATCAGTCCCTCCATCTACACCAGATATTGAGGTGCTGACTAGAGATTACTTCCAGTTTCCATTTCCAGACAGTGGCCGCAGTTGGACTACTTTTATTTCTATTACCTATTGCTGCTTCTGAGCCTGATAGTACCATTTAACCCTCCATGCCCTTCCTCAAGGATGGCTGAATCCACACTGTGCCAAGTAGACCGAATATCTTGCTCCTGTCAGAGATTTTTGTGTGAAAGCAGTTCTTTCTATTTTATTTTGTTTTTCACTTATAGCTCTCTGCCAAAGGTTCAGTATCCAGAGAATAAATGAGATTCAGGCATCATCCTATCCTCAAAGCCACCCTTCCACTTTAATGACTGAGACTATAAATTTGGGCATAGCTTGTCTTTTTTTTAATCCCTCAGGAGAAATTCTTCTCCAATAGGTATCTTATTTCCACATACAAATAGACTGATCGTGGTCCTGTCATTTCCCCCTCTCCCCCAAGCCTTGTATTTTAGAGTTGCCCAGAAAGCTCCAAATCCCAGAAATAAATTCAGTTTAGGCTCAAACCAGTTTCTCCACTACTCTCTCACCTGTAAAGCTAGACACAAAGTATAAACAATAGGACACGGTTCTTATTTCTTTAAATTGAAGACACTATTATAATTTGATCCTTCACAGAAAGAAAAAATGCACACCTTCCAGATCCCCCTCTTTGATAAGAGAGAAAAGTCAGGAAATTCTGATTGTTCAACATTATATATAAGTGTGGGTCCTGGTCTTGGCTTTCATCAATTTTCTTGCTTCTTTCAGCCCTGGAAGCCCAGCTTACAGAGGGAAGGGATGATAGATGGGCTGACGAAGTCAGAGCCGAACATAGTGAGCCAGTATGGAGGTCAGGTTATGGTTAAACCTCTCTGGGAAAAAAGTTGTATACATACAACTAAGCACCCTCAAAGAGCTAGGCATCCCCTGGCATCTAGCATTTTACTTAGACTTCTTATTTCTTGTCAGAGCTTATTTGGTCTCCCAGAAAAGACAGGTAAGAATTTGGCCAGTAGCCTCCCACAAAAAACCATGGTTTTTAATGAATGGGATGTATTTCATCAAATTCCTTTCTTTTCCTTCAAAAGCGGCACTTTGCTAGATCCAGGGAATTCCCAAATGAGTGTCTACGTCAAGAAGTCCCAACCCAGAAAGTTCTACCCTACACATAGCCTAAAATGACAGCATCTGTCTGGCCAGCCAAGTGGAGGAAGTTGAGTTGCAGGATAACCACTGGCTAAAAGTAGGACTAGAGACTTCTGTGGCAGAATTCATGAAAGAGAAAGCATCTTTCCCCTGGTGTAGAAGGCCAATCCCTGGCTCTTAGAAAAACAAGCACATTTCTGGTGCTAGGAGTGTAGCTGTTGCCATGGCAACATGGCACCCATCCAGCCAAAACTTGAGATGCTGCAGAGGCTCCACAGAGACCAGGTCTTCAGAGCTGACAGCAACAGTAAGATGCATCTGCTAATTATATATTAAGGCAACAAGAAACCCTCCCCCCCCCCCGACATGCTGCAGATGGTGTCATGTTCTGAGGTAAGCTCTTCGTAAGAACAAAGCTGTCATAAATAAAATTCTTGTTTGCCCTTTAAAAGTGCACAATGCTAGGTCATGTCTGGGGCAAATAAACCCAATCTATGGATCACTAAGATTATAGATCTCCTTTGGTTGTCCCTATAGTATACACTGTCATTCTTCCAGCACTACCACCACCCCCTTTTCTTTACCATTATCATTAGGGCACTATTTCTTTTCTCTCATGGTATGATCTTAGCATCCATGTTTCCAATTCCCTCATTTAACACACTATATATATTTCCTTGCTCAAGTTCACATAGCTAGTAAATGATGAAGCGAGGTCTGTCTGATTCGAAATAAAACCCAGCCTTCTCCTTATCAGTACACATTGCTTCCATAGACTAGTGAAAATTATATTACGTTCTGTATCAATTAGAAATGATTTTGGCTATAATTAACAACCACAACAATAAAACCAAGAGTATCTTTAACTATGAAAAAATTAAATCTGGACATGGATAGTTCTAAAACTCACTCAAAAACAAGACAGGGTCAGGACCCTGAGTCAGCATCTCTGCAGTTTTCATGAGTATTCACCTTTGGTCACAAGGTGGCCATTGAAAACGCAGGCACCAGGTCTACATGAACATGTCCAGGATGAGTGGATAGCTGCACAACAGGAAGAAGGGTGTGAAAAAGAACCATCATGAGGGTCTTCTCTCTTTTTATCAGGGAGTAAAGTTCTTCTTATACTACTTCCAGCTGACTCTGTGTGGTCTCACTGGACAGAACCAAGTTATATGGACAACCATAGCTGTCAGGAAGGCTGGGAAAGAAAGCATTTGACTTTTCTCAGCTGCCAAAATGGGAGGCAGTTAATGGAAGTACATTGGAATGGCCATCAGGGAGCCAACCCAAAGTATCTGTCATGTGTTCTCACAGCCACCAGAGAGCCTTTGCTGTACAGCAATTCCTTGGTTCAATGCTCATAATCTTTTTCTAGAATTTCTCTAAGAACCTCCTAATTGATATTCCCTGCCCATAACCTCTCCCTTTAGTGGAAAGATTTGGCTAAATCTTAAATTGACTCATTCATAGCCTTGAGCTCTTTCCATCACCAAACCTAACTAGATCATCCATGCATTGAATAACATAAGCATTTTGAGAACAGTTGTTTAGATTTTCTACTCTGTGCACAAGCAGAAAATATTCCCAACAAAAATATAGCAGAAAAATCCATTGTCTTTACCTTCCTCCTCACTACCATTCTCACCTTCTTAGCCCCAGGGTCATTTCATATAGATTCCGCATGATCCAAATCCCAGATGAACTTGAACTGTTGTACCCTATCTGGAGGAAGAAAGAAACTCACATACTCAGATGCTAAAATCAGGAGTGACACTTAAAATCTTTATAGACTTACAAATTGACTACTTCGAAACTTAGAAGTTTTTTTTTTCTTCCTTTCTTTCTTTTTAATATAATCATTTTAATCTGGTTGTTGGTTTTCAGATTTATTGACTTGGAAAATTAAGACTTTCCTAGGAGATAGTTTATGTTTGTCACTTTATAAAGTTGCTATTTGATTTTAAGGGCCAGACTCAGACAATTTCATCCTAAAAGCCGCAGAACAACTTATTTTTTATCCATAAACAAGGCCTGGAATGATGCATCAATAAGAATACACAACAGCAGTCCCTGCACACTGCAAACTCCAAGAGGAGCCATTCACATTGCATTCTATGCAAATAGAGCCCCTGGAGTTTTACAGCAGCAATATTAACAAACAATAGCTGCTCACAAAACCAGCAAACAGTGTATACCTGTTGCCGGAGAGCTAGTCCCCACAAAATCTGTACTCAGATGAGACAGTCCCTTCCACTGTTGTCAGAGCACATGTGTGAAGGTTATGCATAGACATAGCTATCCTGCTCAGAGCCCAGGCTGACTGCACCCTGAGCTAAGCCATTGCTCCTTCAGTCTGTGTAGTGTGATATGTAGCTCTTGTTTTTAAATGACAAAAGGAAAGGAACCTCGGTGTTCCAAACTATCCTTCCCTTGTAGAGAATAAAGACAGACGACAGAATAAGGAATGAAGGTTTGGTGAGGGACAGAGGCAAATGACAGGAAGAGACTGGCAGAACCACGACACATAAGTTATTAGGTCTTTGAGAGAAAGATGCAGGTTATTTTCCAGCCAGAAAACATGCCAATTTGGGGGAGCCTAAGCAGAGTCTGCTGGAACAGAGAAGAGAAACTCCAGCAGTTAGATTAATCCATGGGGAATCTGATTTAGTAGAAGAGAGCAGTCACAGAATTTTTACTGTGCTTTTCATTCATTCAAAAAAATGTAGTGTGTGTCTATTGTGTCAGGCACTGTGCTGTGCCAGGCACTGGTGTGATCCAACAATGGAGGCAGACATGGTTCTTGTCCCCAGGAAACTCACAGTCTGGTGGGCAAGGCAGACATTAAACAAATAATCACACAGGTAAGTGTGCAATTTGAATTGTGATAAGTGACAGGGTTCAGGACAGGCTACCCCAAAATATGCCACCTTGGCATGTTGACTATTCCAAGTTGAAGGAATCCGAGAAATAGCATACTGAGAAAAGACTTTCGGGGTGCCTGGGTGGGTCAGTTGATTGAGTGTCCAATGATGAGGTTTTGGAATGGCAGAGGGTTCAGAGCTGATGATCAGGAAACAATTCTTGAAGACATGTTTGGTGCAAAAAGATGACTTTACTAAAGCATGGGACAGGACCCATGGGCAGAAAATGCTGCACTGGGGTTGTGAAGAATGACTGGTTATATAGTATGGAGTTGGGGGAGGGGGAGTCAAAACGGAAGCCTCCAGAAGGATTTTGATATACTAAAGAGGTCTCCTAAGATACCTGAAGCCTTAACTATTGTCAAGCTAAGGTTGCTTTTATTCTAGTCAGGCATTAACATTAGGACAGTAGGGGGTTCCTGAAGAAATGTATATTCTGTATTTGCCTTAAGTATTTGTTAAGGGGCTACAGGTTTTAAAGAAAGTTAATTTTACCTGCTATTTCCTTCTTGCCTTTGTTCCCCATATAGCTGTGGAGGGAAGGGTGATACTGATAGGGAAAAATCTGTTAGAAGATGGCTGACAGGAATGAAAGGGGAATTCCAGTCCCTGCCTTAAGACTCTCATTCCCGGTTTTCCTTCCCAACCAGCTTGCCTTGCAAACAGAATATAAACTGTTGCCTCTGCTTATGCTCTGGGGCTCAGACCTCTGGAGAGTGATATTCTCTGAGCCCACCGATGTAAGATAAACTTCCGGCTTTTCAAGATCTCTGAATGCCACTTGGTTCCTCTGTCAGGTGATCCAGACCAGATTCCGTAACAATACTAGAGGCTCCAGGAAACTAAGTCTGTAGGTTTCTGGAGATTAGGCTATTGATAAGATTGTGAGGAACCAAACCAGTGCGATGACAGGCTTCAGAAGGCCCCAGAAATTAGAAGACCTAAGTCTCTGAGGCCTGACTCAGCAGGCTTGAGCCACCGCCCTTCCCTGTGTCCGAACCAATCATTGGAAGTTGGGAGGTACCGGACGTTCCGGCCACTATTCTGGCCCACCTTGCTCTAAACTCACCAATCCCTCTGCGCCGTAACAACCTCTGCCGTCACCTTGTCCTTCACGTTGTAGTCCCTGTCCATCACCCCTTTCCCGCCCTAGAATTAATAAAAACCCTACTCCTCCTTTGTTCAGGGCTCTCAACATGGATTCATTGCGTTGGTGAGGTCTGGGAGCCCGAGCTTAAGCCCGTAATAAAGCCCTTTGCCTTTGCATACGTGACTCGGACTCCTTGGTGGTCTTGGGATTTTTGGGGAGATCGCGATCTGGGCATAACAATTGCCTTTTTTTATAATTTACTAAGATATGTGTAAACTGATGGAGATTTCTGTCCTGTATGACTGTGATCTCTATTAGTTAAACCATATGTTTTCTTTCCTTTCCTTTGTTCTTAGGCAGCCAGGAATGCCAGAGGAATATCACACATATCCCACCCTGGTGGGGGTAAAGGGGTGGGGGTTATGCTAGCCTGTACTTTGCTCTCAGCTTGCCTTATGCTCCTTCATCATATGACTCTTGAAGATCAGGTCATGGTCCCAGGGTTGTGGGATCAAAACCCATGTTAGGTTCCATGCTAAGCGTAGAGCCTGTTAAGAGTCTCTCTCTCTCTCCCTTCCTCCCTCCCTCTCTCCCTCTCTCTCTTTCTCTCTCCTCCCTCCCCCCACCACCTCTCTCTCCCATTCATGCTCTCTCTCTCAAATAAAAAATTAAAACAATTAAAATGTAATATTTAAAAAAAAGACTTTCTGACTTTCTCCTGAAGCAAGCCATAAAACCCTCATATGAGAAGTGCCCTCCCTATACTAGAGGAAAGGAGCATCTTTATCTGTCTCCAAAGACCAAGAGAAATCTAAACTAACAGGCCTTGACAAATTTCCCCCAGTCGACTACACTTAGTTCACCTTTGTCCTATCCTATCACATCTTTCCATGACCTTCCAGTCTTCATCAAACCTAGCATAAAAGCACTCAAGTTTAGCCATTTCTGTGGGCCTTAATTTCCTTATGAAAGCTTCTGTGTCACATAAAACCTAAATACTGTGCATGCTTTTCTCCTGTTAACCTGTCTTTGTCAGTTTAATTTTCAGACCCAGCCAGGGATGCAAAGAAGGTGGAGAAAAACTTTTCCTCCCCTACACAAGCATTTCAAAGGAAAAATACGGGGCACCAGAAGAATAAAAAACAAAGGAATATACCCTCAGACTGAGACAGAGAGTATCTAGGGAAATAAAGTTTAAGCACATGAAGGATGGACTGGATCCAGCTAAGTGAAGAAGCAGACAAGCATTGACAGCAGAGAAGAGCATGTTAGGAAGCCCTGTGTATGGAAGAACTTGGTAGGTCTGAGGACAGAAGGGAGGCCAGTGTAAACAAGGAACATGGCACCAGAAAGCTGAGCACTCAGCTTAGCATAGCATTCAGGGTATTTAAAGAAAAATCCTCCTTTCAGGTCCTGAAAGGTTCTGGGTCACATCTACTGCAAAGTATCCCACTGGACAGCTCATCAACTACCAAGCAGAAGCCACCTTGCTTTGAAGACAGAGTTCCCTGCTCTGAATCTTTAGGAAAGTATGAATGTGTGTCCCAAACTAATTCAGAGGTATTAGTAGAAGAAGCGCCAGATTAGATCAGGCCAATGGCTTGTGAAAAATGACAGAACTAGAGTATTATAAAATGGAGCCAGAGCAGCCATTTCAGAGGCACTGCCTTGCATATCCTGTTTTGTGAAACTCTGAACTGGGCCAAACTGCCAACTTTCTAAGAAGTCAGCAAGAATAAGAATATCTTGTTTGAAAAGACTGAGAAAATTGAACTTACACCTAGCGACTACTTTGCCTCACCAATTAGTCAATTACAAATCTAGCCCTGCTTGCCAGCACCAGCAAACTCTTCTTAAAAATAGCTTACCTAGGGGCACCTGGGTGGCTCAGTCAGTTAAGTGTCCAGCTTTGGCTCAGGTTATGATCTCACAGTTCGTGGGTTTGAGCCACACATCAGGCTCTGTGCTGACAGCTCAGAGCCTGAAGCCTGCTTCAGATTCTGTGTCTTCCCCTCTCTCTGCCCCTCCCTTGCTCACATTATGTCTCTCTCTCAAAAACGAATAAACATTTTAAAAAAGAACCTCACATAAAGTTAGAGATGTCCTGCCATAGCTTTAGAAAACAAAACAAAGCAAAACAAAAACAAAAACCAGCTCACCTAATTTTCCTTTTTCCTTCCCATAAAAACTCTGAGTCTGCCTTCTATATAATCAGGCCACTGACCACTCTTTGGGTTTCTAGTTGATCTGTATACTCCAAATCACAATTCTTTGATCCTAAATAAACCCTTTCTTCTTGAACAGGTTTCTTGTTTGCAGGTTGACATTCCTGGTGGCAGAAACGAGATCTGAAGTGGTCTCATATTCATGGACCAGTGTTCCCTGCAATTGGGTGCAGGACCCCCACAAGCCCTTTGTCCTTGCCACTTCCCCAAACCTCCATCTCCTCTGACCTCCCTCCTTTTGGTCAAGGCTGTTGTCTTTGTTTGAGATCACAGAGTGGCTACCCCTGGGAAAGCTGTCTCTTTGTACTGGATCATGGCCATTGCTGATCCAAGGGTTTCCCTGCTTGGTGAGTACTCTACCTTTTGTTTGTGCGCTTTTCTACATCATGAGACTCCCTTTTTCCAAGTCCCCTTGAGAAGTTTCTCCCTCAGGGACTCCAGCTACCTTTAAGTTTAAGAACAATGGTCCCCCTCTTGTAAATTTTCCTCCTGGTGGACCAACAAGACCAAAAACAATTTGCAATTACAGTGGCCACTTTGGGGCTCTTTTGAACTCTCAAAAGTTGTCTTTACGCACATTAGACTTGAGAGCCTTAGATTTAGAACCAAACAAAATTGAATAGGCTGCTTATTTAAATTGGTATTTGGAACCTTCAAAACAAACTCAAGTCTCTAAGATTATCTCCCTCCAGAATAAGTTTCCAAGTTAACAGAGTAAAATTCTCAATTAGAAAAGAATCATAAGGCCTTACAAATTCTTCTCTTCAGTCTCCCTCTGCTGCCCCAGGTTGCTCTTCCTCTACCTCTTCTACTCCTCTTTACCCCTCTCTGGCCAAAATCCTGTGTACCCCAAGATCCTGAGGCTCCTCATCATCCTCCTGTTTTATCCACTTCCTACTATCCTGTTCCAATGTACCCTTTCAAGATTAGATCCACCTCAGAAGGTACACTTCTGAACATTTTATCATGTTCTCCATGGACAAAGGTTGACTTGAGAGCAATTGCTAAGGAATATCCAAAGGTCTTTGAAGACCCTCATCAGTTTGGTGATGAATTTGTCATCCAAATCCATCAGGCTGGCTTCTGATCTCTATCACTCCATCTACTTGTCAGAGAGGATTAAGCTCAACAATGGATGTCAGAAGCTAGATGGAACCACCATTAGACAATCTCCAGTGGGTCTTACCATAGGATTGGGAACTTAAAGGCAGGTTGCTAAAGCTTCATATGAAGCCATGCCTTCCCTAAGGCCACTGATCAGAATAAAATCTAGGCATGCACTCAGAAGCCTGAGAAAGCAGTTCATGACTACTATAATATGCTTCAAATTGGTTTTTTTTAATGTTTTATTTATGTTTTGAGAAAGAAAGAAACTGCACAAGTGGGGAAGATGCAGAGAGAAAGGATCAGAAGTGGGCTCCATGCTAACAGCAGCAAGCCCAATAAGGGGCTTGAACTCAAAATCCACAAGATCATGACCTGAGCCAGTCAGACACTCAATGAACTGAGCTACCCAGGTGCCCCATGCTTCAAATTGTTTTTAACCAAAACACAGAGGTCAACAAAGGCTCTTGGCTATTATAATCAGTAATTAGACCCAGCAGCCAAAAGACTTCTTTCTCTTTGCATGAGAGCTATTTTCCACCATAGCAGCTCCTACATATCAACAGAAAAGATAGTCATAGGCTCTCCTCTCACCATTTACGGTCCTCATGCAGTAGAAGCTGTATTTAATTCTCACCACACCCAACACTGCTCTGCAAGCCACCTCACCTTTCCTAACTTCTCCTTACATTACTCTTTTCACTGCAGCAGTCTTAACCTGGCAACTCTCCTCCCTTTATGTGTTGACAAGACACCCCACAATTTTCTAACCTTGACTGACTGACTCCTGACACCTAGAAGTGACTTAACTGGATACTCCCATTATGAATACCAAACAAATGCTCATGGTGTACTGATGGTTCCTATTAAAAGAGCAATGGAAATATTGTGCTGGGTACATTATTACCACTACCTTTGAAGTAAATGAAGCAGCTCCTTTCCCAGTAGCTATATCCTCACAACAGACAGAATTTTTTGCTTTAGTTAGAACTTGTATCAAATTAAAAGATACAAAAGGTATCAAATTAAAAATGGAGTTTTTGTCAATGAATTGTTAGATTCAGTTCAACTTCCCTCTGCCTTGGCCATTATGAAATCCCCTGGGTATTCAAAATTAGAATCAGATGCGGCTAAAGGAAATAATCCAGCTGATAAAGCAGCAAAAACAGCTGCCTTAAATTCCACTGAAACTAAGAACCTTATAGCAAATATGATTACCTTCCAAAAGAAGATTTCAATCTTATTGTTAAGAGTGTCCAATCCAAGGCATCCCATTGAGAAAAACTTTATTGGACTGACAATGGTTATATTTTCAATTTATTAACAAATTCAGGGTGTGATTCAAACAATAAACCAGTGCTATCAGAATTTATGGGGGAAAAAAACAACTAAAAACCCTATTTGAAATGATCCATCAAATGACTCACTGGGCAATTGACAAACTTATAAGCTTTATGAAATACTAATGGTAGGGAAATGTCACTAAGGCTGCTAAGGAAGCACAGTTAACCTGAACTGTTTGTCTAAAATGTAACCCAAGGAAAGTGAGTCAGATAGCTGCGGGCCATTTTGTTAGTGAGCCATGACTTAGTGGGCCTTTGAGGTTTGGCAAATAAATTTTACCCAGCTGTCTTTTTCTCAAGTTTACAAATACTGTATGTCCTTGTCATGATCTGTATGTTTTCTCATTGGGTTGAGGCATTTCTTTGCTGGCATGCTACTACTTTAACTGTTGCAAAAGTATTGTTAGAAAAGATTGTACCTGCTTAGGACATAGTCTTGGAATCCCATGGTGACTGTGAAATGAACTTTACTGGCCATATCATGAGGCCAATATGCTCTGTTTGATCTATATTACAACATTTCCATTGTGTCTACCACCCTCAGTCATGTGCTGGTGGAAAGAACAAATGGCATCATTAAAACACAGTTGGCTAAATTTATGAAAACATTGAAATTGACCTGGCCTACAGCACTTCATATGGTCCTGTTGAATTTAAGGGTCACTCCTTTCAGAAAATATAAGCTGGCTCCCTTCAATATTGTAACTGGGAAAACTTTGCATCTGGCCCTGGTTGCTTTCAATGCTCAACTAATTAAAGAAGATAGTCTCTACTTTTTAAAGGGATTAATTAAGGTCACAAACAAAAATCATGCAATCTTTTCACAGCATGCTCCTAAGAGGCAACAAATAAAATGCCACAAATTACAACCAGGCAATTTTGTTTATTGAAAGTGACATCTCCAAAAGAACTCCTTACAATCAAGATGGAAAGGACCATATCAGGTACTCTTTCTTGACCTTTGTGCTGCAAAAATCAATGGTATTGATTCTTATCATTGATTCTCAATGGTATAGATTCATGTTTCTCACTTGAAGAAAGTACCTACTCCCAGCTGGCTGCTGAATTAACAGGGTTTGCCACCAAAAGCCTCACTCTGCATTCAAATCTATGCTAGTACATTTCATTACCAATCTCTCCACCATTCCTTCTCCAATACCTTGTGCTAAGTATTCTGTTAAACCATTGTATTGTGTAAGGTCCACCTGGATACCTTCTAGAACTGCTTGCCTAACCAAAAGACCCTCCATAGATTTAAGAGGTAACATTTGTAAAAATGAAATGTTAAGCTTGCCAAGCATTCTAGGTCTCAACAGTCTTTATTCTGCAACCCTTACTTCTATATGTCAATATAATTTTACTCCACCTACAGATAGCCTCCTTAATTGCTTGCATCCTTCAAATCCTTGGTTCAATCAATGTTATTACAATAACTTCATGATCTGCACCCCATTCAGATTTATTTTTACTTCTAGTGGCAGAAAGATTTCTGGGGAAGACATTGCTTAAATCTTTATCCACTTGGAGGCTATTACACAGTTGGCTTATTGGTTAAGCCTATTGCATTACATAATCAGAGACTCAAACTTGATCATCTCTCATTAATCTATATCACACACTAAAATAAGAATTGCCAGAAGGTGTCTCTGACACTAAAGGAATAAGATTTTTGAGAATCTTATTTCCATGGTGGGGTGCTAATGCAAAGGCATACATAATCATAAATTTATATAAGACTTTAGGGGATATTGCTAAATGCTCTGCTAAAGCAATGGCTGCCCAAGAATTCACCTGCTCAAGTTGTTTTGCATGACAGAATTGCTCTTGACTATATCTTAGCAGAGCAAGATGGCATCTGCTCCATTGCTAATACCACCTGCTGTACTTGGGTAAGTTTTTCAGGAGTGAAACACAATTGCACAAAATTAGAGAACAAGCCCACTGGTACCTTTAGAAAGCAGATGTAATAGGTACCACTAGAAAGCTCTTGGCATTTTGACCTGTTTTGTTGTCTACCCTCAGATAGAGCCTCATGGTTTAAAACTATTATACAGTTTGGAATTTGTACCTTACTTGTGACTCCAGAAACTGTTATTATTATAAGACTCTGCTTCTATTGTTAATCACTGTGCTATAAAAACTCCATACAGGGCACCTGTGTGGCTCAGTCATTAAGCATCTGACTTTGGCTCAGGTCATAATCTCACAGTTCATGAGTTAAAGTCCCACATCTGGTGAATACGAGCCCCACTTTGGGTGAAACACAAGCCCTGGGTGAGCCCCACTTCTTTATCTCTCTCTCTCTATGGGATTTTTCCCTCTGCCCCTTGTGGGATTCTCTCTCTCCCTCTCTGTCTCTCTCTCTCTGCCTCACCCACTTGTGCCCTCTCTTGAAAACAAACAAAAACACTCCACACAAGTCATGGTAGCCCAACATTGTGAATTGATTTCCAATATTTATTTGACCAGTTAAAAGAGGTTTATCAAACTTTATTTTTAAAACCCAACAACAAGCTTTCCTCTATTGTAGTGTTCTTGTTCAAATGTGGCCTAAAGGTTACTAAAAAAAACCATTTTCCCTCCAACCCAGGACAAGAAACACCAGGAATGTGGGGCGCCTGGGTGGCTTAGTTGGTTAAGCATCCGACTTTCACTTAGGTCATGATCTCGCAGTTCGTGGGTTTGGGCCCCGCGTCAGGCTCTGTGTTGATTGCCAGCTCAGAGCCTGGAGTCTGTTTCAGTCTGTGACTCCCTCTCTCTCTGACCCTCCCCTGCTCACGCTGTCTCTCTCTCTGTCTCCTAGAAATAAATAAAACATTTAAAAAAAAAAAAAAAGAAACACCAGGAATGAGCCTTCCTAGCCACAAGGAGTTAATGAGTCTCCTTGGCAATGAAAGATGGAATACCAAAAACATTAGAAAATCCAATTTTAGTAGTTGATCAACAATGCTTTCAGATAAAGCTCTTGCTCAAAAGGGGGAAATGTGAAAAATGACAAAGCGAATCCACTTAAAAATAGAGCCAGAGCAGTCATTTCAGAGGAACAGCATTGCACATCCTATTTTCTAAACCTTTGAGCTGAGCCAAATCATCAACATTCCAAGAATTCAGCAAGAATGAGAAAATGCTGTTGGAATAGATTGATAAAAATGAACTTTTGCCTAGTGACCACTTTGCCTGACTAATCAATAAAGTACAAATCTAGCCCTGCTTATCAGCCCCAGTGAACTCTTCTTAAAAATAACTTAATCTAATATTTTTTTCCCAAAAAAAACTTAGTTCATCCTCTGTAATCAAGACATTATTTGGGTTTCCACTTAAATTTGTATACCCTAAATTACAATTCTTTGTTTCTAAAACACTTTGCCCCTTGAACGGGTTTCTTGTTTTTAGGTTGACATTCCTCTGAAATTACATCTTTTGTACTATGAACTTCTCTCTTCCTCTTTCTCTCCCCTTCCTTCCCTCATTGTTAATGGTTTCTGTTCTCTAATACTAGATTTGGGGATTTTCAATATTATAAAACCCTGTACGTTTTCCCTCTTTGAGGACAGATGTTGGTCTGGTGGGTCTGATAGCATTTTAAAAGAAATACAGTTTCAAGGTCAAAAGATAACACTTTGAAAAGGGAATAAGAAAGCCTCGAGCTTGAACGGATCAGGGTTGTAATTTGCCTATTCATTGTTTGAATGCAAATTCAGCCTCACAAATAGATGAGCATTTCCCTTGTCTGTGCTCTTAATTCTATTAGCAAATCATATTCTCTTGGATGCATAAAATCCCATTACAGAGTAATATTCATCACAAAAATTAATCCCAGTTTCTCCCATAATTACAAATATTAATCCCGGGGACTGCCCCAGTGCTTTGTTCACATGATTACAACAAATTTTCCATACATAATAGCTTCATACAATAGATGCTGCCACAGCAACTGGGCTTCCCTCGCTTGTATGGCCCCTCATTCCTGGGGCAGCGGTTCTCAGATCTGAGGGTGATTCTGCATTGCTGCCTCTCCTCCTCACCTTCCCAAATATCTGAGTTACTAGATCTGGTGTGAGTATTTCTAAGAAATTCCCAGCTTATGCTAGTACTGCTGATCCAAGGACAACACAAGGAAAACTACCACTCTAGAGGCTTCAGGGATGGCACATATTGAGCCCAGGCAGACCAACCCTCCTCCTCCACTGACATGCACTACCAAGTTAAAAGATTCCCAACTGAGATCAAGCCTCTTGTTCTTCGAAGACAAAAGGTAACCACGGACTTCAGTTCATGCTAAGGTTCACAAGACTGACTCAGCTCCTACCAGATCCTACCTTCAGAGGAGGTTGAGGGAAGATGATAGCGAGTCAACTAAAATGGCAGGCCCAAAAGGGGAGGCTGAGAGCACAAACTGGGGTCCATGTCACCTTGTCATCCCCACCTGACTTTCTAAATGAAAACCTCTCCCCAAAAGGAAATGCCTGTTTCTGTTGCCTTTTGGTCACAAGCAAAATGAGAAAAGGACAGCTGAGAAAGTCAGGGTGTAGCCCTTGGTGCCCCAACCTGTCAGTGACCTAAAATCACCTCCTGTACTGAAGTGTTCTTATGGTTGTTTGTGTGGTTATCTCACTGTGCTACTAGGATCCAAAAGGATGGAAGTCATATTTGATATCATTGTATGTTTGGTGTAGATGTGAAACAAACTGGATAGACTTGTATTGGTCTACTTCACCTAGAGCTCTAAGAAGGATTTGATTTCTAAGTGTCACCAAACTGCACTGAGCTCAGTAAAGCAGTAGAGCCAATAATAATTAGGTTCCACTTCTTTGGGCTGGTCTGAGGAATAAATAAGACAAGGCAATAAGCTCTTGCTGCTGAGGGAGTAACATGGGGTAGAAGGACCTATGAGGGAGGTGATTCAACAGGCTTGGAGAAAAGTGAGGGGCTCTAAGAAGAGGACAAAGTGCAGCCAGGACACCCAAATGCTGTCCATGCATTTCTTGCCTGTTCCCATGATGGGCTGAGGCTCTCCCTTGACTTCCTTGACTTATTCAGCAAAAAAAACAAAAATAAAAACAAGAAAACAAGCAATCAAAATATATGCAGTTAGAGACAAGTCTCCCCAGAGTAGAAGTAGAGAAACATGAAAGGAAAGGGGAGAGTTGCTACTGCAGGGTGCTTTTTCTGTATCAGGGACTTCATAACAGACTTCTACATAAAGTGTTGACATCCTAGTTGTTAAGACAGTAATGAAAGAATTTAAAAATGAAAGCAAGACGTCCTGCATGGGCTCATTCTACTCCTTCAAATACCTCTTTGATTCATTTGTGGGTTGGCAAAAAATGGAATAAGAATACATGCTACAAGAGAGTTTGTAGGCTGATTATATGGGAACCCCAAGGTAATGGTAAAAAGGCCTAATTTATTTTGTTTTCTTTTTTTAAATGTTTTTTAATGTTTATTCATTTCTGAGACAGGGAGAGAGAAAGAGAAAGAGAGAGGAATGGGCAGAGAGGGAGGAAGACACAGAGTCTAAAGCAGGATCCAGGCTCTGAGCTGTCAGCACACAGAATGACGTGGGGCTCAAACCCACAAACTATGAGATCATGACTTGAATGGAAGCTGGATACTTAACCAACTGAGCTACCCACGTGCCCTAAAATGCCTAATTTCTAAGTTTAATAGTAAGACTGTAAGTGACCCTATGAAGAATTTTATTGAAAGTGGTAGGCAAGCAGATCCTGATGGATCAAATATAGGTTGATATGGACTTGATTTTCTGTGACTATGTTTAAGTGTGGTCATGAGATTGTGATAATCACTAATACAGAAATGTATTTAATGTAGTTAATACTACAGGTGATCATACTAAACTATCCTTAGATTTATGTCAAAAGTAACTAATTTGAAGTCAATTATACAACTAATACTTGAAAAATGGCCTCCTCGTCAATAAATTAATACATAAAGTAATTGTCACATGACATCTGGAAGGGGTCAACATCAGGCAGCAACTTTAAACCCAAAGAACTGATTAAATGTGAAGTGGAATTTTAGTTGACACAGAAAGCTTATGATTAAGGAGTTTTATATCAATAATTACATGCTATCCGGGGCATCTGGGTGGCTTAGTTGGTTAAGCGTCCAACTTTCCGACTTTGGCTTAGGTCATGATCTCACGGTTTGTGGGTTCGAGCCCCGTGTCGGGCTCTGTGCTGACTGCCAGCTCGGAGCCTGGAGCCTGTTTCAGTCTGTGACTCCCTCTCTCTCTGACCCTCCCCTGCTCACGCTGTCTCTCTCTCCTAGAAATAAATAAAACATTTAAAAAAAAAATAATTACATGCTATCCATGGCATCTTCTTTCTCTAGAAATTGTTGAGCCATAGATGTTGTCAGGGACAGTGAATCTCTTTCATAATATCCTGACGCTTGTAATAACGTAAACTCCTTAAGCAATGGTGATAAATACTGGTTGTAATGTCTGCTAGTGATTTCCTATTATTAGACAGTGATGGGCTCAAGTAATAAGAATGGCAGAAACTAGAAAGATTAAAGTGTCATCTAGAGGATGTAGTAGAAAAAAAAATACCTATCTATCTATCTATCTATCTATCTATCTATCTATCTATATATATATATTTCTGTTGTTGGTCAGCATCTACCAAGTCCTAGCCCAAGCATTAAGTTTAAGAAAATGCATGGGGCACCTGGGTGGCTTAGTCGGTTAAGCGTCCGACTTTCGCTTAGGTCATGATCTCGCGGTTCGTGGGTTCGAGCCCCGCGTCGGGCTCTGTGCTGACTGCCAGCTCAGAGCCTGGAGCCTGTTTCAGTCTGTGACTCCCTCTCTCTCTGACCCTCCCCTGCTCACGCTGTCTCTCTCTCTCCTAGAAATAAATAAAACATTAAAAAAAAAAAAAAAGAAAATGCAGAAAAATCTTGCAAAGAAAAGTGCTTCTAACACTTGTGTTAGAACACTTCATTCACTTCTAACATGTGAATGAAGAGGATTTTTCTGTATCAAAGTCATTTTATACAACTGATATACAACAATCTTAGAAAATACATTCCTATACAATGTCTTACCATCATTGGTATATTGTTAATGTGTTGGTTAATAATCCTAGTATTAACAGGCTAATGAATTGAAATAGAATCATAGTCAATCCTGAGATTATTAATATGTAATAGAATCAATACTGCTCCTGTTAATGGCTAATGGCTTCAGTTTCCTATATGGTAAATACACATTTGGTGAGTCTTGATTATTTCCTAAAAGAACAAAGATATGGGGATTAAGGCAACTGCTAACTCTAAAACTGTAAGAAGTACTAAAACAGTAAGTTCTATTGACAGGATCAATGGACAAATTGACAATAGGGCTAATATTCTTCCCCCAAATTTGGTGAATTAATAGATGACCAGCTGTAAATTTGTTCTAAGCTGCATGTCAAGGGCTATTTGTTGACTACTAACATAGGGATAAGTGAAATAGACATGCCTAGGGGTAGAAAATATACAATAAGGTTTTGGTTTATAATGAAAACCAGGAATAACTCTTCCTGCTTATTACAGCAGAACCACTGTTAGTAGGGTTATTGAGATTTGAGTGGTTGGGGTGAATGTCTGGCATGGCACCTTTAACAAGTTTGTAGTCCCAATAAATAAAAGAAGTGATATAATTATTAGAGATCAAGTTTGTTGTCAATTAGTTTGTTGTTGTTAATTAGTTTATTGTTTATTAGTTTGTTGTTAATTCGTTATTTTTAAAGTTGTGAGACTAATCACTGTTGGAATGTAGTGAATTATGCAGTTCCTAATAAAACAGTTTGGGGAGAGAACAGAACTGTTGAAAACATAATTAAGATTACAATAGGCAATTCTAATATTATGGAGTAATGATAAAGGCAAATACATTTTGCTTCATTTTGTGTCTCAAGGAGCTGGGCATTTTTGGTGTTTTCAAGTGTTTTGAGCAAGGTCGATAGTGTAAAAATACAATCAGGGGCACCTGGGTGGCTCAGTTGGCTAAATGTCTAACTCTTGATCTCAGCTCAGGTCTTGATCTCAGGGTTGTGAGTTTAATCCCTGCACTGGACTCCATACTAGGCATGAAGCCTAATTAAAAATAAACAAACAAACATATATTTGTGTGTATGTGTGTGTGTGTGTGTGTGTGTGTGTGTGTGTTTGTGTATAAAACCAGAGACTGAATTCAAATAGCAATTGAAAATTGCTAAATGATGATAGAATTCCTGATAAGACAGTGCTGTATCTCATTGGGCTGTGTCATTAAGGAGCAATTTAAATTCTCAATGGGTAACTGAAAATGTTGATGTTATGTGAGCTCCTCAATTAATTTATAGTATGCATGAATATCAGCTTTTAAAATATTCTATAGGTGCCATTTCAAGCACTATGGACTAAATCATGATTTCAAAGCACAGTTCTTAGCAGATATCAAGTCTTGTGAATATTAACTTTGCATGATTTAAAACTAGAATAACATCGGTCATTTTAAATCTAAAGATGATACAGCTCATGAGTAGAGAACATCTTTTTTTTTAATGTTTTATTTATAGGAGAGAGAGAGAGACAGCGTGAGCAGGGGAGGGTCAGAGAGAGAGGGAGTCACAGACTGAAACAGGCTCCAGGCTCTGAGCTGGCAGTCAGCACAGAGCCCGACACGGGGCTCGAACCCATGAACCGCGAGATCATGACCTAAGCGAAAGTCGGACGCCCAACCGACTAAGCCACCCAGGCGCCCCTCATCTTTTGATGAGATTAATATACAGAGCTAAAGTTTCATGAGTAGTACCATTTGATTATCAAATTCTAGCTGATGAAAGTTTCTAGCTTTTAAGTTAGTCTGTGTTGAAATTATGTATGAATCAACGTTAAGATTTCATACTCTGTATATTCATAACTTCAATATCTTTGATGTCTTATTGTTTTTGTGGTTAAGAACAGGTTATGAATTTTATCCATTAAAAATGGAATTAAGCAAAGAATTCACAAAGAAAAAATGAAAATTAAAATAACTGCAGATAGCATAGTTCATACCATTTCTACTTCATGAGTGTCTATTGTGCTTATCTAAGATAATTTTGCACATAATGAAATCTAATTATAAGGACATTGTCATGGAAATATAACAATTTTTCTAAAATAAGAGAACTTGCATTTTGAAACTATAGTTGGAATGCCACACCATCATGGCACAGGACTTTGAATCAATAAGTCACTTTGACAAGGTTGTATGATAATTTTTACAAAGAATTTATCTGCTAAGAAAAAGTCTTAGGGGCATGAGATTGAAACTAATTTTGAGAAATTTGATTCTCAAGATGCTGGGTCTTTTGGTATTTCAAATGTTATGAATACTTAAGCTTTTATAAAAATTGGTTCTTCAAATGTTTGCTATAATGGAAAGCATACTTCTTGTTTCAGGCAAATGTCTCTCTAGTTATTAACTATTAGTATTACTTTTTTTAGTGAAATAAATGACCCTATAGATAAGACACTGTTTCATGCTCCATAAACATATAGCAAAGTAGAAAGACTATGTTTTGAGGGAGGGAGTTAAATTAATAGCTAGGAATATCATTGTAAAGTGGGCTTTGGTTCATGTAACATGGTGTATATCCTGAAAATAATGGGAAAGTATACAAAGCTGCTCACTCCTCTAGACAGGACATAGTGGAAATGAGCAAAAATCTGAAATCTGAACGGCAATCTGGCAGGCTGGAAACTCAGACATAACTTAATGCCTCAGTCTTGAGGCAAAGTTTCTTCTACAGGAAATCTCAGTTTTTGCTTTTAAGGCTTTCCAACTGATAGGATAAGGCCCACCTCTAGTATCAAGGTTAATCTTTACTTAAGGTCAACTGATTGTAGATATTAACCACATCTACAAAGTACCTTCACAGAAACACTTAGATTAGTGTTTGATTAAATAACTGGATACTATAGCTCAGCTGAGTTGACTAACCATCACACCCATCAACAGTAAAGAGGAAAGTAAAGTCTAAGGCTTGTTTTGTGCCAATATTAGGTGAGAAATAATTATCGTAGAAAGTGTGAAGTATGCAATTGGTTCTAGCATCATTTCTATGGCAACTATATGGCATACTCACAATATATTCCAAAAATCCAATTAGTGGTATTGCTCATATTATTTGTATATAACCAAAGGGCTAATCTGGTTCCCTGTTAATGTAAGTAATATTATTCTGAACCCAGGTAAAATTAGAATAAATTTTTCAGGAAGTTCAAAGAATCAAAATAAACCCTGATAAGAAATTTGATAAAATAAATCCTGCTAGGGGCATCTGGGTGGTGCAGTTGGTTAAGCGTCTGACTTCAGCTCAGATCATGATATCATGCTTCATGGGTTCGAGCCCCACATTGGGCTCAGTGCTGACAGCTCAGAGCCTACTTCAGATGCTGTGTCTCCCTCTGCTTCTGCCCCACCCCTTTTGCACTCTGTCTCTCTCTCTCTCTCAAAAATAAATAAACATTAAAATAAAAAAAAAAGAAGTCATGCTAATAGTGGAGTAGTTAGGGGTGGAGTAGTTAGGACTATAAGTACTGGAAGCAATTATAATAATACAACTACAGCAAAGTGGTATCTTGTTTCCAATATACCAGGTGGTTCATGTTAATAACTATAGTAATAAAATTAATGGCATCTAAAATAATAGGTATCTGTTAAGTGAAGGGAGAAGATAGTTTAACACATGAGGTAACTGCATATGCTAGATTTCCAGCTGATGGTAGGAAATTCCTCATCCTGATTCAGCTTTTCAGACCCCTTAAGGAGAAACTCAAAGGCTGTAGGGTTACTCCAGTAGGTGAAAAGACATAAGGCTCCTCTGCAGTTCTGTAGGCATCTTGGAAGGTCAGCTGTAAGGAATTTATGTAGAAGCATTCTGGTGAGAATAATCTGCCCTGGATGTTGTACTTCAAACCCCAACTTTTGTGAGCTCTGTCTCTACATTGCAGGTGCATCTGTCCCTGAGAATCAGAGTGAGGCAGCAGCACTGTTCACTGAATGAACAGATGTGTGTCTCCAGCTCTACCCTGTTCTCCTTATCCTAATCAGTCCTGTGATTTTCTGTAGGGGCAACTGGGAATCTTCGGGCGTACTTTTTCAAGCTTATCTACTCTTTCTTATACATGCCCTAGAGGAATTTAAAACACTGGAATCCTTCCTTATCCCCCACCTTGAGAAAAACTTTTGGGTTCCACTCTACTGACTAAGTTATCTTCCTATGTCTTGGAGAAGATTATAGATTGGGAACCCAGGATTATCACTAAGAACCCTTGGTCTACCAGGCAGATAAAAAAGGCCCTTCATGATCTGGTGTCTTTCTACATTTCTGACATCATATCTTATCACTATTTTCCACTCCCATCCCCACACTCTAGCCAACAATCACACCATGCTTATCCACGCCCTTCACACTTTTGAATATGCTGCTTCCTCTGACTAAGAAGACTTTTCTCTTCTTGTAATCTTTGGTAGTCCAGACTGGCTTTTTAAGACTCAGCTCCGTGAAGGCTGTGAAGTCTTTCCTTACCCTGTCCTAAGCAGAATTAATCACTTTCTTGCCTGTGCTTGTACAGCATCACACCACTGTACCGCTGGGCTTTTTCTACGTCTGTCTCCCCACATGGTTAAGCATCCTAATGGGAGGAACCATATCCCAATTATATTTGCATCTCTTAATCTTTCAATCTCCTAATACATGGCCTACCACAGAACAGGCACCCAATAAATGTTTGAAAAAAAATAAAGACAGCAGATTATAATCCTCAACTGCAGGTGCGATGCTTGTCAAAGGGACCCACTACCTTCCCTTCTGCCTCACCCTGAGTCACTGGTGACACGTGTACCAGAGCTGACAGGGATGAGGATACAGGTCTTTTTCACAGGAAACTTCTCCAGAGTTCAGAGAGTTCCGTCACTGGATGAATTCCAGACTTTCCCCTGGGTCCAGCTTTCTCCCTCTGAGGCAGAACTGAGATGCACTACACCTTACTGGGCTGCCGTCCAACTAGTTATACTCCTTTCTGGCACAGTCAGCAAGCAAACTGCTAGCATACTTGCCCACAAACCCAGTGTCCTCTTCATAGCATCCCTTATAAGAATGAGAAGCAATTACATTAACTAAGTCCTTCCACAGGCTGGCACAAGCATCTAGCCTTCCAAATAAGCAATTTGCATTTTGGTAATGGCCTTCTGTCACATTTGTGGAGTTCTCTGTACTTACCAAAGCTATTTCACACGTAACAGTTTTGTTTGACTATTACCATAGCTCCCTGAGCCAAATAAACAAAGTAGATCTGGTACTCCCACTTCACAGATGCAGAAGAAGAGACTCCAAAAGTCAGCCCCTAGGTGAGGACCCTACCCAAACCTTGACCTCAGTTCTTAAGACACGTAATGCCATGCTCAGAGCACCATACCACATCACAGAAATTTCAAGCTATCTCCAAGATCTGCTTATCTAGTTACAAGCTAACTCAGCTAACCATTGCCAGAACTAGTCCAAGGAATGGCCAGCACAAGAATTAACACTAACTGCTGAGTGGGTAAACTAAGCTAGAAATACTAATTAACAAAAGTAATCTTAACTGAAAATCTACATTAGATACTGTTGAAATTGGGGTGTGACCCTACTGAAACAGATTTCATTCTTCTTTGATTAAAAATTCCTTTCATTTATTCAATGTCTATCAAGTGCCATATGATGCCTGTAAACAGATGAGGAGAGATTATAAATCTGAGCTGTCACCCTTGTATGAAGTCACCACTGTTCTTCCCCAGAAACTTCTATCCTGAAATGTTAAAAGATAGCTGAAGAGGAGAAAGGGTAAATACTTTTCCAGGGAGCAATAGTAATATGTTATTTCCCCAGAATCTATTCTGCTTCTAATCTTCCCCCATGTCCTCCCATCCCCCACCTCTGGCTCTCTTCCCACACCCATCTCAAATTAAGCACTTAGAGAAAATCACTTTATCTCATCAAAATAAAATTAAAGGACAATTCATTCAAAGAATACTAATAAATGACATTGAGAAAAATTAAATATTCTAATGATTTTTCCTTGCTTTTCACAAGCATTCATCCTTACTTTAAAGAAAAAAATAAAGTACATGCTTTGTAAAGTTGAAGTGATTTATCTTATTCTTCCAAGGTGAAGTGACCTACACCGTTTCATCATTTCAGACTAGCAGTCATGTGAGCTTTCAAAATGAATATGATTGCTCAAAGGTAAAAACCAAGCACACCACAGCAAAAAGGCATAATATTCAACTTTTCATCCCTCTGGTTTGCATTTTTCAATCCTTCTTGCTTGCATCTCTTTCCAACTTGCCAGAATGAGGCTTTTTTCTTTTCTTTCTTTTTTTAAAATATAACAAAGTGCTTAGATGTAGAACTGTTTCCTTCGATTTCACTGTATATGGAAGAGGGTCAGTGAGAAAAATCTTTGATCTTCTTGTACGTCTCAGGACCTTGACTTTGTCCCTTAAGAATGGCCAGAGCCTGGTGCACCTGGGTGGCTCAGTTGGTTGAGCATCCAGTTTCAGCTCAGGTCATGATCTTGCAGTTGTTGAGTTCGAGCCCCGCACTAGGCTCTGTGCTAACAGCTCAGAGCCTGGAGCCTCTGTCTGGAGTCTCCCTCTCTCTCTGCCCCTCCCCCACTCATGCTCTGTCTCTCTCTGTCTCAAAAATAAACAAACATTTAAAAAAAATTTTTTTTTACAAAAAAGAATGTCCATACCCTGGGGGCACCTGAGTGGCTCAGTTAGTTGAGCATCTGACTTTGGCTCAGGTCATGATCTCAAAGGTCATGAATTTAAGCCCTGCATCAGGCTCTCTGCTGTCAGTGCAGAGCCTGCTTTGGATCTTCTGTCCCTCTCTCCCACTCATGCTCTCTCTCTTAAAAATTAATAAACATTTTAAAAAAGAAGAAGAAAAAGCCACAGCTTGAATACTATATTTTTTTAAGAACCATAATCCCAACTTTAGAACGGAGAATCATAAATTTGCTTATTGCAAAGTGGCATGGATTCCTCAAAGCATTCCCCATAACTATTGAATTTTCTAGCTTTCTTGTACAGACAATTTATAATTGTACATATACTCTTTCATTGTTCCTCTTTTGTCCCTGGATGACTCAAGATTTAGTTTAGATGTAACATCTAAATTCCTCTCTTTCTCTAAGATAGGTACTCCTTTCTGCTCCCACAAAAAAAAAAAAAAAAAAAACTATGTTGAGTGGCTATAGTTTCTGAAGACCAAGATTTAAACACTGGTTTTTCTACTCATTAACTTATAACTTTGAGAAGAAAATTAAAAGACGGTAACCTCTCTCAAGTCTGAAGTTTTCTTGTCTATAAAAACTCATGAAAGAAATTAAAGCAAACATAAATGAAAGACATCCCATATTTATGGTTTAAAAGGATTAATATTGCCCAAGTGTCCATATTATTCAAAGCAATCTACAGATTCAATACCATCCCTATCAAAATCCCAAAGACAATTTTTACCAAATTAGAATAAAACAATCCTAAAATCCACAAAAGACCCCCAACAGTCAAAGCAATCTTGAGCAAAAAGAACGACATGAAGACATCAACTTTCCTGATTTCAAAATATGCTACAAAGTTAAAGTAATCAAAATAGCATTTTACTGGCATAAAAACAGAGGTATAGGCCAATAGAATACAAAAAAGAGCCCTGAAATAAACCCACACACATATGATCAACTGATCTTTGACAAAGGTGCCATGAATGCACAATGAAAAAGAATAGTCTCTTCGATAAATGGTGTTGGGAAAACTGGACAGCCATATCCAAAACATCAAAATTGGACCTTGTCTTATGCAGGCGCTGAAACTAAAAGTTCTGAGAAAAAAACATGGTGCAAAATCTTGACATTGGTCTCTACAATGATTTCTTGGATATGACACCAAAAGCATAGACACCCGAGTAAAAATAGATAAGTAGGAAACAAAGCTTACAAACAGAGCTTAAGTTAGCTTATTTTGCAAGGCTTACTTGTCATAGATCATTTCTTGCTTATGTGTCTGGAAATGATAAGCAAAATCTGAACTGTTTCCCAAGGATGATATGAGGTAACCAGTGAAAATTGTAATATTATAACCAATCACTGTGAAGAATATATAGTCACTGCCTTCCCACTATATATGCTGCTTTATAACAATATGTCCCCAAGCCTTATTCCATGTTCTGGAAATGCTCCTAGTTTGAGTGCTGCTGGTTTGTAAACTGTCCTTTAGTGTGTGCACAATAAAATTTTACCAATCACTACTTCAGTGATTTATTTGTTTTACTTCAGCTATTTTGAACCTTTGACAGAGTACATCAATCTTTAAAACCTTGCACAGCAAAGGAAACAATCAACAGAGTAAAAAAGTCAACCTAAAGAATGAGAGAAAGTATTTGCAAAATATATATCTGAAAAGAGGCTAATATCCAAAATATGTAAGGAACTCCTACAACTCAATTGCAAAGAGACAACTCAACTTAAAAATATGTAAAGGGCTTGGATAGACATTTCTCCAAGGAAGACATACAAATGGCCAACAGGTATTGAAAAGGTGCTTAAAATCACTAATCATCAGGGAAATATAAATCGAAACCACAAGATATCTCCTCTTACCTGTTAGTTTGGTTATTATCAAAAAAATAACTCAGTAAGTGTTGGTAAGGATGTGGAGAATTTGGAACACTTGCACACTGTTGGTGAGAATGTAAAATGGTACAATCACTATGGCAAAATGTACGGAGCTCCTCAAAAAATTAAATAAAACTACCATATCACTGGCAATCCCACTTCTGGGTATATATATCCTGATTGAAATTAGGATCTTGAAGAGATAGCTACACTTCCATGTTCACTGCAACATTATTCACAATAGCAAAGGTATAGAAAGAAACCAAATGTCCATTGACAGATGAATGGATAAAGAAGATGTGGTATATACATACAATGGATTATTCAGCCTTTAAAAAAAAGGGAAATCCTAACACTTGTGACAATATGGATGGATCTGAAAGAAATCATGCTAAGTGAAATGTCTGTCACAAAAGGATAAATACTATACGATACCTCTTATATGAGGCATCTAAGAGTCCAAGGTATAGAAGTAGACATTAGAATGGTGGTTACCAGGGGATGGGGGCAGGGGGAACATGAGGAGTCATTGTTCAATGGGTATAAAGTTACAGTTATACAATATAGTAAGTCCCAAAGACCAGCTGTACAAAATAGTGCCCATATTTAACAGTAAGGTATTGAATACCTAAACGTTTTTTAGAAGGGTAGATTTTATGTTTTCTTACCAAGAAAAGGAGGGAGATAATGAAACTTTTATAGGTGATGGATATATTTATTACTTTGACTATAACACGAGTGCTTATATGTGTCCAAACTCACCAAATTCTAAACATTAATTATGAGTGATTTTTTGCATACCAATTATATCTCAATAAAGCTAGGGAAAAAAGACAATGCCCTGGATTTGAGAAATACCCCATAATATCAGCTATTGACATAGTTATTATTTAATACTTATGGTGTTATTACATTGTAATTTATGTTTGTTTCCATATACCCTACTATGCTAAGAGTTTAAGGACAGGGAATATATTTTAGATAAAATTTATTTTACCTTCATTTCCTCTGGTTTATATAGAATTCTTGGTTGGCAAAAATATTTTGTTGAGCACTTTTTTTAAGATTTTATTTAATTTTTTTACTATTATTATTTTAATTTTAGAGAGAGAGAGAGCATGAGCAGGGGAGAGGGGTAGAGGGAGAGAGAGAGAGAGAAAGAGAAAATCTTAAGCAACAGCATGGAGCCTGATGTGGGACTTGATCCCACAAGCCTGGTTTCATGTCCTGAGCCAAAATCAAGAATAGGACACTCAACCAACTGAGCCACCCAGGCACTCCTGTTGAACACTTTTATAACAGGATTTAGTTGACCCAAGGCTTTTATTGTTTCTGTTGAGAAGTCTGCTATAAATCTTACTGTTGATCCTTTGAAAAGATTGTGCCTTTTTTCTGTTTTCAAAATCTTCTCTGTGGGGGCACCTGGGTGGCTCAATTGGTTAAGCATCTGACTTTGGCTCAGGTCATGCTGCTCTGTCTCTGTCTCTCTCTACCCTTCCCCAGCTTGTGCTCTCTCTCTCTCTCTAAAAAAAAAATAAACACTAAAAAAATTTTTTTGAATGTTCTCTTTGTCTCCGGTTTTCAATCTTTTTGTCTCTGGTTTTCGACATTATTATGTGATTAAGGGATTAAGGTTTGATATTTTTATTTCATTTGTAGTTTGTGGGCCTTTTTCAATTTGTGAATTGATATCTTTCAGAGATAATTGAAAACTCTTAGCCATTAGATCTTTGAATATTTCTGCCCCATTCTCTTTCTCATCTCCTTTTGGGACTGTAATCATATGTATGTTAAACCTCTTCATTGAGTCCCACATTTCTAATATTGGTTTCTGTGTTTTTTTAATTTTTTTTATTTTTTATGTCTTTATTTTATTTTGAGAGACAGAGACAGAGAGCGGGTGGGGAAGGGGCAGAGAGAGAGGGAGACCCAGAATCTGAAGCAGGCTCTGGCTGTCAGCACAGAGCCCGATGTGGGGCTCAAACCCACGAACTGTGAGATCATGACCTGAGCCGAAGTCGGACACTTAACCAACTGAGCAACCCAGGAGCCCCTGTATTTTTTTAAAAAATGTTTATTTATTATTGAGAGAGACAGAGACAGAACATGAGCGGAGGAGGGTCAGAGAGAGAGGGAGACACAGAATCCAAAGCAGGCTCTAAGCTCCAAGATGTCAGCACAGACACAGGGCTCAAACTCACTAACTGTGAGATCATGACCTGAGCCAAAGTTGGATGCTTAATTGACTGAGTTACCCAGGCGCCCCTGTTTGTTTCTGTATTTTAAATTTTGTTTTCTCTATGTATTTTCTCTATGTACTTCAATTTGGATACTTTATATAGACCTTTCTTCAACTGGATGTTATTTTGTATGCCTATTTTTTGAGTCTCTTTATTCTGGCAAGGACTATTAATACTGGATACTGAAGAGATCTCCATTATATTCAGTCCTTAAAGTGAGGGACTTTTTCTTGTGTGTTTTATGGAAGTTCAATCTTGAGACACTAAGGAAATACACTCTGGAGAAAGACACATAACTTTCATTCCTTACTGCAATGGATTCAACAATGTGTTACCCCCAAATTTATATGTTGTATACTTCATTTCTAATATTTGGAGGTGGGGACTTTGGGATGTGATTAGGGCATGAGGGTGGAGTCCTCATGAATGAGATTAGTACACCTATGTAAGAGGTCCCAGAGAGCTCTCTTGTCCTTTCCACCACATGAGGTTGTAGTGAGAAGTTAGCAATCTATGAACCAGGAAGTGGATCTCACGAGACACCAAATCCATTGGTGCCTTGATCTTGAACTTCCCAGCCTTCAGAACTGTGAGAAATAAATTACTAGGGTCTTTTCGGGTATTTTATGTTTTTTGCTTTTATTTTTTTAACATTTTATTTATTTCTGAGAAAAAGAGCCAGTGTGAGAAGGAGAGGGTCAGAAAGAGGGAGACACAGAATCTGAGGCTCCAGGCTCTGAGCTAGCTATCAGCACAGAGACCGGTGTGGGGCTCGAACCCACGAACTATGAGATCATGACCTGAGCCCAAGTTGGCCGCCCAACCGACTGAGCCATCCAGGTGCCCCATAAATTACTGTTTTTTAATAAACCACCCAGTTGGTAGCATCTTGTTATGGCAGCCTAACTGGAACTAAGACCCTTTCTATTTCATGGGTTATTATTCTTATGTGGCATTCATTAACATGTTTCTCTCCTTTATTATTTTCCTTTTTTTTTTTTAGGATTAAACTTAAGTTTAATTACAGTTTTTTTTCCAAAGAAACATACTAACTCAGTGGATCCAACTTCTCATCTTTAAGACCTAGATAAGGCAATACAAAAATTCTGCTTGTTTATTGAGAAAGAGACACATAGTAAACTAACAAAGGAACTAACTCAAAATGTTCTTTCTGAAGGCTGCTGAATGCCTGAAGTGAAATGTTCTAGGTCAGATGAAATTTCAATCTAATTTTAGTTCTAGAAACTGCAACTCATGATGATCCTATTATCCTAGCTGGCTTTAGGCAAAAACTGGTTTCATTTTATATATATAAAAAAAAGAAAAGAAAAGTAAAGAAAATGCCCTATAGATATCAGGTATAACAAGTCCTAAGTATAGAGACTACATTAGTAGGACCATTTCTCAGTGACAGTAGCTAGCTACCTACCTCATTAAGAGTTTAACACTGTGATTTGTTACAACAATGATTAAAACACTCAAAAGGGACAATTAAGTCCCAACTGAGATGTAGAGGCAAGCATCAGTGTTTGTTATCCTGAGCTGAAATTTCATCATCTAAGAACCCCCCATTACATTAAGCCTTCAACTGTGAATCCTTCCCTAATACAAAAATGTGGAAGAAAAGAATATCAATTTCATTCCTAATAGATGAGCTGCTAGGATGAGCATGACATCAGTGAATTCTACTTCTTTAAAAGTACCCTCAGATTGGAGTCTATTTTTAAATTACAAAATTATTTAAATACAATATTAAAAACATACACCAAAGAAAACTAAGTTCAGACTAGAGCAGTCATTCAGAAATGAAATAATTAGAAACCAAAATTGAAACCCTACCTGCCCACCCCTTCCAGAAAGTAGGCAGGTATCAGGAGGTAAGCTCCAGAAGGGGAGGTAACGAGGGGAAATGAAAGCGAACAAAAACCAAGATACACAGGAGTTGAACGTATGGCAACAGTGACAAGAATGTACCCAACAGTTCTACTCCTTAGCAGCACAAGGAGTGCCAGAGACAGAAAGGAAACAGAGGAGCAGTTCGGTGGCAGTTGTCCCAGCTTTTTTCAAGTTGCAAGGCCTCACTGCAGAATTCAATTCCACAATGAGTCCCCAGATCCTGAATGTCTGCAAGGTTCCATAAAAGAAGGCTCAAAACAAATCAAGCATTTTAAAATTAAGAACCTATATAGTTAAATAGCAAACTAAAAGAGAGATCTGGTTTTTGACTAGGAAAGATGTGTCGAGCTTTTCAGTTATTTGAGCATTTAAGAACGTTAACGAGATGCTCTGCAACTGAGAAGATAGACACTTTGGCGGCAATGCCAGATGCACCTCTGGAAATTAGATCACGGTCACAATTTTCCATTTTAAACGCTAAAGCATTAATATGCAGAAAAAATTCTTAACGCTGTTGGTCTGAAAGTCAAAATACCACCACTAACCAGATTCATAACTAAAAATCAACAAGTGTTAGGTCTAGGATTTTGGAGTGATTTGAGTATACCCTACTCCCAACATCAAATGTTTATCTTGGAAAGGGCTAATGAATGAGTAAAAAAGATCCAGTTCTTAAAAATGACCCAAAATCCCAAGAGAAACGATATAATATATACACACATATATGTATGTACAAATACATCATACATACATACATACATACGTACATATATATATATGTATGAACAAGGACATTTGGGTTTAAGGTTAGTTGTCAACTTTTCCAAGGACATCTTTTTTATTTAAACCACAGAGCGAAATCTGTACTTATTTCAAAACCACCTCCGCGATCTAACACTGTTAGAAATGAATGAATTACCCAGTTTTGTGTTCAATTTGTTCCCTGTCACATCACTTGGTTCTTAGCTACTAACCTTTCCTGTTACTCTTGGTTTTGTGGGTTTGCTCGCCTGTGGGGGTTTGGGCCTGCTGACCCTGCGCACCTGAAGAGGCTGCCGGCTGTGCCGCTTTCTGCTTTCACAGTGTCCAATCAAATGTGTGGTCATATTGGTGGCTCAGAGTCCTGAAAAGAATGCGGAATAGCTGCCTCAGATACGTGTAGGCTTCCTCAAAGCGCAGCCCAGGACAACAGTTTAAGTACATGGCAAATTCTGCAGGAATTTACATAAAACTTCAACAGGAGTGGACATCTTTTCACTTATCTTTTCAAGTTTTGCTTTTTTTGTTCAGCCTTTAGGCCTTGGCAGGGCAGGCTGGTTCTATTCAAAGGTATCAAAATATATCCTAATGATTCCATGTCATCTCGACGACTCGGTTCAATATCAAGATGAGCGCCGATGCTAGCACAGCAGGCAGTGCTGGGGAGATTTTTATCTTCTCTGTACCGTATGTGTTGCCTTGTCCTGTTGTCTCTCTACTTTCTGGCCAAATCGAAATCAATAAGGAACAACTTATTACAGTGAATTAGGCAGTTATCTGGTTTCACGTCTCGGTGTATTAAAATCCTTTGCATGCACACACTCAATTCTACTGATCATCTCGTCAGCTAACATACGTAGAGCTGTCGCTGTGAACCTTCTTGAACAGAAAGTGAAGAGGTCTTCGAGGCTGGGTCTGAGAAGACCCACAGTCTTTTTCTGGACCACACCACCGTATGTGGGGGACGCCAGCCCCACCTTGAAGAACCTTAGGGAGTGGACTCTCGTACAGCAACTGGGGATGCCGGCCTTCTGAGATTCTAGCTTCACTGGCACTTCCCCGCCGCTGGTAATGTTGATGGGCAGGTAAACGTCCCCGAAGGAGCCAGACCCCATCTTCCATAGCCGTTTATATTTCCCTCCGACAATGACTTCGGCCTTGGAGCCGCAGCTACCCGCCATCCTGAGGGGCTAAGATGGAGGCTGGGGCCAAGCCCCAGCACTTCTGAGCGGCGGACAGAGGACGCTGAGGAGGGCAGCAGGAAACGGAAAGCGCTGGCTCTTTCGAGGCGTTACAGGCCCCAGAAACGGTCAAGGGGAACCTGATGACCGCCGCTCAGTCAGGCTTCTTTCTGCCAGGCCGCAGCTGACGAGCGGGGTCTCGCAGTTACCAGGCTGGGCCGCTGGTTTCTGGGCGGCCGCTGCGCCCTCGCTTTCACGGCTACGTCGCGGGCTGGAAAAGGGGCTGCGGCGGTTTAGGGCGGCGATACCATCACTGCCGCCGGCTCCCGCTGGAGGGCCTCCTGTCACTCCGCCGACGCAGCCATCTTGTCACTTGTAACACAAAATGCCCCCAGTCCGTTCCCCGGAGCCGCTTTTTCACGGCGCAGAGCATTCTGGGAAAGGGACTATTTTTCAATGTTTTCTATGCTATTTAACCTTCTTGTGGGCCTTCTTCTAAAACTAAAACTAGGGGCCCCTCGGGGGCTCACTTGGTAAGGGTCTGGCTTCAGCTCAGGTCATGATCTCCCAGTAAGTGGGTTCGAGCCCCATATCAGGCGCTGTGTTGAAGATTCTTGGAGCCTGGAGCCTGCTTCAGATTCTGTGTCTCGTTCTCTCTCTGCCCCTGCCCCTTTCTCTCTCTCTCTCTCTCTCTCTCTCTCTCTCTCTCTCTCTCTCTCTCTCTCTCTCTCTTTCTCTCGGTCTGACTCTAAGATGAATAAACATTAAAAAATTTTTAATAAAAAAAAAAACTAAAACTTTACCACAGCATTAGGAATGCTATTATAACCAATAGAGAACCTGGATACAGATAGGCAGAGAGCTAAAAACTTTTCTAGCATGCTCCGTAGTAAAGACACTTAGACAAAATAAGAGTAATATTAATAACACCTATGTTTCTTTCTGGAAATGGTGAGAAAGATTTAATACAACCTAAGAAGAGAAAGAACGGAACATTGAATGAAAATTAACAAACATCTTCAGCTTGGAACAGTCCTAAGTGTTTACTATAAGAAACTAAAAACCAAGAATCTTCTATGCTTTTAAAAATGTAACATTGGCACACCTAAATATCATTTAAACTCTTCTGGAAGAAGAGACTTTGCAACATATGAGCATTTATAAACCTGAGACACGAGAGAATATAAAACCTGAATTTTTAGTTGTGGTTTTTCTGAATGGAACTAGGTTCACTCCAGGTGAAGAAACATAAGAAGGCCGTCTCAAAAGTGTTCTACATTTATTTAAGCAACTATCTCCCTCTTAAGAAAAATATTTTACAGCTCTAATAGGGCAGCGAGAAGAAATCATGCAAGTTATAATGCTTTCTAGTGTAACAAAAGCCTGGAGACCCAGAGAAGGACAACATATGCTAAAAAAACTATTTAACCTGACAACATTTAGGAAGCACTGAAGGAACAGGAACTTTCTGGGTCCTTCAAGTACTGTAACAAGAGCTCCATGTATCATCTGCAGCCAATGCCAACCACAGTACGTATCCTAGAAAAATATGGCAGATTCTGAGGAGAAACCACATGTTAACCCTCAAAACTAGAGGTAGAGTTGGCAGGGGTGCTGGGAAATGGGCAGGTATGCCTACATGGAGAAAAATATAAGTAAATATATAATTCTCCTGTCACTGGCTCACAGAACCAAAAATAATTTCCTGCCTCATAGTTCCTTGTTAGTGGACTGCACAGCTCCTTGAAGATTAATATTAATCATGTCCTCAATTTATAAATTAAAAGAAATTAATGAATTTGTTTCAGAATTTCTAGGAAAATTTTCTGGATTTCTTAGCTCTCAGATATCATCTATTGCCATCTTTCTTTCAGCCCCTAAATAAAGCATGTTATGCATTAAATGAGTAACGAGAAAAGCTCCCTCCTGCATTCCTAGCACCATGCTATGACTGAGTACAACTTTGCAAGATACAGTAGACTCAGAGATCCTTACAAATCCAAAAGCATGTCAATGTCTCCAGCTATATGAGTGATCAGTGATGACATTAAGAAGAAAAATTGCTGAGAACCGACATTTTAGATATGTTCATAAGCACAGCATTAAACGACAAGGAAATGAAACTCTGATATCCTTAGCAAACAGAGGCAAGAACAGTTAGACTCAGATTTTATTCTTGTGATGGTACAACCTCTGAGATGTAACATTTTCAAAGGTTTTGTTTACCACTGTTGACTATGGGAGATTCTAAAAAGTGCAGGCATCAAAACAAGCTAAATGGCATAATATCAACTCCATCATCTGTAGCCATTTGGATTTCAATTTTCACCAAAGGTTATTTCATTCTCCCCAACCCCACTCACCCCCCCACAACAGACCTAATACTATCACCTCCATAGCTCTTTCTTTGCTCTTTAATGTAATAAGTTGTTTCCAGAATATTTTGCATGACTAGAAGAAAGGATTGAATAAAATATTATACTTTACAAATCTCACTTGGCAAAAAATGTGCATATAAATCAACATTTCTGTTGAAAGCTCCCAAATCCTTTTTAGTATCCCACTGAATTCACTCAGTGTCCCACATATGAGCGCATTCAGAGGAATAATGCATTTGGAAAGTGCCTCACTTGATATTAATGGTTAAAAAAGCAATTCAACAAGATGATCCCGGCTTTAAGCTTCACATCAGCCTTCAAGATAGAGGTGAGGTTCAGTCATACCATTTTGTCCTAAAGCTGCCTAAGAGAGAAAGGCCTCTGGCCATGTAAGTGATGCCATTCAACTCAAAAAAGGACTCTACACACACACACACACACACACACACACACACACACACACACACACTCATATATATCCTAAGAAGATGGTGTGGTAAAATGAATAGAACTTGGACAGGCTTTGTAATAGGGCAGAACTAAATTTGAATCCAAGCTCTTCACCTTGATTAAACAATTCAAACTTGTCGAATTTCAAGTCCTTTCTTCAGAAAATAGAAGTAATAATATCTATCTCTTGGAGTTTTGTGAGAATTAATAAGGTATTATGTGTACATGAACTTGACACATAGTAAGCTCACATCCAGTGATGTTCTTCACATCTTTCATCCTTTCCATTTCCCAGCTATAATAGGCTGGCAAGGAAAAATACAAGAACCCTAATTCAAGTAATGGTTCTAAATTATATCCAGTCTTTTAAGCGGTGTTCCTTCTATCCAGAAAAAAATGTCACACATGTTCCTGAAACTCTAGTATTATTTGTTTCTTACAGAAAGGGTGGGTAGTAAAATCTAGATCTAAATTGTCTGACTGTCAGCCCATCAGACACATAGAGTCCAAAAGAATATATAAAGCGATGCATTTCCTCAGAGTTTACTTCTGACTGGGTAGGACTTTAGTTCTTAACCCTTAATGCATCTACATAGTCACCTCCTAGAGACAGCAGAGAAATCTCTCCTACCCCAACTTTATCTTGCCCAGGATTCCTTGGAAACAAAGAATTTACTCTTTCATTCTGTGCTTTTAGAATGTTCTTTTTTTGTGTGCTGGTAATCATATCTTCACCAAATGCTGTCTAGAAGGTTTCTGGGCAGAGCATTCTGGGACGTGGAGGAGAGGAGGGGGAGGGGAATTCACAGACGTCTTCATTTAAGATGCAATAGCTTCGTAATGATGAACACTTTCACCCTGCCCAGAAAATCCTGTGGGCACCTCCAAAGTGTTCTTTAAAAAAAACATTAAATATTTATTTATTTTTGAGAGAGAGAGTGAGAGAAAGAGAGCATGTGCCTGGGAGAGGTAGAGAGAGAGAGAGAGAGAATCCCAAGCAGGCTCTGAACTGTCAGCACAGAGTCTGATACAAGGCTCCATCTCATGAACTGTGAGATCATGACCTGAGCCGATATCAACAGTCAGACGCTTAACCACCAGACCTACCCAGGCACCCCTCTCCAAAGTATTCTTATGTGTTTTTCCACTAATGAGAAAAGAAGAAGGCCTGTCTGGAAAGGTCTCATTCATTCGTCACAAGCCAGTATCTCTCACTGACCTTACTTGTGTGTGAAAAGATACTAAGGTTTCTCCGTATGTACTTTGCCTTCACCATTCAGTCTCTAGACCCATAGCCAGTCTTCATGACCAACGACTTAGGCATCACTCTCCACCAACAGCGCTCTCCATCATATCTATAAACATCAGAGGTCACTCTGCTTCCATTATACCATTTACAATCCCCAGCCAGACACTGCTGGCTCCAGATCAAGTTCTTTACAACGGGCACACTTCCTCCTTAATTTGGAATGGTAAAAACAATTTCCCCACATACCTGAGGAGAAGAATCACTGAAGTTACCGGTCCTCACCTTCAAGCATCATTCTCCCACTGTACATCTGTCCCCACACTTAGAGACAGTGGAGGGGACTCTTCTTGACTTTGGGACGTAGGTAAAAGTCCTGAAAATAGCACATGCTCTCCCTCCCAGCTCCCAGATAAACAGGAGAGCATTCTGAGCCCTGGCTTGGTCCAACTTTATAAACTCAAAGGTGTCCTAACTGGCCTTTCATTAGACTGAATGTTGGGTTCAAATAGTGTTGAGTACCATCTATTAAGTACCCTGGGTTGCTGATGCCTCTGCGGGTGACAAGGGACTAGGCCTAAACTTTTTAATCTCAAACAACTGAACCACCTGCAGTGGTAAACAGCTCTCAAAATTTCATCCTTGATCAGAATGGACCCAAGAGAAAGATCTTTAAATTGTTATGATTTTTTTCCCTGGGCTTGTATAATGTGTGCCTGGGGGAGTGGGAAAGGATAAACAGTCCGTTGCCAACAGTATATCACCAAGTTTCAGATGTCTAGTCCTCAAAGAAACAAACAAACAAGTCATTGTCAATTAATTCTAGAGGTTTGTTGATTGAATGATTTCTAGATGTGCTGTCTTCAGGGAAAGATCCAGCAGTTTCATTTTGTCACCACATTCCTTCCATCAGAGGCAGAATGACCCTAAGTCCCCCCAGTGCATCTTTCCACCCCAACTGGCTCAAGTTATCATGCACTATCCTGGATCCTAGAAGGGACTGTTTTCAAATACTCCCATACCCTATCTATACTACACTCAGCAACTTTATAGGATACTTCATTTCTGGAGCAGAACCCTCCTGATCCTGGAAAAGCCATGTACCTTCCCTGCTACAGGGCTCACTTTTCCCCCTTTGTCCACTGCCCATGACCCCAAAGTTTCTCATTGAGGATTTTGCCCACCCCATTCCCACAGGGGCAGTGGTGAGAAGTCTTGCCTGACAAAAATTCTCAGCAGAATGTGAGCATCTCTTCAGAGCTTATTTTGTCTTCCTCAGTCAGGAGTCTGATAACACTCAGTTCTCCAATGTGAACCTGAGAACAGGGACTCCTTTTCCAATGGTCTGAAGCATTCAGAATCTGCAGCATAGTACACTGAGCCACGTTTGCCCATTTATTTAATATTATTAAACTTTCTTAGAGAACCTGTCTCCTTCCGTCATCCTAGCACATTTTATGTCCAATGCTAGGAAGTGCGAGGAAAAAGAGGAAAACCATGCCCTTCTACTCACAAACACACGAAATCTTGTACACAACTTGAAGACACACACTCACTGCCTGCGTAGTTTGCTAGGGCTGCCATAAGGAAGTACGACAAGCTGAGTGGCTTCAGCAATGGATATTTATTGTCTCACAGTTCTGGAAGCTAGAAATCCAAAATCAGCGCGTCAGCAGTTTGGGTTCCTCCTGAGGGCGGTGAGGGGAGGGATCTTCCCGTGGCTTGCAAATGGCCGTCTTCGCTCAGTGCCTGTTCACATTGTTTCTCCTCTATCCCCATCTATCTCTAGGTCCAAATTTCCCTTTTTACAGGGATACCCATCATTTTGGGTTAGGACACACCATTGGTTACCTCTGTAAAGACCCTAGATATGTTTCGGGCAGGGTTGGGGCTCACACAATTCAACCCACAAACACTGCCCATTCATAGACTCTGTTCAAGAATGCCCAGACTACAGGGCACCTGGGTGGCTCAGTCGGTTAAGCTTTTTACTTCAGCTCAGGTCATGACCTCACGGTTTGTGCGTTTGAGCCCCGCGTTGGGCTCTGTGCTGACAGCCAGCTCAGAGCCTGGAGCCTGCTTCGGATTCTGTGTCTCCCTCTCTCTCTGACCCTCCCCTGGTCATGCCGTCTCTCTCTCCTTTCTCTCTCTCTCTCTCTCCCCCCCCCATCCCCCTCTCTCAGAGATAAATAAAACATTAAAAAAGATTAAAAAAAAAAAGAAGAATTCCCAGACTAAAGCATCATCCTGGTATAAGACTAAGACTTTAGTGGCAATTAGAAAACAATTCTTTCGGGGCACCTGGGTGTCTCAGTCAGTTAAGCTTCCAACTTTGGTTCAGGTCATGATCTTGCGGTTCATGGGTTCGAGCCCTGTGTCGGGCTCTGTGCTGACAGCTAGCTCAGAGCCTGGAGACTGCTTTGGATTCTGTGTCTCCCTCTCTCTCTGACCCTCCCCTGCTCACACTGTCTCTCTCTCTCAGAAATAAATAAAACATTTAAAAATTTAAAAAAAGAAAAGAATTCTTTCTAGTTCTTATGTTGAGACTCAGTCAACAGCAAAAACTATACTCCCAACCATGTATTTAGTGATAACATCAATTAAATAGCATCTATAAATATTTTTTTATTCCAAGTTTCTGTATTCATTGTGAACCCTTTCCGGCATCTTAAAGCTCAACTTTTAAATAGGTGGTTTAAAAAGGCCCTTGGCGTTTTTCAATTAATTTTTTTCATAATGGACATAATTACGGGATTTTTTTGGTTGAAATTTATTAACTAATGAATTAACAATATGTGCTGAATAAGTTGCCAGCATGATTAAAGTTGCATAGGAAATGAGTTTTCCATTTGCCAGTTTTCTGTTTTGTATTGCCTGGGCAATTACCAACATGTTTTGTACTCCATAAGACCAAGAAATTATCATCCACATACGTAACTAGTTTAACTCAGGGCTCTGAAAAGTTCTTTAAAAGTTATTTGAAACTGGGGTGACTGGGTGGCTCAGTCAGTTAAACCTCTGACTTGATTTCAGCTGAGGTCATGATCTCATAGTTTGTGAGCTCAAGGCCTGCTTGGGATTCTCTCTCTCTCCCTCTCTCTCTCTGCCCCTCCCCTGCTTTCACTCACTCACTCTCTCTCTCAAAATACATAAGCCTTAAAAACAGTTATTAGGAACTTTTAAAGAAATGTTTGATGAAATTTTAAAAATGTCACCTATTTCAGAAGTTCGTTCTTTGAAAAAATAACACTTCTTCCTTTGTCCTTTGGACAAAGGGCACCATAAGACAAATTAAGCCAGACAGACAAGAAGACTTTTAGGAGTATTGGTTTTACTCAGATTTGAAATTTTAGAAGCACACGTGCCCCTTAGGCTGAGATTCTACTTCAAAAACTAAGATCACTTTTTGCTTTGAGCTTTTAAGTTTTGTTAAAGCCTAAATCCTATTTCCCACATCTCCAAATCCCTGGCTTAGAATGACACTATGTTTCCATAAGGGTCTAAATACTTTTTTATTTTCCCATGCAAACGCAAAAGAATTCTAGAAATTCCCTCAAATGAAAACCCATTGAGAAGAATCAATGCTGAGAACCAATATGAGTTCTTTCTTCTCTCATATTTAGGTTAAGACCCTGACGCACTGAGTGACCAAAGTTCTCAGGGTGAGGTCATCTGAACCTCAGATACTTGAATCAGGCCAATTCCAGAGGGTATGGAAAGGGGAAGTAGACAGAAAACCGAGGAGAATGAGCCATAATAACTGAGACAGCTTGTTAACATCTAATATCACTCTGGGGTATAGGTAGTTAATACCATTCTATACTAACTTGATTGGACTTAGTATCTATTTTCAGAAATGTGCCCCAGATGATCTACCAGCCTATTTATCTGTTCTCAAACTATTCAGTCTGAACGTTCTATAGGATTGACCCCTTTGAACTCACAGCAGGCACAGCTATGCGTGACATATCAGCTATAAGTCTAAGAAACTGACAGTCTAGCTCACCTGGGTCCTAAGAGCAACCCTCATTTCTATTCCTACATCTTTCTCTTTGGGTTCCCCAACCCAGGCAACAACTTCTGTTTTGCCTGGGTTAACCCAATGAACACAGTTACTAGCATTTTGATGGTTTGGGATTTGTGAACTAATATGCATCTCAGTTTCTCTTTCTGGGAAATTATGGATGATGCATCAGTATTTAACAGCTCTATAAGCAATTTAAACACCTAAGTTTGTTAGTTGGTGGGTAGACCCAGTCTCAGAGGAGATTTTTACATAGAATGGCTGGTAGTAAGAAGATGCCTCCTTTTGGATCATGGCTCAGATGGTTGTGAGTTTCCACTTTAGTTTCTGATTTAGTGGAAGCTGGGAAAGGAAATCTGATCTCAGAGCATTTGCTAAATGAGCAGGTGATTTTCAGTTCTTTGACTGGGTTCTGTTCTCCCATGTTTTTCCTCAAGTCAGTTATTGGACATTAGGGAGGTTTCTCATTGTCCCACATATTAGTCAGAATTCTCTGGAGAAACAAAACCAGTAGTGGATATATAGAAAGAGATTTATTTTAAGGTATTGGCTCACATGAATATGAGGTGGAGAAATTCCACTTCTTCGGTTCACGCTGGAGCCCCAGCAAGGCCAGTGGTGTAGTTTTAAATCCTAAGAGTTGAACAGCTGATGGTGTGGGCTCCCGTCTGGGTCTGAAAACCTGAATGCTAGGGAGCTGAGGGCAAAAGAAGATTAATGTCCAGATAAACAGGCAGAACTAATTCAGCTTTCCTCTACCTTTTTGTCTCATGCAGGCCCTCAACAGATTGGATGAGGCCCACTCACATTGGGGAGGGCCATCTGCTTTACTCAGCCCACCAATCCCAATGTTAATTTATTCCAGAAGCACCCTCATAGAAACCCAGAAATAATGCTTAACTAGATATCTGGGCATACCATGTTCCAAGAAAGTTTACACATAAAATTAACCATCAAAGGCTGTGTCCCCAGGGATTCCCACATGAAAAACAGGAGCTTACTTTCCATTGATTTGCTTCCTTTTAAGTTACAGAAATGGGGGTTTCTTTTTCACTGACACACCAGCTCATGTATTTCTTGGTAAACCAACAATTAGCAACACTGGGACCAGAACATATTTGCAGCCAGCGGTACTGCTTCATACAGATTCAATTTGCTATTTTCAAATGGTATGTGCAGCACATTAACTTAATGCTTGCTTTCATTCCTTTATCTTGTAAAGGGAGATAATAGATCAGAACATTGAAAATCCCCAATTCACTCAGGTTAACTTGACCTAGAATTATATTCTTGATGAAGGCATGAGGTGGAATACCAACATGAGAAATGGAATAGAACAGACAAAATGAGAAGTCATACTCTTTCAAGCTGGAAAAAAAAAGAGATAATTGTCTTTCCACAATTACACATAATTATACCACACTATATTGTGTATAATATTGGAAACACATTTCTTTTTTTTAAGTTTTTATTTTTTTTAATCTTTTTTTATTTTTTAAATTTTTTTTACAAATAGTTTATTATCAAATTAGTTTCCACATAACACTCAGTGCTCATCCCCACAAGTGTCCTCCTCCATGCCCATCCCATGGAGGGATCACATCCATCAGTCCTCAGTTTTTGTCAGCGTTCAAGAGTCTCTCATGGTTTGCCTCTCTCCCTTTCCCCCACCATTTCCGCCCTTCTTCTCCCCCTTGGTCCTCCGTCAGGTTCCTCCTAATCCTCCTATACGTGCACACATATGATATTTGTCTTTCTCTGCCTGACTTATTTCGCTCAGCATAACACTCTCAAGGTCCATCCATGTTGCTACACACGGCCAGATTTCATTGTTTCTCATTGCCATGTAGTATTCCATGGTATAGATAAACCACATCTTCTTGATCCATTCATCTGTTGATGGACACTTAGGCTCTTTCCAGGTTTTAGCTATTGTGGAGAGTGCTGCTATGAACATTGGGGTACGTGTGCTCCTATGCCTCAGCATTTCTGTATCCCTTGGGTAAATTCCTAGCAGTGCTATTGCTGGGCCATAGGGGAGGTCTATTGTTAGTTTCCTGAGGAATCTCCACACTGTTTTCCAGAGGGGCTGCTCAGTTTACATTCCCACCAACAGTGTAGGAGGGTGCCCGTTTCTCCACATCCTCGCCAGCATCTAGAGTTCTCGAATTTGCTCATTTTAGCCACTCTGAGTGGCATGAGGTGGCATCTCAGTGTGGTTTTGATTTGCATTTCCCTGATGAGGAGGGATGCTGAGCATCATGGAAACACATTTCAATTAGTTCACCAACACTTAAATTCTCTAAACAATATGTTTTATAAAAATGTTACTATATTCAGTTTGGAACACATCTTTTCTCCTTCTTGTTCCCCTCCCTTAATTTTATTTATTTCTTTTTGTGCTCTCCTAGTAAAGGTTTAGTGGTATGAAAATAGAAGGTATTCATAAGATTGCAGTAAATCATTCTCTCCTTACATATCTTACATTATGGTCTATGAATTAAAACAAAAATTTAAGCGCCAGATTAAATCAGTAACACTCTAAAGGAATCTGAGTAACATTTAAATTTTTATGGGGAGAAGACAACATTAAATACAGTGGTTTATAATAACTGGAAGAACTACTGCTTATGAAATGGTTTTCTCATTAGAGAGTAATTTGTATTAATTGTAAAACATACTATGTTTAATTATGTGTACTTTTCATATAAAATCCATCTATTAAAATGTACTTACAATGTAAATCATCTTATAAATGACTTGTTTTACTTAGTATTTTTTCTTATAATTAATAGCTTTGTACAAATTTTAAAAATTGCTCCCCACAATGGCTAATTTCTAAATCTACCAGTAAAAAAAATGAAAATCTTCTTTCCTTTGTATTACTATGATCTTCAAAATACAGAGCTACACTGACAACATTATTAATTAAAAAAATAGCTCATTGTTTCATTTTGAATGTCTTTGATTATAAGTTGGAAAATTTATTTGTTGTTACCAATTTAATGGCTGTTTCCTTTACATTTGTTCTCACTTGGGGTATTCATTCACCTTGTTTTCAGTGGCATGGAAGAGCTCTTTACGTATTAATAGTATTAACCCTTTATCTTTCATAAATGTTATAAAATTTTTTCTCTCAGTTTATCATTTGTCATTATATTTTTAAAGTGTTTTTAATGTCCTAAAGGTTTAAATTTTCATGACATTAAATTTATTTATTGTACCTTGCTATTTCTACCTTTAGTGTCTGTCTGAATAGGGACTTCTCTACCTTAAATCTATATAAATATTCATCAACATTTTCTGCAGCCTTTATGGTTTTAATTTTTATATTTACATCTTTAATTCATCTGGAATTTATTTAGATTTAAATGTGAACTAAGAAGCTACCTGCTCTTCTGCTCTCCACCCCCCCCAAAAGTTAGTCAATTGGTCAAGAATTTATTAAATAATTCATACTTTCAACATAGATTTAAGCCTCTTCATCACTCTCCTTTATTTAAAACAAATCTTCTATACATAGATCCTTCCTTAAGATCATTCTGCAACTTTAATTGTTTCTGATTTTTTAATCCATTGTTATGTGATTGAGATTACATTATATTTTTGGTTTATGTATTAGGAAAGGAGACTGACAGTTCCACAAAAGCAAACCTTCCTTTCAATAGCTAATCAGATCACGTATGTCTTTCAATAAAATATTTTAGCTTTCTTACACAGCTAGTTGGATAAACATTTTATATTTTTAGCAGCTATTCAGAATTAAATCACTTTTCTCCTTTTATTTTCTATTCTATCGTTGTTGCTATGAGAAAGTATATTTTGTTTGTTTCTTTTTTGTTCATTTGTTTGCTTGTTTTTTTGTCTACTATACTCCTCAGGATTCTTAGCATAGAAGAAAGGACTGGCGGTATTAAAAGAATTCAGAAATACCATTTTTTTAAAGTTATGTATTTATTTTGAGAGAAAGAGAAAGAGAGGACAAGCAGGGGAGGGACAGAGACAAAGGGAGAGAAAGAATTCCAAGCCAGTTCCACACTCTCAGTGTGGGGTGGGACTGGGGGATTCAAAGTCACTAACCCATGAGATCATCACCTGAGCTGATATCAAGAGTTGGACGCTTAATCAACTGAGGCACCCAGGCAACCCCAGAATTACTTTTCGTTACTATGGTTTGATGTTTACAGTGATTGAAAGAAATATCGAATCTCTATTAGAGATTAGTGAAAATAAGGGTGAAATTGTTTTTCCATCCAAGTTGATGACCCCAGGCTGTCCTTGGAGTTTTTTGTCAGGCCAGATGAAGATGAGAGAACATGACCTTAACAACTGTTTGCCTGGAATACAATTTTTATTCCTTTATTTTTCAGTCTTTCTAAGCCATTTCATTTTAGATAGCTCATGTATACATCACTCATAGACTTTAACCCCGACAGAGTCACTCACAATTATGAGTATTGAACTACTCAAGATTGGTCTCTGCAATCTTATTTTTCTGTGATTATTTTTCATACTTTGATTTTATTTTGTTTTGCAACTTGTTGCATTTTTTGCCTCATTTAAAAAATAAATTTAGAAGGGGCGCCTGGGTGGCTTAGTCGGTTAAGCGTCCGACTTTCGCTTGGGTCATGATCTCGCGGTTCGTGGGTTCGAGCCCCGCATCGGGCTCTGTGCTGACTGCCAGCTCAGAGCCTGGAGCCTGTTTCAGTCTGTGACTCCCTCTCTCTCTGACCCTCCCCTGCTCGCACTGTCTCTCTCTCTCTCTCTCCTAGAAATAAAGCATTAAAAAAAAAAATTTAAAAAATAAAATAAAATATAATAAATTTAGAAGTTTTATATAACCAATTTCTATCTTTCCAGAGTTTTAAAATACATTTGAGCTTACACTTTTCTGTCATCATTACCTTCAACGTAACTTAAACCTAACAACAAACATAAAGGCAGGCATAATTGAAAGGATGTTTATTTGTCTCTCTTCCACCCCATGCTACTTATTTACTCACAATGAGCAGAAAGGAGAAAAGGAGGGGTGGGAGAAGTCCTATTACCTATCACCTTGGATCTTGGTTTTCACTGAGAGATAGTGAACATGCAGCCAATAGGACAAGCCAGAGCAGTTTTCCTACACTTCTTTGCAGATGACATGCAGGGATGCCCCTTATAGAATTCTGAGTAAGAAGCAGTCCATGAAAACGATTTCTTTTTTATTTAGCTTGCTTAAGTTGCCCTGCCATTATCTAACTATAGTCTGATAACATGGGCATGGCCAGGAGCCTGGCTACAGTAGCAGTATTTTACCCAGTGTGAGTGTACATTTTTCTCTCCACTTGGGCTTCCTCACCTATTTTCTCTGTATTTTAGGGCTCCTGGCTTGAAATACAAACTTTACCTATATTAATATATCCCCTCCCCTGCCATGCGCCATATCAGCACCAACTTACTAGCTAATGATGTTGTCATCATCTTGATCAGCTGACAAACATGTGTAAGCATATATATGTTTATATCTATGTAAATACACACATCAATACAAACAACTTCTATTTCAGTATGTGTATTTCAAAGACAGTATAGAAATGTAATTAAGAGCATGGAACTGGGAGCCAAATCTTCTAGGTTCAAATCCCAGTTATTTACTGACTAAAAATTTGAACAAGATTCTTAACTTCCCAGGGCACCTGGGCATCTCAGTGGGTTGAGTGTCCACCTTTGGCTCAGGTCATGATCTCACAGTTGGTGAGTTTAAGCTCCACAACAGGCTCACTGCTGTCAGAGCAGAGCCCACTTTAGATCCTCTGGCTCCCTCTCTCTGCCTCTCCTCTGCTTCCGCTCTCTCAAAAATAAATAAAACATTTTTTAAAAACTTACAAAAAAGATTTTTAACTTCCCTATGCTTTAGTTTCTCTGTAAAATGAGAATAAATAATGATATCACCTACTTCATAGGGTTATTGCAAAGATTACTTGATGACCCATGAAAAGTGTTTAAAATAGTGCATAGCACATAGTAGGTATTCAGTAAATGTTAGTTATTACATACTGTGCACATAAAACAAGCAATGTTCATAGCACTCTAGAGATGGGGTTAGTCATTACAAGGTGCTGAGGCTAGAAAATGGGAGCTTCCAACAAGTTGAGGTTTTCCCCAAAAGTCCTTTTGACCTCATAAGGTGTTGATTGTCTTTGACCCTACCCAGTTTGTGACACCAGATGAGGGGAACTTGGGGAATTGTATAATCCCAAGAATGCACTGATGCCAGAGTTCTTTCTACCCAACTCCCTTCTCACAGTGCTTGGTTTGTGAAATGAGGCTAGTCCACTGCATTATAGAAACTGTAGCCTTCACACTTCCTGTGCTGTATTTCTCAGGGGGTGAGGGTTGCAGTGGGATTGAGATCTCTGAAACAATCTGGGGGCAGGTTTGGGAGAACATTATTTCCAGAATAAAATACTGAATTTTTTTTCCTCAGCCCAGTTCCATTTGCTTTAGACTTAATACATTTCTTTGCAGTTTATTATAATCGTTTTTAAGTTTCAGGCTTTGGTTGTATTGCATTCCTCTTTTTTCTTTCTTTTTTTTTTTTTTTTTTGGTCTGTTGTCATAAGCAATTCAAAATTCAATTGGAAGCTGTTAGACAGTTGTCATTGGAGACTCCGCTACCATCTCTTCTATTGTTTAATTGTTATTAAAGTCCTGAATAACATGTATGATTCTGAAATAAACAGTAACAAGTGATTTAGTGGTATTTGTTTTTCTGCCTAGAGTCTGAATGGTTGATTCTTTGAAAAATAAGCCAAGTGGTAGTTTGTCTTTCAGGAGAGAAAATTTTTCACAATCAAGCCCTAGTTTTCTACTCATTTGTAGTCTACAGTTTTGATTGGGAAGTCTGAAAAACTCTGTATAATGGAAACATTTTAAATTACTCTGCGTTATCAAGCAAGAGCCATCATTTCTCATCTTATCAGCCAAACAGACCTGTTCTCAGGAGGTTGCTTGATATTAGATCTCAGGAAATACTCAATTTTCTTCTCTGTGATTGAATGCAACTATGCCATCAGCGATTGTGATTCAGAGCCCCACCAGAGGGAAATTCAGGAGGTTGTGTTTCCACAGCATGGTGATCCGGGACAAATATTTGATACTTCTATCCTTGGACTTTGAGAATGCTATTGTCATGCATGTTGACTTTGAACCCAACAACTATTTTCCTACCCCTTTTTCTAGGCTGGCAGAGCCTGCTTCTCATCAGAGAGGTTGAAAATGTCAGATGCTGACTTTGTCATCCTCCCCTGAAGCTAGGGGGAGCCTTGGAACCCAGTTCTGAGAAGTGAGAAATAATGGGAAGTCTAATGTGAAGAACAGTTTTCTTCTCTGATTAAGAAATCAGGGTGGGAATTGAGAGAGAAAGAGAGGACTTACTCCTCCTGATAAAAAGAGGCAAGGAGAACCCACCCTTCTCTTCCTGCTTTTGGATATTGGCATGAGGGGATATGATATTCGGAGCTGCAGTAGTCACCTTGTGACAAAAAGACGTCCCTGACAAGTCAGGGATGCCAGATTGGAAAGACAGGGAGCACTTACATCTTCAATAACTGTTGAGCTATTAAAACAACGCTGGGATGAGGTACCTCCAGATTTTCTACTGAATTAAAAATAAGCCCTTGAGAGAACTTATTACCTCTGGTTGCCAATATCCTGTTCTTTTCTACTTCTGGCCACACAGAACACAGCACTTCTCTGTCACCAAAGCATGGCCCTGTGACTTGAAATGAAATGAGACTGGAAGCATTGTGGACCATGTCAATTGCTTGACTCCCTGCTGCTCTTCCTTGCAGTGGTCATTAGGGGAGCACATACACTCCCTCCAGTGGAAGTGCCTAAGATCCAAGCAGCCTGGAGTAATGAGCCAATGCCTAAAAGCAGTTTCCTAAAAGCAGGAGAACTGCCTGGACTCTCAATCGCTTGAGCATGAGTGAGAAATAAACGTCTGTTGTCTTCAGCCACTGGTGGAATTTGTGTTGTTGCCACCACATAATATAGCTTGTGGTGCCTGATACGCTGTTAGTATAGCTGAAAGCATCCTAAATGATACAACATGTATAGTAATTTGAACTGCAAACAACCATTTCAGTAAAATGAGAGGGTAGCGTTCATGGTGAAATGAGTATCTACCATTTTTACCTGCTTAGTATCCAGCCTCCATCTTCTAGTAATAATTTTGCTTAAGGAACCACTGTATAAGCATGTCTTTCCCTGACCATGTCTTCCCAGCACTCACTTCTACTCACAGAAAGCTGCTCACTGCAAACTCCTAGGACTCTTTGCCAGAGAACTTATTTTCTAGTTGTAATAGCATATTCAATTCATACACAAGATAAGCCAGTAGTACCCAAAAGTTAATGTCCCAGATGCCCCAACAAATGTTATACGGTTAGAAAATATCCACCTTCATCATCTCTCAGTTGAGATAATTCTGATGTGTGTTCTAAACTGTCTCCCTATAGGATCAAAGTCCAGGTTCCCAGAGTGGGAGCTGCCTTGGTAACACATCTTTTATTGGCTTTTTCACTTCCCTGTCTCTCTTCTCCAGTGTCAAATAAACCTCCCTTGGATCAGCTCCCAAATAAACCACTTGTTCTTGAATCCTTGTCTCAGAGTCAGACTCGGGGAACCCAAACAAGACACTATCGCCCCCCAAGTAGACCCAATCTTTTTGGAACTGTCAATCAAGGTGCATTACCTGCTCTGTCTTTGATATTTGGAGCTCAAATGCAATCACACAAAGATTATCTTCACGGAGGCAGAGGCTTTTCAAAGGGTCTACTCATTAGTTCCTTCTTTATAGATTTCTGCAGCCTCTCTAATACCTGTCTTTTTTGAGCTAGATTTCTTAGTTTTTTTCCCCCAGTCCTAAGAGTTACTCCATATCTTTTCAATAAATTCATTTTGGGATGAGATAGGTAGAATTGGTTTCTGTGACCTGCAGTCAAAGAAATCAATGAATACAGATGACATATTAGGACTCTCAACTATAAAGATTTTGTGGTAAAAATGAATGAATTATACATAGTATAAGAGCACTAAATGCTATATATTTATTATTCGTAAAATAAAATCCATAGAAGTCACTTTAAAATGTCAATGTTTTCATGTTTCTTCACATTTTACTTGAAATAGTGTCTCTAGCTGATGAGAATGTCTTTCTAATATTGTAACATAATTCCCACAAATGGTTATTAATCTAGGAGAGCAAAATAAATTGATGGTCATGGTGGCTGCTATTGTTGTTTTGTTTTTATCTGGGGTGGCTACTAAGTTCCCATTATCTGGTGTAGAATCTTTAAGTAAGTGTTTTTAAGAGTAAACATTCTTGGGGCGCCTGGGTGGCTTAGTCGGTTAAGCGTCCGACTTTCGCTTGGGTCATGATCTTGCGGTTGGTGGGTTCGAGCCCCGCGTCGGGCTCTGTGCTGACTGCCAGCTCAGAGCCTGGAGCCTGTTTCAGTCTGTGACTCCCTCTCTCTCTGACCCTCCCCTGCTCACGCTCTCTGTCTCCTAGAAATAAATAAAAAAAAACATTAAAAAAAAAAAAAGAGTAAACATTCTTAAGAGATTTCCATGTGAAGAAATCCACAATGCTATAATTATAGAGAAATTTTATTTATGCTAATCTTACATACCTGAACATGAAAATTCATAGAGAAAAGCTATTTAAATATGATTTAAAGAGAAGTGCCTAATACCCAAATCTAGGACAAGTTGAGAAACAAACTAAATAATGAGAGTAATGGATTATAACCCAGAATATAAAATACATCTATTTGAGTCCTTGCTGATATAAATAATTGGATGAATGAATGAATGAATAAATAAATAAATAAATAAATAGGAGAGAATTCCAGTTAATAAATGTAGAAGGAGCAATCAGGAAATACAATCAGTTGGTGACATTATATTAATAATTATCTCAGTCATGGATAATTAATAGATGCTAAAATTAGCAGGTGAAAAGTATGATGAAAAACAGAATATTTACATAGTCTCAAATATCTCCCCACAAGATACTTAATCAGATATAAAGAGGGAAATAGTAAGGTTGTGTTGAAGAAACTTAGACCACTCTGCCTTATCCAAGTGATCCAAGTTAACATCACCAGTAATAAGCCAAAATGGCATTATGTTCCTCTTGATTTGATGTGGTGAGAAGGTGTAATAGTTAATTTTATAAGTCAACTTGAGTGGGCCATGAGGTGCCCAGGTATTTGGCTAAACGTTATTTAGGGTATATTTGGGAGGATGTTTCTGTATTAAATTAACACTTTAATTGGTAGACTCAGTAAACCAAATTATCCTCCCCAATGTGAGTGGGCCTCAACCAATCTGTAGAAGGCCTGAGTAGAATAAACTGGCTTAGAGAGAAAGAATCTTTTCTCTCTGCCATACTGTCTTCAAACTGGGACATCAGCCTTCTCCTGCCTTTAGGCTCATATTTAGACTGGAACCATACCATTGGCTCTCCTAGGTCTGGAGTCCTCACCCTCCATAACTGCATGAGCCAATTTTACACACACACACACACACACACACACACACACACACACACACACTATTGATTCTGTTTCTCTGCAGAACCTGACTAATACAGGTATTTTTGTACTGAGAATGGTTTTAGAGGAACAGAATTTTAAAGATGAGTTTTCTCATTTTATTCTTGACTGTCTGGAATTGGTTCTCTAGTCTGATTAGATTTAAAAATACTAATGGCTCCATGTCAAGTAGTAAAGGGAAACACTGATAGTCCATGGCATGATCTGGTAACAGAGATATAATATATTTGCATTGAATAATTCTAATCAACCACTTATAAGAAGTAGCTGGATGATAGGTGTATATGATACTTTCAAACATTTTTGGAGACCTAACAAATATAATGAGATTTGCTGGTTGCTCCTAAAGTTGCTAAACAAAGCAGTGGGGAAAAAAGGATGAGCTTGTGGATTCAAATTCCCAGTTCAGGCACCACATAAATGGCCCGAAATTTGCTATATATGCCTTGAAGGACGCTTATCTCCTATAGCTGCAGGAATGAAATTACTGAAAAGCAAAAGCAGAATTTCATCCTATGATTAACTGAATTCGAACACAAGTTGAATTCCCAGACTTACAGAGTATCTACTATTAAAGTAAGGGCATTGGTTGGAAAAGGATGGGATCCTGTAAGCTAACATGGGGCTATGTGGGAAGACTGCAATGGAGCTGGGGACACTACTCCTAAATTCTGATGAGTCTCTTTCGACAGTGGTAAGATCTCTCCATACCCAGTGGAAGACAGACAAAGGCTAAGGAAACTTCCCAGACTGAGGGAGACCAAGACTAAATACAATGTGGGATCCTGGATTGGAATCTGGTCCAGAAAAAGATCATTAATGGGACCATTGATAACATTTTAATAAACTTGAGATTAATGAATCGTACTATATGGATATTAACTTCCTATTTCTGCTCATTGGGTTGCAGTTATATAAGATGTTAACATTGGGCAAGCTGAATGGAGGGAATACAGGAATTCTTTATGTTATTTTTGCAACTGTTTTGTAAGTCTTAAATGATCTCAGACTGAAAAGTTCAAAAATAGAAAAGGAAGTTCAAGACATTAAAGTAAATTACACAAACACATTCAGTTGCACTGAAATAGCAACTGGAGACAGAAGAGACACTGGGGGAATAAATGTGAAACATACCTCAGATATTGTTTAGGCCCTCTGAAATCATACTGTGTTGAAAGCAAGCTGTGATCTCACCATGAAAAGCAAAATGGAAACAAGAAACCAGATGTAAAAAATCACAAACCAGCACAAAGAACAATGCAAAATGACCACTTATTCGATGCATAAATGTCAAAGGATTCAGAAAAAAAGAACCAACCGAGGAATGATTTGGCAGTATTAAGACAAATGTGACTGGAAGCAAGTGAAGGGCTTTGACATACATGAGTAATTTCCTTCCTCTATTCATTTCTGGTGATTATAAATATGTAATCTCTATATGTGAATATATATATTGTCTTTTTTCTACATGACTATAAATTAGAAATTTCCCCATATCACTATAAGTAGGAAAGGATGGGTATAGAGAATTGTCCATAAGTTAGAAAATCTTGTAAAAACATTGGAATTGTACTCCAAAGAGAAAGAAACTGATCAGCCCAGTGGTTACGCAGCAAAATGGAAAGAATATGTAGTATTATGCCATAAGATAATGATATAGTATAGCAGTGAAAATTTGAGCATTTAGTATCTGCCAACCCCTATTAATAACTTTACATGTTAATTCATACAATCGTTACAATAATAGTACAAAGTGTACTATTATTCCCATTTTATAGATGGCGGTAAAAAGTAAATGGTATGGTGCCTGGGTGACTCAGTCTTTTAAGAGTCCAGCTTCAGCTCAGGTCATAATCTCACGGTCTGAGTTTGAGCTCTGCATCAGGCTCTCTGCTGTCAACTCAGAACCCACTTTGAATTCTCTCCTCCACTCTTTTTTTTTTTTAATATTTTTTATTTATTTCTAGGAGAGAGAGGGAGAGAGAGACAGCGTGAGCAGAGAGAGGGAGACACAGACTCTGAAACAGGCTCCAGGCTCTGAGCTGGCAGTCAGCACAGAGCCCGACGCGGGGCTCGAACCCACGAACCGCGAGATCATGACCTAAGTGAAAGTCGGACCCTTAATCGACTGAGCCACCCAGGCACCCCTCTCTCCTCCACTCTTGTGTGCGTGCACTTTCTCTCAAAAATAAAATAAACATAAAAAAAGTAAATGGCAAAAATGGGATTTGATTATAAGCAGTTTGGTCCAGAGGTAAAGCTTTTAACCGTGGGATTGCAGTGCTTTGAATTTGCAAGAAAAGCCTGGACTAAAGAGACTAGTTTCCCCTTCTCCTGGGAGATGCCATTACTAATTTACAATACTGTTAGGCCTTAATATGATTAGTGCCCAGAAATAGGACCTCCGTGTCCAGGAGAGGGTGGGCTAGGGCACGGTGGCAAGGTGAGGAATTGAAGGAAGGGAAGAGGCGGTGAGGAGGTTCAGCTCAGACCCTGTCAGTGAGACTGCCTGTAGTTACCTCGTGGCAGGGCCTCTCAAGGGACTGGAGTGAACTACTCCTGCTATACAGACACTGCCTTTTCTCCAGGATGGTCTCCTGAATGTGCAATAACTAGAAAATGGACTTTTGGGTAGAATTTGACTTGGACTGGTGATGTCAGGCCTTGTCACTGGTACCACTGGGCTGCAGCGGTGGACAGTGGACAAATTCTCCAAAGTGTGAATTTAGATTTGAAAAACATCCTAAACCACTTCATATATTCTGTGTTCAGAAAATATGGACACTGGGGCACCAGAGTGGCTCAGTCGGTTGTGCATCCAACTTCAGCTCGGGTCATGGTCACAGGGTTCACGAGTTCGGGCTCCGCGTCGGGCTCTGTGCTGACAGTGTGGAGCCTGGAGTCTGCCTCAGATTCTGTGTCTCCCTCTATCTCTCTGCCTCTCCCCTGCTCAGGCTCTGTCTCTCAAAAATGAATAAACCTTAAAAAAAGAAAAACAAAATATGGACACCAACAGTCAGGACTCACTAAGGTTAATTGAATAGGAAAAATAACATGATGAAAACATTTGACTAGTATTTGTTCTGGGAGCAGAATTTGAAAATGAATTTAGAGGAGGGTCAACTTAAAAGCCTACAGAAGCCAAGGAGGTAATGGATTATAATCAAGTGAAACAGGCAGAGCTGCTTCTTTTGAAGAGGCTTTGCTTCCTTATTAAACACATCGATTATTCATTATTTCCATAAAGAAATATGCTCTCTCCAATTTTGCTTTTAAACACATAACTCTTTTGGGCTGTCTTTTGTCTTCCTGACTGTGATGGAGAGACTTATGCACAGAGAAACAGTTGTCTTGCAGGATATTCAACAATGTAAGCATGATGATAAATGAGGACTGACAAGCCTAATAATCAGAAAGGAGAGGGAGCAAGGGAGAATGGGAAACTAGAGAGTGCATGCCACCTGATGGGCACCAGGCTCTGTGTGCCTACAAGGGGTTTTTACTATGCAGAATCTGGGCCCAACTGTTGTCAGATCTGTTGATTATTCAAGAGAGGCTGAAAAAAATCTACATTTTTATATGAAGTATCATGAACTCCCCATATTTACTTATAACTCCTCAAACTATGTGTAGACCCCGTTCTTAAAACACTTTTACTTTTTCTTCCATGATACTTGAGTAGTTTCCTCAATCTGCACTGGAGGCTCCTCCTCTCCTTTCCTGCTCATCATCTAAAATGAGGGTATTCTGGGGCACCTGGGTGGCTCAGTTGGTCAAGTGTCTGACTTTGGCTCAGGTCATGATCTCATGGTTCATGAGTTCAAGCTCTGCTTCGGGCTTGGAGCCTGGAGCCTGCTTCAGGTTCTGTGTCTCACTCTCTGCCCCTCCCCCACTCGTGCTCTGCCTCTCTCAAAAATAATAAACATTAAAAAAATTTTTTTATTTTTTTTATTTTTATTATTTTTTTAATGTTTTATTTATTTCTAGGAGAGAGATAGAGACAGCATGAGCAGGGGAGGGTCAGAGAGAGAGGGAATCACAGACTCTGAAACAGGCTCCAGGCTCTGAGCTGGCAGTCAGCACAGAACCCGATGCGGGGCTCGAACCCACGAACCGCGAGATCATGACCCAAGCGAAAGTCGGACGCTTAACCGACTAAGCCACCCAGGCGCCCCAACATTAAAAAACTTTTTAAATGAGGGTATCCTTGTTCCCCTTCTCTGCTCTATCTACCCTCCACCTGGGCAACCCCACCTGATCCCACAGCTTTAAGCCACTTATGCCAGACATTCCCAAACCTATATCCAGCCCTGTCTTCTGCCTGACACTACAGGCTCCATCAACTTGCTATCTCCAAACGAATGTCTAATTGAAATATCGAACTATCGTGACCAAAAGGGAACTCTCCCCTGACCTACCCATACCTTCTCTTCCTCATCTCAGGAAATGGAATCTGCCAAGTTATCCAAGACACACATACAAAAGCATTTTCTGTATATATAGTGTAATTTTATGCTGCCATCTGTTCATATTTTCCCTCTCCCCAGGAGATCCTTTCAGCTCCCTATGCTTCCCTTTTCATCATGAAAATTCCTAATGATCCTTCAAGAGTCAGTTCCAGCATAATCACCTCCAGGCAGGACTGATCAATAATTTTCTGGGCCCACTGCAAAATGAGAATGTGGGTGAAGCCAATCTGCCCGCCACACAGCAGGGCAGCCCGACAGAGAGGACTGTATGCTCTGCACAGGGACACACTTGGTACCTCAGTTGAGGGTGGGAGAGAGGCTCCCACCAAGTTCCCTGCCAAACATGCCTGTGGCACTGCGACAGCAGGGTGGGGACAAGTGCCACCTTGCCCCACCCCAAGACACTGCAGGGCCCAAGCCCGACCTTGACCTTCCTTGCTCCTGTGCCCTTGTGTCTGCTGGGAGTGAAGGGTGATGGAGGTATGTGGGCCTCTCCTGCCCAGTTCACTGCTGCTTCATGGCGTTAGCTGGCTGAGAATGGGCTGCTGGGAAGCCCTCCGGAGGACACAGGGAAGCAGTGGGAGGTAGGACTGCTTAGTGAGGCTCTAAGTCCCCAGCACATGCTTTGTTGTCCCATTGGACTTCACTTTAAAACTTTTAAGAATTTCAGGGACTCCTGGATGGCTCAGCCAGTTAAGCGTTCAGCTCTTGATTCCAGCTCAGGTCAAGATCTCATGGTTCATAAGACTGAGCGCAGAGACTGTGTGGGATTCTTTCTCTCCTTCTCTCTCTAAACAAATAAACTTAAAAAAAAAAAAACTGTTAAGGATTACAAATAGGGGCCACAAAGCATTAAACCCCTAGCACAGACACTTCTGAGCATGGGGCCGTAAACTACTGGTTGCATACTGATTAAGGTGGTCCTGCCTCTAAGAAATTATCCCTGGCTGGGCCCCAAAATTGAGCTAATCCCGCCTTTCTGTGCTCTCTGCTTACCTCATATTTGTATTTCTCACTGAATTTTAGTAAATTATGTTAATATTATCTATTTATATGTATGCTTTACAAAATATTTTGTTAAGTTCATAAAGTAAAGGAATTTATCTATAAATATCTGTATATATATATATATATTTTTTTTTTAATTTCTAGGTTTCATTATTAAAGCCACTTCTCAATAGGCCTTTGATATATGTTTAAATGGCCTGACAAATACACTAACTGGCAGAGCTGGACCCACCAACACCACCACTGCCATGGCCACCTCCCTCGCATCCCAGCCAGGACAGTCCAGCAGTGGATCACACCTGATCCAGTTTTACATCCGAACCGCTGTGGCCACTGCCACCACCACTGACTGGGGAGTTTCCAGGCAGCTCTTTCCGACAAGGAGAGATCACCATGTCTGACGGGTGTCAGACAGCACCCGTCTTCCCCAGGGCAGCTGGGGAAGGCTGAGTAACACAGCAGGAAAGGTGGGAAAGTTAACACCCTGAGCAGGAAGATTTCAGCAGTTAAAGGCAAAAGATAGAAAGGAGTCCACAAATATTTGTCTCTCATTCCTTCCCTTAATGGAGTGCTCTGAAATGCGGTCATTTTATTTGGCCTCTTGGCAAATGTCCTACACGACTGGGCAACCAGTGCTTTTTCTGAAGCCATGGCCAGCTTGGCAATCCTCTTCCTTGTGGTATCTCTCCTTCCTTCTTTGCCTCTCTTCCCTTTTCCCCATTAGTCTTGCTTCCCTGTGACTGTACCGCAGTAAAACATTAGCGCAAAAGCTGTCCCCTCAGACTGTCTTTGAGAAACCAGACTGTCTTTGGGGTAGGAATAATGGATGACAGGCTATGGCATCAGAATTACTAATATCCTCACTTGTGGTTGACTGGGATAAGGTGGGGGTTTACAGGGAGTCTTGGGACATCAAGTGGCCACTGCAATTGATTATATGACAGTGGGATAATTACAGAATGTTTATGATGGTTGACTACTTATGAGGCACTGAAATCCTTGACAGGTTCAGGACAGCTAATAGTCATTTTAAGGCATTCTTTGAAAGCCATCAATGGCTCTAAGGCAGGTGGTAAGAGCAGATCATGAATACATCCAGCAAGACCAGAGAAGCATCCATGGGAGTAGATCTTGAAGGTGTTAGACCAGGAGAGTGAATATAAGACTAAACCGGAGAGAATATGTTGAAATGGACAACTTGCTCATAACTTGGAATTTAATGTCTAGCAAACCTTAGTTATGTCCTAATAAAATGTAATGTCTACCAGACCTAACAGTTAGCTGGGATTACACTTTAAAGCCTGGATTCACAATGGCTAAATTGAGGTAGAATTGTTAGAACGTACTTGGCAGAGTAATGAGGAAGGGCTCAGAAGTCTCACGAAAAAAAAGGAGAATTTTAGAATAAAGAAAGACATGCAAACCCACTACTTGAGTACATTGTCCAGACGGGCCCAGGGGACACTCCCTTCACTAAGAAATGCACCGATGATAGGGGTGCCAGCATCACTGAGAAACCCACTGTTGGCTGCCTTCTTCAGGCAAAAGTTGACCATGTAAGATCCTGGCATAGCACTGTGCTTCTTAATATCAGCAGAGATACTGAAATTCTGGAAAGGCAGAAGCCAAGTGGATATAATCACCACAGTAAGCAGTAAGGCCAGGAAGGCAATCAAGATGACTTGGCAAAGAAAACTAGATTACAGCTAATTGATGATGGTTTTCCAAAGAAAACTTAGACAACCACCTGAAGCAATGGTTGTTGAAATGTAGGACACCACTTCATGTAGTACAGTGTAAGACTATAAATTAAGCAGCTTAGTATCACCCAGAAACTTGTTTGAAATGAAAATTCTCAAGCCCCACTCCAGATCTACCAGTGCAGAAATTCTGGTGATGTGGCCCAACAATCTATATTTGAACTAGCCCTTTAAGTGATTGGATTGCTTGCTAAAGTTTGAAAACCATTGCACTAGGGTTTTGCTTCATTTATATAAGCAGAAGGAACTGAAAACCGATAAACATAAAATGCTGATGTTAGACATTATGATGGACAGCTGGATTTCCAGTTACTAGACCTACGTCAGTTCACAGATCGAGAGCACTGAAGGGAAAGCTGGGTCCCCACAATACCACCACAAGCATGGCAAATATTTCTCTAGCCTTTCCTCAAATTTGCCAGAGTGTGCACTGAAGGAAAAGGAATGCCCAGACTTCTTGAGGATACTTAGAATGAAGTCACAGCTGACACTGATATTAGGGAACCCACCCTACCACCATCATCTTCCAATAAAAATGACACCTACTAGATTCCAGAATGTAAATAGTGTTTGAGCTCAAATCCATCTAATTGTGAATCCAATAGGTCCAGGGATGCACTGTTGCATTTCTCTAGTCTCTGAATGCCTAATAGGACTAGATACACTTAGAATTTGGACCTTGGTTTTCTGACCTGTGACTTAAGGAACATTATGATAAAAATGTTGTAATGCATCTTCCCATCCAGCCAAGAGAGTAAATCAGAAGCAAAATCATCTCCCGGGAGGAACTGCAGAAATAATTACCAACAAAGCGATTCATGGGTGGAGATTCTCATAAAATATCTAGTCATTTCACCTATCTAGCCTCTGCAAAAAAAATCATATGGATCATGATGGACACCAGTGGATTACTATAAACTTAAAGTGGTATCCTCAATTACAGTGTCTGTGCTAGATAGAAATTTTATTGGAAAAAAATCAACTTACCTCTGGCACTTCATTTGTCGCTATTATTTTGAATGCTTTATTCCTTTTTTTAAAAATGTTTATTTATTTATTTTGAGAGAGAGAACAAGAAGGGGAGAGGCATAGAGGCACGCATGGAGAGCAAGCATCCCAAGCTCCACACTGACAGCATGAAGCCCGAGGTGGGGCTTAAACCCATGAACCATGAGATCATGACCTGAACTGAAATCAAGAGCTGGACACTCAACTGACTTAGTCATCCATGTGCCCCTTGAATGGTTAGCCCTGATTCTCATCAATAGAGAGGATCAAAAGCACCTCACTGTTACATTGCAAGGACAATAGTAAATCTTCACAGTCTTGCTCTAGGTCTGTGTTAAGTTTCCTATTGTTGTGGTCCATTCTGTAGTGATCTCAATCATCTTGGTATTCCACAGCACAACATGCTAGTCTTCTGTACAGACTGACATTTTACTCATTGGACCAAATAAGGTGAATGGGTCACATAATTTGCATGCCCTAATAAAACACATATGTCAGAGACCAGGCTTTAAGTTCTAATTATTAAGGGCCTGCAGCATCAGTGAAATTTTTAGGGGTCCAGTGATCTGGAACATGAATGGACACAGTCTTTAAAGTAAAGCCTAAGAGCCTAAACGTGGTACACCAAGTAACTTTACAACTGGGAGCTGTTTGTCCATCATGAGCTTAGTATTAACAGAAACAGTCCCCCTCCAAAAAAAGGCTGAGAGGTATAGGAACAAAGCATTGTCTAAAGGAAATAGATTTAGGAAAAGACTCATGTAGTCCAGAAGACGAAAAAAATATGACTTGCTGGGCCAGACCATATCACCTCTGTTGCACTAGTGCCACTTCCCTAGCTCACATCTGAGGCCTCATAGGAAATTCCCTATAACCAACTGAGGAGAAAGAAAGATCTTGAATCCAATTCCAAAACAGTTGGGTGAGCCATAGTGGGGTTCTATAGAAATGGATCACTGCAACAATAAAATCTCACTTAGGAGTGACTGAAAGAATAGGCATAGCCACAAGGAGGCTCTCAACAACTCAGTAGATAGGATGATTTATTTTCTGGGTGTTAGTGAGCTTTTCTCCTTGGTCAATCCACTGGTTACACAATGGGCTAAGGACCAACGTGGCTATTTCAGATGGCCTCAGTGTCAGGCTCAGATCCTATATATATATATATATATATATATATATCCAGAAGAAGGGCTTCAGGAACCAAGGTGGAGAACAAGGATAAACCTCTCTCGTTATCTTTCTCAATGATCCAGGTACAAAATTTGAACTTTCTGTTGTTGTTGTTGTTGTTGTTGTTCCTACAACCTTATACCTGCTGAATTAGAGACCCTGATTCCAAGAGGAGCACTGCTTCCTAGAAAACGTATTAAATGTTTCACTGAACTGGAAATCAAACCACTCTGAGTTCCTCATGCTAATGGATAAGCAAGGAAATGATTACTGTATGGACTGATTTAACTGACGTTAACTGTTACAAGAAGCTAGGGCTGTTGCTATAAAATAAGGCAAATACAAGTACATCTGGACTACAGGACTCACTGGGGTGTCACCTCTTGATGATTCTGTGCCCAGTGACAGTTGTAAATGGACACTCACAGCAACTATTATCTGATCAAAGGAAAACAACCAAAGGTTCAACCTGTCAGACAAGCAACCTAGAGCAGCTGAAATGCTAACTGAAGGTGAGAGAAACTATAATGGATGACAAGGGAGGGAGTTGAAAGTTTAGATGAAAATCAGGGGCACCTAGGTGGCTCAGTTAGTTAAGTGGCCAAGTTCAGCTCAGATCATGATCTAGTGGTTTATAAGTGACAGCTTTATGCTGACAGCTCACAGCCTGGACCCTGCTTCAGATTCTGTGTCTTCCTCTCTCTCTGCCCCTTCCACATTCACACTCTGTCTCTCTCTAAATAAATAAATAAATATTTAAAAAAGTAAATAAAGTTTATGTGAAAATCAAAAGACCTCAGAATAGCCAACTCAGTATGGAAGAAGAATAACACCAGCAAGGTTGTGGAGCAATGAGAACTCTCCTTCATTGCTGCTGGGAATGCAAAATAGTACAGCCACTTGTGAAGACATTTTGGAAGTTTCTTAGAAAACTAAATATATGCTTATACCGTAGGATCTAGTAATCATGCTCCTTGGCATTTACCAAAATGAATTGAAAACCTATATCTATACGAAAACCTACACACAAGTATTTATAACAAATTTAATCATAATTGCTGAAACTTGGAAGCAACCAAGATGTCTTTCAGTAGGTGAATCAATAAACTACGGTGCATCCAGATGATGGAATACTTTCAGCACTAAAAAGAAATGAACAATCATACTCTGAAAAGACATGAAAGAAATTTAAATGCATATTACTAAGTGAAAGAAGCCAGTATGAACATGCTATATGATTCCAAATATATGACATTATGAAAAAAGTAAAACTAATGGAGATAGTAAACAGATTACGGTTTCCAAGGTTTGTTGGGGGTAGGAATGAATAGGCAGTGCACAAAGGATTTTTAGAGCATTGAAAATATTCTGTATGGAAAAAAAAAAAGAAAATATTCTTTATGACACTACAATGGTGCATACGTATCATTATACATTCATCAAAACTCACAGACTCTATAATACCAAGCGTGAACTCTAATGTAAACTATGAATTCTGGGTGATGATGTGCCAATATGTGTTATAAATTATAATAAAGGTGACATCAGTAGTGGAGGACGTTGCATGTATGGGGGGGGAGGGATAGAGAGTATATGGGAACCCTCTGTCCTCCTACTCAATTTTGCTATGAATTTAAAACTGCTTTTAGGGGCACCTGGGTGGCTTAGTCGATTAAGCGTCCAACTTCAGCTCAGGTCATGATCTCACGGTTGGTGGGTTCGAGCTCTGTGTCGGGCTCTGTGCTGACAGCCAGCTCAGAGCCTGGAGTCTGCTTCAGATTCTATGTCTCCCTCTCTCTCTGACCCTCCCCTGCTCATGCTGGCTCTCTCTCTCTTTCTCTCTCTCTCTCTCAGAAATAAATTTTAAAAAATTAAAAAAAAACTGCTTTCAAAAACAGTCCATTATTTTTTTAAAGAGTGATGTTCATGGGTATCATATGTACACCAATATAACTTTTAATTCTTTCCTTCTATTTTCAACTACCATGTGTAATAAGTTTCTACTTGTTTGGACATTTAGAACAAAACCAGTATATCATGTCTCTGCATTTCCACCAGTTTGTGACTCCCTAAAGACAAGTCCCTATTATAATACTAGCACCCAGATGACTGCCTAGCCCAGAGTAGATGTTAACTGCTTATTAAAGGCATAAGGAAAAGCAATGGTGTGTAGGGGAAAGAAAGGCAAAGTAGGAGTTGCAGTAACCTTACTTGGCTATTTCCTACCCTCCATGACCTTGGGCAAATCACATGCTCATTGAGATTCATTTTCAGTATCTATAAAATGGAGATAACCTCCACTTTTTGTGAAATTGCTGAAAGGACCAAATGAGATGCATCACCTATAAAAGTCTTTTTAAGTTGAAGAATACTTTAAAAAAATCAGTTACTCTTACTCATGATAAATGACTAAACAGACACTATATTAAAAGGGAAAGAAAAGGAAGGAAGGGCTGGATGGAAATAAGAAAGTGAGAAAGTTAAAGGAAAACAAAGATAAACTCAGTTATCACTATTCAAACTACTTGGAACAAGGTTCCGTACCTCTTCCTCCTTCCATGCACAAGACAAACAGATACCAGGCACATCCTTTCTTTCACATTTGTCTCATGTTCTCTTATTCACCAATTTTTCAAATGTTTACCAAATGCAAATAGGTACCAGGCGTAGAGCTAGAAAAAGGGCACAAGGCACAATCACGGTGCTCAGAGAGGTCTAAGTCTAGTGGAAGAAACAGACACGTGAACAGATTTATACAGTGGAGTGGAATCGAAGCCTCCCACCCCGCCCCTGCACAAAACTGGGTATTTCATAATGGGTTGGGTACAACTAGGAGAAAGGAGATGACAGAAAGCTCTTTATGGGAAAGGACCCTCTGGGACACATCTCGGAAAATGTAGCGAGCAAAGGAGGAAAGGGCATTCTAAGACAGGGGAGGCAAGGTGCGAGAAAGAGACGAGCACCAAATCAGAGAGGACCTTGTATGCAAGGCTATGGAAACTTATTTCATATATAATGGAGATCCTTTAAAGGGTTTTAAGATGGCTTGATCAGATTTATATTAAGAAACTTTACGTTCACCCTCTGTGGACATTACTGTTGCTGGAGGCAACTCTCCCAACCACCTGTTGCTGTTCAGCCTTGGAACAGACTGTCTAGCCTCTAAGAAGAGAGACAGATGAGAAACTTGGACACTTCACAGGGCTTGCTCTAGTCAGACTGTGCAGAGACTGGAGGTGTCTTGCTAGTTCTCAAACGAAAAAAATATTGGAAAACCTGTTAATATATTGCTTGAGATTTTACTTGCTATGTGATTTCATTGTGACTAAATGAGTCCCTGATCCAACCTCCAAACAAGAGAAATCCTAATCCGGAGTCCAATGTGAACACTGAAAGCTAGTAGTAAAGTCAAGCATTATTGCTTCCTCTTCTTTATTAGCAGTCTCCACATAGTATCTTTGAAATTGCTTTCTCCTTTTTACCTAAGTCCTACCAGTAGAAGACTACTACTTGTGTGGGTAACAGATGCACATGGTGTCTGTGGGGTGGGTCTTATAACCCGTCACTTGACACCAACCATTTATGTCACCACTAGATCATTTTGAAATAGGGTTGACCTCCAAATGTAAACTCTTGGATTTTTTTAAAATAAGAATACCAATTCCATCAAGCAAGGCATCTAAATTCTACCCCTTTGCAAATGAATTTCAACAATTTTACATCATGTCAGTTTCTTTTAAGATAAGAGTACTTGAAAAACAAGTCAAGGTCCAAGGATAGAACTTTGTGGGTTTCAAACCACCCCCAAGAAGACAAAAATATCTCAGGTTCATTAAGGAAATGAAATTGGGTCTCTCTCCCTTTCACCAGGACACATCTAGCCCAATTAGATCTCAGTGTTTGTCCAAAGAGAAGAAGACCTTCAGCACTGGGGATAAATTCAGAATTGGGGACTGAGGGTCATCAGAACATGACTGCTTTTCTCCCCACTCAAGACCTCACAAAGCACAGCTTCAAGTAGTCTGATTTGCTGAACACAGCATCTTGCGTGCCCCCACCCCCAGTGCAGGATTTGGGAAGGATTATTTTTAAACTAGCAATAGCAACACAAAATGCAAGAAACTCATTACATTTGATTTCTTTTCAAGTTACCTTATAAATATGGTCTTTAAAGGCATAATGAGAACACTCAGAGACATAAATTCCTGCTTCAACCCATCCCCTGTAGAAGCTATCTTCTGCTGCGAAGAGTTGAAAAGGAAAATATTTCTGAATGCTCTGGGCCCCTTACTCAGCAGTCATGTATGAGCTGCATTTGAAAAAATAAAACTCACCAAGTGTTTAAAAATCTGCTTTAATTATATTTCCATGAATTCCAAGAAGAACATCATTGCAGTTAATATTACAAAAAAGCAGAGAGGGGCATCTGGACATGCAATAAAAAATGGATTCACAGTGAAAATAACGTATGTTGGTACTAAAATATAGTTACGTGGCTCCATGAAGGGAAAAGGTTTCTTCTAATTACCTATTTACTTGGATTTCATTATGAGAAAAATGTTTTTTTGCTTGACAGCTTTGGGGATGTTTTCAATCTGTGCTACTATTATTGTTAGCATCTGACAGAAGTCCCTCATTCTGAAAGCCATTATTTGCAGTCTATAATTTAATCAGAAAGTTCAAAAGTACAACAAATAGCTTGGCAACTGTGTTCTTGTTACATACAAAGCCATTAGCAAAAATATGTAACAAAATTTATGTAAAACAAACAATTTTGTCTATATACAGAAGTCTCTTGCTCCTCATACCCTCCCAGCCTACTCTAAAATGAGAGGGGATGGGGTGGGGGTAACAGCTACCAATCTCCTTTGAACTCTTACTCTGCCTGGGGTAGAGAAATCTTAAAAGGTAGGGTAACTATTTCAATCTTTTAGCTGAGTTATCAAATGCGTTTGGGCTTCTCAACTAAGGAGGAAAACTAGGAATGAGGACAATGGCTTTCAAATAAAGAACGTATCCCTTTGTCCTTTGCAAAGTTTCTTAATGAACTCAACAATTAGAGAGTAAAACTGACTACGTTTGTGACTGTGATCTGAGGACACAGAGTAAAGGGGGTGGTAGAGAAACATACGCACATCATAACCCAAGCTGCTGAGAAGTTTCACATCTAGGGCATGCACATATTTCATACTGAGAGCATTTACACTTCAGAGAAGAGAGATCATATGCACGTGGGAAATGTCACCCCACTTTATATACAAACGCATAAACAGGAAGAACATGTGGAGTCAAAGGGAGACCAAAACACGAATTTAAAAATACATTTTAAAATCATTTCAAAGCCTAGACCGTATTTACTGAAAACTCTGACAATCTACAGAATACCTTGTAAACATCGAAAATGCAGCTTTATGTAATTCACAGTCTCAAAAGAAAGTAAATTTCTGGTTTATCATCATTGTTTGGCTCGGTCTGCAAGACAGAGCTATCCGAACAAAACTGGTCGACGTAGCCAGGGCGCAAGGCTGCACACGCCCCTTCGGGGATTCCGCGGCCCTCTGGGGCCCCAGCTTTGGTGCTCCTCAGGTAGCCTGCGATGTAGGAGCCGGTGGAGTGCCGGTTTCCGGCGGGCAGGGGCGCTGACGGTTTGTTCCGAAGAACCACTCCTCCCACGTGGCTGGGGTTTACCCCTTTTTGCTTGTTGGCTTCCTGCTTTTCCTTGGCACGGCTGGCAATATTGCGCACTCTGCTCTGACTTCTGGATGACAGCTTTCTGACCAGTGCCCTGGGGAACTGGCTGGCATCCTGCTTTGAATAGAGCACCTGACAGCCCTCTTCCTGGTCAAAAGACACAAGCTTCCGCAGCTGCTCGGTCAGGGCGTCTATAGGCTCTAAGGACTTTGTCTTCACAGTCACACCCTTCTTGTCTCGGATGCCGGTTGTAACAAAGCTCTTACTGATACACTGGTACTTGCTTTCGAAGTTGCAGGCGATGTCCTCCGACGTTAGGTCCCCCAGACTTTTGGATTTACAAGGACTGGGCAACTTCAGAGCAGGCAGAGGAGGATGCGTGGGCTGCTTGGGTGCGGGGGCATGCGTGTCTTCATCACTAGACAGGGGCACACAGGTATGGTTCATTTTTGCATCGGAATTTGAGCAGGTGTTATGCATAAAACCAGCACCCTGATAGGCTAGACAGGAAATACTTTGATTTTTGACATCTTGAATACTGTTGAATATTTCAGAGACAGAAGGGTGGAGAGTCTCTTTACAGTAGCCGTTTCTCAAACCTCTTTGAAAATGTTCCACCACATCCTGACTGTACTTCAGCTTTAAAGGAGAATCAAGGTGACTTGTGTCCTCTCTTCTATATTCATAGGCTGTTATAGACAGGTTTTCTGAGTCCCCATCCATTTCCACGAGGCTGCTCTCTCCAGAATTTAAACAGAGAGTGGCATCGGCCAGTGCTTCTTCCAGTGTCAGGTCTGTGGAAGTGGCAGGGCTGTGGTTCTTTTGCATTTCCCAGTCTTTTCCATTGTTGGGACTTTTTGGTAACCAGCAGTAAGAAGTATTAGAGGACCCAGGCAGGCTGTTTTCCACAGCCCCCATCTTGGCCTTCCCAGAAAGGCTGTCATCTGGTTTGGTTTTAGAGACAGGAGCGCAGGTAGTTTCACAAACCGTGTGCGATGAGTGTTTGGAGGTCTCGGGACTTGAGAATGTAGTCGGCTCAGGAGATGAGCACAGGAAGGAGGACTTGGGTTTTCCTGTGGAAAAGTCAGGCCTAAAAGGCATTTTTCCATCCACGGGGGGCAAGGGAGAAGGACTTGATATCGCACCGACACTGTGGAGATGAGAAACTACTGTGAGGTTTGCCTCCTCAGTGGTCTCCTCACATTGGCCAATCAGTGCCGAGATGGAACTGCCAGGCTCACTCTCATTGGTTAAAGTGACGTTGTCAATAAGATGGGAAAGTTCACTCTCCTGCAGAATGGCAGTGGAATGTGAGTCAGGTGCGTCAGAACAGAGCGTAGAGACGTCTGACAAAGAGAAGGAGGTCGCGGCCTGGCCCTTACCCCAATGACCTTCCAAGCTCTTAATCTCCAAATTGCTCTGAGAAAAAATGCTTCCTGACAACGTGCTTTTCTCTTGCACACAGCCCCCAGCATTCCCAGTTTCCTCGGTGTTCACACCACACAGACCTCGTGTTGGAGTAATGGCAGGATCGAGAGCCACATGCTGCCTCGGGGAGAGGGATTGGCTGGGGCGCTGGTGTTCCCGGCAATCGCCTGACACGTTTGATTTGGCTCTCCCACCCTCAGGACCTGGCACTTCCCACCGTTCTCCCGTGATTGCCATGTTGGCAACAGAAGTGGTGGAGTTCCCTTGGCTGATGTCTTTGTGGAGGAGAGCACTAGAGGAAGAGGACAACTTTCTGTCGAAATTTGGAAAATGTTGGTCTTTGATACTTGCCTTCCCTTGTCTTCCATCCTTATCTTCTGCTGAATGAAACAAAGAACATTTTAGGTAACATGCATCGCTTTTTGTAGGCCCTGCCAACACTCATGTTTGTCTTCAGACAGACAAATGGAGAATGTAGATCTGTTACATTGTGACAGAATATAGTTATGGATTGCAGAGGTTTGTAACAAAGTGTCTGTGTGATGAATAAATGGTAAACTATATTTATAGGAATTTCACTGAAGCTTCCCTTTGAGTATCTATTACATCAGCTAAGGATGTAATATTCATTGTCAAAAAAAATGTCAATGAGTTACCATACTTTTACAGTGACGATTACCTTAAGTTGTTTCCTATTCAGATTTGTACTACACAGAAGCATGGCAATAAAAATAGAACAAGACAGTTCTGTTAAACAAAGTGCTGTGGTACCTGCAAGCAAGATACTATAAGCTTTCAAAGTTACACATGTATTAGTAAAAATCACAAATCATATTATTTTAAAAAACATCTTGGCAAAAGAACTCATTTAATCAGGTTCTGAAGCAGATTGGAAGGTGCAATAAATGTGTTAAAATACCAATATCTATTGACTTTGAGATGTAAAACTAAGGACTTGGTCACCAATTCTATGCTAGTGCTAATATCTAATTTTTGGTATCCATATTTTTGGTTTTAACACACAAATTTCATACTGCATTCCCCCTAAAAGAGGCAGTAAACTACCAGGCACCATATGGAAAGCTATACAAACACAAAATTCACAATAATTTAGGGCACTCCATCATGCTTAGGATAATGCTAAGATAATATCAAATGTTCAATTACTCTTGATCTAATTAATAGTTTTTTTAATGCTTTTAGTCAGGATATATAAAAAAGAAGAATTAATTAACTTATTAAATACCTTCCTAACTAAAGAAAATCCATCATAAAAAGTTTGATAAACCCAAAAATTATCAAAAAAGACATTAAATATCCTATGATTTTACCACAGACACCTACTGTAACTGTTTTTAGAGGGACAGAATTATATATACAATTTTGTATTCTGCATTTTCTCCACTTATTTTTTTTCCTCCATTATAACTTGAATCGTTGAATGGCTATGTTTCTATTGCTACTTACAGTAGCAATAGAAGCCACCTCTTGGAGAAGCAAAGGTTTTTCAAGTAAAGAAGATGGCTTCTCATATAATACACATGAAAATGACAAACCTATATAGCTGTTAAAGGGAGGAAATACACATCAACTAAATATTGCTTTCTGGATTAACAAGTATTGATTTCTATTAAGTGCAGATTTATTTTCCCCAAAAATGGGGTTTTGAAATAAATTTTAAAGCACGTATTTCATCTCTTCTCCGACACTGCTCCTAGCAAAATTTCAAACTTTTAAACTCCCTTCCTCTCTTCAGATAAGCCATTCAAAAATTTATTTGTCTCACTAGAATATCTTATAATAAAAATCCACGCAAGCAAAATGCAGTTTGTGAGAAAACAGACACTGAAATTAGATTGTATGATAACAGGAGCATTTTGCTAAAGTAAACAGATATCATATCAGACTTGTTTGACATGATCCTGATTTAATTAAAACTCTTGTTGCAGAGACCTCAAACGGACAGTCTCGATGCTTAAATTACCAAGGGCAGGGGAAGGAGTCACTGACAAAACTAAGGAGCTCTTTGGTACCTTGCAAAGTAAGCATCATTCTTTATTAAGTTCTGGACATGACTGAAGAAGCGTTATGCTCAAATTGAGGACAAAGATGGGTAATGCTTAGTCTCTATGCTTGAGGAGCCTATAACTGGACAGGGACCATAGACATGCTTCCTTCCCTGCCAAGATCAGGGAAACGAGACCACAGGAAAATATCACCTGAGCTACCTCTTGGAGAAGCAAAGATTTTTCAAGTAAAGAAGATGGCTTGCTTTTAAGAGCTGGCTTTGCTTCATTCCCCATAAACATTTCCAACCATGGAAATGTGTTATACGTTGGGGAAAGAAATGCAACTATATTCAACCTCAGAAAAATCACTGTAATTCTATTGAACCTCAGAACTATCTGTGATATTTATACCCACTTGATAAAACAAGATCTCTGCTCCTATTTCATAGGTTTCACCTCCCTGTACAGCACCTCACAGATCCATGGGATCTGCACCATCGCACCTGATTGCTCCCCTATCGGTTACAAATGTCATTGTTATTTTAAGCCTTTAGGTGACTAGGAAATAGCTCTTCTACCACTCTCTTCCCAAAGTTTAAAGTCTGGTCTAAAGACAACATTAAAAATTACTTATATTTTAGTATATTTTTTACTTTGACTATAAAATGTCAACCAAGTCATAATGGTAACCAGGAACCAAAATATGGCTTCAAAATACTCTTAGAGAAACTAAAAGCATCTTACCCAGAGAGTTTTCTTTTCCTTCAGCATCTTTTGCTGTTTCAGATACAGGCAGTGACAGAGCCCCCAGCAGACTTTTGTCAACAGGCATCGAGACAGGGCGCTCTTGCAGACTCCGTGTGGTCCTCCTCAGGACACCATCCTGATCTCTTACAGCCTCAGACACAGAATCCTTTATCTCTACCATTTCCTGGAAGCCCATTTTGCTCTTTTTTCTGCCTTTGGCCGGAGCGCTGGCTGTGCGTCGCAGAATTCTATCTCCAATTGATCGTTTCCGAACATAATGGGAATTGTTTTCCGAAGAACCATGCCTGGGATTCTTATTGAACAATCCCTTCAGACCCTGGAGCTGTCTGTTCTGAAGACACAGAAGAATGAAGCACAAATTAAGCAAATCCCATTGTGGCAACCACTTGCCTTTTAAATGACAGCTCCATGAAAAATGAACACAAAACAAAATTTTACAGCCACTGAAGGATATTCAAACCAAGAAAATGGTAGCTCACGGCATGTCTACACAGCACCATGCACGTCTCCCATCCAAGTACTAACCAGGCCCGACCCTACTTAGCTTCCAAGATCAGATGAGATCTGGCACGTTCAGGGTGGTACGGCCGTAGACCATGCACATCTTATGGACCTTACTTTGTGAGGAGGCAGCCTTCCATTTTCACAGCCAAGCTACCCAGAAGTTTCCTATCCAGAGATGATGAAGTGATAGGAAAAGTTTCCACACTTAGTAGACTGTTATGAACTCCAGCTGTCTTAAGGCAACAGATGCATGTTTCGAAGTGGTAAGCAGGAAATGGAGTGACATGAGAGAGCATGCTGCCATAACCATTTAAAAGAAATATGTCAGCAAGAACAAAGCACCATGCTGCGAAACTACCTTTGTAGCTCCTAGAAAGTGCAATATAGTATAACTGGGGTTGAGTATTAAAGGGCTCCACTGCAAGGGAAAAAAACAAAACACAACAAACCACAATTTGGGCTCATTCAAGAAAGTGGCACAAGTAAAAACCAAGGAGAAGAATAAAAATGCTTCTATAAGCCCTTTCTTCCACTTTTAGTGAGTTTTAGTCACAGGTTCATTCACTGCTCAACTCATCACCTCCACATTGTGGATTATGTATTCCAATCCAAATACACCTTGAAAGTAATATATAATGTGAGTTGAGGGAGACATCTATTAGGAGAATGGAAACCCTATGGAACACTTTCTTTTTCACATTTTAATTTATTTCTGGCTCAAGTTTTAAATACATTCTGAATATCATTGCTTCCCTCAAGCCTGATAAATGTTAGAGATACTACTTTGTTAACCTGGGATTCCTAGAAATTCAAGAATCATTTTTGAACGTTTACATTTATGTGCATTTGTGCCAGAGGAAGCATTTCAACAAGCAGCAAGGGCAGAAACCGAGGACTGAACACAGAACATCACAGAATAAAACTTCATTACTCTTAGAAATTAGAAACCTTAGCGGTCTCTCTTATACTAGCTAATGTATAGCTAAACATTATACCCCCCAACTCAGCCTTAATTGGTCCATTCCCTAGAATTTGGCTTGTAGTCATAATAATATTAATGTTAACCAACATTTTTGAACATTTACTATATGCTAGGCAGCTTTCTAAGGATAACGATAGCATATTCATGAACTAGGTACTATTTTTAGCCTACATTTGCAGCTGAGGAAGCTAAGGCATAGAAACCATATAGAAGTCTACAGGAGACTTTCTCATAAAGAGTACTGGACATTCCTAGGTGCTAGTCAGTGCTCTTACAGTCCCTCCGAATCACATCTGGTCCTGGAAATTCATTCTAGTGGCCAAGTCCCCAATTACTTGGTGTGCCTACAGGACAGCCTATTGATTTGTAAACCTCAAGTGAGCTGTGTACTGAAGAGAACAGCATCAGGAGAAAATTAGGATACACTTTTGCAGTCTGTTTCTTAAAAGAAAGAGTCCTTATAAAGTCCTTAAAAGTCCCATGGGTGGGGAGTTTAAGGTTTTCAGTTAAATACAATGGCACCAAATAAACACCTCCTGTCTACAACTGGCTGGAATCACAGTCTGGTTAGTACTCACAATTCATCAAACATCTGAGAGCCTACATTTTCTGCTGCAGCCAGCTAGGTCTAATTAAGTATTTACATAAAATCTAATGTTTAACTATATATTTCTTGTTTTAGTGAACAAATGATCATCTGAGAGAACAGCAGCTTTCCCATAAGCCCAGAGAGCCCCGCTCAGTGGAAGGAATGAGTATACCCCCCCAGAACAATGGAAGGAACACAGTGGATCAGGACACGGCCTGACAGGATAACTCACTGGGCTTGCTAGACTTCTCAACAGTTTTCTGCTAAAGGACAGCTTTGTCAAGATGTATGTTCCTTTTAAGCAATTAGTCAAAAAATAAGTTTGTTAAGGACCATATTATTGTTGCATTTGGTTTTAAGCCCTATAGTCATTCTTACCTTTCCATAGATTTCATTGATTGTTATGTGGACAAATATGGATGCTTCTGTCAGTCCTTCTAAATAGACATGCCGGTAGCCTGATAAAAACAGAGAAAATCGTTCCTTTTACTTGAACTTACATTTGTCTTTCCCATGGGCACAACTGAATTAAGTATTCAACTTTACTATAATTCTTTACATTGACAAAACATGTTAACACTCATATAATGCATAGTTTATATATCATAAATGCCATATGTTATATATATCACATATATTAAATTTTCCAAAGAAAATTGAATGGTCAGCCTAGAAAGGAAAAGCCAGCCCATACCTACCCGGCACTAAGCTGCTGAAGGTCACAGTTCTTTGTCCAACAAAGTCTCGTCCAATTGGATCGTGATCCCACACAAGGAACCGAACCAAAGCTATTTCTGGCATGTGCACTGTAAATGTCAGGGTTTCTTCCCACACAGGGTTAAATCCTCAGAGAAATAGGAAGAGAAAAATCAGAAAAGCAAAGGGCATGACAAAAAATGAATTGGCAGCATTGTCTGCAAAGCAGACTGAAAATTGCTTGCAGTAGTTATTAAACTCATGAAGATGACCAAGCCACTCCAAGATGACTTACTGAAATAAAGTCTTGGAATTTGCTCCATTGCCAGAAAATAATTGGTAGGAAAATTGCCTTTAAATGATTACATCAGTTCTAATAATCTTTGATGCCAAATTGCATTGTAAGGAAAGTTCCTTTAGGCAATTTCAGAACGCTTCAGAAGCTCAAAAAGTACCTCTAATAGTGGTCTAAGAATAATGTTTAAGCCAAAAAAAAAAAAAAAAGAAGAAGAAGAAAGAAAAAAAGAAAGAAGAAAAGAGTGGTTTCATTTTACTAAATAGGATTAGGCTTCTCACCCACAAAAGATTCTGCTGCTATAATAATCGCCAGCAAACATTCTATAAGGTCCAGGGCAGATTCCAATGCTACTGTACACTTGGTATCTTATTTCATTCTTATAGCAATTCTAATAATTGCTATCCCTCTAATAAAGGGATATTTATTATTTATCCCTAATAAATCCTTCCCTCCTCCAAAGATGGGAAGACAGGGTTTTTGTGTTTTTTTCTAATTCAGAAAAAATGTGTATGATTTTTCAAAACTATATAACTTTTTAAAATTATACAAGTTGTAAATGCTTATTGAAAGATAAGAAATGTAAGTATTTAAAAGCCATTTTTTAGTATAGAAAACTGATATTCTGAGAAAATAATGCACCTAAAGTCACTCTAGTTATAGAGCCGAATTAGACTATACCCTATTGTTTTCCAGTGGCTTCCCATGAATCTAGACCTTAATATATGAAAGATATATTTTCATAGCCATTGAAAATAAATAGAAAGATATAGAATTCAACTCATATTCTCAAAGCAAAAATGCATTTATTTCTTCATGAAATTTTCTCAAAATAATTATATAAACTACTAAAAATTCAAATACTCTATAAATTTGTTTTCCTTTACTATAAATGCAAATAAGTTTTATTAAAATTATGCATTCAGGAGGCATCAGCCACTTAACCCTATGAAATGCCTCACATAAGGAAATAATTATGGACACTGAGCTGTCCCTCCTAAACAAGACGAAGAGATTGTGTTTTTGATAACTTACTAATGACCTCTCAATTACTTCTGAAAGTAAAACAAAAACAAAACAAAACAAAACAAAAAACACCACCAATGGGCATTGGTAGGAAAATGCACTATAAGAAGTTTGCTTCCTTTAAGCATGTCGTTTCCTAAAGTCATAGGTTTATGCTACTCTTGAACCCCCAAATTCTTTCAACGAGCACTTAGATAATCTCCTCTTAGGGTCTCACTATGAACCTCTAATTTCTTGAATGTTTTGAGCATTGAGGTTTAGATTTAGAGTATTAATGACTAGAGACTGAAAAAAATAGGTATGCCACAATGTTTGTCATATATATGAACAAACACCATTTAAGAAGATTACCAAGAAAAAGACACGAGGCTTGGGTACAGAAAGCTTTGTTTTATATCATGGCCAGAATACAACAATGCTGCCCATCCACCAGATGTACATTTGAGAAGCCAACTGGCCAGAGCTTGCTGCACTTGCCTTTAGCATTTTACACGGTCCAGAAAAAAATGAAAACTCATCAAGACACATAGGCTTCACGAATGAGAGCTTTGAAGCAACTTACATCATGAAAACATGGAGGTATTTTCCTAAATTTTAACCCAGCCCTTTAAAATAGCATTTATTGGGGCGCCTGGGTGGCTTAGTCGGTTAAGCATCCGACTTTCACTTAGGTCATGATCTCTCGGTTCGTGGGTTCGAGCCCCGCATCGGGCTCTGTGCTGACTGCCAGCTCAGAGCCTGGAGCCTGTTTCAGTCTGTGACTCCCTCTCTCTCTGACCCTCCCCTGCTCACACTGTCTCTCTCTCTCTCCTAGAAATGAATAAAAAACATTAAAAAAAAAATAAAATGAAATAAAATAAAATAAAGTAGCATTTATTGGGGCACCTGGCGTCTTAGCCGCTTAAGCGTCCGACTTCAGCTCAGGTCATGATCTCATGGCTTGTGGGTTCGAGCCCCGCGTTGGGCTCTGTGCTGACAGCTAGCTCAGAGCCTGGAGCCTGTTTCGGATTCTGTGTCTCCCTCTCTCTCTGACCCTCGCCTGTTCACACTGTCTCTCTCTCTCTCTCAGAAATAAATAAAACATTTAAAAAAATTTAAAATAGCATTTATTCTCTTCATTAGAAAAAAATAATAATTTGCTTCAAAAGCAAAGAATTTAAGAGCCTAGCTTACAACATCCACCAAAACATACCATGCATCAATCCCACATTTACCCAGTTTTATGTGTTTAAAAGATTTTAACATAAAATCCAAACAGCAGTTTGAATTTTAGGGATCTGTTTCTTTTCTACATAGATAAAATTTTCTTTTTCAGTACAAATTTTATTTTTAGAGCTTCTTGATTAAAGTAAACAGATTACTAGAGCACCTGGGTGGCTCAGTTGGTTAGGCATCGGACTTCAGCTCAGGTCAATGATCTCATGGCTCGTAAGTTCAAGCTCCATGTCAGGCTCTGTGCTGACAGCTCAGAGCCTGGAGCCTGCTTCGGATGTCTCTCTCTGCTTTTCTCCGACTCACACTCTATCTCTCTCTCTCTCTCAAAAAAAAAAAAAAAAATATATATATATATATAAATAAACATTAAGAAAAAAGTAAACAGGTTATAATCTTACCATTGTCATCTACTACGCGGGTTTGATCTTTACAGCAGTCTACTGGCAATCCAATAATTTCAACTTCAACAAAAGGATCAATGATCTACATAAATAAAGAGAGTATTATTACAACTGATACATTTCTACATGTGTGTTAATTTGAGACTACTGGCCACATTTCAACAGCAAACCATTTTACTAGGTGCTTACTAAGAAAGAGAAACTACACAACAGATTTAGATATATGAAACAGAACTAAAAGATTAATTTTTGTTTGCCAATATTTACTGAAGCTACACAAACTTTAATAAACCTACAAGTCCAGTTCAAGTTCAATACCCAACAGAAATGAGAGCTTTTGTCCATGCTCAGAGAAGCTATGTTCATAATAGTCACACACTGGAAACAGCCTACATGCCTATCATGAGTAGGATGGGTGAATTGTGGATTATTCATTTAATGACTATCATACAATGAAGAAGAAAAAATTCTGCTACACAGACATAATGTTGAGCAATTCAGACATAAAAGAGAATATACTGGGGGCGCCTAGCTGGCTCAGTTGGAAGAGCATGCAACTCTTGATCTCGAGGTTGTGAGTTTGAGCCCCACAGTGGGTATAGAAATTACTTTAAAAAATGGGGGCGCCTGGGTGGCTTAGTCGGTTAAGCATCCGACTTTCGCTTAGGTCACAATCTCGCGGTTTGTGGGTTCGAGCCCCGCGTCGGGCTCTGTGCTGACTGCCAGCTCAAAGCCTGGAGCCTGTTTCAGTCTGTGACTCCCTCTCTCTCTGACCCTCCCCTGCTCACGCTGTCTCTCTCTCTCTCCTAGAAATAGATAAAACATTAAAAAAAAAAAAGAAATTACTTTAAAAAATGAAATCTTTTTTAGAAAAAGAATATATACTGTAAGAGTCCATTTACATAAAAGTTGAGCACAGCACAATTAATTGGTTATGATGGGGGTTGGTGTTTAATTTAGGGGGTGCATATTTCCTGGAAGGGTGAATAGAAACCTTCTGGGGGGTCCTCAGATGTTCTGTTGCCTAAATAATAATTAATCAAGCTCTCCACAGTTGATTCATGCACTTTAATAAGTTTAAATCAATTGAGTACTATAATGTGACTTTAAAATTTTTAATGTTTACTTCTGAAAGAGAGAGAGAGAGAGCGCGCGCAGGGAAGAGTAGAGAGAAAGGGAGACACAGAATCCAAAGCAGGTTCCAGGCTCTGAGCTATCAGCACATAGCCCAAAATAGGGCTCGAATTCATGAACCATGAGACCATGGCCTGGGCTGACGCTGGACCCTTAGCTGGCTGAACCACCCAGGTGCCTCATAATGTAACTCAAAGTATCAGAAAAAGTAAAAGATTAAAAAAGAATCAACAGAAAAACTAAACACTTAGTCTTCCTTCCCACATGCCCCACGTCCCCCACATCCCCTCTCCTCCAGAAGGGATCCTGCTTTTTATCATGCAAATAAGCTCTTTTATCATGCAAGTTTTGGATAAGGAGCAATGAAACATCGAAACCTAAAGAGTCCACAGAAGAGCTTGTCTAAAAGTGTAAAAGGAGAGAGTTACTAAGTCTAAGAAAAAGTCTAAGAAAAAATGTTCTAGGAACTGGGGAAATAAGGAGAATATGGAGTTTTGGGGGGAGCTTCGGGGAATAAGAGCTAGAAGAATGTGGGAAAAAGATGCTGAGAAAATTGGGTGGATACGTTCACTTTTTGTTTACTAAATAAACTATGATGCTTATTCATTTTCAATCAGGCATTTTATGCTAGAAGTTTGTCCTTTCAATAGAATCCTGTGCTAAAACTGAACAATTGGGTAGCTCAGATTTTGGGGGGCAGCTAATGAGTAGGGAATTCATAAGGAATTCCTGTTCAGAAGGAATTCAAGAAGACCACAGACTTGAAGAGCAACTTCCTGCTTCAAAACTTGGCTTCTATGCTACCTTAGGCAAGTATCTGTGCTTCAGCTTCCTCCTCGGCAAACCTGAGACCCCAGCATCTGGTTTCTCATAAGGTAATCCAGCTGAGATGCTGGAAGAACAGAATCGGATGGTGGCAGCAAGACTGGAAAGAGATGTGGGCGGGAGAAGTCCAAGGAGATAGTAATTCATTAGATGTGGAGAGCAGAGACAGATAAAAATTTAAGATGACAGTCAGTTTTATGAATGAAAGCAAGAACAATGGTTATTTCATTCTCAGGGGGATAAACAATGTGAGAGATCATGGGTTGAGAATTCAGGGAGCCTGGATAAGGGAAAAACTATATCTTTATTTTATCTTTATGTTCATTAGCTTATTACTAAAGCCCAATATAATAGTACTGGGATTGTAATTTTGTATCTGGCAGAAATCATGGATGCTTTTGTGTCCTATTACAGTTGTTGCAGAAATTTCCATGTATCATCTACGTTTATCATGGCTTCAGAATTCTAATGGTTATTAAACCAAGCCCTAGATCCTGCTATTTATTGCATTAATAGATACATACATGCATGTCATAATTTTTAATATTTTGATAAGTGAATTTCAATACAACTGTTTTCCAGGGAATCCCTACAGATTTTATTTTATGCATCTAAAAATATTATTCTGAGAGGGGTCCGGATGGGCAGTCAGATACCAAAGGACTCCATGGCTCAAGAAATGTTGAAATATCCTGATAGAGAACCTTGTAAGCCAAGTTAAGGAGATTGGGTTTTATTTTAATTACAAAAAAAATTTTTTAAAAACCCACCTTTCCTCATACATATAAAAAATTAACTCCCCACACTGTGTATTAGTTAGAAAGGTAAAGAGATAACTAGATAATGAAAAACATCTGGAAGAACCCCCCTTATCCAAGTAACATGATCAATCGCGGAATAAAGTGACATCACACAGCTCCTGATGTGATGCACTGAGAAGGACACAACATTGCCCAGGGAGTCCTCCTGACAAATACATTTATGTTTATTCCAGTCATGAAGAAGCAATCAGGACATTAAATTCATATTGAAGGACATTCTGAAAATAACTGACTTGGACATTTTGTAAAATGTCCATGTCATGAAAACAAAACAAGAAAGCTGGGGAACTGTTCTAGATTTTAAAAGGACCAGAGAGGGGGACCTGGGTGGCTCAGTGACTTAAGCATGTAACTTTGGCTCAGATCATGATCTCACGGTTCATGAGTCTGAGCCCCGTATCAGCTGTGTGCTGACAGCTCAGAGACTAGGGCCTGCTTCAGATTCCATGATTCCCTTTCTCTCTAACCCTCCTCTGCTCATGCTCTGTCTCTCTCTGTTTCTCGAAGATAAATAAACATTAAGAAATGCTTTTAAAAAAGGACCAGAGAGAAATGTCAAGTAAAAGCAATGTGTGATCCTTGATTGGGTCCTGAATATATAAAGAAAAAGAGAAGATATAAGGACAATTGGGGGATAATTGGAGACAATTGAATATAGATTTTATATTAGATAATATTATTGCTTCAGTGTTAAAGGTCATGCCTGCATTGTGGTTATACAGGAGAATGTTCTTATTCTTAGGAGATAAATGCTGAAGACGGTAGGTATTTAGGTGTCAAGGGTAATAATGCCAACAATGTATTCTCAAATGACTGTAAAGAAATGCAAATATGTGTATTTGCACTTGTGTGTATATATACATACACATACAAATATACTTCTGCACACACATATAAATGCATCACACATGGAAGAGAGAGAAAGGAAATTTAGTAATATAAAAAATTTAGTAATTTTATTAGTGAAGCTAGGTGCTGGAGATATGGCATTAATTTTACTATTCTTGCAATTTTTCTGAGGTTTAAAATTTTTCAAAATAAACAGTTGGAGAGAAAAAATAGGAAGTGAGTTTTCATTTGGCAAACAGTGAAGAAAAGAAAGAAGGAAAGGAGAGGTAAGGATGCATTTTCTGACACTGCCCAATTACTCTTGCTGCTTCGAGGAGGACAGAATGGACACAGGGAGACCCGTCAGCTGGGAAGCTATTGCAGCAGAACTGACGAGAGACGACGGGGGTGTGGATTAGGCTGGATGCAAGAGAGATGGAACAAATGGTCCCATATGAAGCTCCTACTTTCTGAGAAGTAGGATACGGTGCCATCTGTCGAAGATGAGAAGGAAAAGGATGAGAACATAGGTCTGAGGAGAGGGAGGCTGGAATTGGCCACTACGGAGATGGAGAAGGGGAACGAAGGCTGACAAGGTGAAGTGGATGGCCGCACAGCATCACGGGTCAGCTAAGATCTGCAACAAAGAATTTATGGTGATATCCAACAGCAGAGCACTGTGGTGTCTCCAGTCAAAGTTCAAGATCCAAAAATGTTGGCTTAACAAGTAGGAGTGGCCAAGAGCTTGGGGTGAAAGACCTCTGAGAGGAAGGACATGGGCATACCTCCAAAATAGAAGGTACACTGCATTCCAGAAGGAACTGTGTGTGCTTTGCCAATAAGTCAGTTGATATCTGATGAGCTGAGGTCAGTGCTCATTTATGAACACATACACATACAGAGAAAGAGAGTGAGAGAGACAGAGAACTCTGAAGATATGTCAGATAAAATATAAACACAATAAAATAATCATGTAATTATCCACTTGGTCATACACATGGCCTACCTCGCCTCGGTCTCCAAACATGGAGTCTGGAGGTTTGGGGAGTTGCTGTCCACTGATCACTTTCAGGATGAGCTGCTTTTTGGGGTTTGCAGGAAGTGGATCACCAGAGAAAGGATTGAAAGTACCTAAGCCAAATAAAGCGGAGGTTAAAATCTGAGGGTGGTAACATGGGAATGCACACACACACACACATACACACACACATCCTTTAAACATGTAGAACAAAGAAACAACAAGTGCTGAATTACAACAGTGTTTCTTAGAGAAAAGAAATGGTGACATAACTATTAGTGTGGCTTTTGCTTGAAGGCAATGCCAGCTGGCATTTCTATAGCTGTAGTTTTTCTAGGATCCATGCTCCCAAAGGCAAAGGAATGGGCCAATTTGAAATGTTTGTGATGCAATTATCAATCATGGCATGAGGGAAGAGAAGCATTTTATTGGAATGCCAATAGTGTAGACAAAGTGAGTGGTTATGTCAGATTCGAATAATCTAACTTAAATTATAGTAGGTATAGAGAGTGAATATAACAAATGGAAAGAAGACCTGAAACAGTAAACAGAATAAGAAAACATGCAAAGCATAAAATCCAGAAGGCACATCTGTCAACACTTCTTACCTGAATTGTTAAAAAGCCACTTTGGAAAATTTTAAAAGAATTTTAATGAGCAGAGCCAAAAAGAAATATTTCTTGATCTAACACTACATTATCTTTTCTTTTTTGTTAGCATTGTTTTATAATTGGATTCTGCTGACTAAAACGGCTTGATAAAGCTGTGTCAGGTGGTATTTTAATTGTGTTAGCAGGTTTCAGACTCACTCATACTCACTGAGTTTCTGAAAGATGGGGCTCAGACCTTAGAAGGCAGCACAATTTATAAGTGATGCACAGGAAGTAACAAGCAGGGGCGCTGGATTTCAGATGATGATCCATTGCTAACTGTCTCTCTCTTTAGGTAAATAACCTCATAAGAGATCATGTTACCCAAACATTAAATAGTTGTGACAATTTGCATGCCAATACCTTAACTCTGTCTCTTTTTTAAAAATCATGTTGCAGGAGCGCCTGGGTGGCTCAGTCATGATCTCATGGTTCGAGCCCCACATCAGGCTTTCTGTTGTCAGCACAGACCCTGTTTCAGATCCTCTGTTTCCTTCTCTCTCTCTGCCCCTCCCCACATGCTTTCTCTCTCAAAAATAAATAGGCATCACACACCTTTGCACATTTGCTGGGGTTTGAGGACATAGCCACAATTGCCATTGGTCTTGAATTTGGCTCGATTTAACTGCATCATTCGCCCTTCAGACTGGTAGTTCAGCGCCACTGTGCAAGTTCAAAGTTTGAGAAAATTAGGCAAGACAGCGGCACAGAGTCAGGATATCCGGAGACATGCTCGTTCCCAAGCGTACGCACCTAGCTGGCAGCCTGCATTCCAGTAGGGCAGAGGGTTGAAGTTACTGGAATCGATGCGGTAGGCAGAGGGATAAATCCTTGTGAGCTGCTTTTGGTTATAAATCATGAACTGCTCCGATTTCTGCTGAACCACCTGATGCGCTCTTGTTTCGCTAAATGATAACACATTCCCTGTGGTTCCTGGCAGTTTTTAATAAAGAAAAAAGAGAAGTGAGAGCCCCAGCCAAGAAAACACCTCTCACAAAAGACTTTTTTACTTATGTCAGATTATATCCATCATAAAATGCAGAGCAAAAAAGAGTGAATTCAACCAGAGTGGCAGTAGCTTCTAACCAAGAAAGATCCATAGGATCGCATTCTTGGGACTCTTTAGCCATTTTGAGGCCAAATTAGAGGTTTACATCTTGCTGGGATAACTGAATGTTTCTGAGTCCCCTGTTCTTCCAGGAATTCAAAACATGTCACTAATTCACGTCTATCTGGCTAGTATAAAGAGGGCTGGCAGGAAAATCATTTTTCAGGGGCATGATTCCAACAGAATATCTTTGCCAAATATATACACAGTCATGGATAAATAAAACTATGCAACTTACTCCTGATAACAGGGAGACATTCATTGAAGATATTCGTCTAGAAAGCACTCATGTGAAACACATATTAATGTAATATAATAATTAATAAAAGAGCAATTCCAAAAGAGAAAAAAAAGAGTTTTAATGCTAATTGGGATAGAATTATGAACAGGAACAATAGTGGAGACAGATTTTTAAAGAGCATTATAAAAAAATCTCAGAAACAAGAACAATCATCTGCCATCCATATGTACAATGGGAAACATAAAGGGAGGTAAAAGAACAGGAAGCCTATATTAAAATTTCCTGACTATCAGCAGGAGATGTCAATCCAGGGCCAAGGTGGCTGCCAATTTGAGGGTCATGATGGAGGTGACCTCCCACCAAGCATTCAGCATCCTGCCCTTTCCCCCCAGTCTCAGGTCTATAATGCCACTACTCCTCCTGCCCCTTCACCAAAATATCCACACCCCACCTCTAAAATGACCAGCCATATGTGTTCTGGATCTGCTGAAAGAAACCAGCCTAAATAAAGAATGAAACTTGCCCAGAGCCTCCTTCCCTTCTCAGTGTTTTCTCTGGCAAGCTAAGTGGATCTGAACAGACTGAGGGACACAGCTCATGTAGCCAAGGAACTGAACTAGAGTCTCAGTGGGCCAGCTGGGCCGAAACTGTATCCACACTGTGCATGTTCATTGGAGCACACAGGCCCCAGGGTCCCTGTTGTCATCAGGATTGCATACCCTTGGATATTAAATGCTGGCCAAATGACTACCAGTTACACTCTAGAGATGGAACTTGGGATGATCGTGTATACAAGATGGAGGCAAAGAAATAAGAGAACTGCAGTTTTTAATAGGATGACTTCCCTCATATAGATTCTTTCCTTATCACATATATTTAATTGACATACTTATTAACATAGTTTAAATATGTCAAGCATACTAAAAATAATCTTATTTGCAGATTTTGATGAACAATGCTTCAAACACGATGGGAGGAAGTAGTCATTTTTTTTTTTAAGGAGAAGGGGTTTTTTGATTTGTTTTGTTTTGTTTTGTTTATTTTTGAGACAGAGACAGAGTACAAGTGGGGGAGGGGCAGAAAGAGAGGGAGACACAGAATCTGAAACAGGCTCCAGGCTCTGAGCTGTCAGCACAGAACCAGATGCAGGGCTCGAACCCATGAACCATGAGCCGTGAGATTATGACCTGAGCCGAAGTCGGGCGTTCAACCAACTGAGCCACCCACACACTCCGGAAACATAGTCTTTTTGACAAACCACATTCAGATGTAGAAACACTATAATCACTATAACTGTTTTCTATCTCTCTCCACATAAATATGTAAACCACATTGTCAGCAACATGACCTTACTAATTAGGCACATATCAATTAGCATATGAGTAGATCTGAGTTGCTTTGCATTGGGATAAGACATGCATTCAATATTTATTGCTGATTTTGTGGCCACACAAACACTCATACACACACAACAAAAACTCCTGAACTTCTAGAGCTAAAGAGTACTCAATATTATTTTCCATTAAGCTAATAGAATTATAATTTCTTAAAGTATTTATTAGAAATTATATTCCTCTAGGGGTGCCTGGGTGGCTTAGTCGGTTAAGAGTCCGACTTTCGCTTGGGTCATGATCTCGCGGTTTGTGGGTTCGAGCCCCGCGTCGGGCTCTGTGATGACTGCCAGCTCGGAGCCTGGAGCCTGTTTCAGTTTGTGACTCCCTCTCTCTCTGACCCTCCCCTGCTCACGCTGTCTCTCTCTCTCTCTCCTAGATATAAATAAAACATTAAAAAAAAAAAAAGAAATTATATTCCTCTAGGGGCACCTGAGTGGCTCAGTCAATTAAGCATCCAATTCTTGGTTTCATCTCAGGTCATGATCTCATGGTTGGTGAGTTCGAGCCCTTCACTGGACTCTGCTGACAGTGTAGAGCCTTCTTGGGATTCTCTGTCCCTCACTCTCTGCCCCTCCCCTGCTTGCTCTGTCTGTCTGTCTCTCAAAAATAAATTTTAAAAGCTTTTTAAAAATAAAAAAAAAGAACTTATATTCCTATAAACCAAATACATCTGTAACTCCATTAAACCACTCACTGAGTTTATTTTCTAGCTATGGGTGGTTATTATAAGGATGTGTTTTTCACTTGCTGAGAATCCTAGTTTCTCATGTTCTCTTATGTGAAATTACTCTTTTTAATTGTCACCATTTGAAGAAGGAATCAACACCAAAGGTAAGAAAATCTGTAGACAGAAAATGATACAGTTGTGGAACAGGAAAAACAAAAAAGATCTCAGGGAAGAATCCTGGAGGTTTGTAATGGACAGAAGACTCAGCAAAATGTCATTTTTCCTTCACAAAGACTTGTTGAGAAAATGAGAGATTTTTAATTTCCATTTCACTTCCCCTAAAATTAAAATTAGATAGAAAAGCCACATGACTATAGTTTATTTCTATAAGCTTTCAGTAACTGAATGAAACAGAAATGAGAAGGGAAAAGGAGCAGCTAACAGAAAAGTCCAGGGTAAGAACACTCATGACAAGGATTTCTCAACTCAACACAAAGCAAATAATAGGTGAAAACAGTGAAAAGTGGGTGCTTCTGAAATCCCTGCTCTTTTTGTTAAAACTTCAATCTGTGCATGAAATTATTTTCATCAAAGTTGGGGCACCCAGGTGGCTTAGTCGGTTAAGTGTCTGACTCTTAATTTCTACTTAGGTCATGATCTCACAGTTCATGAGTTCAAGCCCCATATCAGGCTTTGCACTCTGGAATTCTCTCTCTGCCCGTTCCCCACTCTCTCACTCTTTCTCTCAAAAATAAACAAACATTTAAAAATAAATAAATAATTGTCATCAATGTCAAAACTTCCAATGAGAAAATATGGGGCTTTCTGAGGTGCTATTTTAGCCAATTAATTTCTTCTTTTTTCTGGTCATTCACACTAGGAATGTCCATCTGTTATCTGGCCACTGAACCCGGTCAGGTCTCCATAGTTCACACGTTGGGCAAGACCTTGCTATAGTGCATTTGTCTTTGCAGAATAGTGAAGTCCTCCTCTGCCCTGAAGGAAATTTCTCTATCTCCAGCCAATCAGGCAACCGCAGTAATCAATATAGTCCTCCCGGTGAACAAAGCATTATACTGGCAGTCGGTTTCCTGACACTTAGGTTGGACTCTACACAGTTCCAGAAATGTGTGCTGATGATTAATAAACAGTTGACAAAGAAAGATCAAGAATGTTTACCCTAGAAGAAAAACTCAGTCCTCACCATCGTCCACAATGTCTTGGGCTGCCACAGAGTTCGTGTACACAACCAAGTCAGAGAGCTCTCGGCAGAGCTTCATGGTTTTCCTTCGGCGACCCAACCTAGGAAACACACACCCAGGGCTAAATGTCATTGTAGAGCTGGAAGACGTTGGGGCTTTTGGTTACTCCACCTTCCCTACCTGTTCCTAATGGAGCCAGGATTAGAACCCACGTGTGATTCCCAGTTCAGCTCTCTTTCCATCAGAGTACCCTAACTCACGTGGTTTCATTTACTGCTCGGCTGAGAATCACAGGATCTTCTTATGTATTTGCGAGTTCTGTTGTGAAGGGCTTGGTTGCCACTGCTCCCCAGCTAGGGAGGAACTCCAGAGTTCATTGGGCATGTCCTCCACTTTGGCAGCGAAACCTGGACTTCTATTTAATAACATTCACAGCAGAGGGCCCCTGGAAGGTCATCCCATTTCTCGTACATCCTTTACTGTAAATACATATTGAGTTTTCTGTACCCTAAGGGTAGGAACCATATGCATCCTCTCTGCCCTTTCTAGTTAACTAGTTTATGTATGAACACTCTGTCAAAGTGAAGCTAAGTATAAAATTTAATGGAGCACTAAATGTCATCCATTCCTACAAGACCTTTCTATGCTTTTAATTTCATTTAATTTCAGTCTTTCAATAGAGACAGGGCTGCGTGTGTGTGCATTATCTGTGATATAATTTACATTCCTCTGTGACTTTACTGTTTATACAAACTGCCAGAAAATCATCTTACTCATTTGAAATTCTATTGGCAATAATAAAAAAAAGTAGCTAATATTTTTGAGTGCTTAGTTAATTGGAATAGGGATTATTGGGCTAAGCAGTTTAATTCCTTTAAGCTATACAATGATCCTAAGAAACAGATATATATGGGGTGCCTGGGTGGCTCAGTCGGATAAGTGTCTGACTTCAGCTCAGGCCATGATCACAAGGTTCGTGTCTTTGAGCTCCGCATCAGGCTCTGTGCTGCTAGCTAGCTTAGAGCCTGGAGCCTGCTTCTGATTCTGTATCTCTTTCTCTCTCTCTGACCCTCCCCTGCTCATGCTGTCTGTCTGTCTGTCTGTCTCTCTCTCTCTCTTTCTCTCAGAAATAAATAAAACATTTAAAATTTAAAAAAACTGGATACATAAGAGAAGCCTAACTTGCCCCATGTTAATGTTGAAGGAACAAGAGTTTCAAATCTGGCTGATCTCAGATACCTGGCCCTTAACATGTGCTCATGATCCATCTTCTCCTTTAGTTGCCTAGGAGAGCCCTCTGTACTAGCTCATGTGGCCCCCCTCTCTTCTCTGAAGATATCTCTTACCTGACAACTGCAGCTAGTGCTTAGAAACAGTTCCCTATGTGCCAGGCACAGTATAAGTCCATTACATGTCTTATTATCTCATGCCCAGTTGATCTTCAGGTGTCCTGATGCACTGAGCACTTGACCTAGTGATTCGATTCTCTAGATATATACAACTAGAACAGCCAGGCTGATGGGGATGGGGTGGCTCTAGGAGTCTGAGCAAGAAACGTGGAGATTCTTACCTGTACAGCTGGCCAGTTTCCTTGCCAGGATTCTGCTGTGTGTCCTCCTCATCATCAGTACTATAAGATTTAGGCCGTGATTTTGTGGTTTTCTGCTGGAAAAATCACAGTAAACTTAAAAATAAACTCAGGCACATCAACAACATATGGAGAATGGACTGGGCATTATAATATATATGAAAAGGACAATTACCTGGAAGAAAATAAATTAACCAAATATTGCAGCTTGCCTTACCATCAATAACAAGCACATCTTTGGTCACAATCCTATTAGCATATTAAGGCAAAACTGCTTTAAAATTGACTTCTAAGTCACCTAAGATGTAGGTCTTAGAAAGACTTTATTAGTCATTCATTGAAGGTCTCCATGAACGGAACAGTCAGAGTTGACATATATATTTAAGTGAGTGTAAGGAGATAAAATATTCTCTTATTTAGGAAACTTACTACTCCTGCTGACTCAAAAAAGACACATTTGATAAAAAGAGACAAGTAGTAATTTTTTTAAATGAATAACTTTTTCCTGCTTTTGATCAGCATGGACTCAGATAACTGCCTAAATAAAACTGCACTTTTGAGATTGTGGCCCATTTTAATTTCTAGCAAAAGAATGAAAATTATTACCCACAGGATTTAGGCTGAAAGGCTGTAGGACTAAAGGCTGTCAGAAATAAAGCCATTTTGGAATGATGCAGAGTTACCCCAACACATTAGTGATAAGCCCAATATTTATCAATACATAACAGAAGAATAAATGGTGGGCAGGGACCCTGTAAATGCAGAAAACTTTGCCACCAAAACTACAGCTTCCACAGACAAAGACCTTTAGATGAGTACCCTGGATACCTGAGGATGGCGGCTTAGAGAGGAAAAGGGAGCCCACCCTCACATTACCATGGGGCCATATCACTCTCCAGATTTTGTTACTCAAGCTGGCATAAACACTCAAGTCTACTGCACTGGTAGCAAGGTGCCAATTTAATCTGGAATCTTCTCAGGTGTTACTGATGTTTTGAGAACCTCAGGGTGCATGGTGTGGGAACCCTAGCATCTGATGATGTCACTTTCCAGCTTGGCCTATCATCAAGCTGGCAAGTTGACTGACCTCTCCAGCTTCCTATTGTTTTTTAAAAGGGCAGGTCAATAACAACTATTTTAAAGGATTACTGTTGTGATGATTGAATGAGATGGGTGGAAAGTCACTGTGTCAGCTACATAATGTTAGCTTTCAATATAAATAGTCTACAAATAATCTTGTGGACATTCATTCATATGATTTGAGATAGAATAAATTTTAATTCTATTGAAGCTAAAATATTCCCTATTATTTAGAAAATAATTTTAATTCAAATGAGTAGTGGTAATCAAGAAATGAGATATTCTGCAATTCCACAGATAGTCAGTAACTTGAGGTATTACAATAATAGATCTGTCTTTTGAAAGTTCATTTTTAAATATAAAATGTAATGAATCACCAATGGCCTAATATTTAGATAAATGAGGCTATGTTTTCTTTCTATATAGATTTGACATCTTATTAAAGTTGACATACTATATAATCAATTTTTGACCTTACTCTTTTACTCAATGTTTTGCATGCTGAACTCCAGAGTGATCATCTTTCAATGGCTGCATAATTATTCATTCTGTGAATGAATCATGGACTGAACATTTTGGTTGTTTTTAATTTTTTATTATAAGGACTATCTTGTCCAAACTTTTAATAAATTATCCTATTGATGAAGCAGGAAACTCCGCATACAACATTCCTTAAAGTATAAGAAACAGCCTTACAGAAACCTCACGCATAAAGTTTACATTCAATAATTGATTTCTTGTATAACACGTTTTACCTTTTTATTGAAGGATAGCACACATTTGGAAAAATACAATCTTGAGTATACAGCATGATGACTTTCCACAAAGTGATACCATCCAAATGAGGATTATTTGTCCAAAAACCTTCTGATTCTCCCATTCAGTCATCACCTTCTCCCCAAAGGTAACTACTATCCTGACTTTTACCTCATCGATCTTTTTTGCCTGTTTTTAAAATTTGTATAAATGGTATCAAACTTTATGTACTACATTGGGTCTGGCCTCTTTGCTCAATGTCATGTTTATAAAGATTTTATTGCATATATTTATAACTGTGTCATTTTCATTGCTGAAAAACAGTCCCTTATGTGAATAGATCATAAGTTTTATACATTCTATTGTTTGGAAACATTTGAACTGCTTCCTGTTTATTCAATTACAAATAATGCCACTATAAATATTAGGTATATGTCATGAGGCTGAAACACAACAATGGAACTGATAAGAGATGGTACACAATACAGCGTTAGTAGATACTGTGAAACAGTGTGAGGTAGTTGCACAAATTCATACTCCCATTGGCAGTGTATAAAGTTCAATTTGTTTAGCGTCTCCACTAACCCTTAGTGCTGTCAATCATTTTATTTCTGCTATTGTGCTGGATATACATGAAATCTCATCATTTTAATATGCATTTCCCAGAGAACTGATAAGGGTGAGGACCTTTTCCATATTAGCCATTTGGAAATCTTCTTTTGTGAAAGCCAACTCAAGTCTTTGGCCCATTAAAAAACAAAAACAAACAAACAAAATAAAAACTATGGTATCTTGTTATTGATTTGTAAGAATTCTTTATATATTCAAGATACAAGTCCTTTGTTAAAAATATGTATTGAAAATACTCTTACCCAGTATGCTATTTGCTTTTTGATACTTTTAATGAACAGAAGCTCTTAAATTTTAAAGTAATTCATTAATCTTTTTCTTTTCTGGAGTCCTATTTAAGAAATCTTCAGTTCTTCCAAAGTTGTGATGATATTGTCCTGTTATTTTCTAGTCTCTTGAAATTAATTGAATTATGCACATTTGTTGCTCTTAATTCATACCTTATGTTTTCCAAAGTTGGTCATGAGGGATCGTCCATGTGATTTCTTTCCATTTTCTTTCACATCTGGATGCTGAGTAAATAAAACATAATATGACTATTTCTCTTCCTCCCTTTTGTTTTTCCTTAGTTCTGGTGGATTGGCAGAGGTACCCTTGGCCTTAGGAAGAACAAACAGGTCTTGTTCATTTCTTCCTGTTTCACACCTTCACTACTGCAAAGGTTGTGGAATCTGCCTCAAGAGAGGGAGACACTGGCATGGAGAGGTCTGGGCACCAACCAGGAGACAGTAACTGCCAACAGCTTCCCCAAACTGGCGTCAAAGGCCTCTCAGTAATGCCCAGCTGTGCAGGTCCCTCCAGAGGCTGTTTACAAGGCTCTCTATAGCACAAGATATATTCTTCTGAAATGCCCTGAGTGAGGATAAATCATCTCCAGTTAAAAAGTAGATTTAATTTTGAAAAATGGCCAAGTCATTAAGAGCCAATTCTGTTGAATGAGAAAAAATAATAATCACACTGATTGAATAGTGTTATTTGGAATTTTAAAACATTAAAAATAAATAAAATCCAAGCACATCTATTAGGTAATACGATTGTTTTTGTTTGTTTAAGTAAACCACAGCAGAGCTTATCTGTTCATTGAAATTAATTCCCTCTGTGGTGAGCATTTGGAAGAGGTATTGTAGCCTCAAGTGGATTCATTTCTCCTTGCTCAAGCCTCATTAGGGGAAAGAAAGGACACCCTGAGAAAAGGGCTTAGACTCTTTTTCAATTGTCATCCCTAAAAACATGTATTAGCTGGTTCACAGCTAATGACATGGTATAAGGACAGATTGGCAGGCCCCATCCTAGGGCTCTGGCTAAACAGAGAAGAAACAGAGATAACCACATAAATGAAATAAATGTGAGTGAGCAAAACTACTTAAAACCAAAGGCCAGGGAGACAATGACATATATCCATAGAGACTAATCAAAGATATAATTTGGGGTGGGGAGGGGAAAAGATTAAGAATTGGTTGGGGAGACAGTTCGGAACATGCTAGAGGGGCAGGGATAGGGGGATTACAGGGTAATTTCATTTGACTGGTTAATGTATAATATGGAGATCTATTGAAGCTGATCATTAAGGGTTCAAAAACCCTGGAGTTAAGAAGGTAGCCAGAGACGGTCATAAAAGTAACACCTCTTTCCAAGTTAGGAGACCCAGTTCTAACACTAAATAGCTAAATGTCCTTTGGCAAGCCTTTTCTCTTGACCTCAGTTTTCTTACCTGTGAAATGGGAGAGGAATGGATCAATTAACCTACGAGTTCCTTTCTGCTTCTAATAGCCCATCTACTGGTCATGGGACCATGTTATTTATTGTCTGAAACAGAACTCTTTTAAGAGTGTTTGAGGCACTTTTAATAATTACTCTGGAACAGTAGGTATGAAGCAGGGCTGTCCCATGCAAGTTGAGAGGTGTATGGTCATCCTGTTTAGTAGGCACCTACCTCCAAGGATTACGCTAACTGCATTCCATATACTCTCACTTAATATATACAACCACCCTCAGAGGTAAGTATGGTTAAAATCCTATTTTACAAATAAGAGGTACAGTGAAATTGGATAATATGCCCAAAGTTACAAAGCTGGTAGGTGATAACACAGGGGTTCTGTGTAGCTCTAAATCTTCTCTCTGGCTTGTTCCACCAACTTCTCCCATCTCACACCACCTCTTTCCCTAGAAGGGTTATACACACAAATACCTATCTCCAACTTGACCTCTCCATGAGCATCAGTACCACATCTTTTATTGAATCCATGAATCAGAGATTGTGCTAGAAACTTGGCATGTATATGAAGATGATGGCAAGTAAAACAGATGCAGACTCTGTCCTCACTGGGCTTGAAATCTAATAGTGGAGACAAGTGAACACAACACTGTGTAATAAGTAATAAGACTTATGATGGGGGGCAGTGCAGGGCATGGCAGGGTGGAATGGAAAGGCCACCTACCCAGACCTGAGGATCAAGGAGGACTTCCATGGGGAGAGGAGGCAAAAGCTGAAGCTGGAAGAGGGGTAGACATTTTCTTTTTTATTAAAAGTCTTTTTTTTTTCAAGTTTATTTATTTATTTTGAGAGAGAGGGAGAGTGTGAGTGGGGGTGAGGCAGAGAGGGAAAGAGAGAATCCCAAACAGGATCTGAACTATCAACACAGAACCTAAACGGGTGGCTGGAACTCATGAACTGTGAGATCATGACCTCATAATGGAATCGACAGCCAACCAGGCGCCCCAATTGGTAGACATTTTCTAAGTGAGATGAGGAGGAAGAAGTGTGTGGTGGTCAAGGGAAGAGCAAATACAAAGGCCAAGTGCTAAGAAGATGGTACCTTCTAGGAGACAAAGGAAGTAGGGTGTGTGTACTTGTACACTGGAGCTGGAACCAGAGCATTGAGAAAGGATCTATGGGCTATATCCTAGAGTGTAAACATTGTCTCCCAAACTAGGAAGAAACTTTGAATGGGTTAAGACACAAGGATGGCATTATCAGATGCACATTTCTGAAACATCACTATGGTAGTGGCATACATGAGAATTTAAAGTGGGAGGGAAGGCAAAAGAGCAGGAAAAGTCCAGTTAGGGAAAAACTATGGCCATCTAGACAGTTGCCACTGGTATGTAAAGACAGAAGTAGATTCAAGATCTCCAAAGAAGGCAGGAATCTTTCTTGTGTCTACTAAGGTCTTCTAGGCTGAAGGATGAGCACTTCATTCTTGTTTTACTTCAAGGCTCTCCCGGGCCAAGACGGCACAGGAGAACACAATGGTGCATTGCTGAATGACAGCCTAGCAAGAAGGAAGCCAGGATGACATGCTACCCTGAAGCACACAGAATACCTTCAGCCTTGGATCTCAATATGCATGTGTATTCAACACAGACGTACTTCTCTCAACAGCAACTTGTCTTTGCCTGTCCACTGAACCAACACTGTGTTTTGAAAACAGCAATGTTGAAAACCTCAACACTTTACAGCCAACTTTATTAAAGTTACAGGCTCCACTTTATCAGCCTAACCCATCCTTATAGTCACCCAGATTTAATGGAAAGTAAAAAATAAGCAAAAGGGGAATGAGTTTTGCTCCACCACATCTTGGAACGTTGAGATCTCTTATTATCTTCTCTGATAGGGAAGTTACCATTAGGATTTCCTTCATGAGCAGCAAAAGAAAGATGGGTTTAATATGTTTTATCCAAAATCTCCAACACCTGCTGTGGCCTGTCCCATTGAAATGATCTAGGATGGACCAAAAACTTCTCCAAAAGCATCAGGGGAAGTGATTAGCCCAGATTAGGTAATGAGACTTCAGTAAGAACAAGAAGCAGAATCAAGCTGAGCTAACCAAATAAGCTACCTGATTTTATAGACATTTGTGTGGCTGAAACTAAGTGGCTGGAAGGAGAGGGGGAAGGGGAGAAGCTTAATTCTATTTATAAGAAATTTTAAATAAAATTCAAAATTGTATGATCAATGGTAACGGCAGTAATGCTGTAATTCACATGTTGGTTGCCCCCCCGATATTCCATTCTGCTCCTCTAACATGCAGCTTCGGAGGGGCTGACCTTGGCACCGCTTCCAAGAGTAAGTTCTCCATGGCCTTAACAAGACAATATTATCCTATATCCTTGGTAAGTTATTGCTCAGGAAGAAACAATAGGATGGGAGTGGGTGCATGAGCTAAGCTGCCCAACCAGAGCTGAGCACAAACTCTAGAGAGTAACCACCAACACTAGGTTGTCACTTAGATTCAAGGCTGATTACCCCCTATGGTCCTCCCTCTGCCTGAGGATTCCTGAGTCCTGAGGGACGGGCGCCCCTAGCGGGGAAGTCAGCTAGTGGCCGAGCCAGTTGAGCTCAGGGATCTCCTCTAGGCCAGAATAAGTGCCCTCAATGCCCTGCAAATGCAATAGCTTGTAATAAACCCACCCTCCTTCTTCCCTGCCCATTTCTGATATTTCTGTTAGAAAGTAGAGTTAAAATCACAGCCAAAGCCCAAATCATTCATTCATTCAACAACTTAATATGAAAGTTGTACTAAGGCCCAGGCACTATAAGCCAGAAAATCAATGGTTATTAGGACTGACATAGTTCTTGTCTCCATGGAATCTATAATCTACACGAAAGACAGATATTGAACAAATAATTACAAATGTGTAAAACAAACAAACAAACAAACAAACAATCTACTTAGAAGAGAAGGTATAAGGGGCACCTGGGTGGCTTAGTTGGTTAAGCGTCTGACTTTCGCTTAGGTCATGATCTCGTGGTTCGTGGATTTGGGCCCCGCGTCGGGCTCTGTGCTGACTGCCAGCTCAGAGCCTGGAGCCTGTTTCAGTCTGTGACTCCCTCTCTCTCTGACCCTCCCCTGCTCACGCTGTCTCTCTCTCTCTCTTTCTCTCTCTCCTAGAAATAAATTTTAAAAAAACTTGAAAAAAAAAAAAAAAGAAAAGAAGGTATAAGAGGCTACCCTGGACAATATAAAGGGGAAAACTAACCTAATCCCAGGTCAAGGCAGGACTCATTTGGGGCATCACACTGAAGCTGGCATTTAAAAGACTAAGTAGGAGTTAGCAAGAGCAGATGTAGGAATGGAGTGTTCTGGGAACAGAGTGTGAGGGAACAAAATGTGAGGAAGACCATGGCATACAGACAGTTGTGGTTGGTGGGACAATGGTGGGAAGCAGTGTGACATGGAAAATGAGAAGACCTGAGACGCAGATAAGGATTAAATGACACCTTGAAAGCCTGGTTAAAGAGTTTGTAATTTATCTCAATCATAATGGGAAACCACTGAAGACTTTTAAATAGTAGAGTGACATGATCAGATTTACATTTTTAAAACATCATGCTAATTTCAGAGTGAAGATTAGGATTGAAGGAGGGCAAGAAAGGTCTAGGTGACAGTTGACATTGGCCTAGATCAGGACCCAGCCATGGACAAGGGAAGACACACTCAAGGAGGTGCGATCAACGCAGCACAGAGGATGACTGACAGGAGAGGTGGAGGGTAAAGCATGTGGTAGGCTCGAGCTCTTCCCTCACCTGAGTAGGCATGGGGAAGATGCATCCAGGGCCACAGCACTTTGCCCTGAGGGTCCCAATGAAGAAGTATTTGAGTTATTTCCACCCCTGCCCATCCACTTTTAACAATTTCTCCCATCGTTTTGCAATAGGAGATTTTCATTTCTCAAGTAATATGAGGATAGAAATGGAAGAAACTGGAGAAGCATTTCACAAATGACAAATGATTAGAAACAGAGTATGAGGTCTATTCTTTTTCCTGTTAAAGGACAAGTCCAAGAGAGAACTGTGTACCTGTTTCAGATGTGCATTTAAGCCTTCGTGTGTGGCCTTCAATAGTGCCCTCACTGTGAAACTATCAGGATCTTCTTTGTCTCGAATTTGAGATTCTTTTAACAGTGACTCCAGTTTTTTCCTTATGAAAGACTCCACCTGATGCTCAGTGGTCCCATTATTCTGCAAAGAATTAAGCAATGGAAATTATTTCCCTTAAGAAACACAGAATCAGTTAGAACACACCCTTTGTTCAAGCTACCACTGCTTCTATAATTTGATTATCTTTCAATGACCTGTAAGAAGTTAAGCACATTATACTATATTGGTTTTTCCCCCCACAAACACACACACATGCTGACCCCCCAAAATAATGATTATTATGACTAGACTCAACCCCCAAGAATCTTACCATTTTCATTTCAGAGATACGGAATCTGATGTTTAGAGAAATTAAATTGCTCAAGGTTACAAAGCTAGCAAGTAGCTGAGGCAGAATTCAAACACAGATTTCCTAAATGCTTCCCACCATGCACCATTGCTTGCTTACTCTCTCGCTCTCTATCCCTTTCTTTCTTTTTCTTTCTTTCCTTCCTTCCTTCCTTCCTTCCTTCCTTCCTTCCTTCCTTCCTTCCTTCCTTCCTCTTCCTTCCCTCCCTCTGTCTCTCTTTCCCTCCCTCCCCCTTTTTCTCATGGGAAAGTGGTGGGAAGGTGTGGAGAGGAAAGAGAGAGAATCTGAAGCAAGCTCGACACTCAATGTGGAGCCCAATGTGGGGCTTAATCTCACGACCCTGGGATCATGATGACCTGAGCCAAAACCAAGAATCAGATGCTAACCCACTGAGCCACCCAAGCACCTCTACATTGCATTCTCTTTCTCTTTTTCTTAAATGTTTATTTATTTTTGAGAGAGAGAAAGAGAAGAGAGAGAGCAAGCATGAGAGGGGGAGGGGCAGAGGGAGAAGAGGACAGAGGATCCGAAGCAGGCTCTGCGCCTCAGACAGCAGAGAGCCAGATATGGGACTCAAACTCACAAACTATGAGATCATGATCTGAGCTGAAGTTGGATGCTAAACCAACACAGCTACCCAGATGTCCAAAATATGCTATTTTTAAAAAATCCCTTCCTTCACTGAAGGAGAAAGAATGCTATGGAAATCTCTGGAATCAAAAAAACATTCTGAGATAAAAATTTCTTTGGTATCTCTGATTCCAATGTGTAATGAAAGGGAACTCACTACTGACCTGTGCTATGATTCATCATTATAATTACCTTAAGATCAGAAATGTTTTGGATAATCAAGCTATATTCACATCCAGATGACAATTTAGGCAAATTTTAGGTGAACAAGGGACATAATTTCCTTGAAGTCTTCCTTAGTGTGGCTTTTTGGCCCCCTTGCTCTGCCTGACACCAGGGGCCCTGGGCTGTTCAGTTCCTTTCACCTCTCTCTAGACCCAGCAATCGTCCTTAATTCTTCAGTCACCTCTGGAGGCCAGCCCCAGCCACAGGGAAGGAAGAGTGGTCCTCCTTGCACATTTGTTACTAAGAGGTCATTATATTTAAACCCTGCAGAACCAGGCAGTTTTCTGGTAATGCCTTCCACTTTCACAAAATCTTATAAGAGAGAAGCAATAGAAATGTCCTAAGGGAAATTTGGAAAAGTAAGCCTACATCACAGTAGGTTGCTGACTTTCCCTGTATTAAAATCACATGCACAAATGTCTTTAATAGATCTAGTTAACAAGGCACTCTACGTCACTGGAGGCCCTTGGGTCCTGAAGGAGAGATGCAAAGATGGGAAAGAGCTGCTCTGCATGCTGCCTGTGCCTAAGGAGATGCTACAGATGCCTATGAAAGCACAGGCTCCCGGTACGACAGCAGTTCTGAGAAGGAGCATGGCATCCCTCCCCCAGTGACCAAGAAGTCGTCCAAGAAGAACTGGACATGTCTGGGGCTCAGCAACAGTGAGGAAGAGGGGAGCGTTCCCATCCTCCAGAGGCTTCACGTCAGAGGTTTCTGATCTTAGTGATGTGTGCTCTGTATACACAGGGGCAAATTAGTCCTCCTAGAACACAAGTTCATGGAAGAGGGTAGGTACTAGCGGATAAAGCTAGAAATGTACGTTAGGGCCAGATAGTAGAGGCACTTGGATGCAAGAAGGGTGGAATTGCTGAGAGTCTCTAGGTAGGTACGTGTCTGAGTAGCACTTTAGTAATACTACTAACCTGGCAGCATGAGCAGAAAAAGGACCAAGGCCTACAGAGGAAAAGCCAGACACACTGGTTCCTCCTACCAGTACTAGGAGCCTAGGCCAATGTGCTGGGGAGGGATTTAACAAAGATGAGGTTTTGAGAGCAAAATTCATGTTGCATAGAACAAACCCATCAGGTCATTACATGCGAGGTGAGAAACATTACTAAGGCACAACTCTGCTGTCTCAGAACCCTTGGTGCCATGGACAAGACAAACACATGAATGGATAACTACACAAGCAGGTACAAATGGTAGTAGTCAGGCGTGTCATGGGCATAGAGAGGAGGGGCACCTCGACCAGCCTTGGGAGGGTGGGAAAGACTTCCAGGAGTAGAAGAAATTGGAGTCAACCCTTAAATGATGAGTATAGTTGTCTTCTATGGCTGCTGTAACGAGTTACTACAAATCTCAGAGCTTAAAACAACAGAAATTTGGGGGTACCCGGGTGGCTCTCGATTTCAGCTCAGGTCATGACCTCATGGTCATGAGATTGAGTCCCACTGCTGGGCTCTGCACCACACATGGAGCCTACTTGGGATTCTCTCTCTCTCTCTTTCTCTCTCTCTCTCTCTCTGTCACTTTCCCTCCCTCTGACCCTCTCCCCTGCCCTGCCATGCTCTCTCTAAAATAAAATTAAAAATTAAAAAAAGAGACAGAAGTGTAAAATCGAGGCATCAGCAGAGCTGATCCTCCCTTGCTTTTTCCAACTTCTGGTGGCTCATGGCATTCTTTGCCTTATCAGCATAACTCAAGTAACCTCTTTTCTTCACATGCCCTTCTTCTGTGTGTCCCCTGCTTCTGCTGTGTCTTCTCCTCTTCTTATGAGGACACTCATCATTGAATTTTTAAGGCCCACTTGCTTATTCCAGGATGACCTCATCTCCACAGCCCTAAATTAACAACATCTACAAAGACTCTTTTCCAAATAAGGTCTTAGGTATCAGGGTGTATGACTTGAACAGGTTGTGAGCCTCCTACGATGAATAAGAATTGATGATGTTGCAGAGAGTAGAGTAACAGCACTCCAACATGGGTAAAAGTGCAGAGAAAACCAACGGTAGCAATAAGAACAAGTAACCACATGAACATGGAAAAAAGCACAAGGGAATATAGCAAAAGCAGCTGAGACTGTATATGGTGCTAAGATTCACAAAATGCAGTCACATACTGATTCTTTATCTGAGCTGCCTGGCACTCTTTAAGGTAGCACTAGGGTTAGCCAAATTTTACTCATGAGATAGAGGCAGAAAGATTCAAAACTTGTCCAAAAACATGCCTAGGAAAAGGCTGAATTGGGACATGAACCTAAGACTTCCAATTCAAAATTCTGTGTCTATTTCACCATATAATGCTGCAGCCATCCCTCTCATACTGTTACAGAAAAAGATAAATTCTTGAGTTCAATTAATCATGAGCAGGCTTATACTTTGACAACCTTTTTTTTTTTTTTTTTAAGTTTTTTATTTTGAGAGAGAGAAAGCATGTGTGCAAGCAGAGGACAGGTAGAAAGAGAGAAAGGGAGAGGATCTGTGCTATCAGTGCAGAGCCCAACTTGGGGCTCATTCCCATAAGCCATGAGATCATGACCTGAACCAAAATCAAAAGTCTGCCACTTAACCAACTAAGGCACTCAGATGACCCTTGACAGCTGTTATTCTTGTAGGACACCTGGGAACCATATCGCCACAATCCCTCTGTGGGAAATAGTAGGTGTTACTTATCGAGTTCAGAAGGAAAAGAATTCCAGGTCAACACATCAGATCAAGTGACCCAGAGCCTGGCAGGGAGCACATTTGTTGGGAGGGCCAAAAGTGAAGGCATACATAGCATGCTGAAAGAGCACCTAGCATGCCCAGGTTATACAGAAGGCCCCAAATAAATATCAGCCTCCTTCCCTGGCTCACGGCTGCAGAAGCCAGAGATAGTGAGGAGATGAACTGTGGCCGCTATACCCAGATACTTTCACTGTCAGCAAAGCAGAGCTGAAAATACAAAGCCTGGCTGACCAGTGCTGGAATTAATAAAGACTTAATACAAAGGCTCTAATTATTCACTTCACATCCTCTAAACACTGGGAGTTGCTGAAGGAATGATATTACTACCTGTTGATCTTTCTCTTCTCTGTGATGTACAGCACAAGAAAATTCATAGCCATGGAGAACAAATAAATGTATGGCTGAGGTTTCATTAATGTGGTATCATTCGGTCCCGGAACCCAGGAACACTACTGAAAGAAAGCTAAGACAGACACTTAACCCCTCGACCTGTCAGCCACTGTGCAGCTGCAGCAGGGACCACAGCTGAAAGCTACATGCATCTCACTCTTTTGTTCCCTGAGCCAGAGGCAGAGGAAGGATGCTGCAGTCCCCTGCGAGGGAGGGGTCGGGGGAGGGAGAAGGTGCAGGAAGCAGCCCTTTAAGATGGTTGGGAGTAGTTTCCACCAGAGAAGAAATCAGGGTTCCTAATTCCTGCTCCTGAAAGGTAAATCAGATCTAGGAATATCTACCAAAAATAAGTCACACATTCTTGTTTTTTCTCCAGTGCAAAATTGAAGGACTGGGAAAGGAGAGAGCCAGAACCACAGCTACTACCCCAGGCTGGGAAACAGCACAAAAGGGGAGGAACTGGGTTGGCAGGGAAGCCCTTTAAAGAGGCACCCTCTCAAACAGGGGTGCTCCACTTCTGCTGCCCACCAGAACCACCAGGGAGTGTCCCCAGATCCCAGGCCCCACCCCAGACCAACTACATGCGAATCTCGGGGCTAGGGCCTGGGCACTGGGATTTTTGAAAGCTCCCCTGTCATTCCAATGTGCAGTCAAAGCTGAGGACTTTTACTTTCAAACAACACATGGCATATCTCACCATCCCCAAATGCTTCTTTCCCTGTCCCCAGGCTAAAATTTGGAGCCAGGAAGGATAATGTATTAGTCACCCTTTGTAAGGGCCTCAGAGCTTTCCAAGCCTGGTATCTGAAGGTCTTGGGCTGAAGAACAGCTGTTTCTCAGCCATCCAAGTGTGTGCATTTGCTGTTATCCTCTGTCTCTTCCCTGCTCCTTTAGCTCTCTTAGAGCACCCTCTGTTCAAGGTCAAGCTCAAGACTTACATTAGCAATAACTGTGCTACTGCTATTCTTATTATGAACAATATCTAATGTTTATTGAGCACAAATCACATGCCAGGAACTGTTCTGAGTTCTTTACAGAGTCTGAAGAAGTTGTTACTTGTTACCATACGAGGGCTCGTTTAAAACTTGCTGGAAGGCTTAGTATTTATGGGCTGAGCTTCATGTATAAGACAGCTAATATTTGTGCCTAAGAGGATGGCTGAATATAGATTCACAGAGCACAAGAAAAAAGATAGTGAATAACTCAGCGAACAAGAAAAACACCATTGAAGTTGAAATATAGGGGTAGAAAGTAAGTCACATTGACGTTAGAGGATCCTGTAAAGATGAATAATGGGGAGTTGGACTCATTGAATCAAATCTGTTAGATAAATGTACTGTGGTTGAAAGGAAGCTGTCCCCTGTGTATTTTGAGCTGTGTGATTCTTGAGTCACTGAACACACTGACTTTTCCATAGGGCTTATATATCATGGGCCAGATTTTGTCCGTGGGTGAAACCACAAAATATATCAGGATTTTTGTCTGTGGCAAAAGCCACAAAACATATCAGTCAGAAGCTTTAAGGGTTCAATTAATTCAATAACTGAAAGATTTATTGAACGAGCAAAAAAAAACGTTGGTGTGGTTTGAATCCCTTAGTTAGAAGTAACCATAGACCAGGAAGAATAAGAAGACCTGTGTGAAGGTCCTGCCTCCCACTGTGCGTCTAAAACCAGGTAATATGGGGGAAACTCAAGTCTTGCTTGTAAACTTTGCATTTGCTGTTCCCTCTCCCTGGAACATTCTTCCCCAGATATCAGCACAGCTAACTCTTCACTACTTCCAGGTGTTTGCTCATATGCTATCTTCTCTTTGAGGCCATTCCTCACCAACCTATCTAAAACTTCAATAGACTCTTCACATAGGACACATGCACATGCCTACACCCACATACACACATACATGCACACACACACACTGCCACACACATGTCCGCACGTGCATGCCGACATATGCGCATGCACACACACACACACGCACTTTCTATACTTTTCCCTACCTTTTTTTCCCTTTAGCACTTATCACCACCTAGTACCTTATATAGGTTACTTATTTGTTTTATTTCTTACTTATGCTCCTCTTCCCCAATAATGTGTAAACTTCATGAAGGCAAAGATTTCTGTGTGTTTTGTTCACAGATATGTGCCCAACACCTCCAACATGATGACTGCATTTCCAAAAAGCGATGTTCAAAAAAAAATTAGTGTTGAACACACTAATGGGTCTTGTATAAGTCTCATGAGAGTCAGTGATCTGGTATTCATAAATGCTAAGTTAAAGTTTTTATTTATTGCAATAATTCAGATATAATTTGTAAATCTAACCACATGCTGTTAACTTAAAACTGAGGTTAAGAATTCCTCTAAGGTAATTATTGGTTTCACATCAGCTATTCACAGTACATCCTCTTTTGTAGAAATGTGATCGGGCAATTTACATTCAACACTCAAATAAGGCATCTGAACCCTGTGCAGACATTAAGACTATAAACTGACTGATTACAGAATTACACTTTGGCTTCCTAAACACAGCACTGCCTTTCCTCAGAAGGGCTCAATAATAGGAAAAAAGGGATTTAAAAAGGTGGAGTAAAAACCTTATATATTTCCACTGGAATATTGGTTCCTTTAAGTATTTTCTCTCCTAGAGTCTAGCAAAGAGATACCTGTAAAACTTCACAATTTAGTTGCTCTTTGCTTTTACTAAAGCCAGAATCAAAGAATCCAAATAAAAGATCATATCTATCTTTACAGAATCCTGTTCTAAACTACCTGTATGGCTTCCTAGAAACCAACTAGAAGGCTTTGAAGATGGGAGGAATCAGCTGGGTATTTTCACAGGTGAAGTTACTGATTCATTTCCATAAAACTACAGCAAACTCTCCTTTATAATTATAGATACTTCACACGAAAAGTTAGGAGCTCACTGATAGTAGAAGAAAAATTATATAACTGGATGGATTTAGAAACTAGAACAAGTTGGGTTTTACTCAGAGCAATAAATGACTACACTGTGATAATAGTTTAATTTCCATCACTCGTTTTCACTAAAAACAGTTATTTCCAAACTACATACTTCAGTCAAGCCTGTTTTCCGCTTTCAAATGAGACTACTCTGAAGGTGGTAATCAAGAGATTTTGGGGGAAAAGATGCAAAGATAATGAAGATCAGAGACAAAATTTGGTTTTTAAAATAAAGCTTAAAAAATAGAGCTACATTATCCATAATTGCATGTGAGGAATTACAAAAAGAGTAAATATCTGAAAGAGTAAAAAGTAAACTATTTAACATATTAACCATTTTCACTTATGTAAATCTATTTAGATTGATTTTCTATGACCATAGCCCTGTTGGGTGTATATGGCTGCACTAATATAAACTATAAAACTATAAAAGGCAACAGAGTAATACAGACAGTAATTTTTCCTTTCAGTTCAAGCTGAATCTTTCCCACTTCATCCTTTTTAAATTGCATGAAAGCCAAGAAAAAAGTGTCTCCTGAGACAACGGCTGTCATTGTACTCCTGCCCCATTGGTAATAATCTGACTCCCTTTGGTAACTGCAGGAAGCCATATTCATTACTATTATTTCAAAGAGAACGGACTGTTTTTCAGAATGTAATAACTGAATTCAGGGCAATGTTGTAAACTGAATATTTTGTACAAAACTTATCTGTTTTTTTAAGGTAAGAATAATAATCCTGATATTTAGAGGAATACCACTTATCCATAAAAATGAAACTGCAAACCCTGTAACAAACTAATGTGTGGGGGGAGGGGGGCAGGGGGAGGCTACTCTCAGCCTGTCATGTGATCCTGACAATCATATGAGTTGTAGAGGTGAGAGGCGGCCAAGAAATCCTAGCCCCCCATGAGGAGGTAGGGAGGGGGTATCTCTTTAAGCTCTACATTCCCTCTGGGTTTGCATTTCCTTTAGATTACCTGAATAAATGATTTTTTCTATGAAGGCAGTTCCTTGATCTCAGACAGGAGTCTGAAGCACCATTCAGACAGTAAACTACCCTATGCTATTTTATCCTAGATGTGGCAAATTAAAGATTTAGCCATGAGTCCTATTTCTGGAAGAGCCTGGAAATCCACTGATCCAAAGAATATTCTCAGGGCAAGGATGGAAATCCTAGAGGAGCAGACCACATGCCATTGGGTTCTGTAAGCCACCCGTGACAAGGAGCATAGTGGGCTGCCAGCAAGAGGCTGAGGCGATAATGCTAAAGCCAGTTTGTTCAGCAAAGACCGTGACATTTCCAACAGCAATTTGAGTTTTGACAAACTTGTAATAGGAGAGGATTTGTCCCTAGAGAGAAGGTCAAAAGGGTTAATCACGAACACTCCTTCCAACTGTAAGACACAAAAATCCTTGACTCAATAAGCATCTGAGCGTGTTTCCCCCAAAAGTAAGTAACGTTCAACAAGTATCCCTTTTACACCAGAGTCACCATATGTGTGAGGATCCCAAGGCAGCAGTAGTTTCTACTGCAACACGCTGAGAGTAAACATTATAACTAAGTCTGTAACTTACATAATGGAGCTTGAATTTGCACTCATCTTCAATTTCATCTGCGCTGTCTTCATCAGAAACTTCCCCTTCCTCTGCGTCATCCCCGAGGTGGTAAGGCAACTTCTTGCCCTGAAATAGAGCAACACACCCAATTTAAAAATGAAAACAGTGTGGTTGTCTGACGTTTGAGGCCGGTTCACTTGGTAGCATCTAGAGCACATGCCTACACCTTAGCTTTTGGAGAGGCTGCAAAAGCAAATGTCTAGCATGGTCAGCCACTAGGTAGGGATTCCTTAAAATACAGAGATGGGGGGTGGGGGGCAGGCAGCCAGCTGGCTCAATCGGTTAAGCATCCAACTCTTGGTTTCAGCTCAGGTCATGATTTCACAGTTTTGTGGGTTTGAGCCCCACTTCAGGCTCTAAGCTGGTAGCGTGGAGCCCGCTTGGGATTCTCTTTCCCTCTCTGCCTGCCCCTCCTCTGCTTACGCACTGTCTCTGTCTCTCTTAAAATAAATAAATTAACTTAAAACAACAACAACAACAACAACAACAACATAGGGATGGGGGGAGTTCCTTAGACATGGAAAGATGTTCTTATGCTTCACAGCCAAAAATAATGATGAACTTCTAAACATCCCAGACTGCTATCCAGGCTGATCTTCTCTAAACACAAACCCCAGTAACTTCTCATTCTCCTACTTGCCACACCACTATTGGTCCTCTTCAGCATGCTGGATGTTTTCCTCACCCACCTCCTCTATGCACAGGACCACCACCATAGCCAGGTTTTCAGAGAACGCTCCGTCCCCATTTTTCTATACCTTCCCTGATACCCAGAGCTGTTGACCTTGGGTCCTTAGCACAGTGATAGTTTCAAAGCTGACTAAATCATTTACACAATGAAAACGAACCCATATTAAGACTCTAAAGTCTTGGGGTTTGGATACTTAAACATTTTCTTCAATTTATAGAGGGTCATTTATAGGACTGAGAGGGTGAGATTTAATTTCCCTTTGTACTGATATATACCACACTCCTTATTTGTATGTGCTATCTGCAAAGTGAAAACTAAACTCTTCTCCTTTCTTTTTCACACAAACATTTGTAGAGATAGATATAGATACTTAGATATATACACACACATAATTCTAAGTAAATATGGCAGAACACTTTTTCACTTCCTCTGTATCATTAATAACAAAAGAGCCCACAATTAAAGCATTTATGTCCATATATTGACTTAAGTCTTTTCTGATATAGAAGACTTCTATAAAATGAATTTATTTTTCTTTATTTTAGAGGGCACTATAGAGTAGCTATGTGAATATAGCAGCCACAGAGATAAGTCACTCAACTTAGTGGTGACCAGACCTGTTCAGAAATGTATACACATCAAGTTAATCCCCTCCTTCATTTATTCACCACCAACTACTTATTCAGAGTCAACTTTCTTTTGGGTACAATGACAGATAGCCAAAATGGATCTGTGCACAAGAGATCTGAAATGTAATGATAGCAATTACCTCTTTGAAATACAGCAAAGCCAACATATTTTTTACATGTTCAGCAGAACAGAGCTAGCAAATATGAGAAGTAACATCTGCAAGTAAGGAGTAACAATCCTTAAATGATATAAACAGTTCTGATACCACAAGATGGAAACAAAAGTGTGACCATGATGGGCAAGCACTGAAGAGCAGGTAGGGCAGCCGCACCAAGCTTTTCTTCCCCTTCATTTAAGTGTGGAGGCAGGTGAGGGAACAAAGACAAAGCTGACTGCTCAGAGCATCCATAGGTACCCCAATTTTCCATCCAATTAAAATTGAATTAAAAGACACGAGGGCCATATTTTTTTACCAACTCTTCCACATTTCTGTTTCTCAAAGGATAATTTATCCAGGCAGATAGGAAGAAAAGTAATGCAACAAAACATTGTTTCTTGATGCTTCTTATCAACAGTTACATCTAGGGAAAATTATAGAATAAATTAAGGCAGAACTTTAACGTGACTTAAGGAACTTGGCTGTGGTCCAGTAAGTACAAAGAATGCATAGCTGGTTTTTTGGGGATCTCTTTCTGATCTATATATTATTTCATGCAGTAGTTATCAAGAATGAGATTAATTGGTCCCTGATACATAGAAATATCACTAGAGACTGGAATGATAGCTATCACTCAGCTCCAAGCTATACGACCCAAGGAAAGTGGTAATGACTCTGTGATTCACATCTGTAAAAAGAAGCTTAGACCCAATAGTTACAGTTTCTTTCAGCAATAAGAATCCATGGAAAATTATTAAGTTTGTTAGTACTTTTGTTCAAAAGCAAACTTTTGTTTACTTTATAGGAGATACGTGTGTGTGGGTATGTGTGTGAGTATATATGTATGTATGTATGTGTGTGTGTGTGTATCTATGTATTTTATGTATGTATATATATATTTAGAAAGTATGTATATTATAATCAATAATAAACAACTTGTCAATCTCTAAAGTGTTAAGTAGCCACTAAAACTGTGCCTTTTGGTTCAAAGATTGCTCTGATGCTAAAGGAACACAGGAAAACCCATTCCTTTATTTTTGCTTCAAATGGAAATGTATTGGTCCATAGATCTAGGAGATCTCCTTAAAGTCTGAAGAACATTGCTACTAGCAAAGGAACTTTAGATGCCTTAAAATGCTCACAGTCCACACTGCTGCCACTGCTCCCACTGAGTGCCCAGATCGGCTGCTTCTGGTGCACCCTGGTGCCCATTCTATGACAAATGACCCAAAGTCGAATTGTGCAGAAGAGACCCGGTTCATATCAAATATCTACCTTAAATTCCACTGTCCAAAAGGGAAGTATTTCAATCAAATGGACTTGCTCTGCGTTTAACCTTCTGACTGCTTGTTAAAGACTATAGGAAACATGGAAACATTTACAAGGCTACTAAGGTGACATTTAGCTTTCTAACCCAGCAATCAGTTTTTACCACAAGAGTTTGCTTTAGCGAGATTTCAGGAAAATTTACCTTAATGTTATCTCTTACGTTATTTGGAGCTTTTATTCAAAATGCTTTCATACATACAAATGCCCGACCATACCTCTTTGATGAATCCAGTCTATAATTTTCATTTAACTGATAGACGATGGATTTTGACCTATTCCAAAGATGAATATTTCACATCTTTCCTATTTGCTGACCTCTGTTAGAGACCTTATTAAAGGATTCCTAGGAAATTACATTGTTTGACATTCCTTTGCCTCCTTTGCGATATTTGGGGTTTGGGGTACACATTTCCATTATGTAAAATATGACCCAATTTGAATATTACTACCCTGCTGCTCTTCCTTAGATTTTTGGTATCAAAATAATACAACTATCCAAGGTGGAGTTAGTCCAAACACATAAAATTAACTGGAATTAAATAAAATCACAAAGTCAGCCTGTGAGATTTCAAGTAACTGTTTTTCTGGCTATTCTTTGTATTAATAACATTCATTGCAGGAAGTAAATTTCCTCCCTCAGAAAATCTGTTCATAAAATGTCATTCTCTTCACCTACTCCTCCTTCACATACACACATGAGTCCTGTGGGGCATTATGTCTGTGCCTGTGCTCCGCTGTGAAGTGAGCTCTTCTCACTTACATAACCAAGGCTGATCAACCGTAAAGACTGTTGTTCGTTTTTTCTTTTTCCTTTTCTTTCTTTCTTTTTTTTTTTTTTTTTTTTTTTTGACAGACAGTTATTAGAGCTTGAAATGGGAGAGAAGAATCTGAAAGAAATGCTTTCTGGACAGAAGGAGCCTTCTGTTGCTCCAATACACATACTTCTGGCCAGTGTAAACTATTACAGATCAAATATGAAATCAAATATTAAGTATTTGGCTTATAGTATTGATAGTTTCACTTCACAAAAACATCCCAGAATATGTGGTTAGTTAATATCAAGTTTTTCTGAAGGTACAACTATTAATAAATTGAAACAAGACCACACACAAATTTAGGCAACCCTTCATGGATTGACTCTATAATTCTCTTGATAAACCAGTTTTTAGTCCTTAAGGGAGGGAAGGCTTAGTTGGTCATCAATGCCTTTTATTACATTTCTGGAGGTAATTACCTTCACTAAGATTTTGCCTTTCAAACTCTGAGGGCTTGGAAGCTGTTTGGTGTCTCCTGTGTCTACAGATGACAGGTCCAGTTTGTCTCCAAATATTCCTTTCAGGTACTGAGCAATCTTCCTCTGCTGCTGGACACTGCAGTGATTCTCAATGGACAGTATGACCGGAAACCTAAGGGGATAGCAACATATTCTAAAGGCATCAAGTACAGGCAACTCACAGGGGTGTTTGAAAATCACTCTAGATTCACTATGCTCTTACAACCCTAACGACAGTACCTGTGAAAGCAGTAATGACTAAAATGAGAAAGATGAAAAGTGCATTTTTAAAGGAACTCCTCTGGCCAAATACATTTTGCCAGGCATGATGGCTGAACAGAATACCCACCACATGGGATGCCTTCACTTAATGTTTTGCAATTTGAAAAAGGTATATGCATTATATCTCTTTTAAAAGAAAAAAAGAGAAAATTTTAAGAGATACCCCTAAATAAAGAAAACTCCTATAATGTAATTTTGTCTGATCTATTAAAAATCTAAAGGAGAAAAGACAGTCTCTTCAATAAATAGTGCTTAGAAAAACTGAACAGCAACACACAAAAGAATGCAACTGGACCACTTTCTTAGACTACACTCAAAAACAAACTCAAAATGGATTAACGATATAAATGTGAGACTTCAGACCACAAAAATCCTAAAAGAGAACACAGACAGCAATTTTTCTACTATTACCTGTCACCTATATCAACATTTTTCTAGCTAGGTCTCCTAAGGCAAGGGAAATAAAGCAAAAATAAACAATTGGGACTACATCAAAATAAAAAGCTTTTCCACGTGAAAGTAACCATCAACAAACAAAACAAAAAGACATCCTACTAAATAGAAGATATTTGCAAATGATATATCCAAAAAGGGGTTAATATCCCAAATATTAAAAGCACTAATACAACTCAACACTGACCCCTCCCCAAAAATAATCCAATTAAAAAATAGGCAAAGGACCTATATAGACATTTTTCCAAAAAAGATATAAGATGTCCAACAAACACATAAAAAGATGCTCAACATCACTCATCATCAGGAAAATGCGCATCAAAACCACGTAAGATATCACCTTACACTTATCAGAATGGTTAAAATCAAAAACACAAGAAATAACAAGTATTGGTGTAGAGGTGCTTGCTGTTGCTAGGAATATAAAGTGGTGCAGCCACTGTGGAAAACAGTATGAAGATTCTTCAAAAAATTAAAAATAGAAATACCATATGATCCAATACTTCCACTGCTGATATTCACCCCCCAAGAACCCCTAATCATTAATTTAAAAACACACACACCTCTATGTTATGGTAGCATTATTTACAATAGCCAATATATGGAAGCAACCTAAGTGTTCACTGATAGATGGATCAGGAAGATGTAGTATATATACACCACCTGCGTAACATTCCATTGTATGTATGTGTGCGTGCACACACACATATACATGCAATGGAATATTACACAGACATAACAAAGGATGAGGTTGTACCATCTGCAATAACATGGATGGACCTAAAGGGTATTATGCTAAGTGAAATAAGACTGAGAAAGACAAATTCCATATGATTTCACTCATATATGAAATCTAAGGGGAAACAAACACAAATGAATAAACAAACAAGAAGCAGAATCAGGCCTATAAATACAGAGGACAAAGCGATGATAGCCAGAGAGGAGGGGGATGAGGGGCTGGGCAACATGAGTGAAGGGGAGTGGGAGATGCACACTCCCAACTATGAAATGAATATACCATGGGAATAAAAGTCACAGTATAAGGAACACCGTCCATGATACTGTAATAATGCTGTATGGTGACGGCTGGTAGCTACGCTTGTGGTGAGCACAGCAGCATAGCATAATGTAAAAACTTGTCAGATCACCATGTTGTACACATGAAATTAATGTAACATTGTGTGTCAACTATACTCAAAAAAATAAACTTCGGTATGAAAACTTAAATAAATTCAATTTTCAAAAAAAAGCCTATAAACATACAAGAGACCACAGTGTGTCATTATGCGCAGACATTTACTTTAAAAAATATATTATCAGGGGGCACCTGGGTGGCTTAGTCGGTTAAGCGTCCGACTTTCGCTTAGGTCATGATCTCGCAGTTCGTGGGTTCGAGCCCCGCGTCGGGCTCTGTGCTGACTGCCAGTCAGAGCCTGGAACCTGTTTCAGTCTGTGACTCCCTCTCTCTCTGACCCTCCCCTGCTCACACTGTCTCTCTCTCTCTCCTAGAAATAAATTAAAAATATTAAAAAAAAAAAAAAAAAATATATATATATATATATATATTATCAGCCCCCAGCTTGAAAATCACTGTTGAGAACAAAATATCATAATGGAGTTTTGTGATTTATAGCATCCTATGCCAAGCATTTTGAAATCATTTGTATAAAATTATATACTAGTCTTTACTTTCAGAAAGGAAAAAATGTCAAACATTCACTCCCCACAAGCCCTCAGGTTCTGCACAGAGTATTTGAAACCTAAGTAGACTGATTACAAGGACAGCCTGGGGAGTCGGCGGCCAAGGCAGAAAGGCAACAAGGACTGACTGCTGATCTTACTCTTCTTAACACTTTTTTGCTTCAGAGTAATAAATTATTTCAAAATTAGCTTGTTGGGGTTTTCTTCTACTTTTCCATCACATATCTTCTAAAGTAATAGGGAATATCCATTTTCCAGAGTACCTAAGACAATATTTAAATCGGCTAATACATCTATGTAGAGAAAAACAATTTCTTTCTGGGCTGGTCTGACAAAAGCACATGCTCCACAGTGGGGCTATGACTTCCTGAAACTACATTCTTTGCTCATTAGTAAAACTGGACGCCAAAGGCAATAGAAGATGAACCTTTTGTGACTAGAGTGGGTTATCTTGCTATAATCTGTGTGCTCTTGTAAGCACATGGGTTTTATTCCAGAATGTTAGAGAGAAAAAGAACAACAAGTGAGCAAGAGATTGTCTATGCAACACATCAAGGCATTCTAACAATGAATTTTTAAATTATCAATCTGTTTGGGGCACAGTTGGTTAAATGTCTGACTCTTGATTTTGGCTCAGGTCATGGTCTCACGGTTCATGGGTTTGAGCCCTGCATTGGGCTCTGCACAGACAACGCAAGCCTGCTTAAGATTCTCTCTCTCTCTCTTTCTCTCTCTCTCAAACTAAATAAATTTTTAAAAATAAGTAAACAATCCATGAAGCAGTGCTTCTCAACAGGGAGAGGGGAGACTGTGTGGCACCCTTCCCAAACAGATATTTGTCAATGTCTGAAGACATTTTTGGCGGTCACAATACGGGGGAGGGAGAGAGTACTACTGACACTGCTAACCGTCTTACAATACACAAGACGGTTCCCCATGACTAGGGACTATCTGGTCCAAAATGTCAGTAGTGCCAAGGTTGAGAAACCCTGGTGTAAACAAGCTCTACGAAAGAAAAGAAAAAGACTGAACTTTTAAAATGTGCTAAACAAGAATAGCAACTTTTAATGTGAAGTGCTTTTCTAAGTATTTCCAAACTTGAAGCACTGTCAAGTTATCAAAGGGTCCTCCAAGGTGGCACGTCTTTTCGACATCCAACTTCACATTTTGGGAAATAATGGCAAAATGACTTCATCAACTTCACTAAATCTAGTAGCAATCAGGGTAGAAGAGATCCATCAGAATTCAGTACTTGGGATTCTTCCACATAGCAGGTACTGTAAACTAAACCTGCTATGCAGCAGGTGCCTTCCACTATAACAGCATTTTAACCTCATGGTTAATAAATAAGAAGACCAAATATTAAAATCTTAAAGGTCACTAAATTCTAGAAAATTAATTTTATGCAACTGTCATTTTGTTTATTTTTATTTAAAAATCATTTCTTAGCTTTATGGTATATTGCAGGCATCTGCTAGACAATAAAGAATGAATAAGACAGAGCTCCATATTTTCAATGAGTTCTTGGTCTTAAAGACTCAAAAGAAGGCAGGAAGCCAGCAATTGTAAAACGGTGCTATATAGATATAATAGAGCGTCTAACATATGCTCAGGGTGCTATGAGCAGAGAAAGGAGCATTTAAATCAGATGGTTTGCCAGATTTAAACCATCTGATTTAAAACTGATTTAAAATAGTAAGTTTGCCAGAAGGACAATGTTTAAGCAGCCTTGTAGGATGAATAAGAATGAGACAGGTGGAATAATGGGGAAGAGTGTGCCAGGCAGAGGGAACAGCATGCAGGAAAATGTGAAAGAACTGGAGTCACCAGGGAATCTGAAAGACAAAGGCAGAATCCTACATCTCTGTGGAGCAATGGTGGAAGAAGATCCTGGAAGAGAAAGAAGAGGCTAAACCTTGAAGGGCATGTAAGACATGACCTTGTACTACAGGAGTTTTGAAGGACTGTAAGAATTACATCATGCTTATAGTTTCAGAAAGAAACATACTGCACGCACAGGGACAATGGCCCAAAGGGAAATGAAGAGAGGGCAATGGAGTCAAAAATAATTTAGAAAGTAGAATTGGCAAGAACTGGCTGAATTTAGAATGACTCAGTTTTTGGCTAAAGACATGGACTGGTAGTAAGAGCTACCCCTAACTAAAAGGAAATAGAGATGAGGCACCTGGGTGGCTCAATCGTTTATGCGTCCAACTTTGGCTCAGGTCATGATATCACGGTTTGTGGGTTGGAGCCCTGCATTGGGCCCTGTGCTGACAGCTCAGAGGCTGAGCCTGCTTCAGTTTCTGTGTCTCCCTCCTTCTCTGTCCCTCCCCTGCTCACACTCTGTCTATCTCTCAAAAATAAACAAACATTAAAAAAAATATTAAAGGAAACAGAGCAAGAGAAGGTTTGGCAGAATTAAATGCTGAGTTTGGTTTGAGATGTGAGCTCCATGAAGGTAGCAGTCATCTTTTTTGTGCAGTGTTGTGGCTCTCTGCATCTGTTACAGTATGCTTGACTTAGAGTAGGTACCATTAAATATCTGAATAAATAATGACATTTGTTGATTTTGAGGTACCTATGGGACACTCAGATTAATTTTTACTAAGACTTTTGCTACATAGCCCTGAAACTTAGGTAAAAGTTCTGGACATATAATTAAACAATGCAAAAGGAGAGCAATGGCAACAACTTAAGAAATAGTGACTACTAAAGGAATGAGGAAATCGAATAGAAAACCATAGGCCAAAAGACCAACCAACCAAACAAACAAACAAAAAACAAGAGAGAGACGCAATGACAGCACAGAGGAGAATGTTATAATAGAAGCTCCCAAAAAGCAAGTACTGAGGGAAAAAGTCACCATTAATCACTGCCAAGGAGGAATCAAGTAACACAAGGATGCTAGACACTTCAGTATATATAGAACATCCAGCAAGTCTGAAAACCTAGCTGTTATTATTTTACTGTATTGTAATATAATATCAACAAACTATTTATCACGTATAGTAACCTGCATTTCCAAACTTTATGAACACGCTTTAGAAATTTTGAGGTCCATTTTTGCAAGAACATGCTTCGAGGAAGCAAGGTCTTGAGAGAGTGGAGTACATAATACATGGAGCACGAGAAAGTACAAACATGGAGTTATTATTTGCTTACAGTGCTTTGTTGGCAAGGAAGGGGAGAACGAGGGTAGCAGGAAGGGAGATGAAGACTCCAGGGAAGAGGGTGTGGTGTTGCAGTCATGGTACATCAGCCAGCCAGTGCTCTGCGTCCTGGCTTAGCTCCCAGGTGTCGCCATACTTACTCATTCTTCACAAAGGCGTGCCTGTTGATGGTCTCTACGACATCTCTGAAGAGAATTTTTGAAGTGAGAGTATAACCGTGGTGTACTACTGGCTCTCCATCTGGGCCATCCCAACAGTCAACTGTCAAAAATAGAACTTCACATCAACAACACAAAGTTTCTGGTTTTGCTACTATTTCTGGAAATAGTAGGCAAATATTGTTTTAGGTTTATTATTTGAGATTATGCATATTATGATCATTTCAAAGAAGTCAGACGAAGACATGGGCATTCTGACACATTTATCAGATAAGGAATTAAAGATAGTAAGTGATTTGTTTCTGAGTACTTAGAGTTAACAAAGATGTCACATTCACAAGCAGCTCAGCATTTACCAAGAATGCTCATTAGAAATCGATCTAAATCCAATCAAGCTGCCCAAGGATTGTGATATTTCTTAACAGGTTGTTCCTATAATTTCATTTCTTACACTTCAGTTTACAAAGGCAGCCCTCCCAAATCAATACCAGGGCTTTTCATTATTGTTCACTTAAACTCATTATGTTTCTATTGCATTTTCGTTTTATTAACTCTACAATAGTTATAAAACAACACTGACTTCCTAAGTTCAAATCCTCAGGCCCTGCCAAGATTTATGTGAATACAGGCAAATGATTTAATCATTTAAAGCCTTGCTTCCCTCATCTATAAACGAAAATCATGGTAGCATTTGTATCATAAGTTTGAATGATGACTAAATATATGTAAAGCTGAAATACTGCATGATACATTGTCATTATGATTGTTATTGATAATACCAATATTGTTTTATGTATAGACAGCCTCACTGGCTCCCAACTGGAGAAAGACAACCAATTCCTCACCATTCACCCTGACTTAGAGTTTATCTTCTTTGTTTTACACTCTACCACCAGACTAGTTTCTCAAAAACAATGCTTTCGCCATGTTGTTCCTTTGCTCAAAAGCCTACTCAGTGCATAACGCAGCATCCAACACATACATGGTCTGTACTCAGTAGACACGTGCTGACTTTATTAATATCCTATAGCACCCCCTGCCTGCTTAACCCCAAGGTCCTTATCTCTTGTGTTAGAGACTAGCTAGCCATTCACTCAGCTTGTATCCATTTTTGCCCTGGCACACAGCGGGACTACGCTGCCCAGCCTTCCCTTGCAGTGGGATATGACCATCGAACTGTGGGCAGAAATTATGTACACCACTTCCAAGTCTGGTCTGTGAAACCTTTCCTTACTTAGCCATCCAGGCTCTCTCTTCTTCTGCTATGACTGCAGAAGACGTGTGCTAAAGATGGCACAACCACAAGATGGAAAGAGCCTAGACCTCTAAATCTTTGCTTGAAAGACTCACCTGTTAGGAACACCTATTTTGGACTTTACATAAGCAAAAAATAAACTTCAGTTGTTTCAAGGCACAGAGATTTTCAGATTTAAATATTAAAGGAACCACTCTTGCCTTAATTAATATCCTAGCTTCTGTCTGACAAATCAATCTTATTTTCTCCTACCCCTGAACTCACAGACTTGTTCTTCCATTAGGAAAGTTTCCTCACATAGGATCCTTCCGGTCTTTCATTTAAGGTCAACCAAAATGCACTCTTTCACTTTTCTTACCTAAACCCCAGTCAAGGCTAAGCTAGGAACCTCCCCCCCCTGCCCCGCAAAGAACGCTGCCAGCTCTCATAACATTGCCCTTCCTTGTAGCACAGTCTGGCAGCTCTGGTTGCCAGAGCTGAGAGAAGCCAAAAATCTAGACCTTACTGCTATGAATTTACCCACTCTTTAACTATTGGCAGTTAATCCATTTTTTAAATTACAATATGAGTCAAACATTCTGTATGCTGGATTTGGCTAATGGAATGCCAATGAAAACTCTTGACTTTTAATTAGGGCCAGACATTTCATGACCACACCTATTCTTTATTTTAGTAGTACCTTCCTCATATGTGTGCTTCGTAACTACGTCAGGAGATGCTATGCCCATTTATTCTAATACTTTCAAATTGTTCACCATAACCATAATGTGCGATTCGATGGTAAGCATTATGTGTCAACCTTGCTAGGCTACAGTGCCCACTTATTTGATAAAGATAAAGAGTTGTACTATTCCTTTGGGCCTGCAAATGAGGTCAAATGTATCAAAGACATTTTCTAAGAAGAGAAGCTCCATCCATCTTTTGACATGTACTTGACATTCTTTAATTTGTCTTTGGGTATGGATGTGGAAAGAAGGAACAGATGTTTCAAAAGTAAGTAATTTAGGGGCGCCTGGGTGGCTTAGTCGGTTAAGCGTCCGACTTTCGCTCAGGTCATGATCTCGCGCGTGGGTTCGAGCCCCGCGTCAGGCTCTGTGCTGACTGCCAGCTCAGAGCCTGGAGCCTGTTTCAGTCTGTGACTCCCTCTCTCTCTGACCCTCCCCTGCTCACGCTGTCTCTCTCTCTCTCTCCTAGAAATAAATAAAAACATTAAAAAATTAAAAAAAAAACAAAAAAAAAAAACAAAAGTAAGGAATTTGAACAATTTATACACCGATTTAGCCCCCTTGTGGAGGAAAGGGGCATAACAGTTCCTCATAAATGAACATCCTTTCAAAAAGAATGACTGTAGACAAGGCAATGTCAGCCTGATTTGATTATCATGTACACATAAAAACAGCTCTTGAAACTACATTGGTCATGAAAGAAAGTGCTCTTTTGCTATGATTTATAACATACTCCAAATATGCATAGTCGAGAACAGCTCTCCTAATAATGTTCACACTTTTGATCTATTCCATCACCTATTGGTGAATAAGGAAACCACACTCCCAAATGATACCACCATCCTAACATGTGGCAATCATAGCCAAGTTCAAATGACAGGGAAGTTTCCTGTAAGAGCTAATGCCATAATGAGAATGCCGCAAAGTAGAAACCCTCTAACCAACTCCCATGCCCACAAAATTGCCAGTGGCCCATTTTTCAATCATGTCACATATTAGTGCCTCTGAAAGCACTCTGACAAAGAGGTGGTTATTTCTGCAGGCTAGACGAACAGCTAAGATGACAGCTTTTCATAATGGAACTTAAAAGTGTTCCATCCTGATAGCATTCCCGGAGATAACAGGAAAGGTTGTAAACCGATTATAGCTGTGATGCAACATCAATTCCATAATGAGAGTGAAAATCCCCTGGACAGAACATCCATATTTATTAGGTAACTTAGGCTGAAAATCAAAGGAAGGTAAGACCATGTAAAAAATGTTATCAAACTGATTTGCTGACAAGCCCACTTCACCAAAAAAGAATTATTAGTCTTCCCCAAGACTCTCTATAGATCCTGACCAAGGACATTCCTACACCTGTACTAATGGAGATGGAAAACACAACATTATGAAACTAGAAGCTTGAAAGTGGAGAGATTCTTCAGGTCACAATACCATGAAGAACCTGTCCAGAATCATTATTCTCTACCATGAAGTGCTATCCTTGGCAAAAGCTGCTTCAGAGAAATATCTGTAATACCTGAGATCTTCAATCCATGACCTGATACAGTCTATAAATCAGGTTCTTCAAATCTTAGCTACATCTATTTAAAAGTAAAAGCAACTTCATCTGGACCCAAGGTATATGACATAACACTGGGTATAGATACACTGATGTCTCCAGGCCCAAGCTTCAGATGTGAACAAAGATCTCAAAAGCACAGCACTGACTGAAGTTGTTAGGAGAGCACAAAAGACCATGTCATCAAATTCTAAGTCTTTGGAAACATCTAAATAGTTAGATGGTAGTCCTGATCTTGAACTGAGAAAATTCCTTCTTCTAAAGCCTACCTCCCCTCAGTGCTTCACTTTCTCTAGCCTTTCTTATGTGACTGATGGCCCTATTTCATCCCTGTTAGGGCTGATCATGCCATTCAAGTTTCCTCTTCCAAAAAGCACATAGAATTCCTGGGGAAAAGTGGAGCAGGCAAGTTAAATCAACTTGCGTTCAAACCCTAGGTCACAAGCTTCCTAGCTATGGAAAACTGAGCCACTTCACCTACTCCAAGATGGGGTGTCCTCTTAAGGAGGTTATTCTATCCCCTTAATGTTGTAAGAAGCAAATGAGAATGTATAGAAAGCACTCAGTCAGGACCTGGCTCACAAAAGGGGCTGAAATCATGGTAGTTCCTTCCCACAGTACATTCAAAGACAAAGTGATCACCATAATTTGGAACAGGAAGTAGGTCAAGGACAAAACTGATCAAGTCTCCAAAACTAATATAATTCTTCTCTTCAACAAAAATCTTCCAGAAATAATAGTTTGACTTTCACTGTCCACTTACAGATCATTTCAATAGAAATAACTGCAAGTCAACCAAATATAAGGGGAGGAATTTGTTGATATCAGCTGGTAAGAGAGATATTTGAGAGATTGCACATTGTTTAAAATTATACCGTAACTGTATATATCCTCAGCTTCCGTGAATATCTAGAGCAGAAAAGCTGTTAGAAAAGGAGAGCCAAGTAGCTTCTTTCTATTACTTTGGTGACTGACAGTTAGAAGGAAAGAAGGGATGTACAAGAGATTGCCCATATTCAGTATCATCTACTGCACACAATTTCTTTTTTTTTTTTTTTTTACAAATAGTTTATTGTCAAATTAGTTTCCACATAACACCCAGTGCTCATCCCCACAAGTGCCCTCCTCCATGCCCACCCTCCTCCCCCCCACATCCACCAGTCCTCAGTTTTTGTCAGCATTCAAGAGTCTCTCATGGTTTGCCTCTCTCCCTTTCCCCCACCATTTCCCCCCTTCTTCTCCCCCTTGGTCCTCTGTTAAGTTCCTCCTAATCCTCCTATGCGTGCACACATATGATATTTGTCCTTCTCTGCCTGACTTATTTCGCTCAGCATAACGCCCTCAAGGTCCATCCATGTTGCTACACATGGCCAGATTTCATTGTTTCTCATTGCCATGTGGTATTCCATGGTATAGATAAACCACATCTTCTTGATCCATTCATCTGTTGATGGACACTTAGGCTCTTTCCAGGTTTTAGCTATTGTGGAGAGTGCGGCTATGAACATTGGGGTACATGTGCTCCTATGCACCAGCATTTCTGTATCCCTTGGGTAAATTCCTAGCAGTGCTATTGCTGGGTCATAGGGGAGTTCTAGTGTTAATTTCCTGAGGAACCTCCACACTGTTTTCCAGAGGGGCTGTACCAGTTTACATTCCCACCAACAGTGTAGGAGGGTGCCCGTTTCTCACATCCTCGCCAGCATCTAGAGTTCTCTGATTTGCTCATTTTAGCCACTCTGACTGGCGTGAGGTGGTATCTCAGTGTGGTTTTGATTTGTATTTCCCTGATGAGGAGCGATGCTGAGCATCATTTCATATGTCTGTTGGCCATCTGGATGTCCTCTTTGGAGAAGTATCTGTTCATATCTTCTGCCCATTTCTTCACTGGGTTGTTTTTCGGGCGTGTAGTTTGGTGAGTTCCTTGTAGATTCTGGATATCAACCCTTTATCTGATATGTCATTTGCAACTATCTTTTCCCATTCTGTTGGTTGCCTATTAATTTTCTGGGTTGTTTCCTTGGCTGTGCAGAAGCTTTTAATCTTGATGAGGTCCCAACAGTTTATTTTTGCTCTTGATTCCCTTGCTTTTGGGGATGTACTGCACACAATTTCTAAACATTCTCATTTTAAAATCAAAAGACCCTTAAAAAGTTAAGATTAAAAATCATTTGTATCTTGCTATAAATTGTCTTAATCAGATAGCTTTCCTTCTTAATACCCCAGAACAAAGCTGGAGGATTAGATGTTCTAATTCAATGCAAGGAGTTGATCATGGGAACATGGTTGGGCTTGGGTAGGACAGTGATTTTGGATTAAAAAAGCAAAAAAGAGAAGACCAGGTACCTGGAGGACTTGAAAAGCAAAAGAAATGCCGTACAGGACACAGCAGTTAACAAAATTGCAAAACCGTCTGGAGTAAAAACTACCACTTCATGGAGTCACTGCAAGTCATTTTCCATACTTGGCCTCCAAGGAAATGTCACCATTTAAAATGATAGGCAATCATCACTGTGATCCCAATGAGGGTATGTGCCAGAAGAATCTCTATGCATGTCAGACATGTAAAATTTCTTGAGCACTGAATGAACAAAGGGTTGAATAATGGCTGAGAGCAGAATGTCATCTCAAGACCTTCTAAAAGGTTTTTCTTTATGTTAATATTTCATAAACATCTTCAATACTCAGTTGCTTAAGCTACTCAATTGTCAGTCACTCATTGTCAGTAGGTGTTCTCTGCATTGACTGCAAAAATGCCATCTCTTAAAGCATAAATTTCCAGAACACTAAATTTGTAGTGGTTCTAATTGTTCTGTATGTAGGCAGTTCTTAAGGCCTGTCCAGTTTGAAAATGTTAATTGACCCTGATAACATGCCAGAAACTATATGACAAAGACCCATCCAGTTACTAGTCTTATTGCCCTACGGCTTTATTCATTTCCCAGACTCTATTCCACCACCGCAAGAACCTGTGATCCACTGCTAACTCCCAGCACATCCCCACCAAAAGTGATTTCCCTTTGTACCATGGAATCTCTATTCTATCACAAGCTCCCTTTTATCATCAGACTCTCTGGAGTTCTCCTTCAACCTCCTCATCTTAACAATCACCTTACCTTGGGGGACACTACCATTCTCCAGACTTTTTTAGTATAAATCACAGACCAAGAGGCATTCTCTAGGGTTTAATTGCTATGTTTAAACAATTGTTCTCCTACATCCAATTAAAAAAAAAAAAACTCCTTACTTTTGAACCTCACTTCATCCAACTCTACCTTTCTGGCATCTTCCAAGCGCCTTTCCTATAGTATTCTTTCTGTACTTAAGTATCTGGCTTACAGGTTTTAATCTACAACTTTTAATCTTTAAAATTTTTCATATTTAATCTACCTGTCAACATCCTTTGTGAGTTAAAAGTCCAGGTGGGCAATTTATTCAATTCTTTGGCTTTGACCTCCCCAATGCTAACAATCTCACCCTCACTCTACTTCATTCATGCCCACTCAAGACACACCCTGGATACAATCATCACCTGTAACTTCATCCAAAATCTCGCTCTGCGATAACAACTCTCTGCTCTTATTTTGTGTGTTTGTGACGACAACTTTCTCCATATTTCTGTTTCTAAAAACAAAACCTGTGTCCTCATTTTCTCTTCTGCAAAGTGTCAAAACCCCCCACACCTGTGTCATCCAGTTTTCTAATGCAGAAAAATGCCAAGTGATTAACCCACAGCATATTAGCTACCCCCAAATTCTCACTTACAGGTCACCAAAACACTCTATCAAAAGACACCGGGGCGCCTGGGTGGGTCAGCTGGTTGAGCATCCATCATTAGCTCAGGTCATGATCTCACAGTTTGTGAGTGTGAGCCCTGCATCGGGCTTGCTGCTGTCAGCGCAGAGCACAATTCAGATATTCTGTTCCCTTCTCTCCCTGTGCCTCCCCCACTTCTGCTTTCACCCTCACTCTCGGAAATAAGTAAAATATTTTTTAAAATGTTTTTAAAAAGATACGAATAAACTCCTAGCTGCTAAATGCAACCAGATTGGATAGTCTTTATTTTACTTTTCTGTTGCATGAGACATTTATGACCATTTTATCCTTTAGGACCCCAGTGGCCATTCTGTGTTAATCCCCACTGGCTACCCTTGCTCTTTCTGCATATAATGCTGGGTCACTTCATTCCTCAGGCTTCATTTGCTTCTCTACTCCTCCCTGTAAGTGATCTTGTACACTTTCATGATCTTAACTATCACACACAAAACTCAGAATTATGGGGTGCCTAAGTGGCTCACTCGGTTGAGCATCCAACTCTTGATTTTTGGCTCAGGTCATAATCCCAGGGTTGTGGGATTGAGCCCCATATCAGGCTCCATGTTGAGCATGGGGCTCTGTGCTGACAGCTCGGACCTGGAGCCTGCTATGGATTCCATGTCTCTTTCTCTCTCTGCCCCTCTCCTGCTAGTACTTTCTTTCTTTCTCTCTCAAAAATAAACATTTATTAAAAAATAACAAATAGATAAACAAACAAATAAATAAAACTAAACTAAACCTCAAAATCATGGAATCTTTATCTTGCCTGGATCTTTCCATTGGGTTCAGATATGATTATGCAACCAACTGATACAAATGTCCGTGTAAATGTTACAAAGTCACTATAAACTCAACAGATGGAAAACTGAACTCATTAATGCTCTCTCCCCAGATTCTCTATAGTATGTGAGGACTCCATTCATTCACTACCGCTCTCACCCTCATTCCTTACATGCTTTACCTCTTGCATTGGATACTGCTGAGTTTACTTCTTTATATCTATGTAATTGTCTCTCCAACTCATTTAGTCCAGGTTTTTATAACCCTTCCTTTGAATCACTGTAATAGCTTTTCCACCATTCTCCTTGCTCTACCTAGCCTCACTCTTCTCTTCTTCCCCTCCACAAACACATATTCTAAAATACTTGTCCTCCCACATCATGACCCAAGTGATCTTTCTGAACTGCAAGTCTGATCATATGACCGTATGTATTAAAACCCTTCAGGGGTGCCTGGGTGATTCAGTCAGTTAAGCGGTTGACCTCAGCTCAGGTCATAATCTTGCAGTTGGTGAGTTTATGCCCTACATTGGGCTCTGTGCTGACAGCTCAGAGCCTGGAGCCTGCTTCAGATTCTGTGTCTCCCCCTCTCTCTCTGTGCCTCCTCTGCTGACACTCTGTCTCTCAAATATAAACATTAAAAAAATTAAAAAAAAAAAAAACAACCCTTCACTGAAGGGCGCCCAGGTGGCTCAGTCAGTTAAAACTTTGACTTCGGCTCAGGTCATGATCCTGCAGTTTGTGGGTTTGAGCCCTGCATAGGGCTCTGTGCTGACAGCTCAGAGCCTGGAGTCTGCATCAGATTCTTTGTCTCTCTCTCTCTCTCTCTCTCTCTCTCTCTCTCTCTCTGACCCTCTCATCTCACACTCTGTCTCTCTCTCTCTCTCTCTCAAAAATAAACATTAAAAATTTTTGGAAAAAAAATGCTTCACTGAACGCTTGTTACGAAAAGCTAGAGTTGATATTCCTCACCACAGCACTCAAACCCTTTAACTCTTTATGAATGACCCAAGTTCACCTTCCCAGCCTGTCAATTTCTCATTGCATTTTACCTCACATCTTACTCTTCGTACCAACACTTCTTAACGTGTATCTGATTTTCCTGCTGGAATTCTCACACTTTACAAATGTTTTTAATGTCCACCCATTCTGCAAGACTATCCCTGAAGGCAGAAACCATGTCCATATCAGAGTCCTCACAATCAAAACCCCACAAGAAATTTAATAAATGTTGCTGACTGAGAGATCATGAAGTGTCTCAAAAACAGTTATCCTGAACTATTTTTGGCATTGTTTAAATAAAAAATATCTTTCTAGGAAAACTTTCATTTTCATCACAATTTTTTAGCAACTGAAGGTGCGCTTCCTAACTTCTGGTACATCTCTCTCTCTCTCTCTCTCCTCCTGACTAGATAATAAGGAGGATCCAGAGAGCTCCATGAGTGAAGAATAGCTCTATAATAAGCATAAAAATGGTTCTGATTAGTGTGAGTACATGTATTAGGTCTCCACTCTTCAGACTAGACTTGACTGGCTAAAGGATACGTTCATCAATACACAGCAGAGTTCAGACAAATCACGAACCTTCCACACAGCGACAGCCCTCCTGTAGCACCCGTGCGTACATGTCCACTTTGGACTGAGAAAGGAGCTGGTCTCCGGTCAGGTATGTGTTGTGAGAGGAAGCAATGTAGTAGTTGCACAGAGGCTGATCCATGTCCTGGTACACTTCATGGTGCAATGGGTTAAATACGTCACAAGCGGGACTACGCATGAAGTTCGTGAACCCTTTGGAAGAAAAAAAGAGTGAAGTACTATAGTTTTCAAAGAGTACTTAATTGACTCTATCAGGGACAATAGAGATCAAAGTACATTCATAGTGGGGTACCTGGGTGTCTCAACTGGTTAACCGTCCAGCTTCAGCTCAGGTCATGATCTCAGGGTTCATGAATTCGAGCCCCACATCAGGCTCTGGGCCTGGAGCCTGCTTCAGATTCTGTGTCTCCCTCTCTCTGCCCCTTCTCCCCTTACACTGTGTCTCTATCTTTCTCTCTCAAAAATAAATAAAAATTAAAAACAAAAATTTTTTAAGTATGTTTGCAATGATTATCTTACTTATACTCAGGACAGCTAATGTGAGGAACACTAAGGCAATGAGAGACTTGTTTCAGGTCAAATAGTGTCAAAAACTGAAACATGACTGGGGAATAGCAGTTTCAACATAAGCTACAGAAAAATAAGTACATTTTTCAAGAATTTTGACAGAGTATGAGAGAGGGCTTATTCCGAAGCCATTCAGTAACCCTGAACTCAAGCTAGGATTAGGCAGCATGATCTAATGGGTGACTGATGCAGTGTTAAAGCAATTTTTATACAAAGCGCTTTACTGAGCAACCATCAATTTGATAAGTTATTCATTTAAAAAATAGTATTGTTAGTGCCATAGGTGAAGTAACAGGTCAAAAGTTAGGCATAGCCTAAATTCAGAGTGTGGTTATTTGACTATGAGATTGGTTTGGGAAGATGCTGCTAATAGGTAGCACATTTTATAACTTTAAAAGAATGTTTAAAGATTATGCAGAAATACAAAGAACAAACTGATGGTTGCCAGAGGGGAAGGGGATGAGGGGGTGGACAAAATGGGTGAAGGGGAGAGGGAGGTACAGGCTTCCAGTTATGGAATTAATAAATCACAGAAGTAAAAGTGCAGCTTAAGGATTATGGTCAATGATATTGTAATAGCAATGTAATAAGACAGACAGTAGCTACACTTATGGTGAACATAGCATAAGCTATAAATTTGTAAAGTCACTAAGATGTAGACTCAAAACTAGTTTAGCACAGCTATACTCAAACAAGCAGATATTCTGTAGAAAATCTGATCAGTTTTTCTACAGTTTTTCAAAACATAATACCTAGGTAGAAGAAGCATTCAATAATACATGAATAAATACTTGAATGACCTCAAGTACTTAAGTGGAATGATTATCAGGTTAAATTGCTTCAAGTCTTTGGGGCACCTGGGTGGCTCAGTAGGTTAAGTGTCTGACTTCAGCTCAGGTCATGATCTCATGGTTCGTGAGTTCAAGCCCCAAGTCAGGCTCTGTGCTGACAGCTCAGAGCCTGGAGCCCGCTTCAGATTCTGTGTCTCCCTCTCTCTCTCCCCATCCCTGATCACACTCTGTCTCTTTCTCAAAAACTAAATAAACATTAAAAAACTTTTTTTTTAATTGCTAACAAGTCTTCAAGAAACTGTATAAGTATCCTCGGAGACTCTGGAGAATTTCTTCATGCCTATCTTTATGACAGTAATGTAGAAATCATGTTTAATTTCATTTTGGGGGGCCCACCAAGCAAAACATTCATTTCTTGGTAAAGAAATGGCCCAAATTAGTTTATCTTCCCTAGGTGTTTTTAAGATGGTTCTTAATATATATGTTTTAAATTATTCCTTTCTTTTAATTACCCTCCACCCCAGGAAGTAAACATGTGGTATCAAACCTCCTTGTCCACACTGAACCTAAAAGCAATGGAGCGGGTGGGGGCGGTGGGGGGCATTAAAAAAAATAGCTAAGATAAACCATGGCTTTGGATGTTCTTGAAGGCAATGGGGCGTCTTGGTAGTCCTTCGTCAAATTATTGGTTCTGCCTGGGATTTGTTCTTCTCTTGGTTAACAGCCTGAAATTTGTTTCCTCACACATTTTAAGTATACATAACTTACACATACATGTAGCTGTATTCATACTTATATGTAAGATCCTTGAAGCTACATTCTGATTATATAACTCTGGGCAAATTACTTAATTTCTTTGAGAGCTTCACTTTCCTCAACTATATAATGAAGTAGTTGTATTAACAAAATTTGTGGTTCCAACAACATCTCCACTGCTATCAGTGGAGTGAACAAGGTAAAAACAAGTTCATTGCCAAGATTTTTAAAGAACCATGTACTTTCAAAGTCACTAATGTCATAGATTATTTTAAGATCAAATTTCCTTTTTTGAAATTACCAGGTTGAATCTCTTTCCAAAATTAGCCATTTGAGAAAAGTCCAAATATTTCTTGACATCTGTCACACACATGGTGGCATCAGGTTGACTTGCTTAGAGTGGAAAATGCATATCATCATTGCCAAAGTAAGAGAAATAGCAATATCATGGTATCTCTTTTACAGGAAAATACATTGTTTCTCGAGTTTTATTTGAATCACCTGTAATCTATGAATATCTTCTGATTTCCGTTACTAAAAATTTTGCTTGAATTTAACTTAGCAAATTGAATTGAAAAATGAGAAATTAAGAATATTAATTATTTTACCTTCTATGCCGAGAATATTTTTCGTCTTATTTTCTTCTGAAACTTCGAATTTCCTTATGATGTCAAGACAATAGTCGGCTGTCACATTGTTCATCTAAACAAAACAAAACATTAGTAGGGTACCTGCAATTTCATGAGATATTTTCTTCTATGCTAAAAAGGCACATTGATTTTTTAAGCATTCGTGATACAGTGCAAGGTGCTTTAATGAGCAGTATTTGAGATCACAGCAACTTTATCTTTGGGAAACGATCATCTGAATCTTCCCATGTTACCCTTCAGATTTAATCAGTGAAAACACCCCTTCAAAAACTAGACAAATGTACTCCATGAGTCAAAATTAATAAAATTAAATCAATAATCAATGCAAACCACTGTCAAAATCTACTTACCATAAACTAGTAGCTATCTGCAAATTAATATTTTCTACACAAACACTACAGTTTGCTAATCATAAATATATACAGAGAGAAAATGATTGCCTGGAAAAACAAGATGTCCTAGGTAAATCCATTCATGGGTATTCAGATCTACAGCTCTTTCCATGGAATCACAAGAGCTATCTGCCATGGTAATTCAAGATCACAAAGGTTGGCAAGAGAAAATAAAACCAAAAACCTAGAGGAAGCAGCTAGCATAACAAAGAACTCTGGAGCTAGATGGCTTTTGTCCAAATTAGCCATCTTATATTATTAACAGTGGGATCTTGAATGAGCTACTTACCTTCTCTGTGGCTACCTTATAAGGTGGTTGTGAAAATTAAATGCATTACTATTAACATGTGACATCAAAGAGGCAGTGCATGCTATTATTATTGAGGCATTCTCAAGGTAGCTGCCTGAACATCACCTACTTAGTGTCACTGGGCAAAGTAAACTCTTCAAGAATAATTATTTAAATAGCAACATGAAGGATGTGAAATTTTAATCAAAATTCTATTTTGATCTATCAGTGACATTTAAAAATACTAATGACCAGTGATAGAGGAAGCTAATCTTATGAGCCATTCTCAATATTTCCCAAATATTCTCTCTTAGGTTTGATACTTCTGTTTTAGTGAAATCTCATTTGTCTAAACAGTCAGTTTAAATAGCATTTAAACTTTTTGCAGAGGAAAAAAATCTCTGTTTTGCAGCTATTTTTTGCCTGCTTGAAATAACATAGAATGCATCACCCCATCGCCCCACAAACTAGCTACACAATGGCTGATGCATCCATTGAGTAAATTTTGCAGTCCTTACTATATTCAGAGGCTTATATTACCAGACAACACCAGAAAATACCATAAAATAAATGAAATCATGATACCTGTAAAAACTCTACTGACCTAGTCAGGCTTTGAGTAGGTCATTATATTGTCTGCTGTATACTAGAGAGATTTATCACATGCAATCTAAAAAATAAATAATTTCTCACAAAATAAAAAAAAAATGGGGCACCTGGTTATCTCAGTTGATTAAGTGCCCTACTTTAGCTCAAGTCATGATCTCGCGGTTCATGAGTTTGAGCCCCGCACCAGACTCTGTGCTGATAGCTCAGAGCCTGGAGCCTGCTTCGATTCTGTGTCTCCCTCTCTTTTCCCCCTCCTACTTGTGCTCTCTCTTTCTTTCAAAAATAAATAGGTAAGCATTAAAAAATTGATTAAAAAATAAAATAAAATTCATCTGCCATAGGAAGCCCAGGTTTACACCGAAATTATTTGGTTTATGAAGCTGTTTGTTCAGAGATGTAGGGAGACTTGTCCTGGACTTAGGTCTACCAGCAGCCCATGGGATCTAAAAACCATCAAAAATGCCAAAAGCATTATATTCAAGAAGTAGTCAGTAAATTAGTAAAAATGTTAGTAAGCATTCTAAGAAGCTCACAATTTTCTCAGCATTATATAACAATAAATGGGAAAGAATCCATTTCCTACCAAACTCCAAGTATTAAGGATTAACTCTGAAATACAGTAAAAACCCCATAATAACGAGAAATGAAATGTACAAGTCAATCAGCTTCCCTCCTTCCCCCAACCCCTGGCCTAATTTAATTAACTCCCCAATAGCAAACTCTTGCATTTACAAAACTGAATTTTTCAGACTTTACTTAAAAAGCTACTGTGAAATTCTACTGTACCAAAGAAGGTTCAGCATGGGTTAATGCTCTTTACTATTCCTTTCCCCTTTGGTTTGCTCCCTATGTCATATAGCTAATAAGGTGAAACAGAAAAGAACTTCTCCCTACTCTACTCCTATTTCTCATGGAGCTCATTTGAAAGTTTTGTTTGCTTTCAATATCTGAGCCACTTGCTGTTTCCAACGTGAAGGACTCTTATTACTGTACCAGGCAACTGGTGCAAAGACTGCTTTAAAAACCCTGGATTTAATAATGATCCTTTACATTTATGTAATGCAGTCAATGCTGTGCAGCTTATAAAGAGCTTTTACACATAAAATCTTAAATAGTTCTTACAACAGTCTCATAGACTTGCTGTTTTTATCTCCATTTTAAAATATGCAAATTTATGCTAGAAAAGGTTTGCTATCTCAAAGTCACAAAACTGAGAGGAGGCAAAACCAAGTTCAAATTTCATTCTTCTGACTTCATATTCAAAGCCTTTTCTTTCGCATTATACCTATGTATACCTATATACATTATTAAATGTCTCTGGGTGGCTCTCTTCATTTCTACTGAAAAATTGAAATGCTTACTTTCAAAACTTATTGCTTTTTCAACACAGCTGAAACTCCTAAATCTTCTTAATTTTTGAGATGCTTTAAACCATCAAGTCAGTTACTATAATTTCACTTCTTTGATTATTCCAGGTTGGATTCCATTCTCTTGTCCTAGTTTGCTATCATACTCTAATTTCACCCAAAAAAGACTAACTGGCCCTCATATTAAAGGCCAATCCAATCCACTTTAAGTGGACTAGTTGAAGAAACCAAAGTCATAGATCTCCACATAACATACTAGTATTCTGATACTAACATTTTATCCTCAGACTTCTTGTAAAGTTATCTGGCGAAGTTTTGACAGTGAGTATGAATTTCAAAACAAAGTCAGAAGTAAATAATTAGATTTCTTATAGCTATGATTCCCAAAGCACACCAAACCCAAAATCATAATTTGCAGAGAATTTTAATATTGCTAAACTCTTTTCAATTTATTTTTATCAAAGTCATATATATTCATAAATAAGTCAAAACTAAGCATATGATTGAAAGCAGAATTCCCGCTTTTCATATGGACAACCACTCTCCAAGAAAAATAATGTCAACATTTCTACGTATTTCTGTTGGGAGGAGTCTTTAAATTCTGAATTGTTTGTTAATAATGCTATTTTCTGTTTTTATACACCTTATGCATTATCTATGGATGCTTTTATTGTATTGGACAAAAACTTCAGCTTGTTTGGGCCAGCAAAACTTTCTCCTCTACCCCTTCACCTAGGATAGTTATACCTTAACTTTTTTATTTAATTACTATTCAGTGTTGAATTATTCTGATTATGCAAATGTTGGGACATTGAGTCTATTGTATAATGATTGTGTTTCTTACATATATTTTTTTCAATTTGTAATTGCTGCTATTTCTACCCATTTGGTGAATTTTTAGTGTCATCTCATAAATTCTTCCTCACAATGCTAATGGTGTCTCAGTTACCAAAGGCAACAAACAATTCATGAATTCCAATGTTTTATTTCCTATAAAGGTCATCCTTCTTCCAGGCTGCTGGGGTTCCAGCACTTTATTCAGGTTTTGTTCTGACTTCATTCTGTCACACTCATCAGAGAGCGCTTGGAAAGTAAATTATTTATTTCTTCCTTGTGTTTCTGTGTTCTTCCGTGTGTGTGTTCTTCTGCATGCACGTTTGGTTGACAGATTCACCAGGTAGAAAATTCTAAGTCGGAAATCATTGCTCCTATGTTTTTGGTTTCCAGAGTTGCTATTGAGAAGTCTGATGCCATACTGAAAGTACTCCTTTTATAGGACCCGCCTTTGCTCATTAACTGGATCAGTGCATTTTTCCCTCTTTTTTTCTGCAAACTTTTAGGGTTTCACTCTCTCCTTGGCATTGTGAAATTTCATTATCATTTGTCTCTGTGTGCATCTTTTTACATTCAATGCGCTTAGCACCAAGTGGCCCTGCCACTTGAGGGAGTTCTATCTTTCCATGCTAGTCATTTTTTTGTATTATTTATTTTATAATCTCCCTGCTATTTTTTCTTACCTTTTTCTGTAACTCTAATTTATTCAGAGAGTGTACTTTCTGATTCAATCCACTAATTTCCTTATGTTCTCTTTCTATTTTTCATTTCTGTTTGTTCTATTTTATGGGCAATTTTCTCTTTATCTTCTAAGCCATTTATTCAGTTTAGTTCTCTGCTCTTTTCTTCCTCAGAACCATCTTTTCCCGTAGCATACTGCACTTGCTTCATGGCTGCAATTTTGTGTTTCATCACTCTGATGTTAATGGTAGTTTTTAAAATTTCCTTGCATTGCCTCTATTTCCTCCAAGTTTCTCAATGTTATTTGTTTGCCTTGGCCTCTGATTTTTATAGTGGAGGATTTCCTCAAACATGTGGTAAGCCTTGGCTATTTAAAACCCATCTTCAAAATTAGCTATTGAAAAATGTATTTAAAATCAAGTCAGTAATAAATTGGTTGGAAGCTCTGTATTCACAAGCAGAGCTCAGTGACTGGGGGGCCTCACCGTAGAATTCCCTGGCTGAACTATTTTATTAGATGTCTGATGTATATATTTTCAGATTTTGGGAGTCCTCCTTGGGCTGGTCTATTAGTTTCCTAGGACTGCTGTAACAAATTAGCACCAACTTGGCTTAGAACAATAGAAGTTTATTCTCTCATAGTTCTAGAGACCAGAAGTCCAAATTCCAAGTGTGGGTAGAGTTGGTTCCCTCTGGAGAATCTGTTCCATGCCCCTCTCCTTACATCTGGTGGCTGCTGGCAAACTGTGGCATTCCATGGCTTGGGGCTTCATAAGTACAGTCTCTACCTCCATGGCCATCTTCTGAGATCTTCTTTTCTGCCACTTACAACAGCATTCATCACTGGATTTAGGGTCCACTCTAAAGTTAGCATGACCTCATCTCAACATCCTTGATTTAATTATGTCTACAAAGACCCTATTTCCAAATAAGGTTACACTCAGGGTACCGGGAGTTAGGATTTGGACTTATCCTCTGGGGCCACTATCCAACCCACTATAGCTTATCATAGTCTCCCATTTCCTACCTGTAATTTTCCCTATAGAACCTGGGAGCAGAGTGTTAGAAGAGGGTTCTGGTTCTCTCACTTCAGTGCACAGACATTCACTTTGTCCTTGTACTCATTACCTATTGCTCTGAAACTAGCCACACAAACCTTAGAAACTTGAAATAACAACCACTTCTTTAAAAATCAGATTTCTGCAGGAAGGCAAGTGGGACTGGCTTTGGCTGGACAGTTATTTTGTTGTTCTCGCCTAGCGACTATTCAAGTGCGTTTAGGCACCTGATCCCCAGACTACAGCTCAGTGTCTAAGGGGGCCTCACTCACATTATCTTGGTTGGTGCTGGCTGTTGGTCCTGGGCCTCTTTCTCTGAGTAGTGTCTCATCCACAAAACCCTGCCCTGGTTTCCTCACAGGGTAGTCACACAATTCCAACAGGGCAAGAGTGGAATGATCAAGGCTCTCGGAGGCCTAGGTTCTTTGTACATCATGTCTGCTACAGTCTATTAGTCGAACCAAATCCCAGAGCTAGCCAAGATTAAAGGGGCAAGAAAACAGAGTCCACTTCTTGATGGGAGGAGAGGCAAAGTCACCTCACCAAGGGGCAGGCATATAGGAATAGGAGAATTACGACAGCCATCTTCACAGACTATCTACCACAATCCCCATGTTTTCAGTACTCAGCTGTGCCTGGTATGCCTCAGTCTAGACCCTTCTGGACTATCTATCTCCAGTTCTGACTTTCACTTTTATGCCAGGATAGCGGAGGGACAGTTTCTGCTGGAAGGGGTAGGAGAGAGGATCTAGAGCCCTACTTCCAACCAGTGCTTGGTTTCTGACACCTTCTCACCTTCTATTTTCAAGAGCATCACATGACTTCAATTCTTGAGCTTTTCTGGGGTTCCCTTTGACTAATGAAATTGCTTTGTGGTTTCCTGCTCTGTGGGCTTGAGTTTCAGTGCTCTGGGGTCTGCTTTAAATCAGACAAATTTCAAGATTTTGTTGTTCCTGTGCCCTCCCCTATCTCTTTGTCTCCATAGATTTATACAGAAGAAAAAGTCTCTTTCCTGTATTTTTGGTTAATTTCAGAAGGGAGTGGAGAAACATCTCTCAATGAATGGCCCTTTGGTTTTCAACTGAGTAAGTAAGAATTTTCCTCCCCAAAATGGCTACCTCTGACTAATTCTGAAATTTAGCCACAACTTTCAAGCATTTAAATATATGACTATTTCATGGAAAATGCCATTTGGGTAACTATATTAAAGGCTGCAAAAATATTACAAGATGTAATTACTCTGAAAAGTCTCTCAGTTGCTTCAACTGTGAATAATTAAGTAAATGAACAGAAACTCAGGAATGATTCTTAAAGGAATGCTTTTATGATGAAGAAAATGCATTAAAAAATAAAACAAACTACCCAAAGGGGGTAGTTATAAGCAAAGAAGAGTTTATAAGTATTTCTCATAGAGAGGTATGGTTAGAATGACAGTGAATCTCATGAAATCATTCTGGATTCAGTAAAGGATAAAGAAGGGAGATGGTACAAACAACACTGGTAATTGAATTAGAAGAATCAAGGGAATATTTTAGCAGAGAGATTAAAGACACAAAAGGGGCACCTATTACAAGTGCCACAATTAGATAATGTATAGATCTATGTCAGAAAAACAGTTAACAATAAGAAGAGGGCCCTCCAGCATGAGATCAATAAAGCTCTGAAAATTCCCCTGGAATTAACCACCCATATGCATATTTCAGAGGAAAGTGATGCATTAACAGAAATCTGCTTTTGGCTTATCCATGGAGATAGGCTTTGTGCTCAGAAACAGCTAGCTGGATTTTCAGACTCTCAGCATCTAAGGATGCTTCAACAGTTTTGCCTTCTCTTCATCTCGCCTCAAGCCACAAGAAACAAAAGGATAGAAAGAAAGTAGAGGCTTGTTAAGAAAGGCTTGTCAAGGGGGATGGGGGAATAAAATCCAATTATAGCTCTAGAACCAAAACTCTGAAAAAGCATTGAACACAAAACACATTCCACCCCAGTGCCAGTAAAGGGATAGTAAATCTGGAGGAGACAAAGATTGCCTTTTGGCAAACACAGGGGGGAAAATGAAACCAAAAACCTCAACCAAACCTCCTACTTTGGAATCACAAGCTAGTGGATATGGTGATCTTTATCTGTGGTTTCAAGGAAGCAATGAAAGAGAAATGTCAGCCAGCTGGTCTCTTCTAATTGGGACTTCTTCATGGATATAAAAGACAGAGAGAATTTCCCTTAGCACATACATGTTTTAAAAATGAAAGACATAATCGAACAGCATTTGGACCTGTCAGAGTATAAATTCAATTTCCAGAGAGCTTCGGTGAAATAAAAATCTGACCCGTGGGCCAATATTTGACTTCAGATAATCTTTGACAACACATATGGCCAGCAGTGATATTTTATTTCACAACTGAGTAAATCTGTAAAAGTCGAATACTCTGTTGTCTACACCAATCTTATGCCATCAGAAATGAATGAATTGCTGCCATATGAATGGTCAAATTGACTCTAATTTGTTCCATTGTGAAAATCCCATTTTAAAATTCAAAATTCTACAAAACTCTTAACCAATGACTCTCATGCTACAGATTTAGATTGTGTCCAATTTTTCACTATTTTAAAATGCACGAGTGGGGCACCTGGGTGACTAAGTCGGTAAGGGATCCGACTTCAGCTTAGGTCATGATCTCACAGTTTGTGAGTTCAAGTCCAGCATCAGGCTCTGTGCCGACAGCTAGGAGCCAGGAGCCTGCTTCGGATTCTGTTCCTCCTTCTCTCTGCCCCTATTCCATTCACTCTGTCTCTCTCTCTTTCTCAAAAATAAACATTAACAAAAAAACTTTTTAATGAAATAAATAATATGCACAACTTTACATCCTTTTTTCCTCCCCAAAATGGCTACCTTTGATTAATTCTGAAATTAAGCCACAACTTTCAAAGCATTTAAATATATGACTATTTCACGGAAAATGCCATTTGGGGAACTAGAGGCCTAGTCAAAAGAGGACTCAGAAGAGCCTATCTAGAGTTTAGTTAAGGAAAAGTCTCGGTCAGTTCCCATAATTCACTAGAATGACTCCCAGAACTCAGAAAAGTACTTTATTTAGTAGAACTGTAGAACTGGTTTACTACAAAGTGTACGACTCATGAACACCCAAATGAAGAAATACATATGGCAATTATGGGGGAAAGTGTTCAGAGCTTCTGTGCCCTCTCAGGGCACACCCCTTCCCCTTCCCAGTCCGTGCACGTAGCTTCACCAACCCAGAAGCGCTCCAAACCTCATGGTTTAGGGGTCTTGGTAGAGGTCTCATTTTGTAGGCATGATTGATTAAATAATTCCCACCATTTGTGACATGTTTGAAACCTAGAGGACATTATGCTATGTGAAATGACACAGAAAGACAAATGCTGCATGATCTAACTGATAAGTGGAATCTAAGAAAGTCAAAATCATGAAAACAGAGTAGAGTGTCAGTTGACAGGGACTGCGGGGAACTGGTCAAAGATACAAAAGTTCAATTATGCAGGAAGAAGAAATTCTAGAGATCTAATGTAAAGCATGGTGACCACAGTAAATAATACTTCCATAAGACAGTTGATCTTAAGTGTTCTCACCACACACACACACAAATCAGAACTGTGTGAGGTAATGAATATGTTAATTCAATTGATTGTAGTAATCATTTTACAATGTATACATTATATCAAAACCATACATTGTATACCTCAAACATATACAGTTTTTATTGGTCAAGTACAACTCAATAAAGCTAACCCCCTCCCATCACTTATTCTTTTACTTTCGTGAGAAACAGAACTTAAATATAAGAAAACGAGTAGTATGAGAAGACCAGCCTTGTTGACCACAATTCAGCCTACATAGAATTAAAATTAAAAGGTCTTGTTTTAAATATATTTTGGGATTCTGTTTGCTAATCAGGGCTTAATTTCTTCTCACATAATCAAATGTCAATTTCCTATCAGTTATCAATGAATTACTATATTGCTAGCTAAAAATTATGTCATAGTTGGAGCACCTGGCTGACTCAGGTGGCTAAGCATCTGACTCTTGATTTCAGCTCAGGTCATGACCTCATGGTTCATGAGTTCAAGCCCCATGTCAGGCTCTGTGCGCAAAGTGTGGACCTGTTTTAGGATTCTCTCTCTCTCTGACGCTGCTCTGCTTGCACACATGAACATGTGTTCTCTCTCTCTCTCTCTTTCTCAAAATAAATGAATAAACATTTTTTAAAAGTTTAAAAAAATAATTATGTCATAGTTAACAAATACCTACCTACATTATTAGTATAAAGAAAACATAACTATTTATCTAAAATGAAACACATGAGTTAATATCCACTACTTTGTGGAAAAACATGCATTTCTATACTCAACATATTTAAGGTAAAATATTACACAAGTGTTCGATTTATCACTCCCTCTTAAGAGCTGCTAGAAACATGTTATAAATAACTCATAAATAAGATTTTTTTTGCATGGAATTGTGATATTTACCCATGTATCCTAAAAATAAGGTATTCCTATATCCAACATCAGCAGAAACCTGTATGTTCATAAATATTTCTAAGTAAACATGTAATTTGACAGTCTAATGATACCTTTTGTTCCACCTTCAAAAACTGAGCTAGTTCTTCCACAGTTAGGTGATCTTTCTTGTCACTGTAGCTCAAGAGCAACAAATAAAGGTCCCGTCTCAATGACATCATTTTGTAAAAAACACAGAATTCTTCAAATGTCAGAGTTCCCTGATTCTCATCTGTATCAGCTTCCTGAAAGACGCATAGAATAAACAAGGCAGTATGAGAGTCTGAAATAGGAAATTCAGTACTGAGACACTGAGGAATAATATTTACTATAAAAAGGCTAAAACACATTTCACAAATGGTAAACACATTCTCTTAAAGCACACATGGATCAATTTAAAAACTGACTATTATGCCACAAAAAAGTTTTATGTTATAAAGAATCAACCTTATAAAAACCATTTTCTCTGATCACAGTAAATTTATAAACCAACAAAGAAAGCTTTAAAAAGGAAAGGGAATTTTAAAATGAGAGGGAAATGAAGTTTTCAACTTATTAGAAAGCAAAGTAGATTAAAAACAGATAAGATAATAATTCAACTCAAAAAGCTAGAAAAAAATAAGCTAGAGAAAATATAAGGAAAAATTATAAACAGAAGCAAAAAACAATGAAATAAGAAACAAATAGGTCTATCATCAAAGGGAGAGCAATTAAACCAAAAGCTCACCTTTTGAAGAAACTAATGAAAAAGAAACCTTGGAGAAGAAAATCATGAACAAAAGAGAAAAAAAATATCTAACACATTATGAAAATATCAGTCTCTAACCAGCCTCTGAACTGTAATCCAATCAAATATGATTTTTAAATATAACAGAATCTCTCTTAATTTAGCAAAGGTAGCTTATTGCTCTTATAGCCATCAGGATCATTGATACCTGCTTGTTTGCTCTCCACAGACGTCTGAAAATCCATTTAGAGTGGATTCTATTGTTTCTACTAATTATTGAGCAAGAATATTTCAACATGTATCTCCCTTCTGATTGGCTGAATTTGTCAGAAAGCACTAAAATTGCTGGGGATATGTTATGAGCAATGAATCCATTTACATGATCTTCATTTCAAATGAACTAAACCAAAACTGACAGGGAATGAATGGTATCTTGAAATGCATTGGTTTTATGACATATACTCAAACGTAGGGGGTTTTAAACATAGCTTTGAAAGTCAATGTGTTTATAAAAAATAGATTTTTAAAAAAACTTTGTTCGCTTCGGGACAATTATGAGCACACACTTTAGCCAATATTTAAATCATACAGTTTCATTGCAGAGCAGGGTGCTGTTGCCTTCTCTCCTTTTAAAAGTAGAAGGAGAATGGTCTATAAAATATCCACATAAAAAGGTGTCTGAAGGAGGAAAACATAGAAGTAAAAATAGATCAATAGCTTATGTTATTCCTTTATCTTACTTCCAAAAAGTACTCCCAACATCATTATTTTTGCGAGTATAGACTTTGCCTTTCTCTTTAAGCTTGGCCCCTCTTATTTAATCAGCAACTACTGTTCAGTACAATGAGCATTTTCTGTGGAAAAGAAGAGATGGGCGTGTGGGGCTCACAATAGGACAAAGGTAAGATGTCACAGGGAGTACCCGGAACATGGCAACCTTTCCATATAGTTGAAGGACAGTTCACTCTATTTGTGACAACCTGTTTCCCCTCCAAAGTCCCTCACTTCATCTCCAGGTTCCTTCTATGGAATATTCCTTCATCTTCTTTCCTTTCTCTTATGTTCTCCAGTGCATCAGGTGCAAGCTCCTTTCACTGCAAACCATGTCCAGCCAAGAGTTTCCCAAGGACAGGCCCACTGTTAGAGGTCACAGAATGGAGCCAGCCTCCACCATTCCTTACCGCAACTCATCCCCCATGTCATTTCTGCCCTTCCCATCTCTAAGAACAAATGGTTAGAAAACAAAAGAAACACAACACATTATCTATCATAAAATATCAACCTTCTGCTTATTCTTATAGGTACAAAATATCACCTAGATACAAAATACCACTTAGAATAGAAAACTATCGCAAAACATGAAGTGTGGGTATGACTTATCTCCAAATAAGAGCATTCCTAAATTAGTATATTAACTATTACTTATAACCTAACATTGTCTTTGCACCCACTTAACAGAGCTCACTTCTGCACCTTAGATGGAAGACGAAGTACAATCCCAGCTGGGTGCCACAGAATAAGTCTGTGCTCAAGGATTTTCCTTAAGGACTGACCATCAAGGAAAAAGTGTGTCATCTAATACCAACAGGCAGTTGAATGAACTTCTGGAGAGCTCCCTAAATGGTAGAGGTGATGTAGCACTTCTAAGTATCACGATTTTAAATCTGAAACTCCTCTAAAATGAAATAGAGCCTCTTGAGGCCTTCAATAAGTGCTGGTTTTCATGTTACTAAGTCTTTATTCTGATCCTCACAAGAGCTCTGTGAGGTAGGCACATGAGATGTTATCCTCTCGCAGGGACTTCATGGAGTTTGCTCCAGTATCTAAGTGCCAGGTAAAGTACTTATAATTACTCTCCGAAAAGATCAACAATAAAAAAGCATTTTAGGAAATGACACTGTGGATACATGCTGAGTTTAGGAAGTCTTTTTTTTTTCCTTCATGAAACAAAGCACCCCTCTTTCTTTTTTAATGTTTTATTTATTTCTGAGAGAGACTGAGACAGCGTGAGCAGGGGAGGGCCAGAGAGAAAGGGAGACAAATAATCTGAAGCAGGCTCCAGGAGCTGAGCTGGCTGTCAGCAGAGTCTGATGCAGGGCTTGAACCCACGAACTGTGAGATCATGACCTGAACCGAAGTTGGACGCTCAACCAACTGAACCACCCAGGTGCCCCAAGGCACCCCTCTTTTCCTAAAAGAAAAATAAAACACTACAGAGCAGGTAATATCAACTTCCAACATAACAAAATAGCCTTTGAAATATCTAAGAACATCAATAACCTACAACGTATATTTTACATGAGGCCAATCCACTTATGAAAACATACCTGAAACATTTGTCGGACTTTTCTCCGGGGCAGATTCACATTCAGTTTATGCATCAATTGGTGTATCTCTTCAATATTCAATAAGCCATCACCATTCTTATCAGCTTCCTCAAAGGTCTGCTTCACCCACATGAAGAAAGGTCAAGAGAAACACTTTTTTTTCATGAAAATAAAAACTGCTCTCTCACAGAATACTCCCAAGGACATTTATCATTAACACAGAACTTGAGAAGAAATTCTTTTGAGGAGGCCCTGCCTGCAATCCAGGGGCTAGTGATCTGCTAACAGTGACAACAGGCAACAGGGGTGGGTGCTGGGAGGGGGTTCCCTTCACTTTGAAATGAGAGTCAAACCAAGTTCCTTTGGGAGTTTCTTTAACTCACACATTTTTATACAATCCATTAAGGAATATGATGTGATGAAACCTCAAATATGCCAAATTTAGGCCTTATCTTCCTCCTCTATGACCTTCCATTTAGTTTTTACCTTCACAATACCCCATACTGGATAATTTTTTCAGTTCCCTTTTCTCAGTCCAATCCTATATTTAGAAACTGTCTAGTTCGATCTCCTCATTGTTGAGATGAGGATATAAAACTAGAGGAGAAGGAGAAGTTTTTTAAAAATGTTTATTTATTTAGAGAAAGAGAGAGCAAGCAGAGTAGGGGCAGAGAGAGAGAGGGAGAGAGAGAATCCCCAGTAGGCTCCACAATGTCAGTGCAGAGCCCAGTGCAGGGCTCAATCTCACCAGGCTCCCCAGGGCCTCCAGTGTCCCAGCAGAAATTTGCTAAGGATAAATTTCTAAGAGATCCAAATTTTTGGAAACCTAGTCTAGTATTCTTGTGTCCTATACAGAAGATCTGTCTCTATGCTATATTCATCTTCCTATTACTAGCTTTGAAGATCCTTACCTAACAGCCTCAAATTTCTAAATCAAAAGTAAGCCTCATATGTTAGAGATTATGCTCAAAATGCAGGTCCGATATTCAGTGACTGAAGGTATGAGGCTGAATTTAGAAACAGAAGATTTACATCAAGTAACCTGAAGCTTTAAAAAAAAAATCCCTCAGGGGGAATGACTCTTGGGCTGTTTCACATTATGAAGAAGTAGAATAAATGGTAACCAATGCTAACCAATGGGTGATTAGAAAAAAAATTTTTTTTAATGAATGATTCAAGGGGTGCCTGGGGTACTCAGTTAGTCAAGCATCTAACTATTGATTTCACCTCAGGTCAGGATATCAGGGTTCGAGGGATTGAGCCCCATGCCATTACAGCACAGAGCTGCTCCAGATTCTCTCTCTCTTTCCCTCCCCAGTTCACATGCTTTCTCCCTCTCTCATACTCTCTCTCTCTCAAAATAAATACTTTTTAAAAAATGGATGATTCATAGTTATTGGGGGCAAATTGCAGAATGCAGGAATCATGTATAGACTTAGAAAACCAAACTGAGCTTCAAAATTTGAAGGGGAATAAAAGTGGTGGAAAGAAACCAGAAAATCAAAGTAAGGGAAGGCATTAAGTTTAAAACGAACAAGTAGGAGAATGAGAGTAGGTGAGAGAGGGGGAAATGGATAATTGCCTATCAAGCAGTTGGTATCAAACTGATTTTCATGTTAAGTTAAAGTACTAACAGTAAATAACATAGCACATTCACATTTCTTAGGCAATTCAAATTATGATTGTAAGAGACTGGACCTCAGGAATTAAAAACAACCATAAAGTCTTACTTCTTCTAACGTTAAATACCTAAATACTATAAATATCTTGTTTCACAATTTGTTTTCTTTATAACATTGGAAAATAACCAGCCCAGCTCTTTCTAATTCAACTTCTCATAGAGTTCAGGGAGGACCTCATTATACATTATGACACTTGGAAGTTAACTGGTGACACAGGACTAGGGTAAAAATAACTCAAGAATCAGAAGAGTGAAACATTGGCCCAATTATTAATAAATACCTGAATCTCATTATTTTTTTCTGTTTCCTGGACACACAGCACCCATCCATCTCTATTTCTTTTGACTGTGGACACTGCTCTGTGTTCAAAGAAGTGATGAAATGAGTTTAACAGCAGGCTTATTTTCTTCCTTTTATTTTAGACTTCCTTATAAAAGTCTCTCAAAGATTTCTCCAGAGAACAGACAAGGTCAAGCAAACCCTAAGTATGACTATTCTGCCAGAACAAACCCTAAGGGTAGGCCTGTGTCTGCAAGGCCTTCAGTGTCAACATAGAAACTGGCCTTGACAATTGATTTAGGGAATATAGGATTGGTAAGACACAGAGGTAGAATCCAACTGAGAAATATACACTAGTCTTGATTCTGTTGACCTGGCACTGTGACAGTGGGTCACTTATGGCACTTCTTGGTCCTTCCATTTCTTCAGTGAACACAACTAGAACACAACTTAGAGTTGAAGTCCCTTCCAACTCTTAAGATTCTATGAAAGGAAAAACCATTCTCTCCCAGTAACAGGACACATGGTATACAATTACAGGTGAAAGTATTCTGATATCTTAAAGCTCTTCTTCATAATTAAGATGTGAGTACTCAAGAAAGCTCTAAATTAATGATTCACATCATGATACAGGATGAGTTTAAGAAGAGAAACAATCATTCTGCAAAGAAAAACTGGGAAAGTAAAAACTGAATGAAAAGTTATGGCCTAGAATTTTCTAACAAAAAGTTATAGGAAACTGTAAAGTATTGAATGGTAGTATTTACCATAGGGTTGGGCAAACTTATTCTGGAAAACATCTGATAGTAAATATTTTAGGCTTTGCAGGTCTCAACTGCAACTACTCAGTTCTGCCATTGTGACACAAAAGTGGTTATAGACAACACATAACTTAATTGGCATCATTATTTTCCAATAAAAGTTTACTTATGGACACTGAAATTTGAATTTCAGATAATTTTTACAATTTCACAATATATTCCTCTTCTTCTGATTTTTCCCCCAATCACTGAGAACCATTTCTTAGCTAAGGACCACTTACAAAAAGGCAATAGGCCAGGTCTGCCTATAGGCTACAGTTTGCAGAGCACCTGATGTATAGGGAAGGTATAATCCTTCAGTTCACAACATCCATAAGGGCCTACCTAAAGTCTTCCTGAGGTTAATAATTTCCCTTGTGGGGTCAAGAGATTAGGTGGGGAAATCACAGAGGAGAACGACTGATGGATAAAAATGCCGAGGCTTTCCTGCTGGGCCACTGAGATTTCAGACTTAATCTGAATAGGAAAGCAGAAGATTTGCCAGTCCTTACCTCTCTTTAGCAATAAAATACTAGCTATTATTTATAAGCGTTTAATATGTGCTGGACAGTGTTCTAAGTACTTTGTGTACATCAACTCTTTAGATCTTCACACAACTACTACATAAGGCATACACTATCATTAACATTATCACCATGTGACAAAGACTCTGAGGCGAAAAGAGTTTAAGTTACTTTCCAAAGTTACACGATACATGGCAGAATTGGAGCCAAATCCAAGGCAGTGCAATACTAGTCTGAGCCCTTAAACACAACACTATATTGCTTTTAAGAGATATGAGTACTGAATCTACCTCCATGAAACACGGCCATATCGCAGAAATAACCTGAATTATATTTTACACTGGATTGATTTTTTTCATACAGCTACTTAAGATTCATTATTCTTATTATTCATTCACAGTTGAAATTTTCAAGTCTATTTGTAATGTAATAATAATAAATATCCCAAAGCTGTTGTCCTCAACTAATGTAATTAAGTGTATGTCCAATCAAGGATGTTATTCTGTTATTAAAATATTACCTACAGCCCTATCAAATCCTGACAAATGTGTATGAGAATTGTCCTCTGATTCAACATAACTATCCCTATTTTTGACATCAGTTTGTTATTCATTAATTTTCTCTTTCCTTTTCTCTCTTCACTGACACAAGCATCAACTGCTTCTATATTTCTTATAAAATTATTCCCTATGCAGTTCTGGGGTATACTTGCTTTCCAAATAGCATATTTTCAGAATATGAAATCCCTCAGCTGTCAACCTGGTTAATTCAAACAGGAAAACTTTCTACGCCCAGTAAACACAGACAAACAAATTCAAATTCAAAAAGCTATTGAGCTAAGTTGGTATAAATTCAAACTAGAGTATTATAACTTTAGGATGTTAAATGTAATCCCCATGGTAACCATAAAGGAAAGAGCTATAAAATATATATAAAAGGACATGAGAAAGGAATTTAAAATTTCACCATAAAAATATCAACTAAACAAAAAAAGACAGTAATGCAGGAAACAAAAGACAAAAAAGTTATAAGACATATAAAAAGCAAACAGTACAATGACAGAAATAAATCCCTTCTTACCAGTAAGGACTTTAAATGTAAATGGATTAAATTCTCTAATCAAAACACAGAGATTGGTAGAATGGATTAAAACACATGATCCAGGGGCGCCTGGGTGGCTCAGTCAGTTGGGCGTCCAACTTCACTCAGGTCATGATCTCACAGTTCATGCACTCGAGCCCCGCACTGGGCTCTGTGCTGACAGTCAGCTCAGTGCCTGGACCCTATTTCAGATTCTGTGTCTCCCTCTCTCTCTCACCTTCCCCTGCTCATACTGTCTCTCTCTCTATCTCTCAGAAATAAATAAAACCTTAAAAAATTTTTTTAATAAAAAAATAAAACACATGATCCAACTGTATGCTGTCTACAAGAGATTCACTTAAGATCCAAAAACATGAACAGGTTGAGAGTGAAATGACAGAAAAACACATTACAAGCAAATAGTAAAAAAAGAAAACAGAGATGGATCTACTAATATTAGACAAAATCAACTGTAAATAAAAAATGTTTCTAAGAAATAAACAAGGACAGTATATATTGATAAAAGGTTCAAAGATAACAGTTGTAACTATTACACATCTAATGACAAATCAAAATATATGAAGCAAAAACTGACAGAATTGAAGGGGAAGTAGACAGTTCTACAGTAATAATTGGAGAATTCAGTACCCTACTCACAATAATGGATAGAGAAACCACATGGAAGGTTAAGGAAATAGAGAACATAAACAACACAATAAACCAACGAGGTCTAATAGACTTGTATAGAACACTTGAACCAACAACAATAGTAGCATACACATTCTTCTCCGGTGCACACAGAACATTTTCCAGGATAGATAATGTTGTAGGCCATAGCTAAGAATCCAGTTTTAAACACAGATATCATTCAAAGTACCTTCTTTGACCACAATATGATAAAATCAATAACAAAAGGAAAACTAGAAAATTTAAAAAATTATGGAAGTTACACAACACACTTTTAAACAACCAATGGGTCAAAGAAGAAATCAAAAGGAAATTAGAAAATACTTAAAGATGAATGAAAAGGGAAACACAACATACTAAAACTTATGCAGTGTTACAGGAGAAATTTATAGCTATAAATGCTTACATTCAAAAACAAGAAATACACTTGAAGCTAATGTTTATAACTGTATGTCAACTATACTTCAATTAAAAATAAGTGTTTAAAGATGAAATATAAAATTTAAGAAAGATCTCAAATTAACAATCAGCTTTACAACTTAGGGAACTAGAAAAAAGAAGACAAACTAAATGCAAAGCTAGCCAAAGCTAGCAGAAAGGCAGAAAATAAGAAAGACTGGAGGAAAGAGCAATGAAATGGAGATAGAAAACAACAGAAAAAAAAAAATCAATGAAATCAAAAGTAGATTTCTTTCAAAAAAAAAAGAGAAAGGATTCAAATCAATACTAAAATCAGAAACAAAAGTGAAGACATTATTACCAATTCTACAGAAATAAAAAGGATTTTAAAAGAGTACTATGAACAATTGCATGCTAACAAAGCAGATAACCTAAATGAAATGGACAAATCCTAGAAACGCAAAACCTATAAGGACTAAAACAAAGAATATAAAATGTGAATAGATCTCTAACTAGCAAGGTGCTTAAATCAGTAATCAAAAATCTCTCAACAAAGAAAACTTGATACTTGAACTTCATAGCTTCACTGGTGATTTCTACCAGACATTAAAAGAACTAACACCAATCCTCAAAATTTCCCAAAAATTTGAAGAGGAGGGAACATTTCCTAACTCATTCTAGAGGCTGCCATTACCCTGATACTAAGCCCAGGCAAAGATACAACAAAAACAAAAATACAGACTAAATAAACAGTCATACAAAAATCCTCAACAAGATACTAGCAAATCAAATTCAGCAGTATATTAAAAGAATTATATACCATGACCAAGTGGAATTTACTCCTGTAATATAAGGATGGTTCAACAAATGAGAATAGATTAATGTAATATACCACATCAACATACTGATGGAAAAAAACACATGATCATCCCAATTGATACAGAAAAAAAATGTGACAATATTCAATACCCTTTCATAATAAAAACACTCAACACAATAGGAATAAAACAAAGCTACCTCCACATAATAAAAGCCACATATGAAAAAAAATCCCACAGTAAATATCATACTCAATAATGAAAGGCTGAAAGCTTTTCCTCTAAAATCAGGAACAAGGCAAGGGTGACAGCTTTCACCATTTTTATTCAACACAGTACTAAGTTTTAGCCAGAGCAATTAAGCAAAGGGAGGGAAGGAGAAAGGAAGGAAGGGCATCCAAATCGGAAAGAAGTAAAATAATGTTTGTATAGATGATATGATCTTATATATAGAAAACCTTAAAGACCCACAAAAAAAGCTGTTAGGATAAATGAATTCAGGAAAGTAGAAGGATACAAAGTCAACACACAAAAATCAGTTGCATTTCTATATATGAACAATAACAATCTGAGAAGGAATTACAAAAACAATTTCATTTACAATCAAATCAAAATAATAAAATACTTAGGAATAAAGGAGGTAAAAAAGTTGCACAGTGAAAACTAAAAAACATTGCTGAAAAAATGTTAAGAAAACATAACTAAATGAAAACACATCTGACATTCATGGATTGGAAGACAATTTAGTTAAAATGTCAGTACTACTCAAAGCAATCGACAGATTCAATGCAATTTCTATCCAAATCCCAATGACATTTTCTGTAGAAACAGAAAAACCCATCCTAAAATTCATATGGGATACCAAGAGACTCCGAGTAGCCAAACCATCTTGAAAAAGAACAAAATTGAAAGACTCACACTTCCTGATTTCAAAACTTATCTCAAAGCTACAACAATCAAAACAGCATTATTTTAGCATGAAGACAAATATATAAACCAATAGAATTTAAAAAGCCCTGGGGCGCCTGGGTGGCTTAGTCGGTTAAGCGTCTGACTTTCGCTTGGGTCATGATCTCGTGGTTCGTGGGTTCGAGCCCCGCTCGGGCTCTGTGCTGACTGCCAGCTCGGAGCCTGGAGCCTGTTTCAGTCTGTGACTCCCTCTCTCTCTGATCCTTCCCTGCTCGCGCTGTCTCTCTCTCTCTCCTAGAAATAAATATTAAAAAATTTAAAAAAATAAAAATAAAAATAAAAAAAATAAAAGCCCAGAAATAAACCTCACATCTATGGTCACATGATTTCTGACAAGGCTGCCAAGACCATTTTATGGAAAAAGGACAGTCTTTTCAACAAATGGACCTGGAAAACTTAGGTATCAACATGCCAGAGAATGAAGCTGGATCATTACCTAACGCTACCCACAAAAATTAACTCAAATGGATTAAGGACATAAATAAGAGACCTAAAACAATAAAACTTTTAACAGAAAAGAGAACAAAATCTTCGCTGCATGAGATTTGGCAATCATTTCTTGAGCATGACACCAAACCACAGGTGGCAAAAGAAAAAACAGATAGGGGCATCTGGGTGGCTCAGTTAGTTAAGTGTCTGACTTCGACTCAGGTCATGATATCAGGTCATGATCTCATGGGTTCGAGCCCCTCATCAGGCTCGGAGTTGACAGCCTAGAGCCTGGAGCCTGCTTCAGATTCTGTCTTGCTCTCTCTCTGCCCCTCCCCTGCTTGTGCCATCTGTCTCTCTCAAAAATAAATAAATGTTAGAAAAAAGAGACAAATTGGACTTAAGGAAAAATTTAAAAATTTTGTGCACCAAGAACACTATCAATAAAGTAAAAAGACCAACAGAATGGTGGGGCGTCTGGGTGGCTTAGTCGGTTAAGCGTACGACTTTCGCTTAGGTCATGATCTCGCGGTTCGTGGGTTCGAGCCCCATGTCGGGCTCCGTGCTGACTGCCAGCTCAGAGCCTGGAGCCTGTTTCAGTCTGTGACTCCCTCTCTCTCTGACCCTCCCCTGCTCACGTTGTCTCTCTCTCTCTCTTTCCTAGAAATAAATAAAACATTAAAAAAAAATTTTTTTTAAAGACCAACAGAATGGAAGAAAATATTTTCAAATCATGTCACTGATAAGTGATTACTATCCAGAATATACAGAACTATTAAAACTCAACAACAGAAAAACAAACACCCTGATTCAAAAACAGGATGGAAGAGATAAGGATGTGCATCAAGTTGTTAACATCAGTAACCTTGGAGAAGAAGGTGCAAAAGATACACAGGGGTCAAGATTATTATTCTTTTCTTTATGCAGCTTTGTATTTTTAGGCTTACTGCAATGAGCATGCATTTTTCAGGTAACTATAAAGATCTAATAAAGGGGGAAATTTTGCCACCATTTAAAAAGAAATACGCCCATTTCTCTCACTGGTCTACTTCAAGGCTTATGAAAGGCTCTGGAATATTGTGAACTTGTTCTAGTTGACTGGGAGAAGATAATAACTTCTAGAATTGGTTGTCCTCCCCTACGGCAATTTTCCTTCTTTCTTCCTTGTTGAAGAACCTCTATTTTGTTCAGGTGTAACAGAACCATGGGCTTTAACGGAGGCAGAAGAGTATCTTGATGAGCCTTAGTATAGCTGTCCCCAAAGTATAATCCAAAGAGTCCACATAACCAAGAGTAGCCCCCTTTTCCAACTATTTATGTGTGTGAGGCTAAATTTTCTTCATGCAATTCTAAAACAATACAACACGCAGATTGAAGGCAGAAACAGACAGGAGAATATATGTTTTATCCAGGTAGGCATTAAAGAGACTTGCAAAGTGGAAAGGAACACTACTCCTTCTTACAAATGTGTTTTGCTTTGAAAAATAGTTTTCAGGGGCACCTAGATGGCTCAGCGGGTTAAGCGTCTGACTTTGGCTCAGGTCATGATCTCACTGTTTGTGAATTCGAGCCCCGTGTCCAGTTCTGTGCTGAGATTCAGATCCTGTGTCTCCCTCTCTCTTAAAAATAAATACACATTAAGATGAAGTTTTTAAGTATGCAAGAGTCTTGAGATCAAAGTCCAATTATGTTAACTGATTTATCGAAGTCTGGCTCAGGAATGGACCTGCAATAGCAATTCTAGCCAATGATGAGATTTATTCTTGGGCAAGGGGAGGTGGGGGAAGCACGGCCTGGAAAGATCTACTTTGCTCTTAGAAAGAAGCTTTGCGAGAAGAAACTATGCTCCCTCTGGGCAGGGATGTGTTTGGAGCTGCTGCCAAAGTAGCTGTACCTCATCTGACCTAGGGGCAATCCGCCGAAGGACCACGCCAACATGCTGAGAACAACAGAACCTAGTTCTCAGCTGACATCACTGAGCCACTGATTAACCAACTCTTGACCTGCCTTGTCTCACACCTCCTGTTCATGAACAATGAATATTGTTTTAGTTCAAGGCACTGTTAATATGATTCTGTGGCTTGGCCCAGAACGCAATTTTATTCAGCATTTTTGTTTGTTTTTTTCCAAATGTTAAGGACTCAAGAACCAAATTAACAGAACAAAGCACAGAAAGTTCCTTTCTATGTTTGCATTTTGTTCATTTATGAATCCCAGGTGCCTTTATCTGCATGCTGTGAATATTGATGAAAATATCATGGCTCATCAGCTCAGACCTTCCCACTGTCAAAAATCCTTTCATGGGCTGAATATTTCTACTCTGCTCAAACTATACCCTGGGTGTGGAATTATAACTAGAGCAGCACAAATTTATCACTACGCTGGGGGAAAAAAATCAGGACACACATTCCAATGACAGCAGGGAAGGAGAACTAGTCCCTTCATAGACAGGGGGCACATGTGTTTTAAGACCCTTTAAAACGTGCAGAAGGGAACCAAAACGGTCAACAACTCTATTGCCTTCTTCACTTTACACATAAGGAAATTGAGGCCAAAAAGGCCATGTCACATGACCAGCTCAATAGCAGCAGAAGAGGTGCCTTCAAACCAAACATGTTAACTATTTATCTTGTCAGCACTACAGGACCTTGAGAATGAGTTTAATTAAGAAGGGGACTCAAATGAGTCTCTCAGTTTCTGGAAGAATTTAGAGAAAGCAAATGGTATTAAAATAAAAAAAGACTTCCCCTTCAGTATCAATCAGTTTCTACACTGTAAATTAAAAAGTGGGAGAAAAAGCAGGAAGGAGCTTGATACCGTGTGTGTAAATGGAACTCAAAAAGTACTTGTTCAACTAAACGAACTTAATTACAAAGCAGGATTTGTAATCAAATAAACAGTTTTCCCAGCTACCTAATCTCTCTTAGGAAACATTAGGCTGCATTTGGAGACCCTCTCAGATTGTGGAGCTAAATTCAATCTCCTCAGAAGAAGTCTGCTCCTGAGTTCACGCAAGCTTAACTTTCTATATGTTCTACACATTCATTAACTTGGGGTGAGAGTGAGGAAGGAGCAGAAAAGTGCTAAGGGTAAAGAAAGAGAAAGGAAGAAAAGTAGCTTTAAGCCTCAAAATTATAGGAAAAAATAAAATACAGCCTAATACACACACACACACACACACACACACACACACACACACAGCTCAAAATTAACATTCTAGGGAGGATATTGGTCATGGGTCCTCTGCCGCTTGGCAAGGGAATCTTCATCACTGATACCGGCCATGAGGTACTTGAGCCCTGTGATCCAGGTGCGAGCCTCCTCAGGGTTGGAGGTGATGAGATCCAGAGACTCCATGTGGTTGCCATGGTAGATGGTAAAGCAGCAGCTGGGATCGAAGTGGCCCTCAGCTTGTCTGTGGAATATTTCAGACTGTCGACCTTCGGTGACTTTGTAAATGGAGTCAATAAGTACTGTGAGGAAAGTGGAATGCAGTTACATGGCAGGTGAAGATATGTAAAAGGATTAAGGATTAAAAAAAAGTACCGAAATCATCTTAAATTTTAAAAATAAGCATGAAGTGGGGTGCCTGGGTGGCTCGGTCGGTTGGGAGTCCGACTTCGGCTCAGGTCATGATCTCACGGTTTGTGGGTTCAAGCCCTGCGTCGGGCTCTGTGCTAATAGCTAGCCCAGAGCCTGGAGCCTGTTTCAGATTGTATCTCCCTCTCTCTCTGACCCTCCCCTGCTCATGCTCTTTCTCCCTCTCTCTCTCAGAAATAAATAAAAAAACATTTAAATTTTTTTTAAAAAAAAATAAGCATGAACACGGGGCTCCTGGGTGGCTCAGTTGGTTGAGCATCTGACTTCAGCTCAGGTCATGATCTCACAGTTTGTGAGTTTGAGCTCCACATCGGGCTCTGTGCTGGCATCTCAAGCCTGGAGTCTGTTTCAGATTCTGTGTCTCCTCTCTCTGCCACTCCCTCGCTTGTGCTCTGTCTCTCCCTCTCTCTTTCAAAAATAAATGAGCATTAAAAAAAAAAAAAAAGCATGAACAAATTCACTGTCTGTGAATCGTGGTATTAAGTTCAAATGTGAACTACAAGCCCTATAATTTCCTGCCAGGAGCCCTCTGCAAATACCACTTTACCTTCCTGAGCAGCCTGGGTAATGCCCTCTTAAGCTTAGAGTCAGAATCTGTTGAAATTTATGATAGGAAGATCGATGTATGCAAAAGACTCGTAGAAAAAGGAGACTATGAATACATCAAATTTATAGTTTACATATTTGCACAGGGAAAACATACAAAGACCTCAAACCAACCTTGAAGTTTTACAATACATATAAGAAGACAGTTAAAAATTGGGAGGAAAAAAATTGGGGGTAACCAAATAGCATAGCTAAATGTAACTAGTATTTAGAGAAAGAATGCGAGGATGGTGAAGATAGAGCGGGGCTTGGAGAGGGAGAGAGGTGGCACCCCAGCAGAAACAGCATAAGATAGAAAAACATGAGATCCACTCCAGGGATATTAAATAGGCCATTTACGCCAAGCTGTAAAGCTCAAGAGAGGGAAGAAGGGGAGATAAAGCTAGAAAGATAGGTAGAGGCTAGATCAGAGACAGCCTGATACAAGAGACCAAAGATTAGCATCATACAGGTAAGAGGAACACTGCAAGTTTGGATCAAAGAAGCACCAGCAGGGATGGTACTTTTTTATTTGTTGCTTGTTTTTAAGCATGAATCAGAAGGGTTGTAATCTTACTGAACCATCTCTATACCATCTCTTCCACTCTGCCTTAATGGCAAAGTCATAATTTTCTTCTGGTATCAACTCATTCTCCAAATGATTCACAGGGAAATGAGCCCATACCCACTCTGGGGCAAGTTCTGGTGAGTCTAAGCCATGGGGGTGACCCCATTCCTATTTCTTGTGATTACTCTGGGTGTAAGAATATAACTCAGTTCTAACCAAGGAGACATGGGTAGTCTGCTTTGAGAGAAAATTATGGAAAGAGGTCCTCTCTACTGAAAAGGAAGCACCATGTTGCTGCTGCCTTGACTACAGGGCCAACACACAAGGGACAGAGCCAAGAGTACTTGGGAAAACAGAGCTAGAGGCCCTAGGTCCCATGCCTGGGCCTGCTGATCTCTGTCTTGTTACGTGAGATGATATATTTATCCTGTAAGCCTAATTTAGTCAAAGTCCTGTGCTACTTGAAAATGAAAGTATCTTAACAGACAAAAGCAGAAGAAAGTAGCAAAATGGAGATTGGTTAGGAAGTTTCTCAACAAGCTCAAAGGTGAAGAGACCACAGACCAAGGAAGTTCCTATGAAAATGGAAAGGAAGAAGATGAGAGAGCCATTGCATGGGACCCAACACGGACTTGGTGCTGAATGTATAAGGAATGGGAGAGAGGGCTTAAGTAAGAGACAGATCAAAGCTCTTTGCTTGATCAATTAAAACAATTTTGTTAATTCACTAATCAGTTACTGTGCTCAGAATAATGCGATACACTTTAAAGGCTATTGGATCTATGATATCCTTCACCTTTTATAAAAAAAAATATAATAAAAGGCCTCAGTCTATAAAACATAACTAAAAAATATATTATGTCTCCAACATGGGAAATGTTAACATTTACGGCATGCATGGGTAAGAAAACTTTTATGGACTGAAACTTCCAAAGAATTAAAAAGGCAAAAATGGTCACTACTTATTCAGTCTTTCTGCATCCTTTAGCAACTGACCCCAAAACTTGCAAAAAATATCAAAGTTGCAAAGATCTGAGGCTGTCAAAGAGCCCAGCCAATATAACCCACGTATTACTATATCAAGACACGAAAAGAATCCAAAGGTCGGTCTTACTTTTTGCCTTCTCACTCTTCCTAGAAGGTCTCCATCGGAGGCGGGTCCGATGTTCATCCAGGTAAAAGAGCCGGACGAGCCCTTTGGTCCCACGTTTCAGTTTGATCATTTGTGTCCCGGACTGCATCACACTCATGCATCTTTCAACTACAAAAGACATAAGAACACTTTCAGCTCTTATACAATGCACATGCAGATTGGTGTTCAGAAATTTCACTGTCAAATAAAATCTCTGATTCACCCCTAAAGATGTCAAGGACCAGAAGACAAAGTTGGTAAAGGACATCTAGAAAGAGCTATGAAGGAATTGATTTACCAGTCTTAAGCCGGTAAAACGCCTTCCTGATTGAAATAAAATTCTACTTCCAGAAAAACAATGCACTAATGCTGCATTGAGCCATCTTTTAGTCTAACAAGCAACATGTTTTTTTCTTTTTTTGGTATGAGACTGATCATTTGATACCTGGAATTATATTCATAAGACAATTCTCAGACTTCGTATCAAGTCTTGTGAGTTTTTATATAGCCAGTTGTAAGAACATCTTATGATAATGTTTTCAAATACAATCAATGGAAACAAGATTGACAAAATGCTAACAATTTTTGAAGTTGAATAATGGTTACTTATGGGTTCATATTATTATACTCTTGGATATATTTGAAAATAGATAAATATCATTTTTTAAATGTGATCAGAAAAAAATCTTTTCACAATTGAACATAAAACAACTGTTGATTAATGAAATTAACTGCTAACATTTTCCACCTTGAAGAATAGCTCAGTGATTGAATTCAGATAATATTGAGATCACCATTGTCGAAGTTAAAATTATCATTTAGAGGATGGGCTTTGGACATATATGGCCTCTATGGTGTGGCTAGAGGTGGCCAATCATTGAGAATAAGTGAATCCTTTCTAATGAAGCAGCACACTGGAGGCAGGACCATCGCAGGGAGGCTAGGCTGGGAAGTGGGATCTTTGAACCAATTGGTGCCGAGTTCCTGCCACACAAATCTACAAACCCAAAGCAGGGAGGCTCACAGCAGCTATATTATCTCCTTGACTATTTTCCAGTGTTAATCCTATAGCCATGGTACATCATGGGGTCTCTGTGGGTTTTAGGAGGGGTGTGCTGAAAAGTTAGTGACAATCCTCAGTCCTCTCTGATGACCATGGGAGAAGGAAGATTCCATCCCATTGGGCTGACTGCCTCGCTCCGGACAAGGAGAAGGCCAGCATTCATGTTCCTGTCTGTCCCCAAAGGGGACTCAGACTGGGGCTTTGCACTTCATTTCAGGAGAGGAGAATGTGTGGAAATTCTAAGTGGGAGTAGGGCGCTTTGATTTTCCTTTGACTTTAAAGAGGTTTTGATGTAGCTATGTGATACATTATTTGGTAATACTTTGAAAATGAAGATTTTTCAGTGTTCTTAGGTGCCCCCAAACACAACGTAACAAAAAAGGGATCTCTTACCTAGGTACCTTCAGGGCTCCTCCCGGTCCAGGACCCACTACGTGATATGACGGGGACTGATAAAGTGATTTAAAAACAACTGTGTTTCGAGAATTCAGCCAAGTTGCAGGGTACAAAATCAACGTACAGAAATCGGCTGCATTTTTATACACCAACAATGAAGCAACAGAAAGAGAAATCAAGAAACTGATCCCATTCACAATTGCACAAAAAAACATAAAATACCTAGGAATAAACCTAACCAAGGATACAAGAGATATGTAAATGAAAACTATAGAAAATTTATGAAGGAAATTGAAGAAGACACAAAGAAATGGAAAAACATTCCATACTCATGGATAGGAAGAATAAACATAGTTAAGATGTCATTACTACCCAAAGCACTCTACACATTCAATGCAATTCCAATCAAAATTGAACCAGCATACTTCTCAAAACTAGAACAAACTATCCTAAAATTTGTATGGAACCACAAAAGACCCCGAATAGCCAAAGTAATCCTGAAAAATAAAACCAAAACGGGAGGGATCACCATCCCAGACTTTAGCCTCTACTACAAAGCTGTCATCATCAAGACAGTATGGTATTGGCACAAAAACAGACACATAGACCCATGGAACAGAATCAAGAACTCAGAAGTGGACCCAAAAGTATACAGCCAACTGATCTTTGACAAAGCAGGAAAGAATATCCAATGGAAAAAAGACAGCCTTTTTAACAGATGGTGTTGGGAGAACTGGACAGCAACATGCAGAAGAATGAAACTAGATCATTTTCTCACACCATGCACAAAAATCAACTCAAAATGGATCAAGGACCTGAACGTGAGACAGGAAACTATCAACACCCTAGAGGAGAAAGCAGGAAACAACCTCCTTGACCTCCACCGCAACTTCTTACTTGACACATTCCCAAAAGCAAGGGAATCAAGAGCAAAAGTACACGATTGGGACCTCATCAAGATTAAAAGCTTCTGCACAGCAAAGGAAACAACTCACAAAACTAACAGGCAACCAACAGAATGGGAAAAGATAGTTGTAAATGACATATCATATAAAGGGTTAATATCCAAAATCTATAAGGAACTAACCAAACTCCACACCCAAAAAAACAAACAACCCAGTGAAGAAATGGGCAGAAGATATGAACAGACACTTCTCCAAAGAGGACATCCAGATGGCCAACAGACACATGAAACGATGCTCAGCATCCCTCCTCATCAGGGAAATATAAATCAAAACCACACTGAGATACTACCTCACACCAGTCAGAGTGGCTATAAAGGCCAAATCAGAGAACTCTAGATGCTGGTGAGGATGTGGAGAAACAGGCACCCTCCTACACTGTTGGTGGGAATGCAAACTGGTACAGCCCCTCTGGAAAACAGTGTGGAGGTTCCTCAGGAAACTAACAATAGAACTCCCCTATGACCCAGCAATAGCACTGCTAGGAATTTACCAAGGGATACAGAAATGCTGATGCATAGGAGCACATGTACCCCAATGTTCATAGCAGCACTCTCCACAATAGCTAAAACCTGGAAAGAGCCTAAGTGTCCATCCACAGATGAATGGATCAAGAAGATGTGGTTTATCTATACCATGGAATACTAGATGGCAATGAGAAACAATGAAATCTGGCCATGTGTAGCAACATGGATGGACCTTGAGGGTGTTATGCTGAGCGAAATAAGTCAGGCAGAGAAGGACAAATATCATATGTTTGCACGTATAGGAGGATTAGGAGGAACTTAACGGAGGACCAAGGGGGAGAAGAAGGGCGGAAATGGTGGGGGAAAGGGAGAGAGACAAACCATGAGAGACTCTTGAATGCTGGCAAAAGCTGAGGACTGATGGATGTGGGGGGAGGAGGGATGGGCATGGAGGAGGACACTTGTGGGGATGAGCACTGGGTGTTATGTGGAAACTAATTTGACAATAAACTATTTGTAAAAAAAAAAAAAAAAAAAAGGAAAAAAAGAAATAATACCAATCTGTTCACAGGGCTAGAACAAACAATACTAACATTTGTATGGAACCAGAAAAGATCCCAAATAGCACAAACAATCCTGGAAAAGAAACCAAAGCTGGAGGCATCACAATTCCAGACTTCAGGATGTATTACAAAGCTGTAATCATCAAGACAGTATGGTACTGGCACAAAAACAGACACTCAGATTAGTGGAACAGAATAGACAACCCAGAAATGGACCCGCAAAGATAAGCAAGAGAACACAGGTAAAGTAGAGAACAAGGAGACTTTGTCCTTGCCTTAAACTGGTTAAATTTAAAGAAAATAAAACATCTAAAAGGAAAAATTTATTAATGGTAGTTTAGAGCTATGGTCAAAAACACAGAGTCTGAATCTAGACAACTTGAGGTAAAATTCCAGATCTGCCACTTCGCTAGCTTTTTGACCTTGGGCAAGTTACCTAATCCCTGCGTGCTTCCATTTCCCTATCAATAAAATGAGGATAATAATCTTGAAATTTTGAGGACTGAATGAGCCAATTTATGTAAAGTACTAAAAACAGTGCCTGGCATATCATAAACACTATCAATGGTAGCTACTATTACCGTTGTATTATTGACAGAAATATTGTGGGAGTCTACAGAAAAAGGAAAATACAGCGGCCTGGAATGGGAGAAAGTGTGGTGATAACACAGTATCAATAGTGCCTGGGGACAGAAAAGAATAGAGGTAAGCTCAGAGGATAGGGAACTCCAACTTTGCAAATGTGACTCAAAAGGAAAATGACTAGACAAATGATTCCATGGGCTGGATACAAGTAGGTTGTAGGGAGCTGGGATGTGGTAGAATAAGATCTTAATCCTTTGGCAATGAGAGATTCACTAGACATTTCTGAGCAAAGGATGGGCAGGATAAAAACATGATTCAGGAAGATGTCTCTTTGGGAAGAAAGAATAAAATAAATTGTTTAAACCAGAGTGGAAAATTGAATTAACTGCACTATCAAAGATCTAATAACGAATGCTGCTTATACATCTGACACAGTGTTCTCTACTTTGTTCACACTGCCCCTTCTTTGTCTTCCCTTTTCACAGAATCCCTCATCTTTCTTAAATCTAAAATGGAACTGCTATGGCTATAGCATCTCAACACTTAAACAAGGAAGGCACAATGATATAGAAGTATAATCAGTTATTTGAGCTAATAAATACCACTTAACATTCCACAAGCGTCATTCAGAGAAATCCAAACATTTTATTTATTTTTTAAACATTTTTGTCACATTTATTTATTTCTTGAGACAGAGCATGTGAGTAGGGCAGGAGCAGAGAGAGGAGGGGAGACACAGAATCCGAAGCAGGCTCCAGCCTCTGAGCTGTCAGCACAGAACCCAAAATGAGGCTCAAACCCACAAACCACGAGATCATGACCTGAGCTGAAGTTGGACACTTACCCAAGTGAGCCACCCAGGCGCCCCAAACCCACGTATTTTAGAAAGTAGGATCCAATCCTTCAATGTGGACATGCCTTTATATTACATATTAATATCCACTAGCTTCTATTTATCCCAGAACTCAGCCATGAGCTAAGACTTCATCCACTGCAGTAAGAAAACATATATGATGAAAACGTATTTGGCAGAGCTAGGATCTGAAACAATGTGATGCTTAAATTCTTTATGTAGCTGCTTTTGCTTTTCATCACATAGAAAAGCCATTTAGTTAGAGTCAAATTGAAAAATCAAGTTCAGTGGAGTCTTGAAAGGCATCTAACGTATCTCTCCCTTCCTCAAAACCTCATTGTAGACAATCCATTGAGTTGTAAAGCTAACCAAAAAAGGACCACCCTCAGTCATTCTTCGTAACTCACTCAATGTTGGAGATAAATATTTTTTCCAATGTCATCGAAATCATTAAGTGTCAGCTCAAGCCAATTTCTTTATGTTCTGCCTTCTGTAGAGATAAATAATAGTAGTTGCTACCCACATAGAAGTCATTCTCCAAACACGCATAAAAAGGACAAGAAACAAGGGAACAAAGGAAAACTTCCGGTGACAGATAAACAAGGGTAGAGTTCCAGGGGCTTAGAATGATATAACCTTATCACGCACATTCCCAGGGCTGGAAGGTGTTTGGGAAAGTCTGCAAATACAGGTCACATATTCAGGCAGCTACCAACATAAGCACAATCCCTTTGAATCTACATTTTGTCTATAGTAGCCTTAATATTTTTAGAAAAGAAGTTTATTTTGATACAATATAGCATCATTCAGGAATATGAAAAGAGAAACACCCATAACACACATATTGTTTTTGTCTTTTATGCTCCAGACTTCAATATGTACACAAATTTGACATACTGGTTGCAATCAAGATATTTAGGTCATTTGGCACACTGCTTTTTTTCATTTGTGTAATAAACAGCTTTCCATGTTTCTACATAGTCTTAATAATTATCACTTTAATGGCTGCCTCACAAAATAGTATAAATATTTAAAGAGCAGAACAAATGAAGAAAAGACTATACTCCTAACTACATTACATAATTAGAGTTTTAAACTTTTAACAGAGTTTTATCTGTAAAATGAAAGGCCTAACAAAGTAGTCTAAAAGGTCCTTTAGAATTCAATTCTTTGAAAGGATTAAATCAATCATTTCTGCCAATTTAAAATAAGTACATTTCCTTAGGGTTTATTGGTTTACTAAAACCTTCAAGCAGAGAATGGTATAAAAAATATACTTCTGATTTGAAGTATAATAGAGAGAATATATCATTAGAGGAGAGATTCCCAAAATTTCCACTAAGCGCATATGACATCTAAGAGGGTTTAACTCTGTATGCCATGCTTGAATCAGAGATCATCGCATCTTAGTAGGAACGTCTAACACACTACCTGATGTGAATTTTGTAACAGCTATATTGCAGTACAATTTATATACATTAAAATCCACCTGTTTTAAATGTACAGTTTAATGCCTTTAGTACATCTACCAAGTTGTGATTTTTTTTTTTTTTTTTTTTTGAGAGAGAGAGAGAGCATGTGCACAAGCAGGGGAGGGCAGAGGAAGAGGGAAAGAGAATCTTAGCAGACTCCATGCTCTGCTCAGAGCCTGAAGTGGGGCTCAATCTCATGATCATGAGATCATGACCTGAGCTGAAATCAAGAGTCAGTCATTTAACCAATTGAGCCACCCAGGAGCCCTACTGATCTTATTTTAGAACATGTCCATGACTCCAAGAAGAAACCTCATGTCTGCTTGCCGTCATACTCCATTTCACCCACAGCTCTAGACAACCACTAGCCAACTATCTCCATAGATGGGTCTTCTCTAGATATTTCACATAAATGAAAATCTTACAATCTGTAGTCTTCTCTGTCTGGCTTCCTTCACTCAGCATATTTTTGAGGTTTCTATAATGATTGTGTTCATTTGTTTTTTTGTCTTCTCTTTCCCCTTCCTCATATCACGTTAAACTCTTCCTCAGCCATTTAGGGTAAAAATGACCCTGAATAGGAAACTGATTGAATAAAATAATATATGCATATATACAGTGGACTAGTATATAACTGTAGAAGAGAATAAAAAAAGATCTCCATAAACTGATCTGGAATAATTTCTAGAAGATATTAGTAAGTGAAAAAGGCAAAGTATAAATAACTATATATGCATACACATATACATATATATGGTATGCTACTTTTGTGTAAGAAAAGCTTGGGAATGTTTTAAAAATATACAAATATTTATCTTTACAAAAAGAAACACAAGGATAACCCAGAAAATAATGAAGCTGGTTACCTGCAAGGATGGGAGAATATCAAGGAGAAGGGATATGGGAGGGACCTCTTTTAGTATCCTATATGTTCAAAATTACAGTTAACTCAGTAAGAATGAGGAGGGAAACAAACACAGAAAGTAAATAGGAGCACAGACATAGACCTATCTGCATGTTTGTATTTGTATGGATATATGTGTACACACACACACACACACACACACACACACACACACACACACACACACACCTGCATATGTTTCCTACCTCTGTTCTTTAAAAGGCCAAGAAGCAACATCACCTCCAGCACTAATAAGCAAAACCAGGGCCCTGCTCATTCTCTGCTCTAAATGTCACCTGGAGACACCTTCTCACACACGGGGTCACAACTATGCCTGTGTTAAGGCCATATGAGAATATTGCTTGCGCTACTTTGTAAACACATTTATTATGGGACAGTGCTCATCAAACTGTGCATTGGCAGCAAAAAAATAAAATAAAATAAAATAAAAAAGGTCCAGATCCCCTGCAAGAGAATCCTTCAGCAAAAGGTACATGAAAAATATGAATTGATTTCTTGCCAGCTTCTACAGATTAGAGTAAATCTGAGTGACTGAAAGGGATTAGCTTCTGGAAACAATTTCATTTCTATGCGGAAAAAGTGTCAAATGATGCAGATAATGTTTCTCTCAAAGGAAGGAAAGGGAGATTTCCTAAAATCATCAGAGCAGATGATTCTCCACACAGACCAAACCATATTTTGGGACCCGGTGCCTAGTAAGGACAGAGACAGCTTGTAGTTGGGCCATGCAGTTGGGTCACAGGGGCAGTCCACAGGGCCCGGGCAGAAGCAGATCTGTCACAAACTGGCCATGTGCATTTCAGAAGGTCACAGAATATCTCTGAATATCCCACTACCCTCAACCTAAAAATCCATTTTCCTCTAAGCTGTACGAGTCCATAAAAAAGCTGATCTAGCCTTCGTAAGTAGTATCTTATCTTTCAGGAAGATAAAATTCTAGTTCGTCCAAAAGTCTTTTAGAATAACTTAAAAAAAAAACCTGATTAACCTCTGGATAGCTTAACAGAACATGAATTTTTATAACGATCTTCATATAAAAATTATAACTGTTCTTCACAGGGAATGGCCTCACTTGAAAAGCTCCTGCTCGCCAGCAATGGAGCCTTAAAGTCAAATCATATCAGTTTATGACTAAATGTGCTTACAAATGACCATGGAGTGAGTGCTCCACTCTTATGTCTTGATTCTTCCCAGGGAAGAGCAAACAATGTAGAGTTCATTGATTTTTCTTTCCAATACCTAAATCGTTCCTGTGGAGATGATTATTAGAAAGGTTTTAGAAACTAATTGGTTGGCAGTAACATTTTGGAACTTGTTTGCAAACTTTATATGCACATAGTCAATATGTCTGCAAACTTGATAAATACGTATGGGGGATTTAGATCAAAGAAAGGGTGAAAAGAATTTATCCGTAATTTTTAAATGTCAGAACCTTTTCTTCTATTTTGTTAAAGCCTTCCAGATAACACTGTCTTTTTTAATGAGTCCTATTTTGTATTCAACAACTGTTTCTGCTCCATAATTGCTAACCCTGGAAAACAAATGAGATACAAGAGAGAATTCATAACAATATGATTTTGTTGGTTTTATTTAACATCACTCAATGGGGAGGGGATATAGATTAATTTCATAAATTCTAAATTTAGTTCCATCTAATATGTAAAGAGTTTTCTGCTTCAACATAAGATAAGAAATGGCAATGTTGCCACCATTCCGCAAAATGATTATGAAATACATACATATAAAAGCCTAGATTTTATTCCATCATTTATTAAGTGATAGGACATTGCACTGGATATTTAGAAGCAGAATTCCCAAGCCACAATAAATACTAGTATTTATGTACAGAGAATATTGCCAGCTAACAAGGCTCCCTCATGGTTCTCCACTCTAGCTGCACATCAAAAGCACTGAGGGACCTCCTTAGAAGTGTTGAACACAAAGCCCTATCTCATACCAATTAAGTCACCATCTCTCAGAATGGGGCTGGATGGGGGATTTTCCTGGGAATCCAGAGTTAAGACTACTGACATATTATCTCAATTATTCCTCTAAATATCCCTGTGAAGTAGAAATAACTAAATGCCCCTCCCTGTAAAGCAAATGAAACAGACTCAGAGAAGTGAAGAATTGTCTGAGATAATAAAGCTAGAAAATGGCAGACAAGCCTTGACACCATGTACCCAGATTTCCCAGATCTCTCCCCATTTCAGCGCAAGGAATGTCTGCCTTCATGTTCTATCCAGGCCCCTAACTGTCTCAGCACTAGTAAGTTTTTTAAGCAGTCTGGATTCCGATGTTCTGATCTACAGAAATAAGGAATCAGGTTTGCTTGACTCCTAAGACCTCTTGTGCCAAATACTAAGAGTCTATAACATACCAGGTCTAGCTTCTAGAAACTTCATGTATCATGGTGATACCACTTCCTGGTAATGATAAGACTGGTAAGTAGTATGTAAAAATTAACAATAAAATAGGGAGTAGGATATACAAAATAAGGACACTAAGGACTAAGGAGGGTTGGAGTGAATTGAGGTGAATCCCAGAGGAGACAGAATTTAAGCCTGGCCCTGAAGATCATAATAAGAACATTTGATGTATTTTTCTTTTCAAATGTTCTTGGTCTGGGCCTGTGCACATTTTTCCTCCAGACTTAGAATGTACAAATGGTAGCTGTAATTATTTTAAATGAATTATAAATACTCTGCCACATGAAAAAATTAGACTCTAGAGGCCCCGGGTTGCTTCAGTAGGTAGAGCACGTGACTCTTACTCTTGGGATTATGAATTCAAGCCTCACACTGGGTGTAGAGATTACTTAAAAAGAAAATCTATAAATATATAAACTAATTATTTTTTTGTTTTTGTTTTGTTTTGGTTTTAGAGAGAGAAAGAGAATGAGGAAAGGAAGAGGGAGAGAGAGAATCTTAAGCAGGCTCCATCCCAGCACAGAGCCTAAAGCAGGGCTTCATATCACAACCATGAGATCATGAGCTAAGCTGAAATCAAGAATCAGACGCTTAACCAACTAAGCCACCCAGTGACCCCAGACTCTAATTTTTGTTCTTAGTAACTAGAAAGCCAGTTTCATTTATTTCTTACACCTAATCTTCCTGGATGATTTCTTGGGTGACACTGGGCAAGGGCAATTTATTCAGCTATATGAGTAAGACTTAACCTTCCTGAAAGCCAGCAAGATATTTTCTCTTAGTTCTATAAGCACTGTCATGTCAGAGTATAAAAGTATTTTTACTGAGTATGTTAAAAAGAACAAGAAGTTTACCATATTACACATTAATTTCAAAGTGCTAGCTTATTATGTGATAGGCAGTTAGGTCAAAATGGAAGTGTACATGGTTATTAGGAGACAGAAGCTGAATGTGCTCTTTGGACAAACCCAACTTCTCCTAAGATAGCAACTGGTCCCCAATCTTGGCTTTCTTTAAAATACAGACTCTTAATATTTTTTTTTTCTAGGATAGAGAGAGACAGTGTGAACAGGGGAGGGTCAGAGAGAGAGGGAATCACAGACTGAAACAGGCTCCAGGCTCTGAGCTGACAGCCAGCACAGAGCCCGACGCGGGGCTCGAACCCGCGAACTGTGAGATCATGACCCAAGCGAAAGTCAGACGCTTAACCGACTAAGCCACCCAGGCGCCCCTAAAATACAGACTCTTAGACCACATCTCCAGAAATTCTTGTTTCTTAAGAATCTGCATTTTAAAAACTCCTCTTAGTAATGCTGAGACCCAGTTTTGGAGACCACAGCTGGACACCATTACTTAGCATGGTGGTCAATGGGAGCCAGTTTCCCAGGCACAGCACCGGGCCTTAATTCAGCCACTTACATGAAAGAAGCAAAGACTTACCACTCAGTTGCCTATTAAGACATTAGCACAAGGTTTTGCCTCCCACCGATAAAATATGAAACATCCCAATTTAAACAAGGATTAGAAGATATGAAATTCTGATATTCAAATGGTCATTCTCTATAAACTCTTGTCTCCTTGGCAGCTGCTCAATACGTCACAATCTCAGATCTGTTATAACTTGTAGATAGCTGCTGAATAGGTAGGACAGAGTACTAAGTCTTAACGACCAGTCAGTATTTTATCTGACCTACTCACACCCCATCCAGAAGTTGAAAAGCCATCTCTATAGGGTGCTGACACAGTGTGCTACACATAGTACATACACAGAGCAAGTATTTGTTGAAGCAAATATCGCCTTACTCATTTCTTGAAGCACACCGTCTACTTACCTCCTGCATTTACTTTAATTACATTTTAAAAGAGAATGTCTATTCTGTATTCCAACAAATTCATAACCCCACAATACCAATTCTTACACTTGAGCCCCTATTTCCTTCACTAACTACTGATTAATGAAGTTGATTCCTCTTTTGGTCAAAAACAACAGCAGCACCAACAAAAGACAAAAAAGCTTAACTGATTTCATGCAAACTGTCCTAACTTGGCCCATTGAGGTCCTATTTTAAGGCTCTCCATCAAACAGTGAAATAACAGAAAATGGAACAAGAGATCACATTTCTCTAGAAAACAAAGTATCCCTCCCTCCAAGCCTTTGTTGCTGTCAGGCCAATGGCTTCTCAGGAGGTTTCAGAGGCCACCTTCTGAGCTAAAGCAGTCCTGGCACCATCTGGCCACACAGCCTGTTGGAAATCAAGTCATATGGCATTTAAAGCAGGCAACTTATTTCTGGGGCAGGTGTTTTTGTGGGGGGAAAAATCCATGCTACAAAATATAAAAATAGATCTCTGTGTGGTAAGGAAAATGCCTAGGAAAATCCTCTCAGGTTTATTTTTCAAAAGGCATTTGTCCTCATCCAAACCCTGGTCTTAATATCATAAGCTTCTCATTTTTTTTAATGTAATACCACATAAACATCACTGAGTAACTGAGTATTTGCACAGCCTATTAGCAGCAATTGTGATTGGAGTTGCTATCTCTAATCACTGCACTATAGATCTTAAATCGTTTTTTTAAATAGAAAAATCTAAAAATGGGAGAAAAATGAAAAAAAAAAACCTGAAAGCTTCTTTCAAGCAAAGTTGGCATACATAATCAGAACAGATGTGCTATAAAGTTTTCTAAAAAGTCAATCCAGGGGAAAAAAGGCCAGCATTAAAACCATAGCTATCTGGATACAAGAAGAATTCTTGAGTCTCTCAATTCAGAAATAACTGCACACACTAACACATGCACATGTATGTGAATATCAGCATGCCCGTACTTCTTTAGCAGTGCAAGGGTGACTACCAATCAACAATAAAGAGTTGAGAAGTGGCATACTTACCCTATGATTGGTGGAGTACTTCAAGTAAATCTTGGGAAGCATATAAGAATTGACAGAGAAAAAAAATGTCATAGAGGGCAGAGGAATATTGGGGATGGGTCAAGAGAGTTGGAAATTTTAAGCACAACAGTGGCAATGCAAGAAGTAGCAACTGGAAGCAAGAGTTTTGATGGTGAAAAAGAGAGACAACAGGAAAGAAAAAAGATAAGAAAGAGTTACAGCCCAGGAAAAAAAAGTAAGAGGTGGGTAGGAAAAATAATGACCCTTCGATAGCCATCTTAATGTCAGAGCATAGGTTGTTGAGAAAATCATACATGACATGGCAGGTCAATGAAATGCAGAACATATATTTCAGCCACTAGAGTCTACGCAGTTTTTAACACCAAAGCAATGTTATATAACAAAGTCTATCTATCCTCCTGGAAGCTTTTCCAGAGTATGGATTCCACACATTCTATAATGTAAACAAAAGACAGAGGTACTAATGGAAAACGATGATAAATTTAACATGTAAAAATACCTATGTAAATCATAAACAAAATTCAAAATAAACAACACACTAGAAGAAAATATTTGGAAAGATACATAATAAATGGAGGATTAATACCTATGATATAAAGGGATCCTGTAAGTCATTAAGAAAAAAACAAAATAACCCAACTAAAAATAGGCAAAATATATATATATAGATATAGATATACATATATGTATATCTATATAAACACAACTCAAAGAAGAAATGACCAATAAAAATAGAGAAGAAAATGCTTAACATCATTAATGGTTAAAAGCTTAAATTTTTTTAACGTTTATTTGTTTTTGAGAGAGAGAGAGACAGAATGTGAGCAGGGGAGGGTCAGAAAGAGGGAGACACAGAATCCGAAGTAGGCTCCAGACCCTGAGCTGTTAGCACTGAGCCCATCGCAGGGCTCGAACTCATGAACCACAAGATCATGACCTGAGCCAAAGTTGGATGCTTAACCAACAGAGCCACCCAGGCACCTCCATGGTTAAAAGTTTAAGGTCAAGACAATATTTAAACTAATAAGCACCAACTTCAATGTTATTAAAGGCTATTGTAGGGCCACCTGGGTGGTTCAGTCGGTTAAGCGTCCTACTTCGGCTCAGGTCATGATCTCACGGTTCGGTTCATGGGTTTGAGCCCCGCGTTGGGCTCTGTGCTGACAGCTAGCTCAGAGCCTAGAGCCTGCTTCCGATTCTGTATCTCCCTGTCTCTCTGACCCTCCCTTGCTCCCCTATCTCTCTGTCTCTCTCTCTCAGAAATAAATAAAACATTAAAAAAAAATTTTTTAAAGCTATTGTAGATGAAGTGGGGCTGATAAGATTACAAATTGAGTAATATTACTTGAATCAATTTAGCAATATTTATCTAAATTTAAAAGAAAGATGCGGGGCGCCTGGGTGGCTTAGTCGGTTAAGCGTCCGACTTTCACTTAGGTCATGATCTCACGGTTCGTGGGTTCGAGCCCCGCGTCGGGCTCTGTGCTGACTGCCAGCTCAGAGCCTGGAGCCTGTTTCACTCTGTGACTCCCTCTCTGACCCTCCCCTGCTCACGCTGTCTCTCTCTCTCTCTCTCTCTCTCTCTCTCTCCTAGAAATAAAATAAAACATTGAAAAAAAAATTTAAAAGAAAGATGCATTTTGACCTTGCAATCATAATACCAGGTATTTATCCTGTATAGATACTGGCATAATGAAGCATAGAGGTAGAGTTAAGATAAATGGCTGACCACTGCCACTTTGTTTGTAATTGTTTCAAGACAAACTAGAAATAATCTAAATGTCCATGAGGTTAACCATAAAATGAAATATTAAAGACATTATCAGTTTCATTAAAAAGGATATCATAGATCTTAATTTGCTGAAATGGAACACTATCCAAGATATATTATTAAGTGAAAAAATAGTTAACGGGGCTCCTGGGTGGCTCAATCGGTTAAGCATTCGACTTCAGCGTGGGTCATGATCTCGTGGTCTGTGAGTTAGAGCCCCATGTCAAGCTCTGTGCTCAGAGCCTGGAGTCTGCTTCAGATTCTGTCTCCCTCTCTCTGCCCCTCCCCCATTCATGCTCTGTCTCTCTCTGCCTCTCAAAAATGAATAAACATTAAAAAAAATTTTTTAAGTTACAACCATTATGGTATAATGATGCTACTTGAATGTATACAGTCTCAGAAAATCTATGGAATCTGTAGAAAGAGAATAGTACTTGGAGATAAGGATACTTAATTCTCACCTTAAAATCTTTTGTATTGTTGAGGAATTTTTTTTCTCTTTGCCATGAGCAAGTACTGCTTTGAAACATCTTTTTAGAAACATATGGGCAATGTTATATTTACTTTAAAATTGCACATAATTTACAAGAAAAAGCAAAGGAAAACATTGTCACTCCTTTGTAACTCTGCCTATTGCAAACATGATGAAGCAAAAAGCAAGGCAAAAGCCTTGCATGTGATTCTGGATTCACTGCTCAGTCACACTGTCAACCTGGCTTACTCCACTGACTCTGAGCCAGTCTCTTTGCATGTTAAACACAAAACCAAAGTACAAAAAATGTCTTGCTCAATTCTCAGAACACATTAGACTTTCAACAAATACTAGTTTTTTCCTTCTTCCAAAATGATATCAGAACTCAGAAAAATCAGCGACTCAGGCATTGTTGGCAGATTCTGGATCATTGAAAATTCTATGGCAGGACAATAAAACTGCTTCCAAATGCTGAAGGAACTTGAGTTCCTATGCTACTCCAAGCCATGTGGCCTATCTCGGAGTATTAATTCTGGTCTCACATAGATAACTTCAAATATTAACTCTCCAATACCATTCTCTCCCTTCAATTTTAGTTTTCTATGTTCAACTACCAGATGACAGAGATGGGATGACTAATAAGAAACTTAAACATAAGTCCTGCTTCTCTCCAGCCTCTCTATCTTAGTAAATGGCTCCACTATCCCCCAATTGTTTGACCCCCAAATCAAGAAGTCATTATTATTTCCTTTCTCTATCCTTCACAAAGCCTTAACAATTCATCTAATGCACAACCCAACTTCACCATGTCTATCAGGATGGAAATCCCACGATCCAAACCCCGCCGCCCCATCATCTCTCTCCTAGATGTCTGGGCATTCCAGATGGACTCCCTGCTTCCTCACTCCCCATAAGCAATTCTTCATGTCACAGCTAACATGGTACTTTTTAAAGATCAATTAGACTTTTTGAAAAAATCCAATAGCCTCCCACAGGAAGTATAACTAACCCCAATATGGTGATAATACTATCACTCTAGCCAGTCTCTCCTTTTTCTCTTCTTATTGATCACCAGGATCCATACAGTTCCCCAGTACACTTTGCACTCACTGCTCCTTCTCCTTGGAATGCTTCTTTGCCCCGCCCCCTGCCCCTCCCAAGATATTTGCATGGCTGAGTCCTTGAAATTCAGGTCTAAGATTAAGTAACCCAGAAAGGTAGATCCTGACAACCAATCAAAACAGGCCTCCTGGTTACCAATTATTAATAGCCATTTATTTGGGGTTTTTTTTTTCCTTGTTTTGTCCACTAAGTTCCATGAAGACAAAAATGTTTTATTCACCCATGATTTCATGTGCCTAGAATAGTGCCTGGCACACAACAGTGACGCCATACGTTTTTGTTCATTGGATTAATGAATTTGTGGTTCCCAATGAACAGATCTAAACAAGAACCCCAACTCTTCCATGTTACCATGAAAAAGAATTAAAGAGAACTTTATGAATAAAGGCTGAGGATCGATTTATGTTTATCTCACAGTGATTTTTATCATTTAAACCTAAGATTTAACTAAGAATCAATATAATTGTGACAAATAATAATTGTTAGCTTAAACGGTAATCAATGGGTAGTCTCTTCTGCTAAATACTGAAGAGCATAATTTGGAAGTGTTTTATTAGATTTTTCAACGTATCATGGAATAACTCAGCTGTCTGGAAAACTTATCCAATCAAAATATTTTATTCTCCTAAAACTCCAAGTTCAGGGTAGGTAAACTTCCTAAAGCAGGTCTTTGGTTTGTCCATGAGATTCCCCTGTATTATAGATGAGGCAGCATTATTATAAGCCCTTTCACTTTTTCTGGGATTTATTCCCTCATTTGGTGTCTACCATCCACATGTGCTTTTTTCTGACTCCAGCACCAAGCGAGACACACAAAAGTGAGGCTCTAACATTGCATTTATATACTGTAGATCACGGAAAAAGGAGAAAAGACTAAAAGCCTTTATACCGAAAATGCCAATCAAAGTTGTTTCTGGATTACAAAGCTATAGATGACTCATAATCTTCTTTATTCTGTTCTGTGTTTTCCATTTTTGTGCAGTTAACAAGTGATTATTTTAAAATAATACAATAAAATTAAATAATTAATCGGGGCACCTGGGTGACTCTAAATATCCAACTCTTAGTTTCAGCACACCACATGATCTCACAGTTTATGGGTTCAAGCCCCATGTTGGGCTCTGCAATGACACTGCAGAGCCTGTTTGAGATTCTCTCTCTCTCTCCATCTCTCTCTCTCTCTCTCTCTCTGACCCTCCCCTGCTCTCACTTTTTCTCTCTCTCAAAAAAAAAACCGTTTAAAATAAATAACTAATTAATTAAAATAAAGCTTAATTTTTTTAATTATTATGCTATTTGCCCATATGGAATAAGAACTGAAAAAAGATTCTAAAATTAAAAGACAAATAATAAAATGCTTTAATATGATGGAGGAAAATATTAGAATTCAAAATATTCTTTATCACTCACTACAAAACAACTTCTAATTGTTAATTTTTAAGGGAAAAATATCTGCATTATTTTAAAAGTAATTTATTTGTCTGATCCTAAAATTCAGATCTAAGTTTACTATCAAAAATTATACTGGTCCACATTTATGTCCAACACGCCCAACTTAGAGCCAAAACTAAACATAATATAGGAAAGAATTCTGGTAATTTGATAACTTCACAAGAACACAGAGTAGATGTCCAACAAACAATAAATTACAAGCTTTAAAAATGGGATGGTGTCTCACTGTATACACTGTATATTAGCTAATTTGACAATAATTTTTTTCAAAAAAATTTAATAGGATGGTGCTTTTGCATATAATGCTAAAATTGTTGCTAAATGCAAGGTATGCTGTATTTGAACATAATGCATGCACTTGAAACTGAGGATTTGAGTTAAATTTTTTTTTACATGTTTTTTATTTATTCTTGAGAGAGAGACAGGGCAGGAGCCAGGGAGGGGCAGACTGAGAGAGGGACACAGAATCTGAAGTAGGCTCCAGGCTCTGACCTAGCTGTCAGCACAGAGACTGACACGGGGTTTGAACTCACAAGCCATGAGATCATGACCTGAGCCAAAGTCGGACTCTTTACTGACTGAGCCACCCAGGTGCCCCTAGGGCTTCAGGTGAAAACCAAGTACTTGAGATAGCAGGACAAGTCAAGACCCAGGAGATGCACAAGGAAATGCACAGCCTACTTACCCTGCTGGGTCACAATATTCAGTACAGGAATGAACAACATACAGGCTCTCATCCCATAAGGCTGCTTCCTTCAAGATCTATTCACAGAACAATTACGCCCCAGTATGCATGCTATTTTGAATTTGTGCAACTGATTCAGCACTCCAATTGCTGATAAGTACTGTAATCAGAAATTCTTTTCCTCTAGCAGAACAAGGGCAATTCAAACATCAGAATTTATCCCTACCATCCCCATCTGAAAGATAAAAAAGCACCAACGAGGCCTACATCTTCTTCAAATCTCAGAAAACATTTGCAGCACTGTGAAAGCAGTGTGATTCTAATGATAGAAGAAACTTTTGATGAATAATGCAAAAGCATCTGTCAGCATTTAGGAAACAATTACCACTATTGGCCATTTAACCAAGTCCATCCTAGGTGAACAAGTGACCAGAAGGACTCGGTTTTGTTTTATGATACTCAGCTCAGGGACATCAAAAAAAATCAACAAGGTTCATTTAACTGAAATCACATTTCTGATCAATGTACCCTTCCTTCTGTTCTTGCAATGTGTGGATCTAAGGTTTTCACAATACTAGTCAGCCTGACTCACCTAAAGCAGTTTTCAGGAGCTTCACAGTGACCATTGGCTCTGTTATTTGGTGGATGTGGCTGAGGAGGGCCATATCAGCAAATGATAATTATTGTGATGGAACAGAGCTGTTCTAATCCAGCTCAGTCGGTTAAGTGTCCAACTCTTGATTTCGGCTCAGGTCACGATCTCACAATTCGTGAGATGGAGCCCTGCATTGGGCTCTGTGCTGACAGTGTGGAGCCTGGTTGGGATTCTCTCTTTCCCTCTGTCCCTCAACCTTTTCCCTGCTCGCATGCTCTCTCTCTCTCTCAAAACAAATAAACAAACTTAAAAAAATATATATTCCAGCTACCAAAGCACTACAGGTGAAAACCCCACAAATCAGCTGATTCGTAATTTAAAATATCCTATTCCAATCCACTTTAGTACACACTACTCCACATATCTCTATTGTACAAAAAAAAAAGTCATATCTTCTTTAAATCAATTACCATGATTTAATCCAGAGTTTGGAATTATTCAAGGCAACTGAACCAAGCATATTACTTTCTGTAGCCATCATTATATCCATGAGAAAACCAGCTGTAAAGCAGTTTATCATTGGAGATTAACTATTTCCTAGTCAAAAATGCAGCTTTAAAATATAATTTTCTGCTTTGTCCTCTGTATTCTGAAACAACTAGGTCTAAGTCAATTTAACTATTTCTACAAAGCCATGCCCATGTAGGCACTTTAAAATGCTTGTTCACAAAAGATTTTTAAGGGTTCTGCTTAAAGGAATATCTTACAAAACAAAAATATAAACGACCATAAAAATAAATAAATAAATAAAATGATACAGGTAAGGCAGGCTTTCTTAAAGTTTTATCTGATTTATAAGAATATTTTATTAGTAAACTAAAAAGGACAGTCTGCACATGATCTATAACATTAATATTATGAATGCTCATGGCAATCACATTAGGGAATTAATCTCCATTTGGATTTTTGATATTAGTAACATGCTCATTTCCAACTTGCTGATTCCTAGGCTTCCTTCCTCTCCCTAGCCCACTTAGACACACAAAATACTTTCCTGGAAAAGAAAAATCACTTTTACTTCAATTGCTAACATTGCCAATGATGTCAGCAGGCTACCTTAAAATATTTCCAGATGCAGGGCACCTGGTGGCTTAGTCGGTTAAGCGTCCGACTTTCGCTTAGGTCATGATCTCGCGGTTTGTGGGTTCGAGCCCCGCATCGGGCTCTGTGCTGACTGCCAGCTCAGAGCCTGGAGCCTGTTTCAGTCTGTGACTCCCTCTCTCTCTGACCTCCCCTGCTCACGCTGTCTCTCTCTCTCCTAGAAATAAATAAAACATTAAAAAAATAAATAAAATAAAAATAAATAAAAAAAATATTTCCAGATGCATCATTTCCCCCTCGAGTGTGAAAACCTCTTACTGCCTTTTACAATAGTGAGTTCTACTGATGGGGCCATCAAGAAGGGACAGGAAATGTGGCAGAGCACTCAAAGGGTCACCTTTGAGGGTTGAGAGTAGTCTATAGCTCTGTCTGCTGAAGGTACCAAGAGTTGTCTACTATTCAGACGCCCACCTCCTTAAATACATCATAGTCCAAAACTGCAAATTCCCTAAGTGACGATATATTTTAAATGTCACAATCTTACTTGTTTAATTTATTGCTTGTGTCTCCCACAAGAATTTAAGTCCCATTAGGTTAAAAATTTTTATGTTTTTATAACTGCTATATCCCCCCATACCTGCCAATGAAAACTCAATAAACAGCTGATGAATAAATCAAAGGATAAATTATAGCAGAGACTCCACGCTGGTGCATTCCTGACTCCACCATTTTTTTAAAGTAAACATATGTTTAGGAGATTATGGGCTAAAACCCGTAGTTCTCCAAATTCCTTTGAATTGTTTGAACAGTATTAGTCAATAACTAATCCTAAAGAAAGTCCATAAACTGTCCATTGCTTATTAACTTAGGGTTGTGGGAAAACTTACATTTCAATATCAAATTAACTGTTAAAATAATTTCACATATACTTCCTAAATGAATAAGGAATAAGCACTGTTCAGGGTTGTGCTGAATAAGAGAAGCCTATTTCTGACCCCCCAGGCCCCCTCCCACCAAAATCACACCACCAGCGGCATCACCCATCTTGTTTCCCCTTATCTAAGGCTCACAGTGATAAGAAAGACCGAATCTGTAGGCAGCAGGTCACCAGGACCAGCAGTGGGCAGTGGGGCATCCCTGGGCATTTGCAGGGAAATGAGGATCAAGTGAAGGCTAAAAGGATCCACCCTAGAATGCGGGTCCAGCGGTAGACTCACTGTCTAGGATGCAAAGCTGAGGTGTGGTTCTAGACTCCAGAAAGGAGACTGAAGAAAATCATTTTCAATCGCTTTCAGAACTGTTAAGCGTAAGCAGGGCCTGGGAGGTTTGAAAAAGCAGATGGAGCCTCTCTACTGAAAACTGAACCAAACTTCATGGCAAAGAAAGAAAGATCACAGACCCAAAGGTGGCGGACCAGATGGGGGCAGGGAAAGGTGCTCAGGGACCAACTATGTCTGTACCATCGTATCTCTTTAAATTGTAGAGTGGAGCATCGGATACCCAGATCATTCTTACACCATTCTTTGTACTCTTCTATACAGATAAAGTATTACATATGGAGGGAGTATAGTTGGATGGTAAAAGCATAGACTATGAAGGTGGTGGACCTCAGGCAAGTTCTTAACTTTACTGGACTCACTTCCTTAATCTGTAATACGATAATGGTATCTGCTTCATTCAGGATTAAATGAATTAATATTAAGAAAAATGCTTAGAATAATACACAGTATATTATAAAGTCAGACTTTTAAAGTACCGCTTCATAATTGTAAAAATTAAAATCTCCCACGGACACCTGGGTGGCTCAGTTGATTAAGTGTCCAACTTTTGGCTCAGGTCATGATCTCACGGTTCGTTGGTTCGAGCCCCATGTCAGGCTCTGTGCTGACAGCTCTGAGCCTGCAGCCTGCTTCAGATTCTGTATCTCCCTCTCTCTCTCTGACCCTTCCCTATTCATGCTATCTCTTTCTCGCTCTTTCCCTCTCTCTCTCTCTCTCTCATATATTTTTTAAAAAATTTCAAAAATTAAAATCTCCCAGCTCTACTACCAGCCATGCGTACATGGCCACAGTCGGCCTCCATCTCCTTTTTTCCTTTTCGTCCACTTCTCAAAATCTCCAACTTCCAAAAGCCTTGTGGTAGTTCTTTTTATACCACCTGGTATTTCTCAGCCCCTGCAGCTTCCATCTTCCTCCATCTGGGCATTTCAGTCAACTTTAAAGGCTGGGAGCAGAGTGCCCAAGGGGAAGAAAAAAAAAAAACGTACAACCTTGGTTCAGAGCTTGGAGCAGTTATTGATAATCTAAACCCTACAGCCGGGTCTGCGAGTATTACGTACATTGTGCACTTTCCTTCAACGCTCCTAAGATTCAGACTTCATTTTAACCTATCCCACCCCAAGGGCTAGAAGTGCCCTATACCTCAAAACAAAACAGTCTTTACAGCTGCAGTACACCTTGGGTTGGGGGGGGGGGGATGTTTTTATTACATGTCTTGCTGCTTAAAATGGTTGGTTTATAAAGTAAATCCTACAGAGACCCATCTATTCCTTGTAGGCTTTTTGCCCACAAATCTAGAAGCTGCCACCTGATGAAAAGCCACGCCTTGGGGTAGACCATTGCATGGAAAATTGATTTTTATGCGCCTCATCAATTATTGCTTTTTCTTAAAAACTGAACGCATTATTAAAATATATGCACCGAACTACTCTTAAATTACTATTTATATGCTTTATGCTGCAAGTAAGCCAAGGATCAACTACACATTGCTTAAACAACAGGTTTTCAACCCCACAGGATAAAAAGTTTGAAAGATACTAACATAGTTAATTTATTTAGCAGTTCAAGAATTCATTAAAAATCTTGGGACACCTGGGTGGCTCAGTCGGTTAAGCATCCGACTTCGACTCAGGTCATGATCTCATGTTCGTGGGTTCGAGTCCCACATCAGGCTCTGTGCTTACAGCTCAGAGCTTGGAACCTGCTTCAGATTCGGTGTCACCCTTTCTCTCTGCCACCTCCCCCATGCACGCTCTGTTTCTCTCTCTCAAAATAAATAAATAAATAAATAAACATTTTAAACAACATAAATTTTTTTTAAAAAAGAATTCATTAAAAATTCAAGTTTCTTCCTAAACTGATAGTTTGCCAGATGGCTGTGGTAGCTCCAGGCATCATATCCCTGTGTCATTCCTTGGTATCATTTTCTTAAGAAGAAAGAAAATTTTCTCAGAAGTACATTAATTTCCCTCAGATCTCATTGGCTAATATCGGTTCCTATCTACATCAGTCATTTGTAGGAAACTGGAATAAGGAATCTGACCAAGATTCACCCAGACTGGACTGATACTCAGACTTCCCTTAAACAGGATCTACCTGCCTAAGGATCTGCTAGAAATCAAGTGGTTGCTGTTGGGCAACAATATTAATATAGCAATTTTAGATCAAACTACAATTCTGGGAAATTTTGAAATAGAAGCTTCTAGATATGATTTAACTTTTTCATCTTCAACTAAATAATTAGATTTGGTATTTCAAAGTATAATCCTAGGACTTATGCTAGTCTGCAAACTGGTTGTGATGGGTCCAAAATGAAATGATTGAAAAAAACTGACAAAATTAAGATACTTTTACAACATTTGAGAGATTAATTTTATAGCTCTTAAATCTAGGAAACATTTGGAACTTTTTTGTGTCCTGGTATTTATTAATAGTAATTGATTTTTATTATATTCTACTAAATTATCGGTCCACAATGGACTGAAAATTTAAAAAGTTCACCAGAGACAAATTGCCCCACGAAATTTGCCTAACTTTAGTTTAACTCTTATAAATAGTACAATTAACTTTACTTTTAACTGTCATAACAAATCTCAGCATCTTTTCCCTCCAAACTGGATTAAGATACAGGACTTTTAGGGCTAAGTAGTAGTCTAAACACTGCACAATTTCCTTGAATGTAAAAATTGCATTCTGGCTACGACTAATCACCCTAAAACAGAGGTCCATTACCAGGTGGGCTAGTCAGTTCCAGAAGAGGCTAGATCTTTAAATTTGGCTATCCCCTAAACACAACATGTAGTAAAAAAGGAGTAGGAGAAGGTTGGGTAGAATTTGACAGAGCACTATTACTGGAAAAAACACGTCCTATCATAAGATGAGAAAAGTCTTTATGATGAACAAAATGTCATTGCCATTGAAGAGTGGATTCCAAGTTTATATTACTCTTTCTTTCAAACAGGAAGATTATGTAGGAAGATTACCTACATTCAATTAGTACTTCAACTCTTCTGCTATGGAAATGTGTTTTGTATATAGTCCACATTTTATCATATTTATTTTCTCCAATAGAAATCCTATTAATTAATTCTTGCACCTCTCCGGAAAGAAGGACAGAACAGACTTTGGTTAAGTGAAAATTAGGAGATTACCTCTGTCATAATTAGCATACATCAGTAGCACATTTTCATAACCAAACAAAGAACCTCTCACCTACTTGAGTGTGTTTATTCAGTGGATTTAAAGTAAACTCTCAAGTCACCAACTGTAAAAATAACATTCCATCTCAAAATGTATTCACATTGGGCTCTTGGATGAAGCTTTAAGAAATGATTAACATACTATCTTCTTATGAAAAGCTCCCAGACATCCCTAAGAGCGCTAACCAGGCCCAAAGGAAACAAGGTTAAAGATGCTAAACTGATTCTCAAATTGAAGCTTGACAGTAAAAATCATTCTGAACTTTAGCACATCCACTGATGGCATTTATTAGTGGGTTGCTTCCTTCTTATTTATTTCCCATTGGTTATCATGGCACGGTTCTGCAAATGATTTTTGGGGGTATTCCATTTTAGGAAGTCAAGTTGCAAGTAGGCTCCCTCCCTCATTCCAGGAGAAAGTGGTTTCAAATATTCAACAAATAGGTTCACCTGGTCTCTTTAGAGAGGTCTAGTGCTTTTCATCTACTATCATCCTAAGAAATCTAGTGACATAACTAACCCGTTCAACAGTTCACATTACTGAACTTTAAAAATATAATGCTATACCTTCAGCCATGCACAGTCCTCACAGAGCAGTTTTCACAGAGCGCTAAATGTAAGCGTGATTGAAGAAAGAGGCAAAAACTCCATTTGTGTTAGACTCTGCTACCTATACTTTGTGAACATGCACAAGAGCTGACTTTGCCAGCAAAGATCATCCTCCTTTTCCTGGAGCAGCCAGCTATGACGTCATTTTGAACTTAGGCTACGATTTTTTCTGATTTTTCTCTTTGCATGTACATATTTATTTGTCAAAGCTTGAACTTTGAGCTACCTCCAACTCTAGAAATGATTTGGGCAAGTTGCCGTGTTCATAATCTTAAAGCCTCCAGCTTCCCAGATTATACAAAAATCTATCTTCTGTTATTTAATTCATGTCAAACTCAAGGTCATGCAACATTGCTGTTGGAAAACTCATATTTTTCAAACATGTCTATTCTCCCATACATAACTAGAATGAATAAAACTTCTAAGTAAGTCAGAGGCATCTGTACAAGCAAATGATGAAAGAATTTAACTGACGCTGTAATACTGGAACAAGATCTGGGGGGGAAATATTAATGAATAAAGGATTATAATCCTGGATAGCAAGTAAATACAGCTTAAATATGCAACATTAATTTCCTCCAAAAATGAACTAGACTTTAAACTACATATGATCGTATTTCATGCATCTATATGTTATATAGCACCATAAAAAATCTGGATAATAATTGTTTAGTAAATAAAAATATGAGGAATACAACCTGGTTGGAAAGGTAAATTCTTGGTTGCTTTAAGCTTCTCCTAAATAAATCATGAAGACAGCAATCATCTGACTGCCTGATACCAAAGACAAAAGCCTAAGAAGTCTATTTAAAGGCATCTGAGGGTAACTGGCAGGGGTGGAGAGATATCAAGTGTTGATATCTAAGTTGATATCTAACTCGTTCTCTGTGGTTTTATCTGGAAGCACTCTGAACACTCCCATCCAGCAAAATAGCTGCCTGCTTTCACAGCCAGTACGACTCATGTGACCACCCCCTAGAGTCAGGGGAATACCAGAGAGTCTGTCTTACTCTGGGCCCTCAGATTTCCTTTCCCAGATACAAAAGGGCCTGAGAAGCAAGTCCCTATCTCAGCTGATCACTTGTAGGAAAGAGATATAAACCAGAGAGTTGTGGAATGGCCGTCTACAACACCACCAAAGCAGAGAAAGGCAATCTGCAGAGAGACAGAATGAGGCAGATGACAGAGAGAGCCCCAGAGATCAGAGCTGGGGCCTCAAGGTCTGCCTATGCATCTAGCTCCAGTCTCTTGTGAAGTCTGGCCATCTTTGAGTTTCTTGAGTTGACTCAATATCCAAGATGTCTGGATAATAAAGTGGGGGAAGGAGGAGGTAGAATAAAATTAAGAATTGAAGAGAAAGGATGCAATAACAGTCTGGACTTCCTTTGAGGACTCTATGAACCACTGAAAGGCTTTATGCAGAGAGTGACCCATGATCAGGATTCATCTTTACAGACGCCACCCTGGCTGAGAATAGAGAATGGGTTGGAAAGGAGCAAGATTGCAATGAGGAGACTTTTGTGGTATTTCAACAGGCCATGGTCCCAGGGAAGTATGTGTTGCTAATGGATGGTGCTCCTTGCTGGCCTAATTTAAAAAGATGGGCTATATCTTTTCAAAAGGTCATGTTTTATGTAAGATCTCTAAACATTACATGAAAACTCATTCATTCCCTGCATCTCTAGTACAATAAATTATTAGACTTTAGTCCAAAAGCTCCATGATTATGTAATTAAATCATTAAGTCTAGAGATTAAGTCACCAGGGAGCTTCCATTATTTACCAGTGCTGTATTTCAGAATCACCCAGGGACAGTATCACTCTACTGCTCTTTAAGCGCACTCTCTAACATTTCTCCCTGAATGCTGCAGATCCTTTCCTAAGGCCCCGAAAGTAAATTTCAACAAATGAATTCATAAGGTAACACTTGGTAGCAGATACTTTTGCTAATTTCACAAAATCTTTCTAAATCCCTTAGGATTTGCAGCTCTCTACACTTCTTCTAAATATCACTGAATATTCAGCTGGCTAAAGAGAAGTGGAGTCGAAGTTAGGTACTGAAATGGGGACCAGTAGGCTCTGTAATAAAAATGAACTCTGCTTTGTACAACTACCTGAGCCCCATAGCAGGTGTGGTTCTTGGAACACATTTTCAACACTGACTGTCAGTCTAAAAAATAAACCAGAAAACAAATGTCTTTTAAGATATTTCACTGGCCCTGGCATTTATCTTTATTTAATTCAAAATCTTAATAACACAAGTCAGCGTTTCCTACAGATGCTTTATAGATCGTGTCTTAGACTTGAGTGGTCATAAATGTTATACTGTCTTGTATTTCTATTTGTATAATATACTAAATACTCCTTAAATATGCTTGATTCAAATTATGGTCAGAATGTGAACGCAGGGGGAGATCCTCATCGAAACTCAAGCTTAGGGCACCTGAATCCTGCAAATTAAAAATTCATATTAAACCCTCAAAAACATCTACTGCTTCTCTGGCAAAGAAGTTATTAGACACTAAGCCAGAAATTAATCCTGTTTAGATCAGCCAAAAAATCTTAATAAAACCACTAATTCAGAGACCCACCAGCTGCTGAAGAATTGCATACTAAAAAAACAGGTCAAGTGTAATTTTTTCCAGTTACAAAAATAGAATAAGGTTTAACAATAATTTTAAAAAAATGAATTTTATAATATTTTATAATATTATGAATTTTGTAATTTTATAATTTATTGAACACTTATTATGTACTCACAATGCACTATTCATAGTGCCTGGCATGCATGGAGTCACTTAATAATCAAAACAACACTATGAGCAAGTACTACTATCTACTCTCTATTCAGCAGAGGATTTTGAACATAGTAAACTAAATAACTTCCCCAAGGTCACCCAGCAAGTGATAGAGCAGGGTTCCAGCGGCTACACTGAACTACTGCCTAAGGCCCTGATGTTACTTGGGATTTAAAATCACTGTGTCCTTTGCAACACTGAAAGAAGGAAGAGATTCACTCGAGGTAAATTGCAGCCTCTTCCACACTGCTTCCACCATGGTTTTGCTTTTTCTGCTACAGTTTTTGTTTATTCTTTCATTTCTTTTTTTTCCCCAACAAACTAAACTGTATCTGCAAGCAAGCCAGGGAAATGAGGTGGGCAGCTAGTTGGTGTAGAGACTGGTATTTCCTCCATCTGCTTCATGGGCTGCTCACTTCTAGCTGGTACATCTAGTGACCTCTTCACACGAGGAGTCATTCTATGGTGGATGGCAGTCTACAGCCAGCTCAATGCAATTCAGAGACATAAGGAGTAAATACTTAGTGTCTGTTTGGTGGGCCGGGCTTTTACACAAACTAAAATGGTCCTGAGCACTTTGAGTGGACTTTTCATTCTACACCCTGCAGCTATGTCATCTATATTCTGATTGGTTTCACCCTACATTGTCTAACTCACTTCATAACTGTTTGTATATCTTTCTTACAAGTTATACGACTGTTTATCAATACATTCCAGAACATGACTGTATTTTCTAAAACATGTTCATTACAATGTATCTACGACTTTGAGGTAAAACATTACCTTTACCAGCAAGGGCACCATCACTTCCATTGAAAGAAGCCTAAGAGGGAGCATCTGGCTGGCTCAGTCAGTAGAGCATGTGACTCAAGCCCCACTTTGGACAGACAGACAGACAGACAGACAGACAGATAGATAGATAGAAAGAAAGAAAAAAGGAAAGAAAGAAGCCTAAGGGATTCCACTCTATAGTAGGTTCTAAACCCTCTACCAATCACCAATTTAAAAAATACTGCATCATGAAAAGCAGTCCTGTGGCACCCAGAGGTGAAGTGCATTTCCCAATTAAGTGTCATGGGAAGCCACACCCTCAAGCTGGGAGAGACCATCAGTGCATGGGGAGGGGGATGCAGAGAAATAGCAGGACACGTGTTCTTTATGGGATGCAACCCAGTCCACCATACACACCAGTCATATTTATAGAGCAGACACTTGGGCAGTGTGTCAACAAAGAAACCAACCAAATATGGTCAACTATTTGAGTTTTCCACATTAATATTGTTGGCTACTTGTTCCTTTGTCAATGATCTATGTTTAAGCAAAAACAGACACCAAAAAGACTTTCTCTAATGCATGAGAATATCCGTCCACTAACTTGGATTTTTCTCAGATTTCTGTAAATTTATCCCTAGAATAAATCTAACAATTTATTCTAAATAACTGTCTGTCTTCCATACAAACTAATAAAGAATTTTGCCTTTTCCTTCATCTCTTCTGGACATTTAATTTATGTCTGGACTTTTTAAATAATCAGGGAATTAGAACTCATTGCAGAATTAGGACCAAACATTCCTATTTTTTGGTCCAGGGAGATAAGGGTTAAGGCAAACAAACACTTAAAAAAAAATCCATGATAATTAGCTAACCCAATTACAAAATAGGAAACAGAATGCATACCTATTCTCTGTCCAATTTGGACGGTGTCAGGCACTTGAGATTGGATAATGGCAGATAATTCACATGGAGAACTGTTTTCATGTATAAGAACTTTGTGTGTAGCATTTGAATTTCTATGGGCTAAGGAAAACAAATTCTCCTGGCAAAATGGTTCTCAAACACTGAATCTCTAGAAATAATTTCATCCAGGGAAATATATATTTTGGCTTTATTTTGTTATGGGTTTTCCTAAAAATAATTGTCCATGTGATCAGAAATGCACATTTGCAGGCCCCATTATTGTTAAGAAAGGTGGATTTATGGTGATAAGCAATCAATCTACACAAGAAGCAAAAGAGCATGAGATGGTTTTGTTTTGTTTTGTTTTGTTTTGTTTTGTTTTACCTATGGCAGCCACTGCTCATTGCTTATACAAGCACATGGCCATGCTTAAAAATATTTCTCAGCTCCTTTACACATATGGGTGGTCGTGTGATTAAATTCTTGCCAAGGTGATGTAAGTACAAGTTCATGACTGTATTTCTGTACATCTACACATAGATATCTATGAAAGATATTTTAAAAGGGGACTGGGGTGCCTGGGTGGCTCAGTCAATTGAGCATCCGATTTCTACTCCAGCCACGATCTCACGGTTCATGAATCTGAGTCCCAAATCAGGCTTTGTGCTGACAGTGTGGAGCCTGCTTTGGATTCTCTGGTGTTCCCTGTTCTCTCTCTGTCCCTCCCCCCGTCGTGCTCACTCTCTCTCAAAAATAAACAAACATTAAAAACTTTGTTTCTAATAAAATAAATAAATAAAGGGGGGCTGATTCAGTTAACAAGTTCCCTTTTGTTCTTGACCCTTCTGCTGTGTGAATGTGGATTTGATGGCTGGAGCTGCAGCAGCCATTTTGTAATTACAAGGCTTCCTTGAACAAGAAAGTTAGCTCTCTCCCTTATACCACCATCCTTCTCTCTTATATCACACAGTTTAGTTTCCAAGAAAGGAAATTCAAATTTTGATTTATGCTGTCATGTTCTGTGTACTCTTATTTTACACCTCCAATTACTATCTCTGGAGCAGAATAAAGGAAAATATTCACTTCCTAACAGTCCCCTTTTCTGTTGGTTGGATAGGCTAGCCTTTTTTTTTTTTTTTAATTTTTTTTTAATGTTTTATTTATTTCTAGGAGAGAGAGAGAGACAGCGTCAGCAGGGGAGGGTCAGAGAGAGAGGGAGTCAGACTGAAACAGGCTCCAGGCTCTGAGCTGGCAGTCAGCACAGAGCCCGACGCGGGGCTTGAACCCACGAACCGCGAGATCATGACCCAAGCGAAAGTCGGACGCTTAACCGACTAAGCTACCCAGGCGCCCCGGATAGGCTTGCCTTTTAAAAATCAAACCCAAGTCAGTGTGGTGGCAGTGACATTCAGCCAATGGAACTCCTGTAAAAGCTTCTGTCTGAATAGAGATTGGAAAACAAAGGGACATGGCCAAATTCATTTTTCACTTACTCTCAGTGAAGTTCAGCTATTTCAACAGTACATAGCCCTAGACTGTAAAGGAAAGTGATAAAATAAGAATACTCTTTGTTTAGTAGTACTTCATCACTTTCATAGCCCCTACATGAGCTCACCTATTTTCCACAGCAACCCTATAAGACAGAATGGGAAGGAAATATTGAATCGTCTTCCCTTGAAGCCCCAGTCCTTATGTCTAACTGTTCCCAGACATCTCCATCCAGATATCCGAGTACCCTAACACTTCAAGTACGAAATAAAACTCTCCATCAGCCCGCTGTTTTAAGTGTACCTGGGATTTGTTTTTAAATCCTATTATGTATGTAAAACACACAGACATGGGAATGACTGTCATGAAGGAAGGGGTTTTATGTATCCTCTAGTTCCCTAAAATTAGGAGACACTGTGCTACAGGAAAGTCACACAGGGAAGCACAGGGGGTCAGACAGCAGGTGGAGGGACTGGGTGGGGGTGGGGAGGGTGAAATGAGGCAAGAACCTTCGGTGTGGTTCCCAGGAAGGAACGGGCAGAGCAGAATAAGCAGACTTAGGCTGGCTAGTTTGAATCATTTTAGCAGGCTCTGGGGCTTGGGGCTTGCTCCTAGCTGTCTGGCACTTGGCATGGGGGTGATTAGGGAAGGTGAACATTGACTCCGGTGTGAGAGGCTGATAAAGGAGGTGACTGGGGGGTGAGAACTCTGGATTGGTTAGTTTGTATATGAAAAGTATGCTGGGGCGCCTGGGTGGCTTAGTCGGTTAAGTGTCCGACTTTCGCTTGGGTCATGATCTCGCGGTTCGTGGGTTCGAGCCCCGCGTCGGGCTCTGTGCTGACTGCCAGCTCAGAGCCTGGAGCCTGTTCAGTCTGTGACTCCCTCTCTCTCTGACCCTCCCCTGCTCACGCTGTCTCTCTCTCTCTCTCCTAGAAATAAATAAAAAATATTAAAAAAAAAAAAAGAAAAAAGAAAAGTATGCTCACAGGTGAGTTGTTAACTATTAGTAGAAACTAGCTAACCCCGGGAGGGGCAGTCCCTCCAGGGTCAGTAAGTCCCCAAGATGTGAAAGTGTCTGAATACAGCAAATAAAAAGTGGTTCACACACCTGCTTGTACGTTGTTGCCTGCCTGGTCTCAGTCTCATGAATGGGTGTCATCACCAACCACCCCGTGGCTGAAGCTACACACGGCGTCACTACGGACTTCTCCATTCTCCCACGCTATACAGCCTGCCCTCTCCCTCCTGCACGTCTCCCTTCGCTCCCCTCACCACTCAGTCCTTCACCTCCAACCGTGGCTCTCTCCATAACCTTTTAAATGGCATCCTGAAGGCTAGGTAGTGCCATGGGCCTGTATCACCTTCTCCGCTTCTCAGCACTGACAACAGTAATCCCTTCGATGTGCAACTCAACCCTCCTGAGTCCCATGCTCCAATCCTTTGAAGATTTTGTTTTATCTTTTGAAAATATGAGAAACTGTTATCTTCAACTTCCTAATAAGAATTCCCAAATATCCTTGAGTAACACTAGCCTTCTAGGAATAGCCCTCTTTTTATCTTGACACTCCTTCAAATGACCTATGGGGTAAGATCACCACAATTTGGAAAACACAGGCCTAAGTAGAGAACCTAAATGAAGTCCTTCCTGGAGAAGCTCTCCTAACCAGCTGGCCTCATTTCCTGCACAACACGCCTCCTACCTCAACCTCATGCCCTTGACACAGCATTAACTCTGCAAATGTAAGCTCGTGAACACGCCATGCCTCTGATAGTCTTTGACTTATTTTGCTGGGCTGGCTCTAGTAAAACAGCTCAATGAAACAATTAAGTACAGGGGGCACACCCGTGGTGATTTTAAAATACATCCATAAATTATTTGACACTCTTGTCATGGAAACATGAAGCCCAAGTCCTCAAACTCGGGATATGGGCTAGCCTTAGTGACGCATATCTAAGGATGCATCACCAGAACAAATACGATATACAGCCAACCAAGACTCTCTGCAGCTGTGCAAAATTAACCATCACCTTCATTCTTGATTTCCAACTCTCTTCCCAGAGAGTGACGTGATTTTGTATAAATGCAGTATCATGCAGGGCCAGCCCCGATTGCTTTTCCTGTTTAGTAAGCTGAGGATGTAAATGCTTAGCTAATAAAAAATGCATGTATTCTTAACCTGAGTGTCAATAAGAGAAATGTATGTGCTCCCCCACCCAGCATAACAATAAGCATTTGTGCTCCTAACAATTAAATAACTCCCTACAAACACTTTAACAGTCCCAGGATGAAAGATGCTTGACTGCTTCATTCAAAAGTACTTGAATAAGAATGTTCCTGGGGATAGCACTATCCAGCCAAGGCACATTTCCTAAACCTCTTGCTCCCAAACTTGCAGAATCTTTTAGATAGCTCAAAGGATACAATTAACAGGAAATTGCATTTCCTTTGCAGATCAACAAAGCAGCCAATTTAGGAGATCAGAAAGAAAAAAGATGTACAAAGAGTGATAAGAAGCAATACCCAGTGCAAAGGATCCTGCTAAAGTGATGCCCACGTGGTCTCTGACATGGCAAAAGTTGTCACTGAGGACTAACAAACACGGTTAGCCATCACCCTCACTCTAAAACTTAAGAAGAACTTCAAAAGTCTTTAAAACATAAATTACAGGGGTGCCCGAGTAGCTCAGATAGTTGAGCGTCCAACTTCAAGTCAGGTCATGATCTCATGGTTCATGAGTTCAAGTCCGCATCAGGCTCTGTCAGCACAGAGCCCACATTGGATCCTCTGTCTCCCACTTTCTCTCTGTCCCTCCCGCACTTAGGCTCTCTCAAAAAATGAGTAAACATTAAAAAAAATTAAACAATAAACAAATAATAGATTAGAGGGGCACCTGAGTGGCTTGGTTGAGCATCCAACTCCTGATTTCAGCTCAGATCACGATCTCACAGTTTGTCAGATCTCGAGCCCGGAGTGGGGTTCTGTGCTGATGGCAGCGTGGGCCCTGCTTGGGATTCTCTCTCTCCTCTCTCTCTCAGCTCCTCCACTATGTGCTTTCTCCTTCTCTCAAAATAAATAAGTAAACATTTTTTTAAAAATTAAAAAAAGCAAATAAATAAATTAGAAAATTTTTAATAATTAAACCCCTGAGATAGGAGAAAAACAAATGACTGAAGATAGGACAGAGTAAACATTAGTTTTCCTTTCCACTCACCAGGGAGTTCTGAGTAACTATGGCACATCCAGTTTTAAGAATTCTGAGCCTAAGGCAGAGCTAAATCCGGGGCACTTAACTTGCTCTTTTCCGTTTCGCTAGTACTGTCTTCACTATAAGAGGAATTTTGGCAGGGTTCTGGGAAAGAGCAATTTGTGGCCTCAGTGTGCTGAGTTTACTGCAAGGTGATTAAAGAGGCTCTGGTTCATGCCTTCAAATTGAAAGCTGAGACTACTTGAAAATTTGGCTCTTGGATCAAATGAGAGAAAAGGCCTAATTTAATTAGTGATAGAGTCATCTTAAAATCCCTTGTAGGAGTGGCATATCCATAGGGTCACAGTTCAGGATTTTAAATTCTTCTCCAAGCCCAGAGGGCAAGGATGGTGGTGGTGGAGTTTCCCTGATACCCAGCTTCACCCTCCCCCTATTCATCAAGTCAGATTAAAAACAAAGAGATAAAAACCGGAAGAACTACCACAATAAGATGTTGATGTCTGAATGGCTTTGTGAGAGAAAAGTCATTACAAAGGCGTCTGGGGGGCTCAGTCAGTTAAGCATTGGACTTTGGCTCAGGTCATAATATTGCAGTTTGTGAATTCGAGCTCTGTGCTGACAGCTCGGAGCCTGGAGCCTGTTTCAGATTCTGTGACTCCCTCTCTCTCTGCCCCTCCCCCACTCATGCTCTGTCTCTCTCTCTCAAAAATAAATAAACGTTAAATTTTTTTTTAAAGGTATCTTTAGGGTAGGCGGGACCATTTGGAGCCTAGTTGTGTTTACAGGCCTCTGTCATGGTGTCCTTCTCAGCAAAAGGACTCTCCTCCTTTATGAAGGCCCCACTTCCCTGGCAAATGCTCAACTTTCAGTAGGAGAAAAGCCCAGACATATTTAAATTTCCCAAATGACTGCAATTATTTATATATCTTGCAGCGAATAAACACTGGGTGTCTAGTGTGTCCAAGACGTATTTCTAGGTGCTAAGGATACAACGATGAACAAGACAGACAGAATGCCTGTCCTTATTAAGCAAGAGTGAGTGACAATACACAACAAATTAGACAACAAAGGTTTTCATACTATTTGTCATTAGTGCTACAAAAAGAGCAAGATGCAAAGAGAAAGCAACTGACAGAGGCCCTGACAGCCTGGGGTGTCAGGGGAGGCCTCTCTGGAGGCAGCTTTCAGTCGGAGCTCAGACTGAGCCGCAGTGAGGTAGGGGGAAGGCGGTCGGGCGCGTCCATCCCAAGGGCTGACCCCGAGCAGGAGCGCAGCGACCCTGTGCTGGAGAGGAAGGAGGACCCAGCTCACAGAGCCTCCGAGGCCTTGCTAAGGATTCTGGTTTTCATCCCGTGAGCAAGAGAAATCTACTGTTGACTTTCAAGCAGGGAGAGGACATGAAAAGGTTGGCCTTTTCTACAGATCATCCTGTGACTTGGAGGACCGTCTGGGAGGACAAGAGTCCTCCAGTTGTGGGGACAACTGGAGAAACCACGGTGACCAGGACAGACTTAGACCAGGGCAGAACTGAGACATGTGGGCTCATAAGCTGGGGTCTTCTTCAACCACTGGTCTTCGCACCTTTGTTCCACACTGATTCAGGGACGCGTCTGAAACTGCTTGAGGAACAGGAGGCAAAGAAGCCTCTCTTCCGCCGCCCTTCAGAACGGTGTCTGGCCTGCAGATACCTGTACAACACAACAAGCCATGACACTCAGCAGACTCTGCCCTCCTCACAAGCAGACCTGGGGGCCATCTGACAAATCATATTCTCAGGTAGGGCCGTCCCATACGGTGTGGCGGTCGTACAGCCCACAAGCAGTGCGGTGCACACCCTATACTACAGTTCAGGGCAGCCCTACTGACTGATGGCGAGGGCCAGGGTCTCACTCTCTGCCCCCCGGTAACTTCCAACCAATTTTCTCCATCTCTTATTTCTAATCATTTCCCTGGTCAGCTACCAAGCTAACTCATCTTTACTCCAGCTCTGAGTTGGATTAGAATGATTACAGTTAAAATACAGGGACAGAAAAGAATTCCAAAGTCTATTAAGAAGTAGAACCGGGGCACTTGGGTGGCTCAGTCAGATAAGTGTCTGACTTTTCATTTTGGCTCAGGTCATGATCTCACAGCTCATGAAACTGAGCCCAGCATTGGGCTCTGTGCTGACCACATGGAGCCTGCTTAGGATTCTCTCTCTCCCTCTGCCCTTACGCTGCTCTCATGTGTGCGGTCTCCCTCTCTCTCAAAAAGAAAAGTTAAAAGTAGAATTAATAAGACTCAAAATGTGTGACCTACAGTATAGGAAGGCATGGGGAAAGACAGTGTCACACTTTTACAACTTCTTATGGTCTTCCTCAAAGACCTGTCACATAATAAAAATAGGTATAGGGCGCTTTATAGCTAATGTCATTTTATTTTCATTATATGATGTGACTATCACAACAGTCCTCTGAGACATGACAGGTATAATCCTTGCTTCAAAAGTGAAACTCCCCAAAGATCACACAATTCGTATACAGGGAAAGAAAGAAACAACAAATAAAACCCAAGAACCCCTGAATCTTAATCCATACTCTCGCCGCTAAAACACATCACCTCTGAGTGCCACAGTAACCTAACGGTGCCACAGACAAGCACTCTGTGGGCTCCTCGGAGAACCTGCCAGAGGAGATGACCACAGGGACAGCTGTCGGAGCAGGAAGCCTTTCAAGTCAAATGTTATTTAGGAAACTTGAATTAGCCTTAGGTCACCAAACTGGAATATTTCTTTTAAACTGCAAGTAAAATGACAAAACACCCTATAAAGAAAGTCAGAGTGGCACCTGGGTGACTCAGTTGGTTAAGCATCCGACTTCGGCTCAGGTCATGATCTCACTGAGATTCATGGGTTCAAGGCCCACATCAGGCTCTGTGCTGACAGCTAGCTCAGAGCCTGAAGCTTGTTTCAGATTCTGTGTCTCCCTCTCTCTCTGACCCTCCCCTGCTCATGCTGTCTCTGTCTCTGTCTCTGTCTCTCTCAAAAATAAATAAAACATTTTTAAAAATTAAAAAAAAAGTCAGAAACTAGGGGCATCTGGGTGGCTTGGTCAGTTAAGCATCAGAGTTGGGCTCAGGTTGTGATCTCAGTTTGTGAGTTCGAACCTCACGTCAGGTTCTCTCCTGTCAGCATGGAGCTCACTTTGGATCTTCTCTCTCCCTCTATCTCTCACAAATAAACAAACATTTTAAAATTTTTAATAAATAAAAAAAAGAAAGAAACTGAAAGAAATGGGTATATATATTTTGAGTACATGTGACAGAAATGAATTTGCCTCACATTCAGTGAGCTTTTACAAATACCAATAAGGAAAAGATAAACTGAGGGGCACCTGAGTGGCTCAGTATGTTAAGCATCCGACTTTGGCTCAGGTCATGATCTTACAGTTCATGAGTTTGAGCCCTGTGTGGGGCTCTGCACTGACAGTGAGGAGGAGCCTGCTTGGGATTCTCTCTCTGTACTTCTCTCTGATCCTGTCCCATTTTCTCTCTCAAATTAATTATTTTTTTTAAAGGGAAAAGATAAACTGATATAAAAATGTTACAGACCTTCGACAATATGGAGAAAATTACTATGAGTATGAGAAGATGCTCAAAAATGCTAATGATTCAAGAAATGCAGATTAAAACCCTAACATTCTATTGTTGACTAGACTTAAAAGGTTGACATCATGAAGTGTTAGCTAGAGTGTGGGTAAACAGGCATTCTCATTCACTGGAGAGCTTTAGCGACATCCAAATTTTCCTATTTTTCAAAACTGCAAGTTCAATTCTTGGCATTTACACACTGCACAAGAGTACAAAGGCATATGTAAATAAGTATCTGTTGTGGCGTAATTTGTAAGAGCAAAAAACAAACAACTGTCAATAGAGACCTAGTTTCTCAAAATATGGTACAATATAATATTGAAAATACAGCTGTTAAAAGGAATGGGACAGATGGGTAAATAACAATATTAATGCATATATGAATGTGTGTGTGTGTGTGTGTGTGGAGAGAGCAAAAGAGAAGAAAATAAAGCAAACCCAGAGGTGCCTGGGTGGCTCAGTCAGTTAAGCATCTGACCCTTGGTTTTGGCTCAGGTCACGATCTCAGTTTGTGAGTTTGAGCCCTGCATCGGACTCTGCACTGACAGTATGGAGCCTGTTTGTGATTCTCTCTCTCCCTTTCCCTCTCTCGACCTCACCACTTGAGCTATCTCTGTCTCTCTCAAAATAAATAAACCTTACAAAGATTTTTAAAAATTCAATTCAATTAACTGAACAGAATGTATAATAAGATATATTTTTAGTGTTAAGATAAAGTATGTTTGCATGTGCATAGGGTAAAAGTTAGGAAAAGAGATACACCAAACTGTCATGAATATCTACCAGCAAGCAGGATACAGGAGGAACACATCCCAGAAGAGGACTTTTACATTTTATACCATATACTTCCTCATTCTTAAAATTTCCAGTGACAACCATATATTAATAGTATAGTTTTTTAAGCTAATAAGAATATTTTAATATGGAAAAACGTCTGGAGCTTAATGTCCTTCAGCAAGTAAACTAAAACACTGAGTAAACATCCTCCATAATTACTTTACTTCTCTATCACCCTCGGTTTCAATATGAAATTACATTATCAGCTGATCTCACATGAAACATTAATAAAAGAAAGCTCTGCTTTCTTCTTCCATTGTTGCTGATAGGCAGATTAAATGTTCCAATTATCTTCTCAGATGTGCTATTTCTAAATCAGTCCTTGGAAATGATCAATATTTCCTAGGATGAACTAGAAGGAAACATGAGTATCTATTGGTCACCACTTTTAAGTCCTAACTTCCTAGGCTTTCCTCCCTCCAGGAATCTCTAAAAATATGTAAGTTATGCCTCAGAGCCTTCGGACCCATACAGTTAACCATGCAGTACACGCTTATTAATTTGACTTTCTCAGTGAACATAATGATCAAATCATTCTAAATGAGCAGGAGGCCAGAGGTTACCGTTGATTTGACTTTACATCTAACCCTAACTCTTATTTTTCCAAGCATTCCAGGAGACTTTGGGCAATGGGGAGCCAGTTAACTTTAATCACTCATTCTGCTGGATCTCTCAAACAGCTCTAATATTTAAACCAAAAAGCACTGTTAAACTTCTTACATCTGATCATTTCATAGATTTCATAAATTTCATGATGCATTTTCTTGGCATCATTTATCTAATGCACACGAGGAATCCAGCACAGCAGAGATGGCTAGACTAAGACTATTATCCACCAGCATTCTCTTGAGTCAGTAGGACGAATCCACATTCTGTTATAGGAGACCACAATGCCCCTCTGGGTTGGTGAGGGAGAGAGTTGTTTGCTGTTTTGAACCCTGCTGAACACTTTCACATTTTCTGAGCTTGAGCACAACTTTACATGTTCAAGATCATTTATTCACTAAACATTTAGCACTAGGTATCAGCTACCATTACATAGTGCTTATTATAAGCAGGAGGATCTTTAAGCCCTTTTATCTCATTTACTTGTCCTCCTCACTGCTGCTTTCAGACCATGATCCCTCCCCCAAACACACATCTAAAAACAAACAGGTGCCTGGGCCTATACCACCTGCTATCTAACCTCCTGCAGCTGTGAACCACCCCTCAGGCATTTTCTCTCATCTTTTTATTTTTGCACCAAACTCCACTTCTACCCATGCTGTCATTCCTGGTACTATTGACTTAGGATTGGATGATACACCTGATACTCTGGCATTTTAGTTCCTGGACCTCTTTACTTCCAGTAATCTTGTCACTTCCTGCCTTAGCCTCCCACTTCAATGGTCCCACCTGGACTCCAATTATACGATTACCACTAACTGTATAATTCCTATAATCTTAACTTCAAGCTTTCCCCTAGACTGCCACCACTGATTTTGGTTTTCTTATTTTTCTCTCTCGCTCTTCCTCTGGTAAATTTCCTATTATTTGATCCCATCAAGAATTCCAAATCATTGGCTTTTTTTCTTCTTCTTTTTTTTAATGTGGTCTCCATGGCCCTCCTTACGCAGCATTAGCCCTACAGCCTTGCATATACATGCAACTCCTTCACCCTTCTCTCCCTCACCAAAGTCAATTCCTATTCTCCACCTTTTCTGTCCCTACATGCAATTGGTTAGAACAAAATACAGGGATAAGGCTCATTTTTAAATTTGTGTCCTCACCTCACCAAAGGGTCGCCCTTTCCCTTCTCAGTTTATTCCATCACACTCTAAAATGACTTCAACAAAACTCCTCTCTTGAGATCTCTGGTACCCTTCCTACTCTCGACTGATAACTTTGCTTCTAATTTCACTAACGGTGGAAACAGGTAGAGAGATTCCGCATTCTACCCACCATGTTATCTGTGTCCACCATCATCAATTTGTTTTCTTTCTACTAGATCATTCATAATAGCCTTCAAATACTCTATAAAAAGTCTCTTTAAAAAATTCCACCCCTTGATCCAACATCCCTTTCTAATGACCACCCTATGCCTCTACATATCTTTGGGGGGAAAATCCTCGAAACAGTTGTATCTCTCTATTTCTTTCCCTCTCACTTTCTCTTTAATCCATTCCAAAAAGTCTTGCATCCCCATGTGCCCACTCAAACCATGATGATCAGACATGCTCGTGACCTCCAGGTTGCCAAATCCAATGATCATTTCTCAACATTCATTGTACTCAACTCTGCAGTGGCATAGCTGCATCACATCCTTCTCCTTGAAAAGCTTTCTTCCCATGGCTCCTGGAATATAATATTCCCTTGGTGTTTCTCCAGTCCTCCTTGGTTTCCCTTGATGGATGATCCTTTCCCTGAGCTCTTAAATCTGGAGAAAACTAGGGCTCAGTCTGTGACCTTTCATTTACTCTTTAGTGATCTTAGCAAGTACTATGATCTCATATATGCCAATGGTTCCAAAATGTATATCTACAAAGCTCTGCCCTCTTCATTGAGATCCAGAAAGAAGCATTCAAACTGTCTATCAACATCTCCATCGAGAAGTCTAATAGACATGTCAACCTTAACATGCCAAGGAAGAATTCTTGTCACACGCACACATATCCCACAACCACCACCACCACCACCACAACAACAACAAAAATTGCTCTTCAATCATGCCTTTCCATCTCAGGAAATGGCATCACTATCACCTCATTTATCCTGAATAGTTCCCTTGTACATCCCACATCCAACCAATCGGGAAGTCCCATCAAGCCAACACTTAAAAATCTGACCACTTCTCATAACTTCCCAGTTACCGCTCGAGTCCAGTCCACTATCTCATGTAATAACATCATAACTAGTTTCTCTGTCTCTCAAGTCATAAGCCCATCTTCTCTGGTAGAGTCTAAGAGGTTTCTCTAAAGAGGACATTGTCATTTGTCCCTTAAAACCTTCCAATAACTGGGGCGCCTGGGTGGCTTAGTCAGTTAAGCATCCGACTTTCACTTGGGTCATGATCTCGCGGTTCGTGGGTTCCAGCCCCGCGTCGGGCTCTGTGCTGACTGCCAGCTCAGAGCCTGGAGCCTGTTTCAGTCTGTGACTCCCTCTCTCTCTGACCCTCCCCTGCTCACGCTGGCTCTCTCTCTCTCTCTCTCTCTCCTAGAAATAAAAAATAAATAAATAAATAAATAAACCTTCCAATAACTTCCAATTACCATTAGAAAAAAAATGAAACCACATGGCCCAACTACTTCTCTGACTCCACGTGCCACTATTTTTTTCAATCATTGACTTTACTTCCACTGCCCTGGCATCCTTGCCACTCCTTCCTTACCTGCCAGAAGACCTTGGCAGTCACTGTATCCTATTTCTGAAACAATCTTCCTTTCACTGTTATATGGTCACTTCCTCACATTACTTAGACCTCTACTCAAAAGTCACCTCAGATAAAGGTCTTCTTAGATCTTTCTAGCTAAGAATTCCCTTTAGTCAGTATTTCTCAGTTGCACCATTTTATTTTATTGGCTCAATCTTTTACCAAATTAATCTTCCAGCATCCTTACAGATAATAGACTCTACCTGAATCCAGATTCGTCCATACAACAAGCAAAGGAAAGCAAGTAAAACCATCCATAACCACAACCAGAGATTAACTAGGAGTTAGATAATATTGTGAATTGCGATTTACATATAAGCAACAAAATAAATAACCCTACATAGCCAACCTCAGAATTAGATGTCAACCACATGGAAAATAGAAGGGGATAGTGGAGTCCTAGAAGTGGTGGAAACAAGCAAAAATCTCTTCTGGAAAGAAAAAACTACCTTCTAAAAGTCTGGTGAACCAAAGAAAACAGAAAGGAAACAAAGACTTTTTTTTATACACAAAAGAGTGAGATTACTGGGGCGCCTGGGTGGCTTAGTCGGTTGAGCGTCTGACTTTCGCTTAGGTCATGATCTCGCGGTTCGTGGGTTCGGGCCCCGCGTTGGGCTCTGTGCTGACTGCCAGCTCAGAGCCTGGAGCCTGTTTCAGAGTCTGTGTCTCCCTCTCTCTCTGACCCTCCCTGCTCACGCTCTCTCTCTCTCTCTCTCTCTCCTAGAAATAAATAAAAATATTAAAAAAAAAAAAAAGAGTGAGATTACTAAATAAACTTAAAAATGCAGATTCTTGGGGCGCCTGGGTGGCTCAGTCGGTTAAGCGTCCGACTTCAGCTCAGGTCATGATCTCACGGTTCATGGGTTTGAGCCCTGCGTCGGGCTCTGTGCTGACGGCTAGCTCAGAGCCTGGAGACTGCTTCAAATTCTGTGTGTCTCTCTCTCTCTGACCCTCTCCTGTTCACGCTGTCTCTCTCCCACTCTCTCTCAAAAATAAAAAAATAAAAAAATAAAAAAAATGCAGATTCTTTGGGGTACCTGGGAGGCTCAGTTGTGTAAGCATCTGACTCCTGGTTTTGGCTCAGGTCATGATCTCTCAGTTTTATGAGTTCAAGCCCTGCCTCAGGCTCTGTGCTGACAGTGTGGAGCCTGTTTGGGATTCTCTCTCTCTCCCTCTCTCTGCCCCTCCCTCCACTCATGCTGTCTCTGTCTCTCTCAAAATAAATACACTTTTTAAAAGATTATGTAAATAAAATGCAGATTCTTCAAGAGAAAAGACAATAGACCAAAAACCTTACTAGCAAATATACTCAAGAAAAAACAACATAGCATAAGTAAAATAAGAAAATTACAAAGGGGAAACAATACTGAAACAGAAGATATGCTTAATACCCAAAGACAATCTTTCATTAACTCTAAGCAAATAAATTTGAAAACCTAGATAAAAGGGATACTTTCCAAAAAGATGCACTTTCCTCAATTTGATTCTGATACAGACAGTAACTCAAACATCAATTTTCATAGAACAGATAAAATTACTCCCTCAGATAAAAACTATCTCCCAAAAGAAGCACCAGACCTATGTGGCTTTATGAAATTCTACCAAATCTTCAAATAATTTGTAATCTCTCTGCTACTTAATTATTCCAGAATGTAGAAAAAGAATCATAAGCTGTTGCCAAATTTCCTTTATGTACAGCTAAAGTCTGGAATGAGGCAAGGATGCCTCATGCCATCCTATATAACATGATATTAGAGAAGACATGAGCCAACACAAGCAGACAAATGGAAACACAGACCAATGGAATAGAACTGAGAACCCAGAAATAAATCCATTGCATAGACAGCCAACTAATATTTGACAAGGGAGCCAAGATTATTCAATGAGGAAAGTATAGTCTCTTTAATAAATGATGTTGAAAAAATTGGATAACTATATGCAGAATAATATTGGACTCCTGTCTTACACCACTCACAAAAATTAATTCAAAAAGGATTAAAGATGTAAACATAAGACCTGAAATCATAAACTCCTATTTAAAAAGTAGAGGAATAAGTTTCTGTGACTCTGGCATTCAGAATGACATTTTGGATATGATACCAAAAACACAGCAAGAAAAGCAAAAATTTATAAGTGGTACTACATCAAATGACAAGTTTCTGCACAGCAAAAGAAACAATCAACAAATGAAAACACAACCTAAAGAATGGGAAAATACACTTGTAAAACGTACATATGATAGGGGGTTAATATTAAAAAAAAAAAACTCATGTAACTCAAAGCAACAACAAACAACCTGGTTAAAAAATAGGCTGAAGACCGGAACAGACACTTTTCCATAGATGACATACAAATATTTGGCCAACAGACACATGAAAAGATGCATAATATCACTGATCATCAGAGAAATGCAAATCAAAACCATAATGAGGCACCACTTCACACCTAATAGAATGGCTATCACCAAAGGGTCAAAAAATAACAAGTGCTGGCAAGGATGCAGGAAAAAGGCAACTTTGGTGCACTGTTGGTGAATGTAAATTCTACAGCCACTATAGAGAATAGTGTGGGAGTTCCACAAAAACTTCAAAATAGAACTACCATATGATCCAGCAATCCCACTTCTGAGTATATATACAAAGGAAATGAAAACGGGATCTCAAGGAGATATCTGCACTCCTATGTTCACTGAAGCATTATATGAAACAGGCAATACATGGAAACAACCTAAGTGTCCATCAACAATAAAGATGTGATATACATATACATATGCATACATACATACAATGGAATATTTATTATTCAGCCAAGAAAAAGAAAGGAATCCTGCCATTTATGATAATATGAATGAAACTTGAAAGCATTATGCTAAGTGAAATAAGCCAGACAAAGACAAGTGATATCACTTATATGTGGAATCTTAAAAAAGCTGAACTCACAGAGTCAGAATGGTAGTTGCCAGAGGCTGAGGAATGGAGGATATAGGGAGATGTTAGTTAAAGAGTATAAATTTCTAATTATAAGATGAAGAAGTTCTTTTTTTTTTACAAGTAGTTTATTGTCAAATTGGTTTCCATATAACACCCAGTGCTATCCCCACAAGTGCCCTCCTCCACGCCCATCTCCCCCCTCCCCTACATCCATCAGGTCTCAGTTTGTTTCTCAGCATTCAAGAGTCTCTCATGGTTTGTCTCTCTCCCTTTCCCCCACCATTTCCCCCCTTCTTCTCCCCCATGGTCCTCAGTTAAGTTCCTCCTAATCCTCCTATACGTGCAAACATGTGATATTTGTTCTTCTGTGCCTGACTTATTTCGCTAAGCATAACACCCTCAAGGTCCATCCATGTTGCTACACATGGCCAGATTTCATTGTTTCTCATTGCCATGCAGTATTCCATGGTATAGATAAACCACATAAGATGAAGAAGTTCTAAGGATCTAATATACAGCACAGTGATTATAACTGAATAATACTATATTATACACCTGAAAGCTGTGAGGAGAATACATCTAAAAAGTTCTCACCACAAAAAAGAAAAGGTGGGGCGCCTGGGTGGCTCAATCAGTTAAGTGTCCAACTTCGGCTCAGGTCATGGTCTCATGGTCTGTGGGTTCGAGCCCTGTATCGGGCTCTGTGCCCACAGCTAGCTCAGAGCCTGGAGCTTGTTTCAGATTCTGTATCTCCCTCTCTCTCTGAACCTCCCCTGCTCATGCTGTCTCTCTCTCTCTCTCTCTCTCAGAAATAAATAAAACATTAAAAAATTTTTTAATTAGAAAAGAAATGGTAGGGAGAGGACAAATATCATATGTTTGCACGTACAGGAGGATTAGGAGGAACTTAACTGAGGAACAAGGGGGAGAAGAAGGGGGGGGTGGAAAGGGAGAGAGGCAAACCATGAGAGACTCTTGAATGCTAACAAAAACTGAGGACTGATGGATGTGGGGGGGGGTATGGAGGAGGGCACTTGTGGGGATGAGCACTGGGTGTTATGTGGAAACCAATCTGACAATAAACTATTTGTAAAAAAAAAAGAAAGAAAGAAAGAAAGAAAAAAAGAAAAGGTAATTATTTGACATGACGGAGGAATTAGCTAATTCAGGGTGGCAATCATTTTGCAACATGTAGATGTACCAAATAAAACTATACACTTCAAACTTATGCAACGTTATATGTCAACTCTACCTCAGTAAGGCTGGGGGGAAAAAGTCCTTCTTGGATTTTATGACCTGACGCAGGGAAGGTCAGAAAGTCCTTCCTGCACATGCCATTTCTCAAATTCCTTTGGCTTAAAATATTCAACATGCCAAGGTGCCATATTAGCATCTCTTGAACCCCATCACAGACAGTAATGAGGAACAGTAATCCCCAAGAGCTGATAATCAGATGGGGTGAGTTGAATGGTTACCCCTGCTTACTGCCTGGGGAGATTTTCTAGACTTAGCAAAGGGAAATCCAGGAAGAGCTTGGTGGTCTCTCTGGGTTGAGAAGACAAATTTGGGAGTCCAGAGAGAGACCAAGCCAGCTAGAGTTCACAGAACAGTTTACAGGAGAGGAGAGAACTGCCTAGACAGAGCCCTCTGGATATTTGGAGAGGGTGCCCCCTCAGCCTTCAGCTGAGTACTGATTAGCACATGTAAAAAATTAAAAGAAACAAGAGTTAGAACTCACAGTTTAACTTTATAATAACAATATTAATGGAATCAGAATATACTACCTCAAAATAGCACCTTGGCATATTGAATATTTGAAATGGCAGATACAGAAAGAATTCTTGTATTCTTCCTTTTCCTCTGAAGTAGGTCACCATAAAATAAGTCTCTTGTGAGAGGTGCCCTTCCTTAACCTCCTAATGAAGAGCATCCTTACCTGTGAAGACAAGGATGCCAAGAGAAATCCAAACACAGAGCCTTTGTTGAGTTTCCCACAGTTTACTACCCTTAGCTTATACTCTTTTGCCCTAACACTTTTTTTTTTAACTGTTCACCAAACCTAGTATAAAAACATTCAGGCTTAACCATTTCTTCAGGTCTTCATTTCCTTATGAAGTCTCCTGTGTCATATAAAACTTATATTAAATACATTTGAATGCTTTTTCTTATTATTCTGCCTTTCATGCATACCAATCACAAAGCCCCAGCCAGAGAACCTAAAAGGGTGGTAGGAAACAGAAACTTTCCTCATTTATATTATTTCAAAAATATTTATTAAATTATAATATGTGAAACTATACTTCTGAGAAAAAGGTAAGATATTCCCTATCATTTCCCAGTATTTACTCCTTAAACTTTACCAGTAAAGGACAAAATAATTTAGTAAAGAATATGCTTTAAAAAATAAAACTTGAGGGGCACCTGGGAGACTCAGGCAGTTAAGCGTCCAACTCATGATTTCAGATCAGGTCACAATCTCAAGGTTCATGAGATCGAGCCCTACATCGGGCTCTGCGCTGACAGTGCAGAACCTGCTTAGGATTCTCTCTTTCTCCCTTTCTCTGCCCATCCCCCACTTGTGTTCTGGGTCTCCCTCAAAAATAAACATTAAAAATCTTTTAAATAAAATAAAATAAACTTGATTTTAAAGTTTGGGGGCACCTGAGTGGCTTGTTCTCTGTTTCTCTCTCAAAAATAAATACTTAAAAATTTTTTAGCAAAAATTAAAAAAAAATACTTATTTTTTATTTTTAAAAACTTTTTTTTACAATGTTTTATTTATTTCTGAGAGAGAGAGAGGCAGTATGAGCAGGGGAGGGTCAGAGAGAGAGGGAGACACAGAATCGGAAGCAGGCTCCAGGCTCTGAGCTAGCTGTCAGCACACAGCCCAATGCGAGGCTTGAACCCACGAACTATGAGATCATGACCTGAGCCAAAGTCGGACGCTTAATCGACTGAGCCACCCAGGCGCCCCAACAAAACTGGATTTCAAAGAAGTTTGGGGGTATCTGGGTGGCTCAGTCATTTAAGCATCCAGCATTGGCTCAGGTCATGATCTCATGGTTCATGGGTTCAAGCCCCAGTTTAGGGTATGTGCTGACAGTTCAGAGCCTGGAGCCTGCTTTGCATTTTGTATCTCCCTCTCTCTATGCCCCTTCTCAGCTCCTGAATGAATGAATTAATGAATTAATGAATGATAAATAAATAAAAGAAGTTTGTTTCTGGGGCGCCTGGGTGGCTCAGTGGGTTAAGCGTCCAACTTCAGCTCAGATCACGATCCTACAGTTCCTGAGCTTGAGCCCTGTATCAGGTTATCTGCTGTCCGCATGGAGTCTGCTTGGGATTCTCTGTCCCCCTCTGTTTGCCCTGCCCCTCAAATAAATAAAACAATTTAAAAACTTTTTTTTAAATAAAGAAGTTTGTTTCCATAGTTAATCTCGATTCATCTTTGATGCAACTACTTCAATCTGCCTTGCTCCAATGGTTAAATAATCCACCTAGAAGTATGCATTCCATAGTTGGAAAGAAGTAGTCACACATTTAATTATGCTTTCTCTCTGGCTGCCTGCCAAAAGCCATCACAGTTCAGTATTACAGCTTCTCCTTCAGAAGTAATTAAGAAGTTAATCTTACTCAGAACACATAATTACCCAGCAGACCACGGAAACAACTTATCTACTTGTCAGGAGTTAAAGCTCAAAGAAGCAGTACCACACTCAACGGCAACATCCAAACTATCTCCGTAGCTATTCCATCAGCACCATTTGCAAATGTGTGGAGCCTTTCACCATCTACCCACCACTGGAAAAAGCCTCCCTAGCTTCTCCAAAGCATCAGGAAGTAATGGAACAGAAGCACGAAGGACACTGGACACAAGTCATTGAAATTCCTAGTCTGTCAGGATAACAGGGAGTATATCTGAAGAACCAAGGAGACTTCAGGAGCTCTAAACTTCAGAATATCCTTTCCTGCTCCTGAGTACCTGCCAGGGGTGAGGTGTTATTCACACCTAATCCTTTTCAAACATCAGTCAGTCATTAGAGGAAAGACCCTTCTGCTTTATTTGACACTGGTATGCCAAGGGTCTATGATGTGACTTAATCAACATGGAAAGCATTTCTTTGCTTCACTACCTACACCCATTGACGGGGAAGCCAGAAGTCTTCTAGAATGCATGGATCCTTCAAGAAAGCACCCACCCCTGAAGAAAGTCCTGCCCACTCTGTGTCATGGTCCTCAGGGCCTAATAGGCTGAACACAATCAAAAGTCAGACTTTTTTTCCATGAGAGACTCTTGAATGCTGACAAAAACTGAGGACTGATGGATGTGGGGGGAGGGGGGATGGGCATGGAGGAGGGCACTTGTGGGGATGAGCACTGGGTGTTATGTGGAAACTAATTTGACAATAAACTATTTGTAAAAAAAATAAAAAATAAAAAAAAATAAAAATTCAAAAAAAAAGTCAGACTTTTTTTTAAAAGTTTATTTATTTTGAGAGAAAGAGAGAGAGAGAGAGAGAGAGAGAGAGAGAGAGCACGCAAGGATGTGCATGCAGGAGGAGAGAGAGGGAGAGAATCCAAAGCACTGTCAGCACAGAGCCCAATTCAGGGCTGGAACTCACAAACTGCGAGATCATGACCTGGGCCCAAACCAAGAGTCGGATGCTTAACCACTGAGTCACCTAGGTGGTCCAAAAGTCAGACTTTTCTTTTCTTTTTTTTTTTTTAATGTTTTCTTTATTTCTGAGAGAGAGAGAGACAGCAGGAGAAGGGGAGGGTCAGAGAGAGAGGGAGACACAGAATCTGAAGCAGGCTCCAGGCTCTTAGCGAGCTGTCAGCACAGAGTCCAAAACGGGGCTTGAACCCACAAACCATGAGATCATGACCTGAGCCAAAGTAGGATGCTTAACCGACTGAGCCACCCAGGCGCCCCCAAAAGTCAGTCACTTTTCTTAAAAGTGTAGACCTGTGACCATCTGAACACACCATTTTGGGGTAAACTACTGTTCTTTTCAGAAGTCAACAGCCACTTTTTACAGACCTATTCTCTCTCCAAAATGGCTCTCGGCACAAATTCTGAAATTCTTAAGAATGGTGCAGAAACTAAAGGCATCTGAAATTGACATTGCAGCAGAAAACTCCAAGGCTATTTCCAGCCAGCCATAGCAGGCTCTCACACTATAACGCTTTTCAATAGTTTAACCCCTAGAAACCTGCCATGTACACAACACTATACTAAAGAATGTAGAGACTTATGAAGGAAAATATACTGTTTCTGTCCCAGAGAAACATATTTTCTCCTAACATCCTAATATCAGAGGCACTTTAACTACAGCTGCACCTGAACTTTAGCTAAATTATTTCAGCGACTGCAGGAGTCGAGTGGCAGAGCTGGGTGGCTAAAATAATTCTTCTACTTGTTTACCCATATTAGTCTCATGAGTTTTGTCTCATTTATTGTGCATTTGAATTTTACATTATTAAAAGAAAATCAACATGCTCCTTGTTTAAAAGAAATCACTCCTTGGTAAATAAATTGACAATTTTATTTTTCCTATGTTACCTTAGAATGAGTGGCTCTTCTAGGGTGACTTCATAGGTAATTCAATTTCATATGAAATTTACCAAATAACACAGGTCTTATGTGCTCTGCAGAGCATTCCATATAGCCCAAATCCCTATCTGCCTGCAGTTTTCAAACATAATGCCACATGAAGAACCAGCATGTTGAAGAATAGGGGAGGATGGTCCCCTTAGTGAATCAGCAGAATTTATAGCCTAACAACTGACCCAAATTGGGGCTGTCATCCTCCAGATCCCAGATGGGGTGGGGCTGGGAGGTGATGATAGACATCACCTGTATAGTTCAATAAAGACCTTAAAAGCACTGCTTAGATAAGCTTAAGATAGAGACATTCACAAGAATTAGAGGAACTACTGCCATAATCTCAAATCTTTTATGATAAGCCTGAGACTAGCAAAGCAGGAGGCCAGAGGGAAAAGAGAATGCATTGCAACCAAATATCTCAGCCCCAGTGAGAACTCTTAAGTGTTCACCGATCTTTAAAAAAAAAAAAAATTAATGTTTATTTACTTTTGAAAAATGGGGTTGGGGCAGAGAGGTGGACAGAGGATCCAAAGCAGGCTCTGCTGTCAGCCGGATGTGGAGCTTGAACTCACAAACCATGAGATCATGACCTGGACACTTAACCAATCGAGCCATGCAAGCATCCCTCATTGATCATCCCTGTTTACGTACTTCTTTCTCCCTTTTCTTGTAATTAAAAGGGATATGAAATCTTTCATTCCAATTGCAAAACTCCAAAAAGTTTATCAATAAACAATTATTGTGCATAGACTCCATGTAGGACATTGTTCCTGTTTGGCACATTTCTTAGCCAACATACCAGGTATTTTCAACTGCTAAATTCTACAAAGATTTTGTAAGTATATACCTTGTGTTTTTGCATCCTTTGAAAATCCAACTGCTCCAAACAAACAGACAAAAGAGAAAGCTACAAGTTTGGGTATACTAAACATAGCTGCAAAAACACCTATTTTGTAACATGTGATTTAATCAATTTAGGCAAGTGCCTTTGGTTAGATTTGGGTAACTAAGAATACGCATGGAAAAGTAAATCTTGACCCAGTTCTGTCATTAACCAACTGCTGAAATCTTTTGTTCCCTTATTCTCTCTCCTCTTCTGCCCTCTCCCCTACTTTCCATAAGCCAGCCAAAGTATCCAACCTCCTGATTATTACAGTTGAAGAGACTGCTACTCCAGATATTAATATCTATAAAAGTATCTCCCTGCAAAATTCTTCCTGTCTCTCAAAGGTAAGGATAGATGTGCCCCCCCTTTTTTTTTTTAATATATCTTCTTTCACTAAGCTACATGTACCTCAAGCAGGGATGATGGGCTTATTAATCTTACCATCCTTGGAATGTAGTACAGTGCATGATGCATAACAGCTACCGAGCATCAATAAATGTTAGCTCAATAAACCTCCCCTCCATCATCTAGCTTAATATCTCGACATGTTAAATGCTGAATTCATATTGTTTGGCTGAGAGAAACTCTTATTTTGCCAATCACTAGGGAAAAAGAGTTACTATCAAGTTTGCACTGCCGTAGTTCAGGCTGTTGTATCTTCAAACCAGCAAAAGTCAGGCTATGTAACAAGCAAAAACAAACATTAATGAGACAGTGCACTTACAATATCAAAGCATTTCTTAGTCAACCATCCATTACTCTGCCCTTAACTCCTTGCAATAATCATTCATTTAATATTTGCCAACCATAATGAGTTGAATAGTGATGTGCTATGAACAGTTTGATGACGGTTCCAATTATAATGATGAGAAGGGGCATTTGCTTATGTTTAGAAAAGAACCTGGCAAAGGCGGCACAATAGAGGGGATTCAGCTGGGACTGAACTCAGGGAGCCTGATTACTTGGCTATTGGCTGTTCAAAGAGTGCAAAGGAACCTACAGTATTCATCCACTTTAGTGGAGCGGCATCTTCCCTTCTGAAATTGCCTTCCAGCTGCATAATTTCTGAACTACGGGGCTCCAAAAAGAGATTTCAACCCCTTAGTAAAGATTCCCTGAGCATCTGCTACATCTCAGACACTACTAAACACAAATGAATAAGACCTCAGACACTCATAGTCTAGTCCAAAGGTTGGCAGCTTTGTAAAGAGCCAGATGGTAAACATTTTAGGTTCTCCAGGCCATACAGTCTCTGTGGCCCTCAATCAACTTTGCATGTAATGCAACAGCAGCCTTAGAAAATACATAAACTATTGGGGCGCCTGGGTGGCTTAGTCGGTTAAGCGTCCGACTTTCGCTTAGGTCATGATCTCGCGGTTCGTGGGTTCGAGCCCCGCGTCGGGCTCTGTGCTGACTGCCAGCTCAGAGCCTGGAGCCTGTTTCAGTCTGTGACTCCCTCTCTCTCTGACCCTCCCCTGCTCATGCTGTCTGTCTCTCTCTCTCCTAGAAATAAATAAAACATTTAAAAAAAAAAAAAAAAGAAAATACATAAACTATTGAAAATGGCTGTGTTCCAATAAACCTTTATTTTCAAAAGTAGGCAGTTGGCCAGGCTTGGCCCACAGGGTATAGTTTGCCAATCCCTGGTCTAATCTCCTGTCAGGTATACTTTTTTAAAAAAGCAAAACAGTGAGATCTATGTTCATGAATTGTCCTTCTTGTATTTGCATGATATTTCAAAATTTATGAAGCTATTTCATGTGTGATGACTCAAAATTTAATCTTTATACCAACACTTTGTAGTAAGCAGATCTTCTAATCCTCACTTTATAAATAACAAAATGCTCAAATAAATGCAATAACTTTAAGACATCACACAGCTAGGGCTGGAACTAGGATTTAAGTTTCTGCCTCATAAGCAGCAATTACCATGTGTTCACCAGAACTCATTTCCTTTTCCTCCAGGGCACAGATCAGACCACAGTTCCCACACTCCTTTGTGGTTGGGTCTAGCCATGTGCTTAGGTTCTGGACAATAGAATTTAGGCACTTCCCATTAAAAACTTCCTCACAGAAATCTGCACATGATTCCCTATTTTGTTTTCCCCTTTCAGTTGCCTGGAAAGAAGACACACCTTGAGTAACCTTGTGAGTCATATGTTGACACCAGCAGAACCCCAAGACAGAAGGAGCCTGAGCCCCTGAATCACCACCTGGAAAAGAGCACTCATCCAGGACCCCCTTTGAAAGCATCAAGAAATGTGTATTAAGCCCCAGAAATACACGGCTTTAAGAATGTTACAATAGTTAGTGTTGCCTTAACTATTACAGCAGAGGCAAAGAAGATGAGTTTACCATGCTAATGAGCAGAAGAGATCATACCTCTGACACAGGAAATATCAAGAAAAAAAAAGGATGCCTTCAAGAAAGAACAAATTGCTCTAAATGGTTTGATAGTAAATTAGCAAAGCAGTGGAAGGAGAGGCAGAAGAGATAAACATTGGGAAGGGCCAACACTGAAGGGAAAGGACTGGTAAAGAACAAGAGACAGCAATTAGCGGCTGAACCAGAGAAGAGTCTGGAAGCAGCAAGACCACCTCGAGTGTCTCAGGATAGCACTGGCCTAACCGGAGCACAGCTGGGAGCCAGTAAAAGACTAGTTTGGTTTGGTTTTATTGCATGTAATCATATTTTTAAAGCAGATTTGATTTTTATCTTCTATTGATGTAATATGTGCTAATTATAAATGTATAAATGAAGAAGAAAATCATACATAATACTACAGTCAAAGATAACCAGTACTACTAGTTCAAGACATAAACTCCTGGGCTTACTTTACCTTTTTTATGCACATACATTTAGGCATTAGGAAGAAAACTACCTGGGGCACCTGGGTGGCTTAGTCGGTTAAGCGTCCGACTTTCGCTTAGGTCGTGATCTCGCAGTTCGTGGGTTCAAGCCCCGCGTCGGGCTCTATGCTGCCAGCTCAGAGCCTGGAGCCTGTTTCAGTCTGTGACTCCCTCTCTCTCTGACCCTCCCCTGCTCACGCTGTCTCTCTCTCCTAGAAATAAATAAAAAAAAGGAAGAAAACTACCTAATGGAGCACCTGGGTGGCTCAGTTGATTGGCATCAGACCCTTGATTTCAGCTCAGATGATAATGCCAAGGTGTGGGATGAAGACCACACAGGGCTCTGCACTGACAGTATCAGCCTGCTTGGGATTCTCTCTCTCTCCACTCTCTCTCTCTCCCTCCCTTCCTCTCTGCTCCTCTCCCCTGCTCATATATTCTCTCTCTCTCTCCTAAAAAGTAAATAAATAAAATAAAAACTAAAACCTATCTATCAGTGTACATTTAGGTTGTTCACCTTTTCTTGCTATTATAAAAAAAAACTTCAGTAAAAATTCCTATCACCATATCTTTGTGTAACTGTGCAAGTATTTTTATAGGGCTAGCTTCCAGAAGTAAAGCCCCTCAGCCAAAGGGTTTGTTTACTGTCAAACTGCCATCCAGAAACACTAATTCAAATTCCCGCTGGCAGTACAGAAAGTGCCCACTTTCACATCCCTCTGCTGATACTAGATATCATCTGTTTTGTTTTGTTTTGTTTTGTTTTGTTTTTTGTTTTTAATCCTTTGCCTGTCAGGTAAGGTAAAACAAACAAACAATCTCATTCTTTTAATTTTTGAAACACAGATAAACAAATGTTCAGCTCTTTTCTTGTATTTTTTAAAGCATCCTCTCTGGCCTGTGAAAAATTCTAAACACATAACACTTCGAAGTCATCTTTAGTAAAGGGACAGTGTGCCTAATTTATGCAATAGTCTAAGTGATTAGAAGCCGAGTGACTTTTTGATTTGAAAAACAACATGAAAGAAGTTAGAACAAATGATTAAATATTAGTTCTTTCTAGGGGATATTGAGTATTGTGGGTAAGCTGTGATTATCAAAATTGAGTGGGTAATGTGCTTCCACATTTACATACTCTAAATAATAAGCTGTCTTGCTAATCAAATTCAACTAAGGATTTGTTTGATTTATTGCTTCCTGATGTTTTTATTTTGCATCTTTGTCATCCGTTTGACTTTGGTTTTGGGTATGTAGGAGCTAGGCAAAAAGAGTAAGTACGCAAGGATCAGAGGAAAATACAAACAGAAAACTGATATAGGCTGATATAGGCTGTCAATCTGGAGAGAAAGGGGAATGTGTGTGCATGCACATCACAAATATTAAAACAAGGGGAAAGATGTAACATATAATTAAGGCTTAAGTACCAACCACTGGGCAAGACTTGTCACACACATCATCTTGTTAATCTTCACAGTTCTTTGAAAGGTACAGAATCATTATTTTTTAAAATGAAGACAATCAGAGCCAGAAAAATTGACGCAGGTGATTACCTAAAAAGTTAAGCTGTCATTAGACCTTTTTAGTTGTCTCCTGCTGCTATTTTACTCCAAATTCCATACTGTCCCCCACTGTACCAGAACACTGAAGAAACCCTGGATTAGAACTTCTGGGGCTCACCCTGATACCAGCGTCCCTCTTAGGTCATTGGGGACACAAAGAAACAAAGAAATGATAAAGTAAAAAATAGAACAGGTTATGTGTGAGAATAGGGGAAGATTATAGCAATATGAATAAAAAACAAGAAAATAAATTAAGTGTTGAGTAAAGGAGAAATTAAAGAAATTGAACAAAGAAGTGTGAACTTAAAATTATATCCAAAAGACAATAATCAATGAATTCAAGATACAGAGGTAGGACAGGGCAACTGGGTGGCTCAATTGGTTAAGTGTCAGACTCTCAATTTCCGATCAGATCATGATCTCAGGGTCAGAGGATGGAACCCTTCATCAGGCTCTATGCTGAGCATGGAAGCTGCTTGAGATAGCCTCTCCTTCTGCCCCTCCCCAACTCATGTACGCACACTCTCTCTTTAAAACAAAACAAAACAAGACAGAACAAAGTAGCACAGTAAAGCAATGGAATGGAATAAAAACACATATTAGTCAAAAGAAGAAATTTAAAAATAGAAAAAGAAAAGCAAAAGCTAGAAACCACAATTATAAAACTGGATGGTTCAACCAAGAAATGTTACATCCAGTCCCTTAAACTAGATCTATTCCTATGGAAAGGACGCATTTTCCATTCTGCTGCTATTCATTATGATATGCCACTTTCCCCAACACCCTCTTTAAATGCAGTGACCAAAACTGAACTCTCTCTTCAAATAAGGGTGATATCCACCCACTGAATAAAAAAAGACTGTTAGCCAGGGCCTGCAGACATTATTTGCACTCACTATTGACAACTTTAGAATTCACTGGTTTGTCATTCTCTATGATCTTCAGGGCTTTTGCCAGACCTGCCAATATATGTGTTGCTTTGGGTTTGTTCTTTTTTTTTTTTTAATTGTTTTAATGTTTACTTATTTTTGAGAGAGAGAGACAGAACGCAAGTTGGGGAGGGGCAGAGAGGGAGAGGGAGACACAGAATCTGAAACAGGCTCCAGGCTCTGAGCTGTCAGTACAGAGCCCAACACGGGGCTCAAACCCACAAACCCACAAACCGTGAGATCATGACCTGAGGCGAAGTCAGGCACTTAACCGACTGAATCACCCAGGTGCCCAACTTTGGGTTTGTTCTTAATGATACTCCTCTGCACTTTGAACAAGAAAAATCATGGAAAGCATCTTAGAAAGATCCCATAGCCCAACATAAGAGGCAGGCAGCATTAGCTGCTCCAACATCTCGCAGCTAATACATATCAGAGCCAGAGTAATACCAACCATGGATCTTATCTTCATGGACTCACATGTGCTTTATAAATCAAATATATTCTAAATTTTATTTCTGTGAAAAGAGAAAGGAAATAAGAAAACTAAAGCAAAGAAATTAAGAAACTAAAAGGAAGACTTTGTGGAAGAGTGATCACAACCAGCAGAAGACTGAATGCCCAGAGCCACCTGGGTGGCTGTCGGTTGAGCGTCCGACTTCGGCTCAGGTCAGAATGTTGCGGTTCATGATTTGAGCCCCGCATCAGACTCTGTGCTGACAGCTCAGAGCCTGGGGCCTGCTTTGGAGTCTGTGTCTCCCTCTCTCTCTGCCCCTCCCCTGCTCATACTCTGTTTCTCAAAAAAATAAACAAGCATTAAAAAAAATTTTAAACAAAAAACCTCAACACCAAGACTGCTCACAGTATAAAAGGCATTTAGTTACTAAGTCCAGGCTGAAGTCCTAATCTCATGTTCACATGGGGGATCAACAAGTAGAAAGAGGAAGGTAGGTGATGAAATGGCCCACATGATTTATGTTTTTCATCGTCCTTGTTGATCACATAAAAATGTAATCCCCTGAGACCTGCACTATGGCGTGGCTCCTCTATGTGTGTCCACACGTGTACACACACTCCTGGAAGGATGCAAGTCCACATGCCAGAAAGTATCAACTGTGGTTACATCGGAGGAGTGAGAAAGCCAAGGAGAAATCTTACTTAGTACATAATATAAATCAATATTTCTTGGTTTCTTTTTTTTTTTTTAATGTTTTATTTATTTCTAGGAGAGAGAGAGACAGAGTAAGCAGGGGAGGGTCAGAGAGAGAGGGAGTCACAGACCAAAACAGGCTCCAGGCTCTGAGCTGGCAGTCAGCACAGAGCCCGAAACGGGGCTCGAATCCACGAACCGCGAGATCATGACCCAAGCGAAAGTCAGACACTTAACCGACTAAGCCACCCAGGCGCCCCAATATTTCTTGGTTTCTTAAAAGACAGTCATCAGGTATAATTTTGGACATTCAAAATAAAGAATAAAGAAACAGGCAAATAATGATGAATGAACTTAGACACAAGAGAAAAAATGTGCAAAGAGAAACTACCAAAGAGAGAGTAACACCACTGTCCTTTAAAGGGGTCTTTTATGGGGCACCTGAGTGGCTTAGTCGGTTAAGCGTCCGACTTTCGCTTAGGTCATGATCTCACGGTTCGTGGGTTCAAGACCCGCGTCGGGCTCTGTGCTGACTGCCAGCTCAGAGCCTGGAGCCTGTTTCAGTCTGTGACTCCCTCTCTCTCTGACCCTCCCCTGCTCATGCTGTCTCTCTCTCTCCTAGAAATAAATAAAACATAAAAGAAAAAATTATAAAAAAATAAATAAATAAATAAAAATAAAGGGGTCTTTTATTTTGTCCCTTCTCTTCTGATTTCCTATCTGCATTTGAGGGGAGGGGTGCCTCAGACCCCTGGCTGTATATGTGAAGTTTCTTTTCACACCCTGCCTGGAAAACCAGACAATACTGACACTGATTTTCAAGATTAAGGAGCAACAGATCACTGGATTAGATGAAAACCTTATATTACACACATCTACAAACATGACTTACTCTTTAAACAGATCAATAGAAACAATCATTTACCTTCCTTCAAAGAGACGGCTGAAGTAACTCTAGATCCCTCATGATAGCTTCTGTGTTGTTGACAAGTAATTATAGTAATGGATTGTTTGTCCAAACCTCAATGACTAGGGTTCATGGCCTGAATATGCCTGAACCAATTTCTCATATAGATTGCAGGACCCTTTATCAGTCCTTCACAGTATTTCTTTTTTTTCTTCCCCCAATACCACTTTTTTTCTTAAAATACCAGTCTTTTGTCCTAAAATGCTACTTTCATATCACTCATCAACTCCGAAGCTTATCATCTTCTTTCCTTCTTCATTAGATCCAGCCCAATCTCCTCAGGGGGATATTAAAAACCCTGCTTGAGGGGCGCCTGGGTGGCTTAGTCGGTTAAGCGTCCGACTTTCACTTAGGTCATGATCTCACGGTTCGTGGGTTCGAGCCCCGTCGGGCTCTGTGCTGACTGCCAGCTCAGAGCCTGGAGCCTGTTTCAGTCTGTGACACCCCTCTCTCTGACCCTCCCCTGCTCACACTGTCTCTCTCTCTCTAGAAATAAATAAAACATTTAAAAAAAAAAAAAAACCCTGCTTGAGGACACCTGGGTACCTAGTCTGACTCTAGATTTTAGCTCAGGTCATGATGTCACAGTTCATGAGATCAAGCCTTATGCTGGTAGGCTCTGTGCTGACAGGACAGAGCCTGCTTGGGATTCTCTCTCTCCCTCCCACTCTCTGCTCCTCGCCTCACAGGGACTCTCTCTTTGTCTCAGTAAATACACAAACATGAAAAAAAAAAACTTTTAAAAAATAAATTAAAATTTCTAAATTTTTAAAAACTAAAGAAACCTTTGCATGATCTGGCTCCACCCTAACCATTCTTACCCCACTGCTTTCCCACACCAAACCCTACTTATCTGCCTCACAACTCTTCAGTCTCTGAATCAGGAAGTACTCATTGTAAGTCCATTTACTCAAGGGAACAGCATATGCAGAAAGCAGAATTTAAACAAGATGGCTTTACAGAAATGGTGATGCTTTTTTTTTTTCTTTTAAACAGAGAAGACAATCAATTGTTCTTTGCCTATTTATCTTACCAACTCCAAGAAAGCAATAGTATCATTAAGAGAGAGAACATGACTGCAAGTCCAGGCTCCAAAGTCTGCTCACAGGATCAAAAGTCAGCTCTACCAATTACAAAATTACACTATGGTCCCGGGCAGGTTATTTTTCTCTCTGTACCTCAGATTCATCATCCCCAAAGTGGAGATAACTATAATCACCTCATTGTGTTATGATGAAGATTGCTAGTTGTCAAAATTACTTTTAGGTACTCAGTTTTTTTCTAATGAATTTGATGCCATCATCTGGTACAGAAATCTCCAGAATCCAATCTTTACCTCAGATACCATGTTCTAAAGCAGTATCCTTAATTGAAATTAAGCAATTAAAATTAAATTAGGTGATTACTTGCTCTGATGAACATTTATATAGTCATAATATAATTTCATGCAGTCATAGTATGTAAACTCTGCTTATAGATATTAAACTTTTAAAATCAACATATGATTGAAACATGGAAAGAGTAATGATGAATACTGAAAAAAATTATATGTGAAAGAAGTTAGGAGAGACAAGTGAAAGAAAGAATGGGTAAATGGAGTACTATGGTCACTAAGTAGAGTATTTCTATTTGGCAGAGCAGGAAAAAATGTTAAGTGAGTTGTTAAAGTTACAAAGATAGCCAACCAATAAATTAACTGAAAGAGATGTGGGGATGCTACTGGTGGGCTAATTCCTCATCTACCATAGAAGAAAATCAACAGAGAATAACAAAAATTGAAAAATCAATAGGTAGTAGAGTTAGTAGAGTAACCATAACCATATGGAGGCATGAAAGTAACACTAAAACCCCTACAAACAGCGTAGTAAAAGAGTTAAAAGTAATTTATTTGGGGAAGAGGAGAAGAGGTCTAAGAGAAGAAATCATACTTTTTGTACTAGTTCTTTTATACTACTGTGTTTGAGATTTTCAACTGTTTCTAAAAATAAGAAAATATAAGTTTTTTTCTCAGAAGGCAGACATTCAGACTGAGCGTGCCTACTGAAAGCAGCCAACCATCTTTCAAAATAAGAGGAAGATCCTGCTTGGAGAAACTGGCAAGAAGAAGTTCCTGTGGCACTACAAAAAGGTAGAGCAGAAATGCTAAATTTCACATCAGGTCATTACCTACTGGTAGCTAATATATTCCAATTGCAAGACAGTGATTGGACAAAAGGTGTATACAGAGGAAGAAGCAGCTCTAATCAGGGAGTAACTTGAGACCATTGTATCCTCACCTATTTACTTTAACAGCCTTCTGGTCTCCCTTGCTCTAGCCTTGTCCCTCCCCTCAGTCTCTAAACTGTTGTCAGAGAGATCTTTCTGAAATTCAAATCAGATTAATCTCTCCAGCATTTAAAACCGGCTCCTTGGGGGAGGGGAGGACGGGGCGGGGGGAGGGATGAGGGATGGAGGATAATGTTCAAATTCCTTAGCCTGGATTATGAGGTCTTTAGTATAACACCCGGCCCTGGCCTACTTCTTCATTTTCAATCCTTGCTTATCTACCAGATACAATCCTTCTTATTCTTCGAGGCTTAGTTCAAATGTTTCAACCTCCAGAAATTCTTGGCTTACTTCTCCATGCTCAAGCTACTACTGGAATGTTCCTCTATTACAATGCTACCATAATTACATTGATATAAGCATGTGTTTACACTATACTATGAATTACTGAAAAAAAGATTAATACTTTTATTCACTTTCATATCCCCTACCAGCACTTTGTACATATATCATTCAATAGATCTTTGATTGTACCAATTAACTATTAGCAGTTATGGATTCCATGAGAAACTCTCAGTTTTCCCCTCTCTTATACAAAGAATTCAAATGACATAAACAGAGAAATCACAAGTATCTAAAATGCTTAGCATCTTCAAAAAGGAAAAATCTGTATCATTAAAAAGAGTAGGTCCAGCCATCATGAGACAGGAATTAGAGGGCTCAATTCCAGCCACAGATCTACTTCATGTCACAGAGGAAACTGTGTAGTCTGTGTGGGTTTTTTTTTTTTTCTCCTTAAAAGAGTAAGATTGCTATGGTTTCTTCCTGCTCTAGAAATCTAGGACTCACTCCTACATTGACAACAGCATAAGGTATTCAATACACAGTGTGCATCCTGCTGTCATGTAGGTTATACTAAGCCAAAGGGAAAATTAGTAGCAGATGCTACCAAGGTTCTAGGTCAAATTGTTTTTTATTGCACTCTGGAGTGCAAATAAAAACAAGTACAATTTCTCTTCAATTAAAGTAGATACAATGTGCATTAACCTTATTTCTATAATTATATCATTTTATATTTCTGTGGTCCTTCCATCTTCCAAATGCTTTCAGAGGCATTATACTAGTAATTCTCATAACAACCTTCTAAAGTAAGAAGTAGTATTATCTCTAGTTGCTAAAAAGGAAGTTGGGATTCATAGACACATGATTATAAAAACACTTGCCTTATATGCCTAAAGCTTCTTCTGACTTCTGTTTTTATGTTGTAATTCAAGTATCTTACGGTACTTAATGTCGTAAGAATTGAGAGGACTTCCAACTCAGAGGCTTATTACATTATACTAAATTCTGAGGCTAATAATATTTCCCTAAGTATATACATAAATACACAATACAGGAGCAAACATGAGTTTTAGACATAACACAGTTTTAAGACTACAGATATGCCATCAAAACTCAGGTTTCTTCTCTTTGGTGTTTCTGGCTCTCAAAGAACATTTTTCAACTTTATATCCCCATCATTTGAAACCACTTCTACTAACATTGTTTAATAATAAATACAACTCAGGTTTGATGAAAATTAGAATCTACTAATTTTAACACACTCTGAAATGGAATTGATCTCTTTAATCTAAGATGTATTATTTAAAACTGTTCTGGAATTCAGAAGAAAGATTTCTTTAAAAATAGTCTTGCTATCCACTAAGATTAATACCAAGATAGGCAGGCAGTAGAGAAAAATTTTTCACTCAGCAAAATGAATCATTAAACTGAATAAATGGAAATGTGTTAAGTAACATATGAAATATATGCTCATGAAAAAATCTCTGGTAAGACCATCTGTATGTGAAAATATCTACTCTGAAACAAGATACCTTAAATTCATCTACCTTAAAAGCTTATATTATGAGGAAAGCTCATTCCAAACGTTCATACTGTTTCATTTTAACTTTAATTCAATCTTAAAGATTACTTATATGGTCAAAGTGATAGAAGTCATTTTCATCATTACTTCCCTGATGTGAAAAGCAAGAGAATCTTGACAGTATGCTATGCATTTCAATTTACTCCTATAATTCAGCATACAGAAGAGTTGCCAAACATATAAGACAAAACTCTAAATGGAAAATCCTCCTGACAAATTGCATATTGAGTTAACCAAATCCCCAAGTCCTACCCTATTTCTATATAAAAAGGTCCTCCCAAGGCTTAGAAAACTCAGCTGTGCTCAGGAAATCTCATCCATGATCTAACTTATATTTTGAATAAAAAGGATGCATCAATGCTGGTACTGTGAACATGACAGACACACTGAGGTTGATACCATGAACTAGAAACAAGCTGCAGCCAGGCTCTCAGATGGAGCACTCGCATGATAAAGTTACATTTGAGTAGACACACATGAATAATCTGAAATGACAGACGAATTTCAGTGTGAAGACAAGTTTAGAAGACATTTCTTGACATGTCATTTATTCTGTCTGACCAGGCAGGAATATTTCTTATAATTTAAGAAACGGTGTCCATCTATTTTAAATTTCCAATTTCCTCACTCATACTTTCAAATGTTTCTCTCATATGCTACAGGAGCTGACAGACTCTAAGAACATGATACATGGATTGTGCCTCCATTTTATCTAAGCCGAGCACTTATACCATTTCATTTTATAAAGCTAATTATTTTCACTATCCATGACTACCTTTAATTGATACAAATTGGGAATCATTCTATTCAGATTATTGTAAAAAGTTAAAATACAGCTTTAGTCATTATTCAAACTGAATAAGACTTGAAATGTTCAAATTAAAACTCACTATTCATAGGTGTCAGGCAAATAAAATTTTTAAGCAGATCTATATCCTTCACTTGTAACCTAAGAATATAAATGGTTTTGTCACTGACAGCTTTATTATAATGTACTCCCAATTCATCAACATACAAATTCTACTGTTACAAAAAGTAAAACATTTGCAAGAAAAAAAACAACACTTTGCCAAATCAAAAATACTTTACCTTTACATCTCATACTGAAATAGAATCTCTCAAATATGTTGTCAAGAGTTCAAATAAATATTTAAACTTAATTAAATATAAGATAAAATAAGAAATATATATCATCTTTTACTAGGACTATTACACTTACCTTAAAATTAGTAGTATGACTCTTACCTTTTTCTGGACTTAAGTTTTTATACACTTCAAGGTCTGCCATTAAATTTAATATTGTTACACATTATTGGCAAGAGCAGTAAAATTTCCCTCTAAAGGCAAAGCCTTTTCCTGATACACATCTCCAAAAAGGAAAAGAAAAAATAAAAAGGCAAAGAAATCCTCAGCAGCCCCAGGAACTTGGCTCATTCTGCCCTTTATGGCATGAGGAGATCTTCACAATCCAGGCTTTGCAGTGTGGAGAAAATAAATCCATGAGATATGATTATAGAACTTTGTCCCAAAGTGAAAAGCACAGCCAGATAAGAACACTAGAAGCATCTGCTCAGGGCTGCCGCTATTGTGGGAATGCAGGCGCTGTGGCTACTTTGGGTATGAGACATGCATGCTTAGTGCAGGGCTTAAAACCCCCCAGGCATTATGCACATTTAATGTCTGGGAAGTGTAGGTCTTTAACCATCAAAGAAACCCTCCTCACCTACAGAGGCCATTGAGAAACACTGATTACCATGGTAGTGACGCAGGCTGAATGCAGAAAATGAACATGCACACACAGAGAGAAACACACAGAAGCACACACACAGACACGCACACTCTCGGAAGCGAACATCACTCCATTGGAGGCAAAAACAATCCATTATAAATAAGCTACATGTGGTCCTCTACTCTGAACACTACTTCTGTGCCAGTCAGGGTAAGCACATATTATTGACAGTGTTGAAGCTTTTCCTTGATTTTTGTCCTTATTCCGCTCACAAACATAGCAATGATTATAAAAAGACTGGAATGTTTCCAACTTAGATTGAACGAGGTGACAGTTTCAAAATACTTGACAGTAAAGCCTACTTCTCAGGTAAAAATCACATCCCTGTGGGTAAAGTAAGTAGCAAGGATGGGTCTGAAAAAGCGTTTTTAGTGAATGAACCAGCATAATTATTAAAGAACAATTTTTCCTAAAATATACATAAGCACTATTTTCATGCTTTAATCAACTTCTTCACAGAGATAGGTAGACAGACAAACAAATCAGGCAGGCAGTCTTTCACAAAGCAATTTACTGTAGTCTTGCATTTAAAAGTTCTAACTAGGTCTCCCCATCCTGATTAACTCCCTTACTCCAGAATTCTCTGTCAGCGCCTTTTGCCATTTTCTTCTCTCCAGCTTCAGCTGTGCCCCTGAGACTCCCATTACCACCCACTCTGTACACGCCAGCATCAACCCCTCTACTCCACTCCCATTAGGACCACCCAGCCCAGATCACTAACCCATCCAGGTATCAAGTTCTACTCCAATTCCTATTCACCTGTTTCCCAACTGACATGCCCCTCACCCAATTTGCAAACCCCACTGTTTACTCTTAAATACTCTGAGAAATCTGAATCTCAAAGATATATGTACAAGTACATATAACTAGGATAACCTTCTTGCAAGATTGCATCTGATATAAAGAGATAGAGAGAGAGAGATAGAGAGAGAGATAGAGATGATAGAGATAACGACATATACACTGACTTAAAATAGCAGTTAAGAGTTTAGGAGGGGCGCCTGGGTGGCTCAGTTGGTTAAGCACCGGACTTTCGCTCAGGTCATGATCTCACAGTTTGTGGGTTCAAGCCCCACATCAGGCTCTGTACTTAACCCTTGCTCAGAACCTGGAGCCTGCTTCAGATTCTGTGTCTCCTTCTCTCTCTGACCCTCCCTGCTCACTCTCTGTCTCACTCTGTCTCTCAAAAATATATAAATGTAAAAAAAAATTTTTTAAGAGTTTAGGAGCCCATCTGCCTGGGTTCAAATCCTGACTCTGCCACCAACCATCTGTGTGTCCATGGGCAAGTTATTTAAATGGTCTGCTCCTTGGTTTCCTTATTTGCACAATAGGCATAATAAGAGTTCCCACTTCAAACCTTATTGCAAGAATTTAATACACATAAAGTGCTTAGAATCAATTATTTTACATTATTATTATCATCCTATGGTTATTAGTCTTGAAATCCTTTACATCAACACAGAAATGCAGTGGGGTTCCTTGTTTAACCTGAATGAATCAGTACTTTGAATGCAGAGTGGTACCCCCAAATTTAAGTTATCTCATAAATACCCACTCCTGTTAAATAATCCAAATGCTTAATACTACCAGATAATCTTACACAAAAAGACAATAGTGTTCCCATAACACAAAATTTGTGCCAAGTGATGGGTTTCTAATCCCTCTGACTTACCAGAACCAAAGCTACCTGAAAACCAAAAGCCATCTTTTGGTCAATTTCTCACTGTGTCCATGAAAGAGATGGAGGCTGAACTGCTCCCAAGGGAGTCTGGGAAAAATCTCCCTATCCTTTCCCTTCTAAAGATTCCCTACCACAATCTTGTGATGCTAACACAAGGCAGGGTCAAGAGAGAGAAAGGGGACAAACTGTTCCTGCCCCTCCTCATCCACAGGGAGTTTTCTCCCAATAGGTTCTCCATGGTTCTGACCCTCTCACCCTCACAGCTCCCCAGGCTCACACATGAAACCCACCACCACAGCGATGGTCAGTGCCTCAGGTTTATCCTGAATGGAATGGAATCACTTAGTAGCTCCACAGAGCAGGCAGACAAGCTTTTAGAAAGCAAGCACGGCCCACAAGTATGCATGTGACCACTAAGGAAAACTCATGGATTTTTTAGAGTTCAAAAATATCTACACATTACTCAATATCCAATTCTTCAGCAGCAGCAAATAATTCTCTATGCAGCCCATTTGAAAGACTCCTACTGAAACACCTATTTTAGGGTTGGAAGAGCCACTGGATGACTAACACACTGCCCCCTAGTTATTCCCCAGAGTTCTCCCAGCAGAAGGTCATGTATAAAGTCTAGGTCAATAGGTTTTAAGGGGTGGTGATGCTCTCTTTGACTGGGTCACCACAACAACCATATGGCTTTAGAATTTTTAACTTCTTACCTAAAATCCTCATTTGAAAAGAGTGGGCTTTTTCCAGATTAGTTCTAGCACAGTATTGGCATATAAAATAGGTACCTCATTAGATGTCTCCATTTCTAGTCATTAGGCCAAACAGGGAATTCTCTTCCACCAATCAAGTGAAAAAGAAAAGGGTCTCCGAGTTTAGCTTCTCAATTTACAGCGGGTGAAGGATTTTAAGCCCCACCTAACAACATTTTCCTCACCTTTCCCAGCTGAGTTCCACTTCTGATTTCTTATAGAAACATCACAGAGTAAGAGGGTACAGCATGGGCTTCAGATTCAGATGGAGGAATATCTGAGTCCCAGCTTTCACGACCTTGCAGAAGTGATGGGTGGGGTGGCCAGGTAAAACAGAACACCAAGTTGCATTTCAATTTCAGATACACAACAAACATTTTTTTAATATAAGTACATCCCATGCAATATTTCCTGTATTTTTATTTGTTGAATCTCACAACCCAACTGAGGGGGCCTCTCTGAGCCTAAATATCCTCATGTGAAGCCCCACAGCCCACCTCATAAGGTATTTCTGAAGAGTAAATGAGCTAGTATAGGCCAAGAGCCAACTCCCCATACCTGGAGAAATAAGTATTCAATATCCAGAAGTTAAGTGAATGGCCACTCCAATCACTGGGTGGATATGTTTATTTAATTAAGTCATATGCTAAAGAGGCTGTACACTATACTGTCTCCACACACACCTCAATCTCATCAGTCACATAATTCCAAATTGAGACCAACTCAGGGCAAAAGCATGCAAGGCTCCCAAGTCCAATAAGAAAACCTACTGACACAAACATGGGAGCCACATCACTTTGTGAAGCAATTATAAAAGCGACCATTTACCAAACACCATAAACATTACCTTCTCTAATCTTCATGAAAATTCTGCAAGATTTATTAGTATTCCTATTTTAAATTTAGGTAAGGAAACAGATTCAAGTCGGACAAGACGCCCAAGATCACACAACTGTGCTAGAACCAGGATTGAAACCCAAGCTAACTCCACGTCCAGGCCCTTCCCACTGGCTCCGTGCTTCTGGTCAGATGAAAACCATCTACAAGATTTCAGGCCTAAACTTCAGAATTCCTCACTCTCCCCAATTAGAGAACGTTCCCTCATTGTCAGAAGCTGTCAGAGCTTCCGGCTTAGGAACACAGAGATGCTTAGTAAGTAAAACCATCTGGAAAACCATCATCTCAAATTAGCCATGCAATTTTTAAAGCATATTCAGTTTTATGTGTATTCAAAGTAGTACGAAAGCAAGTGGAGCGCAGAGGTAACTTCACAGTGAAAGCGCCTCTGGGTGGTGACCAGCCACACCCTTCCACAGAGACGGTCCCTTACTCAAAGCACCTAGGTAACTTAGTGAAGGGGTGTTTCACAGGAACACATTGCTGATAAACTGTAAATTAAGAGCATAAATTTTAACAAACTTATTGCAAAGTCATAAGGCAATATGCAACAAGAGTCATAGAAATGTTTATATTTATTTTAGTCAATAATCATTACTGCTAGAAAGCTATCATAAAGCTATGAGAAATATAAAAATCTATGTACAAGGATATTTCATTAGTATTAGGTATAATAATAACTGTCAACAATCGAAATGCCTATCAACAAGGGAATGATTACTAAAATATACGTTCGTATTTTAGAATTCTATCTAGCCATTAACAATGTTCCAGACAGTGCAATTACCTGGAGAATGTGTGACATACTGTATAAAAAAGGAGGGGCACCTGGGTGGCTCTGTTGGTTAAGCTACTGACTCTTGATTTTGCCACAATTTCATGATCTCACAGTTCGTGAGTTCCAGCCCCGTGTCAGGCTCCATACTGTCAGTGCAGAGCCTGCTTGGGAATATCTCTCTCTCTCTCTCTCTCTCTCTGCACCTCCCCTGCTCACACACGTTTACTCTCTCTCTCAAGATAAATAAAATTCAAAAAAAAAAAAAAGAAAAAAGAATACAAACTAAATATGCAATATGATTTTTATTATGTAAAACATGTATATATAAACACAGAATGGAGGACTAGAAAAATATATGAAAAAGTAACAATGCGATCTCTAGGTATTTTTATTTTCTTCTGAAGTTTAACTGTATTTTAGCATTAGAACTAGCATTCACTTCTTTTGCTCAGGAAAAAAGTAACATTTTTTAAAGTACAGTCAGTTCAGTAATACTCAACTAGGGAGGAAATAATCCCTTCCTATGGGTGTATTGAAGCAATGAAAACGTTTGAGAATTACTGACGTTTATGGAGCACTGACTATATGTGGGAGCCCGACAGTGACCACAAGAAAGCGTGGTTAGGGACGCGGGGATGTGCCTGCACACGGGGCTCCCTGCCTGGGCAAGGCATTCCTGCAAACAGGATGCTCTGCCAGGAGGCCTGCACACAGCATCCAAGTCTAATGGAAGGCTTGCAAACAAGGGAACATGCCCTCCTTAGAAATAAGGAGAAGGCTGGAATTGTGAGCAGGCCTCTTAGTAAACATGTTGCGATCACTTCCTCTCTTTGCTCCCCCCTGTCCTGGGAATGTGTTTGGCTACTTGCCCTTGTTTTGTAAAAGAAGGTATTTTGTAAATTTCAGTTTGAATCCAGTTACCGGGGTATATAAAATAAACCGCAAGACGGGCTTGCGTGGAATTGTTCCTCCGGCCGGTGTTGTGTCTGTGTCTGTCTTTTGTGTGTGTCTTGTCCTTTGTGTCATTTCGTCCGCAACACTGTATTTCAGACACTACTCCTAGCATTGTACATGCCTTATTTCATCCTTACAAAACCTATATAAGTGAATTAAGTATAACCCTTTCCCTAGTTTCAGATGTGGAAACTGAGCCAGAGAGAAGTCAAGTCACTTCCCTGACCTGGCCCAGCAAATGAGTCACAGACCTGAGATTTGAATCCCCACAGCCTATCTTCAGGGCCAGTGCTCTTCACCAGATAAGGCAGTACGGAGATGCTGCAATCTAGTTTTTCATCTGAAAGCCTTGTAGAGCAACATATTGAACTATTGCAGCTTACTTCCTTTTATGAAATCTCACTGTGCACTCAACTACACGGAGAGCCCCAAATCCTCAATATATTTAGCTAAGTCACCAATATAAGTACACAAACAGATGAAACCCCAACAAGAATCCTACACATAGATACATACAAATTCAAAGAGCTAGATTTCAGGACAGCCCAAGTGGATACCCCAGGGAGATACACGCTCCCAGGATGAGCGAGCACATGTGCTTCCACAAAACAGACGGGGATTCGCCACTGCGGTATTGTTCTGCCTGAGCCTCCCTTCTTCGCCCCGAGCTGGTTCAGGTCATTCTGGGGACCCTGGGCACCAGTCCTTCATCAAAATCCCGGACCACTCCAGGCTATCTGTACTTACTAGCTCTCCTGAGTAATATCTGGCTCTCAGCACCATCCAATTACTCAGTCTATGCAAATCACAGACATCAAAGTAGAGCAGCTAACTCAAGGGTAGAGACTTTTGCCCCTGAGAGTCTATGAATCTATGGGATAGCACTGCAAATCTGCTCTCGGTTTATATATTTACAATAGACTCAAATCACTACGGAAAGCTGCTGCAGTCATTGCAGATTTAAAGTTAAATGGATTAAAAAGTTTAGGGCCCATATATCGACTCAAACCAACACAGCACACACCTACAGCCTATTCATCACCAATGCATTTTTTTTTTAATTTTTTAAATATTTTATTTATTTCTAGGAGAGAGAGAGAGACAGTGTGAGCAGGGGAGGGTCAGAGAGAGAGGGAGTCACAGACTGAAACAGGCTCCAGGCTCTGAGCTGGCAGTCAGCACAGAGCCCGACGCGGGGCTCGAACCCACGAACCGTGAGATCATGACCTAAGCGAAAGTCGGACGCTTAACCGACTAAGTCACCCAGGCGCCCCTCATCGCCAATGCATTTAAGGAAGCTCAGAAACTCCTGTCAGGACTGTCCCAGAAAATTGCTAGAACTTTTGCATCAAATGTCATGGAACAAAATGGAATACCACGTGTTCATTTTCAAAGAAAAAGTTAAGGTGCTCCACGAAGGTGCGTGCCACGTACTTAAATGCTCAGTAGCAGTGATCGTGATAATCTTGCGGCCCCTGGGTGGCACTTTCCATTCTACCCCATACAAAGTCCTTTCAGGAACACATGCCTCACTAGACCTGACAACAACTGTATAAAGTGGGAGAGGCACAGGATCATCCTGACTTACAGATGAGGAGGCGGAGCCTCAAAGACTTCATGACTTGCCCCAAATCTCAAAACTAACGGGAGGAGGGGGGAATCGCTGAAACTGGACTTTCTAATCCTAACACAGTGTTCTTCCCCCATACCATGTATACACCATTAACATTATTTCCAGCAAGAATTAATTGCTAGACAATAGAGTATAACCAAGAACTGCAAACCCAGTGCACTGCAAACATGTCAGCTGAGAGCTGAGGAAGATGTGGAGGGCACAGGTTTCTAACTAATGACTGTTAAGCTATGCTGAGAATGGCAGAAACAAGGATTCTATTTAGACAGCAAGCTTACCTTGGCTGTTTATTCATCACTGGAGAGAGAGAACTACATATTCTAATGATATGGAACATGTCCTATAGATCACACATGCTTGTCAAATAAACCAGTTTGGACTTCTCCTTCATTAAAAACCTGACGTGCATCAGTGGGCAGTAATTGCTACACATTTCAAGCATCTGAATCCCAAAACAAACGAAGTATTACCCGTATTTAATATTGCTATGTTCCACAGGACAGAGATGAGCCATCCTTTGGCCTGACTGCCTCTTTGCAACGATGCTTCCTTGATGATTTATTGATCTCCCCTTCAAGACTCTTGGCATTAAAATTAACAGTTCTCATTTTTTTGAAAGATGACTATTGGTCATGTCACTTTAAATTTTATAGGTTAGCATAAAAATTTACAGGCACACCACTATCAGTTTGATGAAGGTGTCAATATAATTCAAAATAAAGTCCTTGGTAAGCTCAGAGCTTGATTTCAGTTTGAGCTATCCACAAATAACTGAGACCTCACGGGCAAGTTTTTATGCACAAGCCCTGTAAGAAACCCAGAAGCTTGCAGCCAGTGAACACTTAAGGCACTTGAAATGCTTTTGGTAGAGATGTGGAATGTCTCAAATGTCAACTGACATTTGAGTTTCATGAACTCATATCTAGATATAAATAAAGGTACCTAGACTTTATAAGTCAGCATCCACTGTTTAGATATCTACCATCAGTTCTGATCAGTGTTAATTATAACATCAACAAAGGGGAATTAACCAGATAGGTAGGCACATGGGAATCTCTAATAGTTGTTGACAGTGACATATATTAAAACAAGTATCTTCTCTCGGGGCTGAAGCTTTAATTAAATTCTCAAAACTTAAGTAGTGACATGTTCAAACTCCCCCATAGCACTCGGGAGATACTTGTATCCTTGAACAGAGAAGCCCCTTTACCTGCCCCCGTGGGAGGAGGGCTGGACAGATGGAGTGTGAGAGTCCAGAATAAACCTGAAGTACTTGTACTCTCTCCAGCACTCCAGCTAAAGCAGGGCCATTTGCTTATATAATAACCATGCTTGTGCATATCCGATATTTTAGTAGAGAGCGCTGTACATGCCTTAATCTGACATCTCTGGGTTTAATAAAAAGTAAATGATATTATCTGCCCAGGCATGGCTTGGCTTACAGTCAAATAGGGATTATAATATGTGCATTCAAATGAGAGGCACACGTGGTCATCATAATGCAAACCTCTTTATCTGTTAATACTGAACCCCAGAACACTACCTGTACAGATTGGTCCCATGAGGAGTGCAAACATAAAGATAACCGTAGGAGAGAGGAGTGAGGGAAAGAGGAGAAGGAGATTCTAGCTTATTAAATGACCTCCCTCTAAGCAAAGCTCTGCTGAGTACATAGTGGAGAGCAACTCATATCCCTGAATGTAGTCAGTAGCCCCAACAGCTCAGGCCAAAGAGATAGCAGCCACATCTCTGGAAAGTCTCACAGGCCACCCAAAGCCAAGGCCTGGCTAAGGAAGGACCAAACTGCAAGGCTCATTCTGCACAGCCAGCTGACCCTGACCCCAGCCCCAGCCCGTTTCGGGGCTGTTTGCCCTTGTGCAGCTGGCCAGAAACTCTCTTGAGAACAGGAAGCAGGTTGCAGGGAGAACTGAAAGGCCATAAGCACCCTAAAGGACAGGAAGAAGAGACACTCCTCTGAAACTCTAATCCCATAGTGTGTGGGGAGGATATTGTAACAACAAAAGATGACCTTCAGGGCAAGGAAGACCTCAAATGACCTAGGCAGAGACCTCGACCCTCTTGCTAGAAGAAAACCAAGGAAAGGGATTGTACTGACTCCTCTGGTAACCATTTTCAATATGTCACAATGCGAGCATTATCACAACACTCTAAATCCCTAACCTGAATTACTCTACAGAAATGAAAAATTGACCCCTTCACTGCTTTCTTGATGAGACGGAATATGGTGGTCCTCCACAGCTTCAACAGTACCTGTTCCACATACTCCTTTCCAGCCTCTCTTCCCAGGCTCGAGAAACGTCACTTCTTTAGCCTTTCTGTCTTCTCACATTATTTTTCCCAACAACCCTGGCTTATTAATTTTTTTCTGCACAACAGCCATCCCACATAGATGGGACGCAGCAGCAAGGAGGACTGCAGTGTAAACCTCCGAGAACAGAACAGTGGATTTCCAGTCTGCAGATGCATTCCCGGGGCCTAGAATGCATCAGGGCAGTTGTGGGCACCAAGGGGGTCTGAGAGCAGGAAGACCCACCTGAACACAGGAACTCAGATTCCAGATAGTTGTCCAACTCCTGGGAAGACACTAGGAATAAAGCAGGACCTCAGACCCCAAAGGATGACAGAAGGGCTCCAAGACTGGGGACCATGAAGAAAGCCAGTTGCTGCAATAGGGGTATACGGTAAGGCTGAACGAGGGAATGACCACAGGAAGACTTTTCTCTAAAAATCTAAGAGATTAAAACTACTCAGGGGCAGTTCCCTTGACACAAAAATTAACAACTTATTGAAGTTTTCCAAATGGCTTTCGGGTGAACACATTAGCCCAGAGATTTAAGACGAGAGAGAGATTTAGGATGTGGTACCAAAAGAAAGTAGCATTCCTTAGGAGAAAAGAAGAAAGGGCAGTTCCAAACCAAAAGTAATTAGGCACAGTGGGGCAAGGGTTAGGAGTAGTTCAAAATGATGTGACAGGTAGTAGATACAGAATCAGAAAGATTGAAGTTCAAATCTTGTTCCCACCAGGTAGCTCAGCAACCCGAGCCAACTTATTCTAAACTCCTCTAAGCCTCAGTTTCCGTATCTACAACAGTACCTACAGTGCCAGATGCCAAAGTTCCTAGCCCAGTACAAAAGTACTCTAAGAAGAACCAGCTACATAATCTCTGGGTCCAGGACAAACTGAAAACATGGGGCTTTGTCCAAAAATATGGAATTTCAAAGGGGCACCTGGGTGGCTCAGTGGGTTAAGCCACCGACTTGGTTTTGGCTCAGGTCATGATCTTCACAGTTTATGAGTTCAAGTCCCATAACGGGCTCTGTGCCAGCAGCATGGATCCTTCTTGGAATCTTCCTCTCTCTGCCCCTCCCTTGCCTGTGCTCTCTGTCTCTCAAAATAAATAAGTAAACTTAAAAAAAGTAATAAAGAATTTCAAGATGGCGATGGTAGAGCATTAAAGCAAGCACAGGTCACAAACACCTCAGGCCAACCCCAATCCTAAGAACTTAGTTTTCATTTTTTTAAGTTTTTTTTTGTTACATGTTTTATTTATTTTTGTGAGCACACAAGCACGAGAGGGGCAGAGAGGGGGTTGGACAGAGGATCCAAAGTGGGCTCTGCATTGACAGCAGCAAGCTGTATGTGGGTCTTGAACTCACAAACCACAACATCATGATATAAGCCGAAGTCCATCACTCAACCAGCTGAGCCACTCAGGTGCCCCACTTAGTACTTTTCTGATGCGACTGCATTTTTTCTATGTTTGTTAGTGTCCTTCCTCCAGGTCTGTTTCCCTATAAAAATCAGATTAAAAAAAAAAAACTTTCAAAATAAAGGACCTTAAAAAACATTTAAAGGGGCTTACCAATTTTAAATTAACTTAAACTGATCATTGTGCCATGATTATATAAGGTAATATCTGTATTCTTAGGACATATACACTGAGGTTTCCAAGGGCAGACCATGAGGTATGGACTTACTCTCAAATTATTCATTAAAAATAAGTGTGTGTGTGTGTGTGTGTGTGTGTTGAGTGAATGTACAAATCTGTAATGATAAAGCAAAGGGTGTTAAAGTTAACAGTAAGCAGAGGCACCTGGGTGGCTCAGTTGGTTAAGCATCTGACTTCAGCATAGGTCATGATCTCACGGTTTGTGAGTTTGTGCACTGTGTCAGGCTCTGTGCTGACAGCTCAGAGCCTGGAGCCTGCCTTGGAATCTGTGTCTCCCTATTTCTCTGCCTTTCCCCTGCTAGTGCTCTCTTGCTTGCTCGCTGACTCTCTCTCTCTCTCTCCCAAAAATAAACATTAAAAAAATTTTTAAGTTAACAGTAAGTAAATCTGGATAAACATATATGAAGTTTCTTTGTTGTATTCTTATTCTTACAACTCTTCTGTAAGAACCCAATTATTTCCAAAGAAAAAACTTCCAGAACATAAAGGTGTGAGCTTGGGGGGCATGCAGAGGGAAGAAGAGAGTAATAACAAAGGAGAGGCAAGGCTCTAAGCTCTATACAGACAGGGCCATTTCACCTTTGTTAACTGCTGAATCCCAGCATAGAACCTAGGTCAACAAACACTTAAGGCAGGAACCAGAAAAGGAAGTAACATCCAGTGCTTAAACTAGCTTGGGGAATAAGGACCCAGGGTGGGGACAGATGATTGATAATTATACCAGCACTTGGGAATCAGCAAGCTGATTCCATTTAGCATGAGACCAAGAATTTTGTGAATATGGGAACACAGTGTGGCATGGTATGTGTCACGCCCGGCACCACCTGCACAGGGACTTAGTTCTGACCACTTGCTAATAGCTCAGGCAAACTCATCTGAGGCCCATCATTTGACTTTCCGAGGCCTCATGATCCTCACTGGCAGAATGTGGGAGATATGAGTTCATCCACTTACAGGACATCTCTCATATGCCAGGCCCTAAAGTCACATTCCCTGTTCTCTAGAGCTTTCATTCTGGAAGGATCTCACAGACTTGAGATCCTTGAGGTCTTTTCCAGCCCTGAAAATTCTATACAAAAACTTTGGAGCTTGTTACTTAAAAAATAGCATGAATATTATGGTATAACCACTCTCTGAAGTACTCATAGAAAATGAAAAAAATAAGAAGAAGAATGCCTGGGTGGCTCAGTCAGTTAAGCGTGTGACTTTAGCTGAGATCACAAACTCACAGTTTGTGGGTTCAGGCTCCATGTTGGGCTCTGTCCTGACAGCTTATAGCCTAGAGTCTGCTTCAGATTCTGTGTCTCCCTCTGTCCCCTCCCCTCTCCCACTCATACTCTGTCTCTCAAAAATGAATATGTACTAAAAAAAAAGAAAAGAAAATGCATACTCTCCTAAAGGTAAAAATATATTCAAGATGGTCTATGTTTTAACTTTTTTTAATTTATTGTATTTTAGAAAGAGAGAGTGGGGAAGAGGGTCAGAGTTGGGGCTGGGGGGTGGGAAAGAGAGAGAGAGAGAGAGAGAGAGAGAGAGAATCCTAAGCAGGTTCAGAGCAGAGCCTGATGCAGGGTTTGATTCTAAGACCTTGAGATCATAACCAGAGCTGAAATCAACACTTGGATGCTCAACCAACTGAGCCATTCAGAAGTCCCTATGTTTAACTTTTTTAAAAAAACTATATACACATGAGCAGTGAAATGCTTGAGAACATACAGAATTAAGCCTTCTGCCAATAATCAAGTTGATTTTTAGATACCCAAATTCTTGTTCCTTGGCAAGATATACAAATAGTAAGAATTTCAAAAATCTAATAAAACTCTGTGGTTGGGGGAGAAAACATTATAAAAGATAGAAATACTTTTTAAATAAATGTATCAATGAGAAAAATAACTGTGAAGTGTAGACTAATGATTAGTATTAAAATTAAAACATCCAAAGTATTTTAATTTTCTGCTTCATTAGCCCTCCTCATTCACAGTCAACTAGCACAAGAATGGTTACAAAGGCTAATTTTGTTTAAAGACCTTGGAGAAAAGAGGAAAGAATTGCTCCTTCATGAATACTAAAGACGATAAAACAGGAAACCAATAACATTTTATCACTTTATAGAAATTATTCTAATTCAAAAATAATTTAGTACTAAGCTTTATGCAGAACTTGTTATGTACCCAAGAAAAAATTTTATATTACTACTATCATGGTACCTACAGTTGCCAGATATTAAACATATGTACTGATTTATATAATTTAGGACAAATGGTAAGGGATAAGAGATCAAAAATATAATTAAAGATTCAAAATAAGAGGCATATGAAAGTAATATTTCCCAGATGAATTCTCAGAAGCTAAAATAGGAGCATACATCTATGAAAGTTGGTCTCAAACACAGGCTTCAAGTTGAGATACCAAGTATTTGTCCTTCAAAAACCATCCTCACTGACTCTGACATAATTCACAAAGATCTGGACACTCTATTATTTTTTGGTAGATGAAAAGAAGGACCACTTTAACAAGTTAACTTCCACAACTGAAGGCCATTCTTCTGTGGTTTTACAGAACAGCAGCTTTAAAAGCTTTATCCTTAGAAATGAAAAATGTTCTAAATGTCCTTTGGATTCACGGAGTCAACACTTTACCAGATAGTACATTACCAGATAGTGAAATCATTCCTTGATCCAAATGCTACATGGATTATATTACTTTATTTGTAAAGTTCAGTACCTGGCTCCCCACAGAGAGTTAATAATCACTTGTTAGCTATGAAGACAGATACAAAAGTCACTTGGATGCCACCAGGTGGGGAGAGCCCTGTCTCATGGAACCCTGCTGCCCTCAGCAACGGGCCAAAACAGGGCCAATGCCCAGAACTTTCTGCCCTGTCACGTCTCTGCAATAAATATCTTCATACTCACATGGCTAATACACAGAGGCTTTGAATGCTTTCAGATAAAATTCCTTTTATGTCACAATATCCAATGCTGTAAAGATCTAACCATTTCCAACAATCAGAAAATGTAGAGATTTACAAGATGTATCCCACAGAAAATCCACTTAGCATTTCATAATACTTAGGTCCAATCATAAAGACCAGTTGAATTGGAATGGCAGAAGGCTGGCATTTAGAATTAACTTTGCCAAAAATGGTTGGTATGAATATGAACCAGTCACCTTCTTGTCTATAAAAAAAAAAGAGTGCTTTTAGTCAGAGGTTTATATCAGATTACTTTGAAATGTGATAAAAACTAAGGACTGTGTTCATACAAGGATGCACAAATGATTACATATATACATAGAGTGTTTTGAGTAATGTTCAATGATTTCACTAATGTTCTAAATTCCAGTCATAGGTTCTGTTTGGAATCCTTCAATCAGATGGCTTCCCAAGTCCTTTCTAGTTCTGATATGCCATGCAACATTGCAGACCAGGGTATTGCTTATGTCCTTAGCTATATAGCTTCCTAGGTTTTAGACACAGGAGGTTCACATTTTTAAGCCCATTCTACAAAGAAAATTAGCTGGGCATTTATAGCCTTCATGTCTCCCACTTGAAAATATGAGCGGGGCACCTGGGTGGCTCAGTCAGTTAAGCGTCCGGCTTTGGCTCAGGCCATGATCTCACCACTCTGAGTGTCGAGTGCTGACAGCTCAGAGCCTGGAGCCTGCTTCGGATTCTGTGTCTCCCTCTCTCTTTGCCCCTTGCCCACTTGTGGTCTCTCTCTCTCTCTCTCTCTGTCTCTCTGTCTGTCTCTCTCTCTCTCAAAAAAAAATGAATAAATGTTTAAAAAAATTTAAAAAAAAAAAAGAAAATCCAAGCATTTGCGGGGGTGGGGTCCCCTGGATGACTCAGTCAGTTAAGCATCCGACTCTTGGTTTTCGGCTCAGGTCATGATCTCATGGTTTGTGACTTTGATTCCTGCATTGGGCTCAGTACTGACAGCATGGAGCCTGCTTGGGATTCCTCCCTCTCTCTCCGCCCCTCCCCTGCTCTTTCCCTCTCTCTCAAAACAAATGAACTTAAAAAAAAAATTTTTTTTTAATCTGAGCATTGGGATAGCATTTGGGGTCTCTGTTTTTAACTGTATCCCTTACAGACAAGTTTCCACCCTCCAAATGTGTCATTTGGTGGGAAACGGTTCTTCTCTTCCTTCTAACTCTCTCCCTCTCCCACCTGTTCCTTGGAGGTAGGAATATGCTCCAGGGCTCACACCCAAGCCCAGTGGCTCCTCAGAGAAGTGTCGCTTACACTTTACAATGTATACAAATCATCTGGGAATCTTGTTGAAATGCAGATTCCAAATCAGTAAGTAAGTACTCAGAGTCTGCATTTCTAACATGCTCCCAAGGACCACTCCAGCTGATATGAGTTCTCAGCCCCCGTGCACTAGTTCCCTAAGTGCACTTCTCAGCCTAAAGGCAACTCACATTGGTGTTTCTGTGGAGTCCTTTAGTGGTCCCTAAAGGATCTTGAAGCTTTTTTTTAAAACACTCAAACCCACACCCTCAGTTGCTTTAAAAGAAACAAATTTGTCTAACACATCATTGTATCACAGTAGAGAAACCCCAGGGTTTTAGAGTCTGACAACCTGGGTTTGAACACCATAATCTAACAATGTGATCTGGTAGCAAACTGTTTACTTCTCTGAGTCTCATCTGTTAAATCATCTTGTTGAAAGTCTCAAGAGAGACAATGCTGGTAAAGCAATCACCATTACCAATTCTAATGCCAACTTTGATTCAGAATCAACTGTAAAATTCCCTGATGCTTCCCCAAGATTATTCGAATGTAGAATCCACTGATTCCTCCTGACTAGGTCTAAATTTAGTTATCTTAACACCAGCCCCAAATCCCTCTCTGTGTCTCCCATACAACCCCATGTGCAAAGGAGGTATCATGCAGCACACAAGTGATCTAAGATTTCTCCTTCACATTCTGAAACTTCTAGGAATAACACAGTGGTCCTCAGCATTAGTTTTCTCACACAAAGAGAAATTAGGGGTGGAACAGATGTCTACAAGGGCTGACAACATTTGCCATCTACAATAAAATGTATGTGCTTCTCTAAGCCTCTAGATACCCCCTTTACCAAGGTAGATAGGCAAACACAATTCTAATAATACTCAGAGTTACAGCTGATGTATTCCAAATGATGATACTGTTCCTCCAATTCCTGTGTTTCATATTTACTCCTGTATCAATTCTTAAATTATCCTGTTGTGAACTGTGTAGTACTCACTATGGGTTAATTAAAACAAAACACTGTATGTTCTTTGTTACTTGTTCTTAGGAACTTTCCCAAAGTATTTCTGTTCAGCATCAGGAAGCCATGGATAACACTGTGAGATCAGTTAATGCTCAAAGGTTTATTTTTGTATCATGTAACAGATACATTGGCTATAAATACAAATCACAGGACACTACAAAGCATAATATTAGAAGAAGAAAGAAGAAGAAGAAGAAGAAGAAGAAGAAGAAGAAGAAGAAGAAGAAGAAGAAGAAGAAGAAGAAGAAGTAATAGTAGTAGTAGTAGTAGTAGTAGTAGTAGTAGTAGTAATAGTAGTAGTAGTAGTAGTAGTAGTAGTAGTAGTAGTAGTAGTAAGGGTGTCCAGGTGGCTCAGTTGGTTTAAGTGTCCAACTTTTGACTCAGGTCATGATCTCATGGTTTGTCAGTTCAAGCCCCACATTGTCAGCTCAACCTTCTGGCTGACAGCAGAGCCAAAGCACAGAGTCTGCTTTAGATCCTCTGTCCCTCTCTTTCTCTGTCCCTCCCCCACTTGTGCTCACTCTCCCTATCTCTCTCAAAATTAAATCAACTTAAAAAACTAATATGAAATAAATCTATTAGGAAAGAAAATAATGATATGAAGGTAAGCATATCACTTGCCCCCTCAACTCTTCTGCATAAAAATCAAGATTTTTTTAAGTATCTCTTTTGTCTAGAATAAAGAGTAATTACATACTGAATTAAATCAATAAACTAATACCTGATTTAGTTTATTAATCAATGTTTTAGTTAATCAACAACTTTAGTCCTCGGGGTACCTGGGTGACTCAGCAGGTTAACCATCGACTCTTGGTTTTGGCTCGGTCATGATTTCACAGTTCATGGGTTTGAGCCCTGCATTGGGCTCTGGGCTGACAGTGTGGATCCTACTTCGGATTCTCCCTCTCTCCCTTTCTGTGGGAAAATAAGTTCTACTTACATAAATGGGTTAGAAAAAAATCTTAGGGTGAAAAGCCACCACCACAGACAAATGTGCCCAAGGTTAGCTAGTGAGATATTGTAATGGGATCACGAGTAACTTGTTATATCACCTGTAGGAGATTACTTTCCATCTGGCACCAATGTACCTTCATCACAAGGTGATTTTTTAAGACTCTTTGCTTCCTGTATACACAAGTTAATGATTACTATCTCACTATTTTTTTTCCATGTGCATGTGTGTAAGATCTTATTTTCTTCATATTCAGTACGTGGATAATACCTTATTTTCTCCATGTTCATCACGTGTGTAAGATCTTGTTTTCTTCACATTCACCACGAAGGTAATGTCTTGTGAGCTCAATAAATACAGAGATGAAACCCCTGTTTTGGGCTCTTGTCTCCTCCTGGACATTAGCCTCTCTCATATTCAATTCTGCATCCACTCTCTTGCTGGACAAGAGAGCACTCCAGACTCATAGTCTGGAACACCTTTCTCTCTGCCCCTCTGCATTTGCACGCTCTCTCTCTCTCTCTCTCTCTCTCTCAAAATGAATACAAAAACTTTAAAAAATAAATAAACAGGGGAGCCTGGGTGGCTTAGTCAGTTAAGCGTCCGACTTTCACTTAGGTCATGATCTCGTGGTTCATGGGTTCGAGCCCCACGTCGGGCTCTGTGCTGACTGCCAGCTCAGAGCCTGGAGCCTGTTTCAGTCTGTGACTCCCTCTCTCTCTGACCCTCCCCTGCTCACGCTGTCTCTCTCTCTCTCCTAGATATAAATAAAACATTAAAAATTTTTTAAATAAAAAATTATAAATAAATAAACAACTTTAATCTACTGATTTTCATCACTCCCAGTGCATCAAAATGACTTAAAGATAACTATATACAGAAATGGAGGTATAGACATATAAGTAGATAAAAATGTAGATATAAGGCATGAAAGAAGATATCTGAGTCCCATAGCCAAGAGATTATTGTACAGGGCTGGACTAGAACCCAAGCATCAGTATTTTTTAAGCACTCCAGAAGATTCTAATATATAACCAGAGTTGAGAATTGTTACTCAATCTTTGGTTTTTCAATCATTTTAAGAAAGCAGAGACTTAAAACAGATACTAAAGAGTGCCTGGCTGGCTCAATTTGTACAATGTGCAACTGTTGATCTCAGGGTTTTAAGTTCATGCCCCACATTGGACATAGGGGCTTGAACCTGCTTTTAAATAAATAAATACACATACTGAGATTATAGACTGTTTTCTCTGTTTCTTTGATCTTTTCTATACTCTCCAACTTTTTTACAGTAAGCCTGCATTGCCATGGAAAAAAGAATTTTTAAGAAAACCGGACAGCAACATGCAGAAGAATGAAACTAGATCATTTTCTCACACCATGCACAAAAATCAACTCAAAATGGATAAAGGACCTGAACGTGAGACAGGAAACTATCAACACCCTAGAGGAGAAAGCAGGAAACAACCTCCTTGACCTCCACCGCAGCAACTTCTTACTTGACACATCCCAAAAAGCAAGGGAATCAAGAGCAAAAATAAACTGTTGGGACCTCATCAAGATAAATGATTGGGACCTCATCAAGATTAAAAGGTTCTCCACAGCAAAGGAAACAACCCACAAAACTAATAGGCAACCAACGGAATGGGAAAAGATAGTTGCAAATGACACATCAGATAAAGGGTTAATATCTAAAATCTATAAGGAACTCACCAAACTCCACACCCGAAAAACAAACAACCCAGTGAAAAAATAGGCAGAAGATATGAACAGACACTTCTCCAAAGAGGACATCCAGATGGCCAACAGACACATGAAACGATGCTCAGCATCGCTCCTCATCAGGGAAATACAAATCAAAACCACACTGAGATACCACCTCACGCCAGTCAGAGTGGCTAAAATGAGCCAATCAGAGAACTCTAGATGCTGGCGAGGATGTGGAGAAACGGGCACCCTCCTACACTGTTGGTGGGAATGTAAACTGGTACAGCCCCTCTGGAAAACAGTGTGGAGGTTCCTCAGGAAACTAACACTAGAACTCCCCTATGACCCAGCAATAGCACTGCTAGGAATTTACCCAAGGGATACAGAAATGCTGGTGCATAGGAGCACATGTACCCCAATGTTCATAGCAGCACTCTCCACAATAGCTAAAACATGGAAAGAGCCTAAGTGTCCATCAACAGATGAATGGATCAAGAAGATGTGGTTTATCTATACCATGGAATACTACATGGCAATGAGAAGCAATGAAATCTGGCCATGTGTAGCAACATGGATGGACCTTGAGGGTGTTATGCTGAGCGAAATAAGTCAGGCAGAGAAGGACAAATATCATATGTGTGCACGTATAGGAGGATTAGGAGGAACTTAACAGAGGACCAAGGGGGAGAAGAAGGGCGGAAATGGTGGGGGAAAGGGAGAGAGGCAAACCATGAGAGACTCTTGAATGCTGACAAAAACTGAGGACTGGTGGATGTGGGGAGGAGGAGGGATGGGTATGGAGGAGGACACTTGTGGGGATGAGCACTGAGTGTTGTGTGGAAACTAATTTGACAATAAACTATTTGTAAAAAAAAAAGAAGAAGAAAAAAGAAAACGAGCATCCACAAAATCCCAAGCATAAATGGCCCATCTACATCTTCCCTCTTCCTCAATATTGACACTATTTGTATCCACATCCTTCTTATTAGATGTCCCCTCTTCCCATACTTTTAAGATTTAGTACAATATAGTCTTTCACAGGAAATAACCATTATCAAATTCATGAATTCTATGGCTCTGTATTTGTCACTTTAAGTCCGGGGTTTTCAATCCACCAGAATCTAATTGGCTGCCCACTGGCATCTCCTGGGGAGTTCTAAAAATTCCCCCACATCCTAGCCACACCCCAGATCAATTAGAATCTCTAAGCAGGACACACAACAGTTTTATATCCCCAGGTGATTTCAATGTGCCACCAAGGCTGGGAACCAGTGGTTTTAAGAGTTAATTAATACAAGTCTCCACATCGAGAGGTAAGCTCCTGCTAGCTCAAAAGCACAATACATTGGTGTAATTTCAAAGAATGGTCATTTGCGAATATGCGTCGATGTTCAATTTCAAGTTGGAAAGGAATAAAAATGGACACTAACTAATAAATGTGTTCACTGTTCTCCCTTTTAATTGGGCATAAGTCACCATCTTTTATATTTAAATATGAAAAAGTCTAAGAACACGGTCACATATTCTGACCCAGTTATGAAATAGACAAAACAAAATTGGACAAAAAACGTTTTCACAAATTCTGCATTTATCTTACCCAGGTCAGTGCTATTTCTGAGTGACTTTGCTACCTGGAAGTCAGTATTATACTCTTATATTGCTTGAGATTCTTAGATGAAAGGCCTAGATGCTGACCATTTTTCTTGTTTGTAAATCTGAAATAAAAGTACATCTTTTTAAGTTTTCAAGAAGCTCTATGCTATTTGATTATTCTTCTCATGTACCCCCAGGCCTCCCATCCTCTTCTTTTACAGAGAAAACTGGTGCTTTGTTTTGGTGCAGGTCTATTCTCTGCTCTCTGGGGTAAGAATTAGCCCACAGACAACACTCACTTCTGTGGAATGAAGATTTTTCAGACACAAGCAGCAGAGAATTTTAACAGTGTGCAAAATACAGCAATTAAACAGGTTTTCCTGATAGTCTTATTTTAATGAGTGAAACCTCCATATTCAGAGTTGAATAAAATAAACACACATATGACCAACATGGAAATTCTGGAAAGAAGTCTTAAATGAATCAAAAAGTCTGAAATTCTTTTAAAGAAATGGGTTTGTCCTTTTCCATTTCAAGCAATTACACATCTGTAATAATCTCTTTTAAAGCACAAGAGGATTCTCAGCAGAAGTGGCCTTTTCCTTCTCAGTCTCAGGAAGGAATGGTTCATGGGTATCCCTTTGTTCTCCAAGGTAAAAGCATGAGCGTAGGAAAGAGGATCTGCAGCCAGAGAACTGATGCATTCCACAGCACAAAGATTAAAAGCTTAGCTCAGAGTGCAAAAATAATGAAACAGTAGGTGATTCTTATCTCCCCTATTGAGTGAATTCACTCAGCAGTATTTACTGAGCACCTACTATAATATATGCAATGCACTCTACAACGTACCAGACACAGAAGTCTGAAAAGTCTCTCTATTCTTCTGGAGCTTAGAAGGAATGAGGCTGACAGAAATTAAGCTGGTTTTCATGAAACTATTTTATTACCACAGTGAGGCAGCAGAGCAGGGTAAGAGGAGAGCCTAAAACAAGGGCCTGACCTAGTCTGGAAATTCAGAAAAGGCTTCTCTGAAGAAAGGACCTTTACTCTGAGATCTGAAGGAGGAGTTGAAAGCTGGACAAGTGAAAAAGGAGTGAATTTTGTGAACATCCAAAAGTCCACATAGGTGGGGCATAATGAAGAAGGGAAAGAGCAAGCTGAAGCTGGCGAGGCTGAGTAGCACCAGCAGGAGTGGGGAGTTGTGCCACAGTCATGAGTCTGAGGGCCTGGATGGCATCAGCAGAGTGTCAGCTAAGAGGGTGGACATCTGGGTATGGAGCACCGAGGGGTAGTCTAAGCCAGGGTGCACTGTTGGGAGTTACAAGCACATGGACGGGCGCTGAAGCTGTGGAAGGGTGAAACCACTTCACGCAAAGCCACGAGCCTTAAATATGAGATCTGAATATCCTTTTGACACCAAGAGTTTGCACTTGTAATAACTTCAGACATACTTGCTGAGAGAAATGAGTCCTAAGGAAACATGTAACGTAGCAAAGGTCTACTGAAATGACTTTTCATTTACACAATACAAAGGGACAAACTACAACTTTCACTTATTTTATTTTATTATAAATAAATATATTTATTTATCTCTCTGAAAGAGAGAGAGAGACAGAGAGAGAATCTGAAGCAGGCTCCAAGCTCAGCATGGAGCCTGATATTGGGCTCGATCCCATGACCCTGGGAACATGACCTGAGCTGAAATCAAGAGTCAGTCACTCCACTGACTGAGCCACCCAGCTGCCCCCAAACTGCAATTTTTAACCTCTGTTTTGATAGCTGCAAAACAGAAAGGTATTGTGACTGCAAATGCAATCACTAATAATTATTACTGTGGTCCAAGAAAAAAAATCTGGCTCTTTTGTGTGATTAAATTAAATAATTACATTGCCCTGAAAGAATTCTGAATCTACTCATGGAAAGACGTTTCATCCTTGCATCAATCTCTCTGCATACATTAGGCACAGAGGAGGAACAGACAACTGGGAAAATGAGAGAGCAGGGAAAATTAATTATAATTATGGAAATGCAGCTTAAAGAACAAAGGCTTAAATTTGTAACACAGGTCTAAGGGGAAATAATTCTCATAAGCAACCATTTAAAACATGAGAAGTCTGCAAATCTGAAGGAAATTCTGACTGTTCATTAGACATGTTATTTCTTCCTTCTAATTTAGTAATCAGAAAATTGGTAATCCAAAGCATAAAGGAATAAAACAATCACGGGCCTTTCTGCTTGGCTGGATGGCCAATGGCCACGGTTTAAGAGAAGGAACTCAAGGGTCCAACAGGAAAGGTCCACCACGGATCTCACTTAACTGCACCAGGCTTGTCACCCCTGGCTGCTACAGCTAACGCTGCGGAGACTGAACATCGTTACCTCTCATCCATCTGGGCCTCCCAAATATCCAGACCTTCAGTTTGCCATTTTGCACTCGACTCAGATCTTTTCATCACCTCTGTCATTACAGAATGTGACTGGCCTCAACATAGAAAACATGACAAGAAAGAGATCCCCATGGACTCCACTATCTAGGAAAATCTCCTCATCATTAGAGTCCCAAATGGGGAAAAGAGACTGAGATATCTCAGCATGGATTTTGATAAATCTAGATCACTGCTTGGTTCTGATCAATCCAGCTACATAAACTTGAGTGAAGCAAGCACAATAAAGAACATCAGGTATGCTTGGGTGGCTCAGTCAGTTAAGCAACCAACTTTGGCTCAGGTCATGATCTCACGGTTGATGGGTTCAAGCCCCGCATCAGGCGCTGTGCTGACAGCTAGCTCAGAGCCTGGAGACTGTTTCAGATTCTGTATCTCCTTTTCTCTCTGACCCTCCCCTGCTCATGCTGTCTCTCTCTATCAGAAATAAATAAAACATTAAAAAAAAAAAACAGTACCTTTGGGGAAATGAAGCCACCCCAATTCAAGCTGGTAGTAGGCAAGAATCAGTGAAGTGGCTCTGGAGGGGCCGAAGGAGAAATGCCAGGGGTTAGGAGACAGGATTCCATCCATTCCAAGTCACACTGCCTGATCCCCTATTACCTGTATCGCCTAGAGCCTGGAAGGCAGGATGGCACTCTGAGAAGTGAAATCAGAGGAAGTACCCCTCACTCCCAGAGACAAGAAGGGGAAGGGCCAGCAAAGAACGATTCAGAGATTTCTTCAGGCTTGTGGGACTCACCCCTATAGCAGTGCGAGAAGAGACAAAATGGACAACAGTCAGCAGGGTTGGGAAGAGCAGACAGCAGTGGCACACCCCATCCCATCCTCCAGCGCCCAAGGCAGTCTGCAAACACTCCTTGTGAAGAAACATGGAGATAAGCAATGGGCAGGGCCAGACAGTTGTCCAAGTGTCCCTTTGGCAAGGAAAGCCATGCCTCAGCCAGAAGGAATTAGAATGGAGAATGAGGGGGACTGGAGGGAAACAGCAAGTCCTCTCTGAAGAGTCCCTGGTGAGGGGCCAAGTGAAATTAAATACCCACAGTAGATGGATCCAGAGTGGGTCTTGATCACCTCACCACCATGGACGTACAAACAGGCCCACGTCTGGCTTGAAAAACTTTGCTTCCCCATCTCTCTTCCTTGTACCAAAATCTGAGGGGATAAGTCTGAATTCCTGTTCTAGAGGAAGAAGTACAGCAGAGCCACGTGAACATCCACCATCAACCCCCAACAGGCAGCTCAGGCCTGTGCTGGGGGTCCAGGAGGAGATGGGGCTTAAAGGAGCTTGAGATTAATGTTTTAAATTAGATTAGACCCGGGGCACCTGGGTGGCTCAGTCGGTTGAGCGTCTGGCTTCGGTTCAGGTCATGATCTCACGGTCCGTGGGTTTGAGCCCCATAACGAGCTCTGTGCTGACAACTAGCTCAGACCCCAGAGCCTGCTTCAGATTCTGTGTCTCCCTCTCTCTCTCAGAAATAAATAAAACATTAAACAAAAATTTAAAAAAAATTAGATTAGACCCTCAGTAACCACAAAGTAGCCAAGAAAGTAATGGAATCTCCTCAAGCTGTTGCAAAGAATACTTTCTAAATTTTTTTAATGTTTTATTTATTTCTGTGAGAGAGAGACAGTGTGAACAGGGGAGAGTCAGAGAGAGAGGAAGACAGAATCTGAAGCAGACTCCAGGCTCTGAGCTAGCTGTCAGCACAGAGCCTGACATGGGGGTCAAACCCATGAACCGCGAGATCATGACCTGAACTGAAGTCGGATGCTTAACTGACTGAGCCACCCAGGCGCCCCACAAAAAACACTTTTAAAAACATTAATTGGAGAAAGATGAAGCAATTTCTTGTAAATACTACACTAAGTTTAGAATACTCAATAAACCAGCTACAGATGGAATGCCCATCGTGGAGCAAGATAAAAAAGAAATTAACTTCCAATTTTAAAATACAAAATAAATAGCATTTCATTGAGGCTTTCATTGAGAATTTTTTATAATCCTAGGAAATGAAAGAACAGAACATGTTTCCAAAAAGCTATAGAGTAAGTTTGTTTTATACCAGCTCATATTAAAGATGATTTCCTTTGTGTTATAATATATAAGTATCCACTTTTGTAAGGCTGGCTGTGATCTGTCTCAGACAATGGAAGGAGGAAAGTGCATAAATCAATTTTGTCAGTTAATTCACAGCAAATTCTCCAATTAACCTCTGTTTAAAAGTGGGAGGAGAAGGTTAAAAATAAAATAAAATAAAAATTTTTAAGTTCATTTATTTTTGAGACAGAGACAGCATGAGTGGGGTGAGGAGAAAAGAGAGAGGGAGAGAGAAAATACAAAGCAAGCTCTCACTGTCAGCACAGAGCCCAGTGCAGGTCGTGAACTCACAAAAACGGTGAGATCATGACCTGAGCCAAAACTAAGAGTTGGACGCTTAACCAACTGAGCCAGCCAGGTGCCCCAAAAATAATTTAAAAAGAAAAAAAAAAACAGGCACTGGGGTGCTTGGGTGGCTCATTCAGTTAAGTGTCCAACTTCATCTCGGTCATCATCTCAGAGTTTGTTGAGTTCGAGCTCTGTGTCAGGCTCTGTGCTGACAGTTCAGAGACTGGAGCCTGCTTCAGATTCTGTGTCTCCCTCACTCTCTCTGCCTCTCCCCCACTTGCAGTCTGCCTCTCTCTCTCTCTCTCTCAAAAATAAATAAACATTTAAAAAATGTTAAAACAAACAAACAAACAAACAAACAATTACTTAGAAGTCATTTGTCCTAAATCACAGGATTTTGCTGACATAGAAAGTTGATCCCATAGGGAACAACTCACTCAAATCCACCCAGCTGGAGGGCTGCCCCTACAAGGTGTCATGCGTGGGTCAGGCCATGCCTGCCTTTGCCTAAGCCTTCACTGCCTCTGGCATACTTGCAAGGTGCACCAGAACATCAAAGACCTGACAGAATACTTCACTCAATGCTCTCTGCCGTAGTGACAGATCCTTTGAGAATAGGGGGTGAGGGAGGGGAAGGGGAGACTTAAGGAGATGGCTAAAGATCTACTTCCAGAATTACTTCTATTGTAATTTCTAAAATTTAAAGGACTCAATACATTTCTCCCACGTGGCCTAACTTCTTTTTCTCCCACCCTTTCTCTCCACTTGTGTCTGACATTTTTTGCATGCAGTGTTAGTCTCCAAGAGATAATAGTTCCTTTTTTAAGTAATCTCTATGCCCAACATGGGGCTCAAACTTATGACCCCAACATCACGAATCTAGCAAAATTCCATTTTAGAGAGAGAGAGAAACTGAGGATCCTCCTAGGAGACAAAGGCAATACAAGCTGGTAGTGAAACGAGAAACAGAACTAGTCTCCAGGACCCCACCCCAGCCTACTTTCTTTTACAAACTGGTAGTTCAGTTTCTAACTGAGTAGGCCTCTGGCCAGGAAAGGGAGGTTAGATAAACAGTAATCCATTACACTAATTAATTAAATTATAGTTGCATTAGAAGGTTGCTTGAGGCAAAGTAAAAGTTCATATGTAGCACTTTTTGAAAAGACATTTACGTTTTCCACATTTAATAAGAGAGCTATTTTTCACTTTATCCCTAGGTAGGAAGAGAGACTCATAACTCAGTTCAAAACCTTTCTACTGTAGATTTGTGCTGATCATTCAGAAACATTTGTATAACATGATAGCAAGAGAAATAAATTTCACTGTAAGTTGGGATGATACCATAATAACTAATAGGAAACAATAATTCTTTCCAACATCACAATTATAATTAGCAGTTTATGAAAACAAAAATTAAGTCACCTCTAAATTGATTCTATTAAGGAACTCAAGTGTGTGGAAAAACTTATATGCATAAAAATTATATATATTAATTGCAAATATACTGACTATTGGTTTAAGAATCTGTCCCAGATCAAAAAAAAAAAAAAAAAAAACTATAATTCACTGCAACCAAGAGAAACAGCTGAGAGTATATTTTCAAATAAGAATAATTCATGAAAGTAGAACCTATTAAAAGAAGATTCATACTGGGGCACCTGGGTGACTCTATCAGTTGAGCATCCGACTTCGGCTCAGGTCATGATCTCACAACTTGTGAGTTTGAGCCCTGCATCAGGCTCTGTGCTGACAGCTCAGAGCCCAGAACCTGCTTTGGATTCTGTGTCCCTCTCTCAATCTGCCCCTCCCCTGCTCATGCTCTCTCTCAACAATTAAAAAAAAATTTTAATGTTTAATTAAAAAAGTAAGATTCATACTACACAAATCATTCTTTGCCAAGGTTTTCTTTTTTTCTATTTCAAATATATGAAGTGAATAAAAGCCAAGTACAGAAAAACCTCAACTACTGGAGTTTCTTCAATAGGTACATGATCCCTTTAGATTCAAAGGATTCTCTAGAAATCTGGGCAAAGGACAGATGAGTGAGAAATACAAAAACACCTACACCTTTTTATAATTCCTGTCAGGAATCCTCTCATCACTGAACACAGAATTATGTCAGTTCAACCTGGTCATTTTTGTCAGCCAATATACACCATTTCCTAACTTTTCCAGATATTCATTCCTACCATCAAGATTGTTGCAAAGGGGAAAGAGAAGATAAAGCATTGGACAGAAACAGACTTTTAACAGTGTTTCTCTTTGGGTTGTGGGATTGTAGGTAACCTTCTAAATTGTTTCCAATGAGAACATACTACCTCCACACTCAGAAAATGAGGCCATGAATAGCGGTATACAAATGTTACATTTTTTATTTTTACTTGTATTGAGCATTGTAACTCATATAGTTGTCATTTTAATGTAGCTCTTTTTGCCTGACTACAACCTAAATCTGTATGTAAAGCGTCTAAAAGTCTAGTATCTTCCAGGGGAAGTGATTCTTTTCTGTTTAGAATGGAAGAGATTTTGTTTCATTTTGTTTTGAAGGATTTGGCTATATGAAGACAATTATCAACATAGACAACGTGAAGCCAAGCTATTAAGCAAAAAGTATCCAAATACTCATTCCATATTCCAGAAGCCCCTTCCAAAAGAAATCTGACATTTCTGACTCACCATTGTCCTTCCATCTCTCTTCTCTCAGAGATGTTCTGAAATCCTCTACAAAGATGTTATCATTAGAGGACCCTTAGCTTAAAATATACCAAAACTCCTTAAAAACCCACATTAAGTTAAAGAAGTTCATGTCTTAACAGACATTCATATTCACAGAGGTAAAAAAAGAGGAAGAGTAGAGGCCTCATTCTTTCCTGACACATATTCTCAGGCAGAGAAATACAAAAACTTTACACTATCAGAAACACTTAAAGCTATTGCTTTATTATAAGTGAATAGGATCATAATTCTAACTGGCTTTAATCCTTTTAATCTTGGGAACATCTAATATCCCTAAATCCTTTCAAAAGAGGAATTCTTAAATGCGAAGTAACCAATCCACATATTAAGTATTCTACTGCCCCCTTGTGTATCTCACATTTAGTGGAAAAGGTAGCCCAGAAAATACAGTAGTTGTTTTTTTTTTAATTCTCAGAAGTAGTTCAATAGAATCTCAGATATTAGAACTAGACAGAAACTCAAAATCAAGACCAGCATGCTCATTTCACAGGGGAGAGAATGGAGATCTTGAAGGATTAAATCATTTGCTCCAGATCATCACACTGCTAGTTAAAAGCAGAGCAGATACTGTCGGATGGAACTTAAGCCTCTGAGTGCTAATCTCTGTACTAAAATGGAGATTGCTGGGGTGCCTGGGTGGCTTAGTCGGTTAAGCGTCCGACTTTCGCTTAGGTCATGATCTCGCAGTTCGTGGGTTCGAGCCCCGCGTCGGGCTTTGTGCTGACTGCCAGCTCAGAGCCTGGAGCCTATTTCAGCCTGTGACTCCCTCTCTCTCTGACCCTCCCCTGCTCACACTGTCTCTCTCTCCTAAAAATAAATTTAAAAAAATTAAAAAAAAAATAAAATGGATATAGTTTAAAAAATAAATAAATAAATAAGTAAAATAAAATAAAATAAAATGGAGATTGCAGCCTGGAAGAAAAGAAATAATGATGTTTTGGAGTTAGAAAGATCAGAGTTTGAAAGTTACATCACCACTTCACAGCTTTCCCTAAGCCTCAGTTTCCTACTATTAAAATGGGATGAATGATAATTATTGCAAAGGTGTTGAAATAAGTCAGGATGACCATGTTCCTCAAGCCCTCAGTGTAAATACCTGCAATACAGTAATATGCTCAGTAGTAATGCAACTATAAAAATACATAGAAAAAAAGGGGCGCCTGGGTGGCTCAGGCGGTTAAGCATCAGATTTCACTCAGGTCATGACCTCGTGGTTGGTCGATTCGAGCCCCACATCAGGTTCTGTGCTGACAGCTAGCTCAGATCCTGGAGCCTGTTTCAGATTCTGCGTCTCCCTCTCTCTCTGCCCCTCCCCCACTCGTGCTCTGTCTCTCTCTGACTCAAAAATAAAATAAACAAAAAAAAAATTTTTTAAAAATACATACAAAATTGTTTTAAAATTGTTATAGCCTTTAAGATCTCTGGACAAAGGCATCTAAAATACTATCTGAAGGCACTGAACTCTGAATTTTGTGTCATCAGGCACAAAATAAAACTTGAAAAAATAAAGCTAGTTCTTCTAACTCCTGTATTGCTTCAGTTAGCATATTTATTCTCTTTTTTATTACAAGTAAAAAGTTGTGACAGAAAATAACCCACAGCAAATGCTGAAGCAGAGAACAGAACCCTTAGATGAAGGTCACAGAAAAATAAAATAGAACTCAGTGTCCCGGTCACAGTGTAAGGTCACAGCTCCCGTCTCCTTTGCTAAGGGTCCTGCATTCACCACTGCAAAGCCAGGAGAGCTGGTCTGGAAAGGTGGAGGCAGGAATTTTACTACTGACCTTGCTAATAATTAACTAAATCAACTTGGGCCAGTCATTTCATCTCTTTCTTGACCTGTAAGATAAAGTACTCCTTACCTTGTAAAGTCCTATGGTAAGTTAGCATAATGAATGTGACACAAACATTTTAACCCCCAAAGTACTTTAATAAAGGCTAAGTTTATCTTAAATTTAATTTAAAGCAATAATAAAGCATAAGTCTGTCATCAAAATGGGGGAGAAAAACTAAACTTGGAAAGTTGAAGGCAGCCTAGATTATAGGATGTTATACAAACAGCATTCTGATCCCTGGGAAAATTCTCTCTACCCTCTACAATTCCCCTGGCTTTTGATTGAGATTACTCCCAAAATACTGGCAACATGGAAATCTTTGACTTTTAAATAAATTTAACTCAAGGGTATCCTGATAGCAGGATTGACAGAGCTTATCCCCGACTATATATCACAAAACAAACACACCAGCAGGGTAAAGGCAATTCATCTTAGTTTGCCAGGAAAATGACTGATGGTGATTACTCTCTGATTTGTGGCTGCAGTGATCCTGACCATGATATATAAGTGCTGTGAATGGCTCTCTTCTGTTTTTATATGTGGCCTGCGAGTGTGACACATGCCATGCCGGTAAGGAGCACGGATTGGTGATCCGCATGTATTAACTAAACATTTACTATGTGTCCAGCCCCACAGAATTTCAAACATCAGAAAGCGGTATTATTGGAGTTGGCAGCATAAAAGAAGAAAAGCAAGGATCTAAACTAATTTGTAAACAAAAAAGTGATAACACCATTATGGTTACTGAGGTGGGCACATTGCTTACACCTGTAGGGAGTAAGTCCACCGGAGCTTCTCAGGCAAATTATCCATAAACAAGTTAACTCAAGCTCTTGATTCAACCCAACAATTATACCATATTTGCATCCAGAGTGCTAGAATAAAAGTGCTGTCAGAAACAAAATAAAAGATCCAACTCCATAAATACAAAAGGCAGCTCACCATGAAACACACTGTTGTCCACCAGAAAATGCCTGCGGTACTGCACACGGTTTCTTTTCTCCAAGTTCCAGTAGCTCATTGTCAGAAGATTTCTGGCACAGCATCAAAACCAAATTGCTCTGCCAAGGGACACAGAATGAGACAAAAGTGAAGAAAATGGCAGCCACACGCTCACCCTGGTAACATAATGCACCAGTTGCCCAGCATTATGAGGCAACACACGTGGCACACACCTTCTCCACACATGCAACTGGAATCCCCTAGGTGCTGAGAAATCTCCCACAAGCCTCCCCAGAGGGTAGAATGGCATTTAACACACCGAAACACTAGCTTTCTCAAATAGCACCTTCAGGGCTCAAAGTTATTGCTGTCTCAAGGGAAAATAAATCGATCATTGGGGAATAAGTTCCAGGACTTTTCATGGGCTCTGGGTCTTGTCCATATTTGGCCAGGGCTCAGACCAGCCAATGCTGGTAATTTCTCAGGAAATTTCATCTGCAGGAGGGGAGGTGAGTAACAGGAGGGTGACTATCATTCCCAGTTCCTGAATTTTGTGTCGGTACCACTCTGGTAGACTATGCAATCAATCCATAGAAATCTTAGAAATCATAACAGTGTCCATGGAGCAATGGATAAGCTAAACACAGTGACAAACCTTGCCTCCCTCTTTTGGGTTCATTGGGTTCATTCAGGACCACTGAGGTCTGGATCAATGCACAACAAACTTTTTGGTGTAAGTGGAGCTGGGCGCAGGTCTCAAGTGGGGTGAATAAGGGGCGGTCCCTGCCCCTACGTAAGGCTTTCCCCTCCACAGAGAAACACAATGCTCACTAGACAAGGGCTTGAAAGGCAGAGATCTGAGCTGATGAATTAAACTCCTCCAAAAGCTGACGTGCATACCCCTGAACAAGGCCTCCTTTGTTCACAGGATTTGGCTAAAGCAACTTTTCAGAATTCCTGCTTCTTTTCTGATCACGGAATAAGGCCAGGCAACACCAAGCAGGGCTGGCATGAAGGAAAACCCACAGGTGGGAAACAATTTGTTATCTGTCCCATTAGAACAATCTGGAGTTTTATAAAGATAGTCCAGGATGAAGTCAGCCAAACAGTGAAAAAAAAAAAATCATCAGAGCTTTGTCTATTCATCAGTGGAACAATTGATGAAGTCCCTAAAGCTTCTCCTTGGCTCAAAGGCTCATTCCTAACCCTCTGTAACAGCAATCTTACCTGACTCCTACCTGTCCCACCTTCCTTCTGGCTCCATGCCTCAACTCTCACTTCTTGCCTTTATCCCCACCTGGCTATGGCTGGGTGCCGCCCCTCCTCCCTCAGGCTGAAAATGAGTACCACCACTCCAGGTTAAAAATCACCTGTGGATCCAATTGTAAAACACAACAGAAAACAGCTGATTATTGGAGACAATGTCCTCCCCCAACTGAATACTGACTACTACAAAGAGCTCTGCTTTTAAAAAAGTATTTTTAGGGGCACCTAGCTAGCTCAGTTGGTTAACTGTCTGACTTGATTTTGGCTCAGGTCACGATCTCATGATTTGTGAGATCAAGCCCCACGTCGGGTTCTGTGCTGACAGTGTGGAGCCCACTTAGGATTCTCTCTCTCCCTCTGTCTCTCTCTCTGACCCCTCCCCACTCACATGCTCACTTGCTCAAAATAAATAAACATTAAATAAATATTTCTAATCATATAACTAATGTGGGTATATACATTCATTAATTTTTTTATTGTCAACACAAAATTCATCAAAAATTTTGAACATTTGAAAAACCCTGCTTCCTTCATTCCATGTCCCTCTCTTGGAATGAACACTTTTGTTTGGTGTATCTATCATTCCAGTTCTTTTCCTATGCATTTACATATGTATGTGTATATATACATAATACATACATGAAATTTTTTTTAATTTTAAATGTTTATTTTTTTGAACGTTTTGTTTATTTCTGAGGGAGAGAGAGAGGCAGTGTGAGCAGGGGAGGGTCAGAGAAAGAGGGAGACACAGAATCCAAAACAGGCTCCAGGCTCTGAGCTAGCGGTCAGCACAGAGCCAGACACGGGGCTCAAACCCATGAACCGCGAGATCATGCCCTGAGCCGAAGTTGGTTGCTTAACCAACTGAGCCACCCAGGTGCCCTGAAATTTTATTTTTTTAAGCTTATTTATTTATTTTGAGAGAGAGCACAGAGGAGGGGCAAAGAGAGAGGGAAAGAGAGAGAACCCCAAGCAAACTCCACACCATCAGCACAGAGCCTGATGCAAGGCTCAAACCCATGAGTCATGAGATCATGACCTAAGCTGAAACCAAGATTGAGACACTCAACCAACTGAGCCTCATAGGCACCCCCCTACATGAAATTTTAAAGACATCAATATATATTTTTAATAAGCTTTTTTTTTTAAAGCTTATTTATTTTTTGAGAGAGAGTGCACATGACTATGAGCAGGGGAGGGACAGAGAGAGAGAATCCCAAGCAGGCTCTGAACTGCCAGCGCAGAGCCCCACTCAGGGCTTGAACCCACAAACCATGAGATCATGACCTGAGCCTAAATCAACAGTCAGATGACTAACCCACCCAGGTGCCCCAAAGACATCTATATATTAACAATACCATTTTGAAAGAAATGGAAATAATTTTCAGTACTATCAGTAGTACCCATTTTCTTAAAAAATGTATTGCTTATTCATATTAGAAATATTTTGAGGTACATGGAATTAAAGAGAACTGTCTGTATTGATGCTCATTTTTCCTTTCTCACTTGATAGTTTCCAGTGTCATTCTTTTGCCCTCTCTATTCATTCTCAATCTAAGGTAGTTTAGTGGAATCAGAAGGTGAAAGAACAATGTGCATTTGTTTATAGTTTGCAAAACACATGCACATACCTGGCTTTCAATTTGGCATCCTCTTAACCAGATGAAAGAAGGAAAGAAGAGGGTGTTAGCCTAAGCGATTCACCCATGCTGCTAGGAAAAGGTAGCAGTGAAACTTGAAATTATATCTTCAGATTCCAAAACCAAGATTCTAGCCATGACAAGCTATAAGGAAATAGACTGCTATGTAATATGGTCATTTTACTTTTTAAATTTTTAAATGTTTTGGTGGTTTCTAAATATGTCCTATAATTTACTGTACATTCCTCCCTCTTTTCAAATGGTGGAATCTAATTTGCTTTCCTTTGAACATGGCATGGATTCACTGACTCATTCCTAACAAAATCAGTTGTAATTGGTTCCAAAACTACATCATAAAAAGGATGCAGCTTCTGCCTGGCTCCCTATCTCTCTCAGAGTGCTCCTGAGAACCAAGGCACCATGTTGTAAGGAAGCCCAGATATGAATGTTCCAATGGATAGCACCAGCTAGGCTCTCAGCCAACAGCCAACATCAGTAAATCTATTGACCATTTCAACTCCAGTCTTCAAGCATTCTAGATGAAGCCCCAGATACAGAGGTACAGAGACAAGCCATCCCCTCTGTATCCCATCTATATTTCTGACCCACAGAAATAATGAAAGCTCGTAATTATTGTTGCCTTAAGACATTATAAGATTTGGGTAATTTATTATACAGCAATATATAATGAATATAGGTAACATCCTCAAATACATTCAATGAGGACTGAGACCTTCAATTCTTTGAGGACAGAAATACAAACTCCCACAGATGTATATAATACTGAGATATCTGATCACCAGTCCTCTATGGCCCCACCTTTCCAACTTGTTGATCTTTTTGCTCACACTGTAATCATTGCCCTTTTCTTTAAGGGTTGGTTAAAAAACCACTGCCTTACCCTCCTACACTGTTGGTGGGAATGTAAACTGGTACAGCCCCTCTGGAAAACAGTGTGGAGGTTCCTCAGGAAACTAACAATAGAACTCCCCTATGACCCAGCAATAGCACTGCTAGGAATTTACCCAAGGGATACAGGAGTGCTGAGGCATAGGAGCACATGGACCCCAATGTTCATAGCAGCACTCTCCACAATAGCTAAAACATGGAAAGAGCTGAAGTGTCCATCAACGGACGAATGGATCAAGAAGATGTGGTTTATCTATACCATGGAATACTACATGGCAATGAGAAACAATGAAATCTGGCCATGTGTAGCAACATGGATGGACCTTGAGGGGGTTATGCTGAGCGAAATAAGTCAGGCAGAGAAGGACAAATATCATATGTGTGCACGTATAGGAGGATTAGGAGGAACTTGATGGAGGAACAAGGGGGAGAAGAAGGGGGGAAATGGTGGGGGAAAGGGAGAGAGGCAAACCATGAGAGACTCTTGAATGCTGACGAAAACTGAGGACTGATGGATGTGGGGGGGAGGGGGGATGGGCATGGAGGAGGACACTTGTGGGGATGAGCACGGAGTGTTACGTGGAAACTAATTTGACAATAAACTATTTGTAAAAAAAAAAAAAAAACACCGCCTTGAGAAGGACAAATACCATATGTTTGCACGTATAAGTGGATTAGGAGGAACTTAATGGAGGACCATGGGGGAAGAGAAGGGGAAAAATAATTGGGGAAAAGGAGGGAGGCAAACCATGAGAGACTCTTGAATGCTGAGAACAAACTGAGGGCTGAGGGGGGTGGGAGGTGGGGGAGAGGGGAAGGGAGGTGATAAGCATGGATGAGGGCACTTGTTGGGATGAGCACTGGGTGTTATATGGAAACCAACTTGACATTAAACTATTTAGGAAAAAAAAAAAATACTGCCTTCCTGAAATGCCCCCAGGATCTCCCCCTCCAATTTACCTGAAACTCTTTCAGGCACTGAACTGCCATAATCCTACCCACCAATTATTGAGTACCTACTACATACCAAAAAATAAAAAAATTAATTCTCAAGTTAGCTAACATATAGTGGAATCTTGGCTTCAGGAGTAGATTCCAGTGATTCATCACTTACATACAACACCCAGTGTTCATCTCATCAAGTGCCCTCCTCAGTGCCCACCACCCATTTCCCAACCGCCAACAACCCTCAGTTTGTTCTCTGTATTTAAGAGTCTCTTGGGGGGCACCTGGGTGGTTCAGTCAGTTAAGCGTCCGACTTCGGCTCAGGTCATGATCTCATGGGTTTGTGGGTTCGAGCCCCGTGTCGGGCTCTGTGCTGATGGCTAGTTCAGAGCCTGGAGCCTGTCTTCAGATTCTGTGACTCCCTCTCTCTCTGACCCTCCCCTGCTCACGCTGTATCTATCTCTCTCTCTAAAATAAATAAAACATTTAAAAAAATTGAGTGGGAAAAAAAGAGTCTCTTTGGTTTGCCTCCCTCTGTTTTTATCTTATTTTTCCTTCCCTTTCCATCCCCTATGGTCATCTGTAAAGTTTCTCAAATTCCACATATGAGTGAAATCATATGATATCTGTCTTTTTCTGACTGGCTTATTTCACTTAGCCTAATACCCTCCAGCTCCATCTACGTTGTTGTAAATGCCAAGATTTCATTCCTTTTCATCACCTAGCAGTATTCCATTGTATGTATCTACCACATCTTCTTTATCCATTCATCAGTTGATGGACATGTGGGCTCTTTCCATAATTTGGCTATTGTTGACTGTGCTGCTATAAAAATTGGGGTGCGTGTGCCCTTTCGAATCAGCACTCCTGTATCCTTTGGATAACTTCCTAGTGCTACAATTGCTGGGTTGTAGGGTAATGCTGTTTTTAATTTTTTGAGGAACCTCCAAAGTGTTTTCCAGAATGGCAGCACCAGTTACTAAGTACCAATTATTGAGTGCCTTATCACAGTGATAAGGCTTTACATCATGGGGTCTCAATCTTGACTACTCATTAGAATCAATCTCTTGGGAAACCTAAGAATCCCAGATCCCAGGCCACACCCCAGGCCAATTATATCAGAATCTGTAGGGGTGGGACTTAAATAGTGGGCTTTAAAACTCCACAGGTGATTCCAAAATGCAACCAAAGCTGAAAACCATTCTTCATGTATATTATCTCTCCTTTTTTTCTTTTTTAATTTTTTTAATGCTTTATTTCTGAGAGAGCAAGAGAGACAGCGTGAGCAGGGGAGGGTCAGAGAGAGGGAGATACAGACTCTGAAACAGGCTCCAGGCTCTGAGCTAGTTGTCAGCAGCCCAACACGGGGCTCAAACCCACGAACGGTGAGATCATGACCTGAGCCGAATCCGACGCTTAACTGACTGAGCTGCCCAGGCACCCCTATTATCTCTCCTTCTTGAAGAAACTTTTCTGGGTGTGTGTTTTTAGGAAGTGGAGGCTCAGAGACTATAAATGATTGAGCTTGAGCACAAAGGTCTAAGTAATTGAACACTATGGTTTCCAGGCTGTAAGCCTCCTCACTTTGGTTAATTGCTGACATGTCTTACCTCTCCTGGAATCTGCTTGCTGCTGAAGGACAGAAGGCTGTAAGCTGCCTCTGAGTGCCAAATCTGGGCAATGTACACTGCAGGCCCTTAGTAAACATTAGTGATGCCTTCCTTATGTGCCCCATTTCCTGTGTTCCTACCTGTTGAAGACTAAAGGAAGAAAGGGCCCACTCTGGCCTCTAGAATCAGAGCAAATGATTTAAAAATTTAGAGATGATGGAGGTAGAGATAATGGAGTTAGCAGGGCTGGGGCAGAGAAAAAGAGAGTTGTGCAACAAACTCAATCTTGGTTTTGACCAGATTTAGATGATCCAAGGGCCAAGTGCTCAGTAAAGGGGAAGCAACGGAAAGAAAGCTTAGAAATCAGCTAAGCTAAACCTCTCTGGTGAAGCCAGAAAAAAGTCAGAGAACCAGAAAGGATGAATAATTTGCAGAATAGCATAGCTGTTAGATAGAGCTGGAAGGAAACCCAGCCTCAAAAGTCTCAAAGCAGGCATCTTGAGTGTTTCACAGTCCCATTTTTGTGAACACAATATGTGAAAATATCTACTAAAATATACTTTCATTGATTTTTCAAAAAATAACACTTTAGTTTACATCAGAGATGTATTTCCACTGCACCATGTACTCAATTTGAAGTTGTTTGGTTGATATTTAAGCAAAAGCAAAGATGTTAAAAAAACTGACCCAACTTTCTTTGGGAATTTACAGAATGCTCACTCCAACTCTTGGGGGTTTTTGGAATATATATGTCACATTTAGAACTCTTTAATAGAACATACAGATCCCCAATCTTGCAATGGTCCACAAAATTAATAACTTACAATGACTAGGAAAGATTTCATAGGGAAGTAACTGATTGTTATTAAAACTAGCTTCAGATTCTGCCTCTAGAACAGGTTGATAAGACTTATTTTTCTTACTGGATGTAAAGTTAGAGGAAATGCTATATAAATGCATTTATCTTTAGCTATTTTTATCCATTTTTAGAGCTTGAAAGTACAGAAAAACTCAACATACATAGTGATATCACTCACCACCCAGAGACAACTGCCATGGACACTGTGGCCTATTTTCTTTTTTTAAAACACAAATCAGATCCTACTGTTTTGTAGTCTACTTTTCTTACTTAGTAACTTACTCTAGCCATTTCAATAAATATATTTCTACAAGATAAATGTAATTTGGAAAAGAAATTGTAATCAACTCTACTCAAAGACTCCACACTCCAAAAACTCAATAAGAAATAAGGCAGCCATAAGAAAAGAAAGAAACCATATAAGCATACAGAGGGGATGCATGTATCAGATGGACTGATAAATAGCCAGAAAGTTTAAATACTCCTAAGTTTGTTTTATGATTAGTATCTTTTATAATCATTCTACATTTATTTATTTTTGCTATTTCATTTGTAAGTTCATTTCTAAAATTGCCAATGTCAAATGATAGGACAATCAGAAAACTATAGCAGTAAGACACCACCAACAAAGAAAACATTGTAAATTCTAGAAGGAACCCTTTTTAAAAAAAATTTTATTTAATGCTTATTTATTTTTGAGATACAGAGAGACAGAGTGCAAGTGAGGGAGGAGCAAAGAGAGAGAGGGAAACACAGAATTGGAAACAGGCTCCAGGCTCTGAGCTGTCAGCACAGAGCTGGACGTGGGGATCAAACTCACAAACTGTGAGATCATGACCTGAGCCAAAGTTGGACACTCAACCAACTGAGCCACTCAGGTGTCCCTAGGATGATACCTTTAAGAAAAGCAGGAAATATTTTCAGTAAAAAGCAAAGATGTTTAAATATGCTTTTAGATGTGGTATATAATATATACATATACATATATATGTATATGTATATATGTATATATGTGTCTGTGTGTGTACATATATATATAGATAGATAGATATTAAAACCTTGGTTTGCTAGTATAATTCATTCCAGAAACAAATTTGTAATCCAAAGCACTTGTATATCAAGGTGAATTTCAAGAACCATTGACTCAGTTGTGATCATGTGACATTTGGTATCACGTACTACTTGTATTGTAAGACATCACTCGTTTATCAAGTTAAAACTTATTAGAAATGTTTGCTCATCTTGGGGAACACTTACAGACAAGTTACTCACAGTCCAAGGTTTTACTGTACACTTTTTCTTGAATGTTTGGTAGAACTGACTCATAAACCCATCTAAGCCTAGACCTTCCTTTACAGAGAAATATTTGGCTACTTGCTAAAGTCGGATGCTTAACCAACTGAGCCACGCAGGCACCCCAATACTGTAGCATTTAACTTATATGGAGAGTAATGATTTTCTTTAAGCCTTGTTGAGAGATACAAGACATAGTTAACAGGCTTTGACAGTAATATTCATAAGACAATAAGAAACAGGAAGGCATAGGAGAAAAAAAATCACAAAACTGTCCAGCACCACATGGCCTTGGACAACACATTTCACAATTTCTGTACCCAGGTATCCCTAGAAGTTTAGAATTCAGGTCAAATCCAGTTAAAAGCTAACATTTCAAAGAAAGCTGCTCCTCTTGCATTTCTCCACTAATTTCGAGTTACGAGAATTACACAGTGCAGGGAGGGGGGTTCGAGGGCCATAGTTCCTCTTCCTCTGGACCAAACCCAAACTGACAGCTTTTAAAGCAGTTCAGAACCCCGGGTGGGGCACAGAGGGTCTGGGCCCCCCTCCACACCTTGGCTGGCCGGTCACTGTCCTGTATCCATCACCCACCCCCACTCACAAGCTCCCTCCTCCACTTCCCACGGGTATCCAAGCACTGCCAAACGGTTGTTAAAGGGCTCTACAAACAGCCTAATTCCATAGCTAGCCCCCTCCCCACTATGTACACAAGGGGAAAGAAATAAAAGGGCACTTTGTTCATTTTTTTTTTTAGCTCAACAGGAGACACCACTAAACCCTAAGTTCCTGGTGTGTTTTGTTTCTTTACAGCAATCAGGAGCTGAAAATGCTCTGAGCTAGTTGAGCAATGAGATACAACACACCCTCCAAAGACCCATGGATGCTTCATTTGAAAAGGCTGGTTTTAAATATAATATGTATCCAGCACTTGACAGAGTCCCTACCTTTTGCTTCACTAATTCCCCTTCTGGAAATACATCAGAAAAAAATAAAGATACAAACCAAAATGTTCACTGCTTCATTTTCATGACACAGAAAAATCAGAACTCTAAATATCCAACTACTGGGTTAGCATTGATGGTCGTGTAGGTATCAACAATTGTGTTTGCAAAGACTTTGTAAATGAGTGTGAAAAACGCTCATAATATAATGATACATGAAAAAAGAAAAAACCCAGGATATGAAACACCAAATGGGAAAAACAATATTGCATAGAATAATGGATCCTGATCTTCACAAGAAACAAAATACTTCCATCTTTCACCATTAACAGTGATGTTTGTTGTAGGGTCTTTGTAAATTATCATATTAAGAAAGCTCCCTTCTATTTCAATTTCTTAAAGAGTTTACATGACATTAAACATTTTAACACACTTTCTCTGCATGTGATATGATCTTTCACCACTAATTTGTTAATATGGTGAGTTTTCTAATATTAAATCAAACCTGCAATTCCAGGATGAGTTCAGTTTGCTCACAATGTATTGTCTTTTTTTTTATTAGGTTTTGGTTTTTTTTATTTTGAAAGAGAGGGCGAGAAGGCTGGGGAGGGGCAGAGAGAGAGAGAGAGAGCCAGATAGCAAGAGAATTCCAAGCAGGCTTAGAGCCCGATGTGGCTCTAACTCACAAACCAGAAGATCATGACCTAAGCCAAATTCTGGAGTCTGACAGTTAACCAACTGAGCTGCCCAGGCACCCCTGTATTGTCTTTTTAATACATTGATGATTTAGTTTGCTCATGTTTTATGATTTTTTTCATGTATATTCCCAAGTTTGGCCTATAATCTCCATTTCTCATACTGTCCTCAAGACTTTTTGCATTGAGATCATAGCCCTATAATATGCATTTCTATTCCCTAGCAGGAGTTATACAAGTTTGAAGTTATCTTTTTCTTGAATGTTTGGTAGAACTTACTCATAAACCCATCTAAGCCTAGACCTTCCTTTACAGAGAAATATTTGGCTATTTGCTTATTTTATTTAAAAATTATAGGATTGGGGGGGCGCCTGGGTGGCTTAGTCGGTTAAGCGTCCGACTTTCGCTTAGGTCATGATCTCGCGGTTCGTGGGTTCTAGCCCCGCGTCCGGCTCTGTGCTGACTGCCAGCTCAGAGCCTGGAGCCTGTTTCAGTCTGTGACTCCCTCTCTCTCTGACCCTCCCCTGCTCACGCTGTCTCTCTCTCTCTCTCTCCTAGAAATAAAACATTAAAAAAAAATCTTTAAAAATTATAGGATTGGGGAACCTGGGGGGCTCGGTCAGTTGAGACTCTTGATTTTGGATGGGGTCATGATCTCACAGTTTGTGGATTCAAGCCCTTTGTCGGGCTCTGCACTGACAGCAAGAGGCATGCTTGGGAGTCTCTCTCTCCCTCTCTGCCCCTCCGCTGCTTGTGCGTGTATGTGTGTATGCACACACGTGTTTTTTCTCTCTCAAACTTTATTTTTTTTAAATTATTTTTAATGTTTTATTTATTTCTAGGAGAGAGAGAGAGAGACAGCGTGAGCAGGGGAGGGTCAGAGATAGAGGGAGACACAGACGGAACAGGCTCCAGGCTCTGAGCTGGCAGTCAGCACAGAGCCCGACGCGGCTCGAACCCACGAACCGCGAGATCATGACCAAGCGAAAAGTCGGACGCAACCGACTAACCCACCCAGGCGCCCCGTTGCTTTGGATATTTTAACATGCACACTTCACTAACTGAAATCTAAATTTACCCAGTATCTTTAACTTCCCCCAAACTATGCAGGAACTTTCTAAGAAACTAACTCTATTTACTTCTCCAATTCATGCCATTTATTTTACCTAGTTCCCACTGAAGGCACTATTATTTTATACAGTCAGTATATGCCTTAACTTACCATTTTTTCCTTTCTCTGCTCTTCATCACTTCTTGTTTCTAAGGAGAATACTTTTCCCTCTGAAGCGTACCCTTTAAGTGACGATCATCTAGAACAAACTCTAGGTTTCTGCGAGCCTGCAAGTCTCTGCATTCATTTTTTAAACATGTTGTTAATGGAAATAAATTTACAAACTGACAGTTAATTTCTATCAGTGCAAGAAAGATAATATTTTATTGTCTTCCAGCTTCTGCTGTTGCATTATCAGGATAATCTATCATATCTTTTTTTTAATATTTTTTTTTAATTTTTATTTCTAGGAGAGAGAGAGAGAAACAGCGTGAGCAGGGGAGGGTCAGAGAGAGAGGGAGCCACAGACTGAAACAGGCTCCAGGCTCTGAGCTGGCAGTCAGCACAGAGCCCGGCGCGGCTCGAAACCACGAACCGTGAGATCATGACCTAAGCGAAAGTCGGACGCTCAACCGACTAAGCCACCCAGGCGCCCCTATCATATCTTTAAAGATAAACTACCTCTTCTTTCTAGCCTTGCTTAAGATCTTCTCTTTTATATTTTACAATTTAGTGTTATACAATTTCATATGACTTCATGAAATATGGGTAGTGATGTTTTTTCTTGGTCCTTGAAATTTCTCAGGCATTATCTCTTTAAATGGTGTCTCCCCTCATTTTTCTCCTCTCTTTCTGATACTATAACCCTTGGTGCCGCCTGAGTGGCTTAGTTGAGGGTCTGACAATGACTCAGTTCATGAATTCAGTTTTGGATTTGAGCAGTATCAGGCTCTGTGCTGACAGCTCAGAGCCTGGAGTGTGCTTCGATTACTGTGGCTCCCTCTATCTGTCCCTCCCCTGCTCACGTGTTCTCTCTCTCTCTCTCTCTCTCAAAAATAAATAAACATTTAAAAAAATTAAATAAACTATAACTAAACTTAGGTTGGATCTAAATTCTCCAACTTCACACTGATTAACCCCTCTTTTGGGTTTTTCATCACTTGCCTCTCTGTATTCCATTGAAAATTTTCTTCTGACATCCTTCATTGACTATTTCCCTATTTGACTTGGATTCATCAGTCGTGAAATCCATTCACTGAGTTCTGATTTTCCATCATTCTATCTTTATTTTTTCAAGTTTCATATCTGGTTCTTTTTCAAAGCAGATTGGTTTAGTCTTTACAGTTTCTTGTTCTCAGCTCACATCTTGTTTTTAGTCTTTTTTTTATTTTTTTAGTATTAAATGCTTATTTTGCTTCTAATTGTATTGGTGGGGATTCCCTGAAGTCTAGGACAAAAATAGATTCCTCCAAAAGAAAGGGGAAAATTGGCTTCTGCACACTATGAGGGACAAATCCAATGTAGGAACTTTTTCTTTGTTTTTACTAGGCTCCACACCCAACATGGGGCTTGAACTCACAACCTTGAGATTAAGAGTTCCATACTCTACCAACTGAGCCAGCCAGATGCCCCACAGAAACCCTTTAAATCAAATTTTCATCTTGAGGTTTTTCTGACCACCTAGTTATTGTGATTCTAGATGTGCATATGTATTAAAGCTGGTTTAGTTGCACAAATTCTGAGCACCAAATATCAAGTATTTGTTCAGAACCATGATTTTCCATAGGTGATTTTTCTTACAGTCTTAGTTTGAAAGAGAGATGAGTTTTTCTTTTTATTCTAATTCACCCTTATATTGAGGGAGAAGCCTTCTCAAATCCCAGCTTTAAGACCAAAGATTCCGGCTTAGATGTCTGCTGTCCCTTGTGCCCTCAGGACCATGAAAATAGTCACAAAGTTAACAAGTTAAACTGGTTTAGCAAATGTCTTCAAGGAAAAAACTAGCTTCATTGCAATAGACTGCTCTTCACTTAGGTTTTGTCCTGAATAGTCATTACATTCATACTGCTTCATTGCATCTAAAATACCACTTTATCCAGCATCTTTAAATTATTTCAGCCAGAATGTTGGTAAACTATATTACAGGAACAGAATTCACCTTGGAAATGCACACTTAAAGCCACAGAGCCTTTCAGTTTGAAAGCGAAATCAGGATCTGACCTAGCATAAAAATGTATTAGTTGAGTGTCTGTCACTTTGTAACAACTGCTGATATTTTAAAACTTCCTATATGCCGGGTGTTGTGGTAAATGTTTTGTAAATATTATCTTATTTAATCCTTACAATGATTCTAAGGGCTAGGAATCCATATTATCTTTATTTTACAGAAGCATGAAGATGTTAAGTAATTACCTAAGGTCCACCGCTGTCAAGTGACAACACTAGAATTTACACTCAGAAAAATCTAACTCCAAAGAATGCACTTATTTTTAAAGGTTGCACTCTTAAGATCCATGTAACTTGCTTCTCAATAAATAACCTATGAGAAGGAAAGAGGGAAAGACAAAGAGAGCTAGCATGTACTACTGGATATGATAGAGTACTAATGAAATCCAGACTCTGCCATTTACAATCCTTTCCACTTCCCTGTGCTCAAGTCAGCATTGGCATATTTCCATCAGTTTTTATATATTCTTGAATTTTAAAAAAGCCGGCACAAAGTGCTGATTAGAAATGAAGACTGCATCAATAAAACAATACCTCAAGGAATGACTAATAACTATATTTCAACTCTCAGTGGTCATTAATCTTGCAGTCTAGCCCAATATTAACACCTCTGATTACATTCGAAGACTTTTCCTGGTGACAACTCTAACAGCAGATTTTTTTTTTTTTTTACAATTCTTATTTTATCTACTATGTGTAGGTCTACCATCCAAAAAATTTTGATTCATACTAATAGTCTCTAAACCAGAAATTTCCAAACTTTAAATATTGAAAATGAATTTCAGAATAGTTCTGCCCCCAATTCCTTCATATATAAGGATGTCCAATATCTAATTTCAGAAGAGCCATCCCCAGAGAAGGGCAGATCTCCCAGTTCTCCTGAGTTGGTCTTACCCTTGTCTTTGTCCACTCCCTCACCCAATAATGAAAGAACAGAGCTTCCTTATCACAGAGAATGTGTTGGGATTACCATCTTTGCCTACATTCCCTCCCCCACCCACTCAGCAATGACTGTAACTCCAACAGGAGCTCTACCTTTAACTGGTCAATTAAAGCTCCAGTCAACATCACCTCTCCTTCCCAACTAAACAGCAGGGTAAGCAGGGAAGTGCCTCTCCATTTTGTGCCCCAAAATAGGAGTCCAGGAGGCTTTAAGGTGTAAAAGGTTTTAATTGTCCGCAGTTAATTTATGAACCAAATAACCTAAGAATATGTTCTGAGCCCTAATATAAACACAATAGTTATTGAGGGGATGGAGCGATGCCTAAACATAGCACCAGTCATTAAGAAACTAACAGTCCAGGGGTGCCTGGCTGGCTCAGTTGGTAGAGTATGCAACTCTTGATCTTGGGGTTGTGAGTTCAAGCCTCATGATGACAGCAGACACTACTGAAAAATTAAATTAAATTAAATTAAAAAAAAAAAACACTAACAATTCAGATGGGAAAACAGGGCATACCTAGAAAGAGGAAAGACTGATAGAAAAACTACACTGGAAAGGACAGGATATATGAAAGATGGCAAATGAAGCAGACTGTAGGTGTCCAAAAAAAAGAAACCAATTCAGTCAGGAAAGAGTTCTTGGGTCAGTAGGTTTAAAAGAGGGAAGAAGGCGGGGCGCCTGGGTGGCTTAGTCGATTAAGCGTCCAACTTTCCTTAGGTCAGGATCCCGCGGTTCGTGGGTTCGAGCCCCGCGTCGGGCTCTGTGCTGACTGCCAGCTCAGAGCCTGGAGCCTGTTTCAGAGTCTGTCACTCCCTCTCTCTGACCCTTCCCTGCTCACGCTGTCTCTCTCTCTCTCTCCTAGAAATAAATAAAACATAAAAAAAATAAATAAAAAAAAATAAAAGAGGGAAGAGGGTGCCTTGCTGGCTCAGTTGGTAGAATTTGTGAGTCCTGACTTGGGGGTCTTGATTTCAAGCCCCCCACTGGGCATAGAGCTTACTTTAAAAAAAAAAAAATACCTTACAAAATAATAGTAAGAGGGTTAGGTAAGAAGACCATTTTAGTAGAAAGGAATGGTAGATGCCCAAAATACTGCTCTCATTTATCAAGGTAAAAATTACTAACATACATTATTAGTATGCTGTTTAAATGCAATGTGATATAACAAAGAACAGATAAAGAAATTGGTAAAAATAACATTTCACCAAGAATGCTTTAAACATAAATTATTCAGAATATAATTCTTGAGGGGCGCCTGGGTGGCTTAGTCGGTTAAGCGTCCGACTTTCGCTTAGGTCATGATCTCGCGGTTCGTGGGTTCAAGCCCCGCGTCGGGCTCTGTGCTGACTGCCAGCTCAGAGCCTGGAGCCTGTTTCAGTCTGTGTCTCCCTCTCTCTCTGACCCTCCCCTGATCACGCTGTCTCTCTCTCTCTCTCTCCTAGAAATAAATGAAACATTAAAAAAAAAAAGAATATAATTCTTGAGAAAAACCTCTCTTTTGAAGGTTATAGCAATAATAAAACATTTTTATAAAGATTTTGCCTAATAGGATGCCTGGGTGGCTCAGTAGGTTAAGTATCTGACTTCAGCTCAGGTCATCATCTCACTGTTCATGAGTTTGAGCCCCACATCAGGCTCTGTGTTGACAGCTCAGAGCTTAGAGCCTGCTTCAGATTCAGTGTCCCCCCACTCTCTCTCTTTGTTCCTCCCCTATTCACACTTTGTCTCTCTTTCTCTCAAAAATAATCATTAAAAAAAATTTTAAGGGGCACCTGGGTGACTCAGTTGGTTAGGTGTCCTACTTCGGTGCAGGTCATGATCTTGTGCCTTATGGGTTCAAGCCCCGCTTCCAGCTCTGTGTTGACAACTCAGAGCCTGGAGCCTAATTCAGATTCTGTGTCTCACTCTCACTCTCTGCCCCTGCCCCATCTGTTTCTCCCTCTCTCTCGCTCAAAAATAAATAAACATTAAAAAAAAAGAAATACAAGTTTTTTAACAGAGAATTAAGCTCACTATGCTAAACATTAAAAAAAAAAAACAATTTAAAAAAAAGGGCGCCTGGGTGGCTTAGTCGGTTAGGCGTCCGACTTTCGCTTAGGTCATGATCTCGCGGTTCGTGGGTTCGAACCCCGCGTTGGTCTCTGTGCTGGCTGCCAGCTCAGAGCCTGGAACCTTTTTCAGTCTGTGACTCCCTCTCTCTCTGGCCCTCCCCTGCTCACGCTGTCTCTCTCTCTCCTAGAAATAAATAAAACATTAGGAAAAAAAAAAAACAATTTAAAGAAGCTCACTATGCAGATATAGAATGATAAAATACATCGATTAAAAAAAAGGCAAAATCATGTGGCTGGTACACTACCATTTTATTTTTAAAAGGAGGAAAAAGCATCCGTATGTATTTGTACGTACAGTTACCCCCTTATCCACACAAGATATGTTCCAAGACCCCCAGTGGATGCCTAAAATGGTGGATAGCACCGAACTTTATACAAACTATGTTTTTTCCCTATACGTACCTATGATTGAGCTCAATTTAAAAATTTGGCACAGTAGGGGGCGCCTGGGTGACTTAGTCGGTTAAGCGTCCAACTTTCGCTTAGGTCATGATCTTGCGGTTTGTGGGTTCGAGCCCCGCGTGGGGCTCTGTGCTGACTGCCAGCTCAGAGCCTGGAACCTGTTTCAGAGTCTGTATCTCCCTCTCTCTCTGGCCCTCCCCTGCTCATGCTGTCTCTCTCTCTCTCCTAGAAATAAATAAAAAATATTAAAATAAAATAAAATAAAATAAATTTGGCACAGTAGGCGATTAACAGCAACCACTAAAGTATACCAATTATGACAGTATACTGCAAGGAAAGTTGTGCACGTAATAAATGTGGTCTTTCTCTCTCAAAATATCCTCTACTGTACTCACCCTTCTTGTGATGATGTGAGATGACAAAACGCGCACGAAACGAGAGGAAACGAGGTGCATGACGCAGGCAGCGTGACGTAGCGTTAGCTGCCACTGACCCTCTGACACTTCCTCAGGAGGATTCTTTGCTTCCAGTTACTGAAACTGCGGGAAGCGAAGCCGCAGGCAAGGCGGGGACTACTGTATATATTATACACGTAATTACACATATGTGTTGTTCTGAAAACATACGCAAGAAATGAATAATACTGTTGGTCTGTTAGAAACATAACTGGACGACTGAGGGACAGAGGTAAGAGAGGATTTTCACTAACTGCCCGTGTAAGTTTTTTAACTTGTTAAGCATGAGACTGTATACTCTACTCAGCTATTCTTTGCCAAAAGATAAAAAGCAACACGGCGATAAGACTCTTGTAGACAGATGTATACTTTTTTATTTACTTCACCCAATTTGAGATGAGAAATTTAAGAATGTGTTGAGAACGGGTCCTGACTTGAGTTTTTGCTTTTGACTGAAACTTGGACACTAACTAATAGATTTCACGTTTCTCTCTTTTGATGAGTGAAAAAAGAAGTTTGTATACAGTTTGTGCTTACTCTCCTCTAAGACTGTATTTTAATGACTTACCCAGTAAACAGGAAAATACTTCCAACTCACGACTCATTTAAAACAAAGCAAAACAGGGGTGGCTTTGTCGGTTAAGCTGGGTGGCTTAGTCGGTTAAGCGTCCAACTTTCGCTTAGGTCATGATCTCGCGGTTCGTGGGTTCGAGCCCCACGTGGGGCTCTGTGCTGACTGCCAGCTCGGAGCCTGGGGCCTGTTTCAGTCTGTGACTCCCTCTCTCTGACCCTCCCTTGGTCACACTGTCTCTCTCTCTCTCTCCTAGAAATTACAAAAAATAATAATACAAAAAATAAAACAAAGCAAAACAAAATGCTATAGTTCAGACGAAAACATTTGTATACAAGCTTCTTTTTTTTTTTCCTGTTTCAGTTTGAGAAGAAAAGATTCCTCTGACAATCACATTCAGACACTGCTCAGGAGAATAAAACCATAATCATATTACAGGGATTTCTCTATGGGGGAAAGTAATAGGGGGGGGTTGGGGGGGCGCCGGAGAGGGAAGACTTTCTAGCCTTTGCTCCATAAACATACTGCCAGCATAATATAGGTTTAGCTGCTCCGGAGTGGGAGAGTCTGATTTCCACTGGCCCATGGCGTCTGGCTGCAACCAGTAAGTGATGTTTTATGAGAAGAAAGAAAACCAATCAAGAAACTTCCCCAGCCTTGTTATAGACATTCAGAGGAGTTTAAGGAAAACTGCTTTTAAAAATTACTAAATGTGAGAGGTACCTAGGTGGTTCAGTCAGGTAAGTGTCTGAGTCTTGATCTCAGCTCAGGTCTTGATCTCAGGGTTATGAGTTCAAGACCCATGTCTTGAAAAAAAAAAAAAAATCTAAATGTGGAAAAACAATTACTAAGTGTAAATTTTGGTGAGAGATAAAAAGCTAGTAAGAAAAAATACAGATCAAAACTACAGTGAGGTATCACCTCACACCTGTCGGCTAAACTCAAAAACATAAGAAACAACAAATATTGGTGAGAATTTGAAGAAAAAGGAATCCTTGTGCACTGTTGGTAGGAATGCAAACTGGCACAGCCACTGTGGAAAACAGATGGAGGGTCCTCAAAAAATTACAAAGAGAACTACCATATGATCCAGTAATTCCACTACTGGGTATTTACCCAAAGAATATGAAAACACTGTTTCAAAAAAGATATATGCACCCCTATGTTTTCTGCAGCATTATTTACAACAGCCAAGATATGGAAGCAAGCCAAGTGTCCATCAAGATGAATGGTTAAAGAAGAGGTGCTGTATATAGAGAATAGAATAACATTCATCCATAAAAAAGAATAAAATCTTGCCATTTGCACCAACATGGATGGATCTAAAGGGTAAAATGCTAAGTGAAAAAAGTCGAAGAAACACAAATACTGTATGATTTCACTCATGTAGAATTTAAGAAATGAATCAAATGAACAAAGAAAAAAGACAAACTAAAAAACAGTCTCTGAAGTATAGAGAACTGGCGGTTACCAGAGGGGAGGTGGGATGGGGGGGGTGAAATAAGTGAAGGGGATTAAGAGTTACACTTACCATGATGAACACTGAGTAATGTATTGACTTGCTGAAGCACTACACTATACACCTGAAACTAATATAACTCTATACATTAATTATACTGGAATTCTGTTTAAAAGAAAGAAAGAAAATTGCTTTTCTTTTCTTTAAAATTACTTCCCAGTCTCCTACTTCTACCACTTAGGAGTCAGGAGGTGACTACTTATTTATTTCTTTATTCTTCAAACCCAAGTATTCTTTTTATTTTTTACCTTAATTTTATTTATTAAATTTAAGCTTCAAAATTCACAAGGCACAAAAGGGTATAAAATGAATAGTTGACTCTGTCTCCCAGCAACCAACATTATTAATTTCTTGTATGTTCTTTCAGATACATTCTATATGCACACAAGGAAATCTTATCTACTCTTTTACACAAATGGCTATATGGAACCATGTCTTTAAATTGAAATAAAACTCAAAGCATCTTTATATAATCCTAACTCCTCATATGAACACATTACGCCTGTCTATAAAGAGATCTCTTTTAAAAAGACAAATTTGTTTTCAATATCTCCCATTTTCAAAGTTAAGAAAGTTATTTGGAAGGAAAAAAAAAAGTGGGTGAGTTCTAAAAAACTAAATTGCATACAATTACATAACAAATCAACTCACTGAATTTCTGGTCCAGGATTCTGATCCCTGAAAAAACTGTATAGATCTTCAAAGTTCCCACCAAGGGTAGTTTTGCAGAGGTATCATTAACACTCCATGGAAACCTGTTCCACGGTGCCCCTTCAATGAAACTGAAGAGGCAGCGAAGAGGGAAGTAGGAAGCTAAATTTGAATGTTTGGTTCTTGTGGATTAGCAACAAGGAAGTGAAGGCAGATGAAAAGAAACCAGGATTGCCTCAGATCAGTTAATCAGTAACTCACATATGCTAGCACTAGATCCTTCTGCCTTTCGGCGGGAATTGATAATTCATGGGCACCTGAATGTCTGGACAAGTGTATAAGTCCCTTGGTAAGTTCTGAAGAACCAGCCACAGAGAAAAGAGGCTGCTAGTAGGGTAAACCACAGATACTGAAGAAGAAGGAAACCCAGAGAACCTGCCAGGGTCTGATTTTCAAAGCGGAGTCCAGCATCCATTTTCTGAAACCCTCAAACTTCCCTTCCCTTGTGAGAGTCAGACATAGGGAATAAAGAAGGGCCAGGAGAGAGGTGTGCTTTTAAAGAACACTAGACCAGATGTCTGATGGCAATGTCAACATTCAAGTCCTAGCTTAGTTGTGTTAAGTGTAGACATTCCCAAGCTTCAGTTTCTGCGTGGGTAAACCAGCCCAGCAGAGTCCAGTTTCAATTTCTCAACAGCAAAGCAGAGCTGTTTTAGAAGCACCACAACTCCAGCTTCAGTTTAGACATTTTCAGCAACCGGACCACCTGGGTGGCTCAGTTGGCTGAAGAGCCAACTCTTCATTGCAGTTCAGGTCATCATCTCCCCAGGTCAGGCTCTGCACTGACAGCCTGGAGTCTTCTTGGGATTCTCTCTCTCCCTCCCCCACTTGCACATACCCACTCTCCCTCTCTGTCTCTCTCTTTCTCTCTCTCAAATAATCTTTAAAAGAAAAAAAAGGAAATTTTAGCAACTGTCCAAGATAATTCTGATCTCCAATTTGAAAAGCATTACAGGAAGACACCTGGTCCATTCCAGCAATAAGTCTCTCTACTATTTCAAGAAAATAAGTGGGCAAAGGTTACATAAGACAAAGCTAACATTTAAGTCTTAGGATGCCAGAAAACACATTGAAATCATGAGAGATCCTCTGAGACCCACCGCAATTTGACAACAATCCAGAAGTGATAAATAAGTGGGCCGCTTTGATGTGGAAAAGCCTCGGCAGAAGAGAAGCTAAACATCACTCACTTCTAAACAAATAGCCAACACAGTTTATAAACAAAGTCTTGACTGTTTTTTTGGAACCAGGGCTGAATTTATAACCTCCTAAACCTCCTAAACTCCACACAGGGAGTGCAGCTTCTCCACTCACCAAAGAGCTGATCAGAAACGTTTCTACCTGTCTGTACTTTGGAGAGAATAGTGGGTTTGAAAAGAAAACCAACTCAGTATTTTTCATAAACTTAGCCTTTGTTTCCCGAGTGGGAACATGATCTGATAAAACACGTGGGGTGAAAGACCTAGGCTCAAATTCCAAGTCTTTGCTGGCTTAGATCTCGGGCAAGAAATGAACCTCTCTGAGCCTCATCAGGGGCATGAGAGAATTCCTGCCTCTTGATTATTGTGGGCTTTAAAGAGACACACAGGAAACATCAAGACATGTGGTCAGAACACATTAGTGTTCATTTTCTCCTTTTCTTGCAGAACTCCTTAAAATTTTTCCTAATAACCAGAAAAACTGTTCCCCATTACATTAAATCAAATGATGACAGAATTCCTGAGACCAAAATAGATACTAATTGAAAAGCTCTTTTGCATCTATGCAAACCATGTGTTCTTATGATACACACATGTGTATAACCAAATATATAATCCAAAGGTGCTCACTGTCAATTCCACTCAGTGAAATTAGATTAAATCATAGGACACTGCTGTTGATTATTTTATGTCTGCAACTTTAGTGACTTCACTTCTAGAGCAAAGATTTCATATGTGCCTGCCCTTCATTTCCTGGAAATAGCAGGATCATTAAAAATCAGAAACTGGGCATTTTCATCCCAATTCTGCCATTTATTAGCCATGTGACTTTAAGAAAATCACTTAGCAACCTTGGACCCTGGTTTCCTGACTAATATAATGAACATGGTAGATTCCTCTTTTTCTGCTCTGGAATTTTATGACTATAGCAAGGCACAGGTGCTTAGCTTAGTGCATCCAAAATGCAGATTTGGTTAGAATGTTTTTAACTTTGCTATAGAAGTTCTCCCGGTTGTCCCCCCTGCACCCACCCTGTCCTCTTCTCCTTTGAAGCAGAGAAAACAGAGGTCCTGATGATAATAACACAAAGCTGTGTAAACTTTTTCATGGGCTTTTAAAATGCACTTCTAATTTGCTACACCGTACCATAGCAGTACTGGATTTCTCCTTAAACAAAAATGGTCACGGGTGTCAAAGAGATGTGAGTGAGTGTCCACTGAACTGTGTCTAAATGATTTTCCTTGTGAGCAAAGCCAGAATGGAATAAGCCCCTACTAGTGAGAAGAGAAAACATGCTTCCCAGGCTGAGGAGGCATTGTTCAAAGTAATGAGTTCTGCACCGCTTGGTCCACACTTCACAGCGGAGTCTGATTTTCGTAGACAAAGAGCAATAACCAAATGGGGATGCTCTTCAGCAAGATTCTCTGAACTGAATATTGTTATTAAACTCACAAAGTGGTGGAAAAAAAAAAGTAGACAACAGTCTCCCTAACCTTCTACATTCTCCGAAAGAGGAAAGGTTTGTCAACCTGGGTCAGTATTATGCCAGGGGCTTGTCATAGCTATAATGGATTTTGAGTCTAAACTCACTAAAAATGCCTACAATTATTCCAGCTCAAAAGTCTAAGTGTTTAAATGCTCTACTGTTTCCTTTTATTCTTCTATCATAATTTTACATCTTTTTTTTTTTCCCAGAGAAATAATAGTTATGATCCTTGAAGCGTGCAGACCAACACTATTCTTAGAAGGGAGCTGCAGGAGGTTTATTATGTCATGAAACATGGAGCCAGAACAAAGGACTACTGAATCACTCACCTTATCTTCATCTAAGAAACCTGAGAATTACAGGGCTTCTCTGTTCCTCCCAAACTCAGCACTGCACTTGTGAAGACAGTAAGTTTTAGGGCCCAATCTATACTACAAAAATGTAAAAAAAAAAAAAAAAAGAAAAAAAAAGAAACAGATGCACACGATGCTTCTCACAATATATTTATCTAAAATACTTAGAAACAACGTTCATATATACTTTAAATCAAAGTTTAAGCATTTGTTTCTGAATCCAGACATATGATTGCTCAGCGCTAAATCAACTGTTCTCCCTAAGAATACTATAAGTATTTACTCTGAAAACCTGAAATAGCATCCGAATTATTTCAGAACTCAACTCTGAGTTTATTGAAGGCAGGAATCTGAATTGATTTATATGCCTTACATATAGTGTTCAATAAATATCTGCTGACTCAATGAATAAATTAATTAGAAAATATTTAACTAAGACTTTCCCCAGTATATTACATCAGGGCACCTTAACATAAAGCGCCAATATTTTATTTTTATAATTCTATCCTTATAATTATTTAGAAGACTGATTCTAAAAATAAGTTTAATTGATATTGATGACGTAAGAAAATGTATCAAACAGAAGCAGTAACTTTAACAGCTTTTATGCAGAATCTGGAGCCAGCAATAAATCCTGGCTCTGCCCACCAACCTTCCCTCCCTTTGTCTCCTTCCCAATGCCTGTCCCCAGCCTTCCCCAAGCACTTGCAATCTCATTATCCCATGATCTGCTAAACTGCAGTCTACCTCCTGGTACAAGCAGGAACACATGTCACTGAGAATTAGGGAATTGGAGCCAGTTACGAACCACCAAAGAGGGTCACCAAAGTATCTGAACCTGAACATTAAGAGTTTTTCTATTTTTTTAATTATGAGGAAGGGGGGGAAACCTTAATTGGACAGTTTTTACCATTTGAGCTAGATGGATTGCATAACGTCTAGGCATTTATAATGAATGGGATGGGAGAGATAACTTTAACAGCATGTTATTTGCTAATCATCTGGAAAGTAATATTATGTTGACTTCATTTGCTGATGGTGGAAGGATATTGTTGGAAAACTTCTACCACTAATAAACATTTGCTATTCTTGAAGGCAAGTTGTTTAAAAGTAGGATACAGCAAGACCATACCCGTAGGACTTCGTCTAAAGTATTTTTATGCCACACTTTATTCAAAAAGACTTATTCCATTTTAAATTTTTATCAGTTATTTTGCTTTAACCAATGTTTATTTAATACCAACTAGGCATATTAATGCTGCTGCTAAGTATTGATGCAGCCCAGAAAAATGAGCAACAAGATGCAGGTCCTCAGGATGTGTACCCTTGCCAAATGCTAACCTGTGTGTAAACAAATGGGGTTTCTTAAAAGGAGAAGAGCTGTCGAGACTCACAGTTTCATGAAAAGGAAAAGGAAAATGACATTCTTAACGGAAGCCTAGAGAAATCTGACTGGTTCCCATCAAGGCTTCTTGAAACATTCCCTGCAGATTAACCCCAGAAGTGACCAAAACTGACGGGCAACTGGAAAAACAATCATCCCTTCTGGGAAAGCTTTTGTATCTTTTCAATGGCATTTTGGAGCTCATCTCCTTCTCATAACATGCCGTAAGGACACAGGTGCTGGGGTTTGCACGCACCGCACCAGCCACCTGGGCAGAGGCCCAAGACTGTAACCTTACTGCTCAAGAGCCAGCGTCTGACTGAAATTTTTTAATGCCTCACCACCAAGGAAATATATTTTATTTAGTGGGGGGAATATCTCAGTTACTGCCCCAGTGATCAAAATGGTAATACGAAACGGCGGGGAGGTGGGGGGACAGTCTTCTATTTCAGTTTATTTGGTTATTGTTTTAATGCTGGACTGCTAGCGTAAAAATGAGATCATAAACTCATTCCGAGTTACAAACAAAGAAAAGGAAGAGGAGAGAAGGGGCCGCAGACGCTCAACAGGGGACTGGGCTCAGGGGCGAGCCTGGTGGCATCTCGGGCTGGCGGTGCCGTCGCCATGGGAACCCCGCGCAGGCGCAGAGAGCGACGCCGCGCGAAGGGGACTTGCCTCCACCTCCCCGCGCGGCGTCGCTCCGCTGCCCTCGTTTATTCCAAGAAAGGGTAATGGAGTAAATTCTCCTCGCGCTGAGTGTACCCGGTCTTCTACGAAAGGGTCCTGAACGGGGTCACCGAGCGCAGGAAGAGCCGTGAGACAGCTCCCATAATGGACAGCGTACTCTTTCTGGGAAACGCAGACCTGCTTTCTCCGCGGTGTCGGGAGATCAGAGATGGGTTCTGGGGACCCCGCGTGTGGGTGAAGCATCCTGCAGCAAAGCTTCGCCCTCCAACGGACGAAACCCCATCCACCGCCACAGGCGACTCGAGAATTAAATTCTGGCGCGGGCACACGCACACCCACGTCGTCTGAATTACGCGCGCGCGCGCGCACACACACACACACACCCAGCCCCCTCTAAGACTAGCCGTGGTCCAGTTCTCTGCGCTGGGGGCTTGGGGGATCCCCACGCACAATACTCACAGTCCTAAAGAGCGCGTCCCGGCCGGGACTGGGGAGAGGAATTTGAGCCACCTGCTCATTTGCACACCTGGTCTGGTATACCACTCCTCTTTCTCTTTCTGACTAGCTACCCCCAAAGCACTGACCTGCTCAACTTTTGAGTGTTCGGCAGTTGAAGGATTCCTGGGAGTCCTTGGCACAGGAGCAACCTCCAAAGTGCTTGGGTGATGACTTGTGAGCCCCTGTGACTTTAACTCCAAATCCCCGTCGAGGGACAGAAAAGCCCCCCAGAAGCGCACTTCTGCCCACCAGCCAACAGAAACCTCCGAGACGCGCAGGGGAGAGCGGGGCGCCGCCGCCACAACCTGCTTTCTCATTCAAATCCTTACGCTTACCCTGGAGCCCCCCCCCCCCCATCCCAGCTCCGCAGCTCCCAAGGAAATCAGGAACTGGAGCTGGAGAGAGTGGACTGGAGCTCCCACCGCCTCCAAGGGCTCCAGCCGGCCGGGGGTAAGGGGTAGAGGTCTGGACCTGGACCCCCGGGCGCATGCGCCCTTACGGGGCTCTCTGGGGGCAAGAGCCAGAAGCACTGGGAATAAAGTCTTCTTTTTTCACCCGTAAGTTTCAAATTTTCCCAAGCCCAGGGACACCTCCTTGATACTTAGTTTGGAGCTGTATTCCTAAGAGCTTCGGTGGTTGTAAGATAAAGGAGTTTGGAGAAACGAAGTTGGAAGTGAGGAAAACAGAGTGGGAACCATTTGCAGCTTGCACCAAAGTAAAAAAGTCCCAGGACCACACCTTAAAGAAATCCCAAACCACCCATTTTATGTCAGCTTCTCTCATTCTAAGAAAATAGCATTTATTATGCTGTTATAACCAAGAAATCTACCTTGAGTAAAGTGCAACTAAGACGGAGGAAGAGGGAGTATAGGTTACACTCTCCATTTACTTCCCCTGCCAACTGTCTCGTCTTCAGATGTTTCTCCTAAACGTTTACGGGACAATTATTCAATCGGGTCAATTTAGTGGCTGGCCAACTCCAGGGCCAACCATCAGTGAGTTTAGAGCATGGCCAGGGCAGAGGAAAGCTTGCACACAGTAGGTACTCAAATCGTGATGCTAATGATGAAATCTACTGAGCGCAAAGACACGGTGATTGATCCGGTTGGTGTGGCTCCTGGGACGCTGGCTATTGCTAGCCTCGGCAGGCACGGAGTGATCCGGTCTCTGGATTCCAGGATTTGCATTTATCAGCCTTCATTCAACCTGCCCTATTGTTAGTTCAAAGCCTGGCTGGGAGGGACTTCGAGACTCTGCTCCTCACCTTCAGTTTAAAATTCTCCACCAATAAGAAGGTCCTAGGAAAGCTGGCAGCGTAGGGTTGGCAGGGATTTTCTGGGCTTAGTGACAACGTAAACTAAAGTCATTTTCTTTTTCATGCGTGAATTTGCTCAGGAAGTTACAAATGAGTGCTCGAGCTTGGAGAGCAGGGCCAGGCTGTCTGTCCGCTTTGACGGACAGTTAGCGTGGGGGGTGGTAGCACCATGACCTCTCAGCGCAAGTTCTAGGGTTTCACCTTTTCATCCCACTTAGCCGATACCATAGAAACAACCCATTTGTATTATTCAATTCAACAGAGGCAATTACAATGTCACAGCAAAGCACCATGGGCATGAAGAAACTTTATCCTGAATGCAATCTTGGGCTCAAAAAAAAAAGGGGGGGGAGCCACTAGAATAATCACTCGAATTTCTTCATGTCAGGGTACCAGGAAAAATGCAATTTGGATAAACATATATAAGGTCTTTTGGCTCCAAAGAAAGAAACCTCCCAATTTTTTTAATATGTCTACATAAAAACCCTCAATTTATAAAAAATTAAACAGGTAGCTCTTGTGCCCCCAAACTGCTTCTTGTTTTGCATGCAAACATGTGCTATTTAGAGATTTATTTTGCTGGTAATCTCCATGGTGAACAGGAAGTCCAGAAAGAAAGAATGAGAGACACACATACACACACGTGCACACACACCAAGACAACCCTTCACACAACCATGAAAGTTATCCACTCCAAACCTCCTGTGTTTGTCTTTCTCGTAGCTGAAAACCCACAGATGCACGCATTAAATTAAGCTGAGACACAAAGTTCAAAACACAAGCACCTGTTTGATTATGTAGTCTTTATTTTGAACATTTTAATCAATGTCCGTAATTTCATGAACTTAAAAACTTAACTGTGCAATATTTCAAACCTACTAAAATCAAGGCAAATACCCATATAATACTCCCGTTCCTTTATACCTTCTTTTTTAAATAAAGCACTACAGATACAGCTAAAACCCATCTCCTGGCCCTCCTCCCTCCCATTGTGTGAATCATACTTACTCAGGGTCTTAAGTGTTTAGGACATATGGATATATCCATAAATCTTTTAATGTAGCTTTTCCCTCTGAGTCTTTTTTTTTTAATACCTTTAATCAGAAAAATCACTAACTAAAACCAAGAAAATATTGTTACATCGCTAAATGTTTAGAAGTCAGGCAGAACTATTTTTCCCTGCTGGTGATAGAGGATATGATAACAAAGGGATTAGACAGTGGGTAGTAAACAGCCTCTCTAGGTTACACAAACCCTTCCATGGTTACAGAATAGTCAACAGAAAAGCAAAACAAATAATACCCCCTTCCTTCACTGGGTACAAAAGAATTGGGGAAAAAATGGGATCTAGATTAACACTTCTTTGGGCAGGTGAAACAAAAGTCCTATCGAAGTAATACCTTTTTTGAAAGGTCTCTTGGTCACCTAAACAATTATCTTTTAGTAAGGATTTACTCTTTTCCAAATATAAGGTCTCTTGCTGGTAGCTCAATTCAAGATTGAAATCAGTCCTGCTGAAAACTCCGGGATTGAATCTTCCTTGCTTCCTCATACACAGGAACCTCCATCTGTGCAGCCAGTTACCCAGTTACGCCAAGCCGTTTACAGCAGTCCTTTGACTTAACCTCCTCTGTGCAGTAAAAGGGCTATGAAAGCACCGATTTTTCTTAAATGCCATTTAGTGGTGACAGACATCCTTCCCTACCCCCACTCTCCTCTGGCTTCCAGAGCGATGACTCTCATTAATTATACTGGCACAGCACTGTCTGGCCTCCCTTCTAAATAGCTGCCAGATTTCTACATATCACCTCTGCCTTGATACAGAATGTGCACTGACAACAGGATCACAGAAAATCCTGTAAAAGGTGCCTGATGGCTGGTAAGATGATTGATGTGCTTTGAGGTGGGCCTGCTGTGCTGCGCATCATAAAGGGTTTCTTAGAAAACTGCACTAGGAATCTCTGTGTTGGAAGGAGATTTCTCTAGCTGTACAAAAAGGGGTGGCTTTCAGTTGCAAACATAGGCATATTTAAGATACTCAAATTTAATCAGCAGTAATTTGCAAGTTATATCCATAAGGCAAGAATGTGAAAGAGATAAATATTATCCCCATTTTAATCAATGCATCAAAAAGTCACAAATATAACCAAAAAGCTTAACAATTTTTTTAAAAATTTTTTAAATGTCTTATTTATTTCTGAGAGAGACAGCGTGGGCAGAGGAGGGTTAGAGAGAGGGAGATATAGAATCTGAAACAGGCTCCAGGCTCTGAGCTGGTAGTCAGAGCCTGACGCAGGGCTCGAACCCATGAACCTTGAGATCATGACCTGAGCCGAAATCAGACACTTAACCAACTGAGCCACCCAGGTGCCCCAAGCTTAACAATTATTAAGGAGGAGTTATATCTCTCCTCACACATTTCTTGAGTACTTGCCATGTACCAGGCACTGCTCTAGATGGTAATTCTTAGCTGGAATTCAGATAGTACTCCTTAAAGTACAGACCAGTAGCTCTTCTAATGGCCCTACTTTTAAATACAAATAACAAAACCACAACTCAAACTAGCTTGAATAAAATAGCCAGTGTACGGAGTCCCACCTTACAAAAGAGGCAAGGATAAAGGCTTCAAGAATGACTGGATACAGAAATTCAGAATCATCATTTCTTTCTCACATTCTCACTTTTGATCCTTCTCTTTCTCTCCCTGCATTTCTCAATGTTTATTTATTTTTCAGAAACAGAGAGACAGAGTGTGGGCAGGGGAGGAACAGAAAGGGAGACATGGAATCCAAAGCAGGCTCCAAGCTCTGAGCTGTCAGCACACAGACCCATGCAGGGCTCAAACCCATGAACTGTGAGTTCATGACCTGAGCTGATGTCAGACGCTTAACCGACTGAGCCACCCAGGCGCCCCTCAATGTTTTAACCTTACTCTTTCCTATTACATATGGGCTGCCTTAATAGGCCAGTGGGTACGGGAAGTATTACCAGAAACAGCTTCTGTTCTCAATCATTTCAGCTAGTGATCCCAGGGGGAAGAGAGGCTTTTTTTTTTTTTTTTTTGCTTTTACTATCTGTAAATAAGTTTGTAGGAAAGGCAGGCGCCTGGATGGCTCAGTCAGTTGAGTGTCTGACTCTTGATTTCAGCTCAGGTCATGATCTCATGAATCGTGGGATGGACTCTAGGCTGTCAGCACAGGATACTCCCTCTCCCTTTCTCTCTGCCCCTCCCCACCACATACTCTATCAAAAAAAAAAAAAAATCAAAACAAAAAAAGATTATAGGAAAGGATCTTAATTGACCTGGTTCAGGTCCTGTGTCCATCCATAGGTCAATTAATGTGGTCAACAACAAGTAGAGTGTATATATAGCCAGTCTCTGATTATATACCCACTCCTACAGCCAAGAGGTGGGGTACTTTCAGTAGCAACCCCACCAGAACTATATGGAGTACGGGAGGATTTGTGCCCAATAGGAAGGGAGCTGTTCTTCCCAAATGAGGGTAGGAATGAATTCTGGCAGATAAAAAGAGCAAGGGTCCCCTCCTGTGCCACCTCTTGAATCTGCCACCAAAGGAAGTCATAAACACCTTTTATAGATTCATATGTGTGTGACAGACATAAAAAAAATGAGAAAAGAAACTTCCTGTGTCCACTAAGAAGAACTGGGGGTGAGGGGCCGTATAAAGGTCACCAATCTTTGGTGACCCAGATAGAGAAGCATATATCCCCACATGAAGCATATATCCCCATATGCTAAGCTGAAAAATGGAGAAAGGAATACAAATAAGCAAGATGGCCGATCTTGAGAAGAGTTGTCTTGTATTTGTGCTTATTTTTTATCACAGAAATCTTCATACCTACACAAAAGTAGAATAGTACAATGAAGCCCTACATATTGGTCACCAAGTTTCAACAATTATTAATATTTTGAAAATCTAGGGGGCCCATGTCAGGCTCTGTGCTGACAGCCAGTTCAGAGCCTGAAGCCTGTTTCAGATTCTGTATCTCCCTCTCTCTCTGATCCTCCCCTGCTCACACTGTCTGTCTGTCTCTCTCTCTCTCTCTTTCTCTCTCTCTCAGAAATAAATAAAACATTAAAAAAAATTAAGAAAAATCTTGTATCTGTTCAGGAATGTAAGGAATTCGCTGAATATTTAATTTCATAAAGTAACACATTTTGCCTTGTTGTGATCTTGGTTAATGGAAGGAATGCATGCCTACAAAAAAACTAAACAAAACTACTACATGTGAAGCTCTTAGCGAAATGCCTACCACAAAATAAGCTCTCGAAAATGTCAATTACTGGGGCACCTGGGTGGCTTAGCCAGTTAAGCATCCAACTCTTGGTTTCCGCTGAGGTCATGATCTCATGGTTTCAAGATCATGGAGTTCGAGGGGCACCTGAGTGGCTCAGTTGGTTAAGTGTCCAACTTCGGCTCAGGTCATGATCTCACAGTTGTGGGTTCGAGCCCCGCATCGGGCTCTGTGCTGACAGCTAGCTAAGCGTGTGGAGCCTGCTTCGGATGCTGTGTCTCTCTCTCTCTCTCTCTGACCCTCCCGTGCTCACACTGTCTCTCTCTCTCTCTCTCTCTCAGAAATAAATAAAAATAAAACATTAAAAAAAAAAAGAGATCATGGAGTTCGAGCCCCATGTTGGGCTCTATGCTGATGGTGCAGAGCCTGCTTGGGATTCTCTCACTCTCCCTCTCTCTCCGCCCTTCCCTTGCTCATGGTCTCTCTCCTTCAAAATAAATAAATAATCTTTTTTAAAAAAGTCAATTTTTTAGGGGTGCCTGGCTAGCTCAGTTGATGGAGCACATAACTTTTGATCTTGGGGTTGTGAGTTCAAGCCCCACGCTGGGGGTAAAGATTGCTTAATAAATAAATAAATTCCTGTTATTATTGGCAACCTGCTTAAAGCTTTTAAACATTAGCAAAGTCTACACATTGAAATGTATTTGGCCTACAAAGAAAAAAAGTTAAGGCTAAACTCCTTGCCAATAGACAATAACATTTTTAAGTGCTCCCTTTTTAAAATAAAAAAAAATGTTTATTTAATTTTGAGAGAGAGAGTGAGAGTGTGAGTGAGCGGGGTAAGGGCAGAGAGAGACGGAGACACAGAATCTGAACAGGCTCCAGGCTCTGAGCTGTCAGTACAGAGCCTGATGTGGGCCTTGAACTCACAAACTGCAAGTTCATGATTTGAGCTGAAGTCAGATGTTTAACCAACTAAGCCACTGAGGCTTAAGTGCTCCATTTTTAAATGGGCAATTTGTATTTTATCTAGCACAAGCCTATGTAACTGTTTCCCCTTTTGATATGAAAACATCAAAAATATTAAAAGCAAGAGCACCTGGAGTGCTGAATCAGTGGAGCATAGGGCTCTTGATCTCAGGGTTGTGGGTTCAAGCCCCACATTGGGTAGATGTGGCTCTGTGGGAGGTCTTTCCGGAAACAAAAGTCACCACACTGGGTTGGGAAACTATTAAGGAGGAAGGAAAGGGGCCGCTGACACTGTTGTCAAATAGACACTAAAATACTTTATTCTCTGCCCCCAACCACCAGGAGAAAACAGTGAAATAAATTGGAGAAAAATGGAATAAGTTCACTTTAAATAGCATCCTTCCTGGCTTTTAAAAAGTACTCTTTCTGGGGCACCTGGCTGGCTCAGCCAGAAGAGCATGGGACTCTTGATCTCGGGGTTGTGAGTTTGAACCCTATGTTGGGTATAGAGATTATAAAAAAATAAATAAATGAACTTTTTAAAAAAAGTGTTCACTTAAAAGAAGAGTATTCATTCTATGCTGGGAACTGAGAATCTCTTAAGAACTATAACTGAGGTATAAGAAAATCTTAGTTGAGGGGCGCCTGGGTGGCTTAGTCGGTTAAGCGTCCGACTTTTGATTAGGTCATGATCTCACGGTTCGTGGGTTCGGGCCCCGCGTCGGGCTCTGTGCTGACTGCCAGCTCAGAGCCTGGAGCCTATTTCGGAGTCTGTGATTCACCTCTCTCTCTGACCCTCCCCTGCTCACGCTGTCTCTTTCTCTCTCCTAGAAATAAATAAAAAACATTAAAAAAAAAAAGAAAATCTTAGTTGAATTGATGGACTTAACCTAGACAGGCACAATTCTGCTATTTTGTCTTCATCCAGCATTAACAGGCTGGATTATTTTGCCAAGATATTCAGTTAGGGAACCTGGAGTTCTGAATTCCAATATCTAGTCCAAACTCTTTCCTGGGCTTGACAATTTAACCTGTATCTTCTTATTTGTAAGGTGAAAAGTGCATTTGCTTCTAACATTTTTTAAAAGATTTTTATTTTTAAGTAATCTCTACAACCAACATGGGGTTCAAACTCACAACACTTGTGATCAAGAGTTGCATGCTCTGGGGTGCCTGGGTGGCTCAGCCAGTTAAGCGTCCAACTTTTGGTTTCAGCTCAGGTCACGATCTTGCAGTTCGTGAGTTTGAGCCCTGCGTCAGGCTCTCTACTCTTACCCCACTTCAGATCCTCTGTCCCCCTCTCTCTCTGCCCCTCCCCATTGGTTCTCTTTCTCTCTCTCTCAAAAATAAATAAACTTTAAAAATAAATTTAAAAAGAGTTGCACACTCTACTAAGTCAGCCAGGCACCCCAGTTATTTCATTCCTTATTTAACAGGTATTTACAGAGTTCCCAATGAGCAAGAAACTGGACTAAATGCCACGGAGAAAGTATTTGAAATGCTCCAAAGTTTAATAAGGTACAGTCTGAGTTGCAGGATCTGTTCCACTTTGGAAGAGAGGAAAGACATATAATTATAATGTCACAGCGCTAAAATAGATACATGTTCAGTGTTGTGGAAGAACAGAAGAGGGCACTAATTACTCAATTTCATTGTTAAAGTATCTGCAAGCTATATTTCAATAACCAAAACAGGAAATAGAATTATCCCAATACATCAACTTTTTAAAAATTCTGCATCTGTCTCAATTATTTGTCGTCCTCACTTTAGTTATGGAAATCTACTCATAAGGCTTCTTCAAAAAAGTACTAGAAAATGAGATCTACAGTGATTTTCAGTAACCCATATACTTTTGCTAGTACATGTATTCAGATATATTTATAACATGCAAAAACTAACAAAACAACCCCTATCTTTGCTATGTGCAATGCACTCTGATATTTTTACTCTGTTCTGTTTTTCTTAGCCCAACATGGGGCTTGAACTCAGGACTTCAATATCAAGAGGTGCATACTTTACTACTGAGCCAGCCTGGTGCCCCTGCTCAGTTCCTTTGTTCTTTCCTTTTAGATTGCTGGTGGCAACTGATTAAATTGATTTCATATCTGACTAATAGATCATGGCCTACAGTTGAAAAACACTGCTCCAGTATGTCCTTTAAAAATGAGAAAGAGGGGCGCTTGGCTGGCTTATTTGGTGGAGCACACAACTCTTGATCTCTATATGTTGGGTGTAGAGATTACTTTTAAAAGATCACTAAAAGAAAAGAAGCAAAGCAGTAGTGCTCAGAACAGAAACAAGTGTGGTCAGGAGGACCCCAAGTCATATCTTCTGCCCAGCAAATTAACAGATATCAAAGCCATGCAGGATTAAGTCTCTGGGAGAAAAAAAAAAAAAAAGGCCTGTGATCGCTCAACTCTTTGACCATGGACCCATGTCAACAAAGAAGGTCCTCTAAAGTTGTCCAGTCCCCAAAGGGTGAATCCTCCCTAATGGAGAATCCTTTGAGGAGTCTGTGGAGAGGATAAGGCCTATCTTCTGGAGAGCAAACTGGAGCATTAAGATTGACTGACCAGCAAATTCACACTGCGGGACTTGGAGTCATCATCTTCCTTGTCCAGCTGAATAAGATACATGCTATGAACTACTGACATCCCACTTTCCCTCCACATTATGTATTGGGTGCATTGATATTGGCCTTACACTTCCAGATCATGAGGAATTACTCCTGAAAAAAAGGAATTCATATTACTCAGAGATCTCAAACTAGGGCACGGACTTAATTCCTAGAAAAGCACTGTCTTTCCTAAAGAATACTGAACCCTAGAATCATATCTCAGTCCAATTCCATGTCATCAGAGTTTGCATAACTTCAAAATATCTAGCTAATTAATGGCATTCCCGTTTTCTTTTTCTATTTTAATATTTGATATTTTGATGTAATCTGAATGGAAGTTAAATGAATGCACTCCATGACCATCTTGAAATAAAAGTATAGTTGGTTTATTTTAAAGCTTTTTAACTATTTCACTTTTAAAGTTCTGTTCTTGATATTTTAAATAATTTTTTATTGATTTTTAAAAAATAAGTTCTATGTCCAACATGGGACTTGAGCTCATGACCCTAAGATCAAGAGTCATATGGTCTACTGACTGAGCCCAAGTGCCCCTGTTCTTAATAGTTTAAATATTTAATTTCAATATTAATAATTAATTTCAATATTCTAAACATTTAAAATATTAATAATCTTAATATTATAAATTTGTGGTTTTAGGGGAGCCTGGGTAGCTCAGTCAGCTAAGCATCCAACTCTTGATTTCAACTCAGGTCATCGTCTCATGGTTTGTGAGTTCAAGCCCAGAGTTGGGCTCCAGGCTGACAGCACAGAGCCTGCTTGAGATTCCCTCTCTCCTCCTCTCTCTGCCCTTCCCCCCTTTTCTCTCTATCTCAAAATAAAAAAAAAAATTTTTTTGTTAAAAAAAAGAGTAAGAAAAGAGGCACCTGGGTGGCTCAGTTGGTTAAGTGTCTGACTCTTGATTTTGACTTAGGTCATAATCTCGCGGTTCTTAAGTCTGAGGTCCATGTCAGGCTCTGTGTGACAGCATGGAGCCAGCTTGGAATTCTGTCTCTCTCCCTCTCTCTTTCTGCCCCTCTCCCACTCTCTCTCTCTCTTTCTCTCAAAATGAATGAAATAAACTTTAAAAACTTAACAGAATAAGAAAAGAGTACATTTTATTTATTTATTTATTTATTTATTTTACAAATCTACACCTTTATTTATTTACTTTTCAGTTAGTTTAAATCCTTGAGGGGTACAGCATCACACGGATTCTGTGGCCAATGGCTTTAGCAGGAAGGTTGCTTCGGAATTTTGCACGAACCATGCCACTGTTTCCATGAGCACGAGTTACTTTTCCCCAGATTACTCTGGTTTTATTCGGTTTGCCACCAGGAGTCACTGTGTTGTTCTTTGCTTTGTACACATAAGCACATCTCTTACCTAGATAGAACTCAGTTTCATCTCGGGCATAAACACCTTCAATTTTAAGAAGAGCTGTGTGCTCCCTCTGGTTCCTGAGACCCCATTTATAGCCAGCAAAAATGGCTTTGGACCACAACCTTCCAGACATATTTGTCGTTTCAGGAGTCCTGTTCCCAGCAGGCCTCCACGGGTTCAAAGATGGCGGAAAGAGCGAAAAGAGTACATTTTAATTTTAATCTTGCACTTTTCATTTTCTTCAATTTTTTTTTTAATGTTTATTTATTTTTGAGAGAGAGAGAGCATGAGTGGAGGAGAGGAAGAGAGAGAAGAACAGAGGACCCAAAGGAGGCTCTGTGCTGTCAGCCTCTGGGTTCGGGGCGCCTGGGTGGCTTAGTCGGTTAAGCGTCCGACTTTCGCTTAGGTGATGATCTCGCGGTTCGTGGGTTCGAGCCCCGCGTCGGGCTCTGTGCTGACTGCCAGCTCAGAGCCTGGAGCCTGTTTCAGTCTGTGACTCCCTCTCTCTCTCTCTGACCCACCCCTGTTCACGCTGTCTATCTCTTTCTCTCCTAGAAATAAATAAAAATTTAAAAAAATAAAAATAAAAATAAAAAAATAAAAAGCCTCTGGATTCAAATCGATGCCATATACAACCGATGAATTTGGTACAAACTGTGTCAACAATATGCCCCTTGACAGCAAAAGGAGGGACTCAGAACTCAAAGATGCAAATGTAGGCGAGCAAAACGCACCACCCGAAAATATTCTTCTTCAGCATAAGGATTATCTTGAGAGGGTTATTTTTAAGAAACTGCAGACATAGGAGAAACTCTAAAAACTAAGTAAAAGTTACTCTTTTGTAAGAACAATTTACATTTATAAGGAAAATCTCCATTTGTAAAGGTGTCTCTCTCTGTACCAAGGAAACTAAATCTGAGTCTAAATCTCAAGAATTTTACCAGTGGAGAAGGCATGGATTTAAATCTGTATAATAACCTTACTCTGGCTTACTGGTCTTATAACTGGTCTCTCCATCCCCCAATATCTTATAGTCTTGAGCTGGAGATATTATTTAAAGTGATGGCTTGGGCCATTTGGGGGAGTTACTCAGTTTTCCTTGGTGTCCCAAGGCAAACAGGAGGTATACTTGTTATTAAACGTCTATTTGATTTTCTTCTGTTAATCTGTCCTTTTATTACATGTGTGTTGCAGCCAAGAACCTAGAAGAGTAGAGGGAAAATTATTTTTCCTCTTCCCCTCAAATTTTACTTTGGTGAGGTACCAAATGATGTTGGAGAAATCCAGAAGATAAAACTCTTGGCATATTATCTGCCTCAGACGTGGTTAATTCTCCTAAGCAGGTTTTGTAAGTGTACCAGGTTGGTGTGAGGGCTGATTGGGATCTTTACTACGCTCAGAGTGACCTGAGAAAGCAGGCAGAAGTGAGAGATAGCAGAACTGTTGAGAGCAGTGGCCCTGATCTTTCTTTGAGTCAAGTTTTTTAAAAATGACATTTCAGGCAGCAGATTTCCCCAGGCTTTCCCAGTGCTGGGAAAGACCAAGCCGATTTGGAAAGTTTCAGGACCAAAAGGTGTAAGAGGTCTTGGAATAAGTAAGAGTCGGACAGTTAGAATCTGTGGGGCAGCACCCATCCCTCCCTTCTCCTGTTCACACAGAGGAGGAAGATTTGACATTAGAACTTTACTCCCTTTTCTACAAGACTGGAAGTGCCATATATCCTGTTTCCACTAAGTTAGGAAATAGTGATTATCTCTTTTCTGATATTTGCTAGGCTACACAGCCTTTTAGCACCTCATTTACCTGAGACAAGGAGGATGAAGCATGATAAAAAGAGGGAAGCAAGAGAGGAGTGGCCTACATTCTCATCCCTTAGTTTAAGAATATATGAGTTTCCTGTAAGTTGAAATGACACCATGCAATGTGGCAGGACTGGAGCCTACCCACAACACACACCGGTGAGCAGAGTGAGTAAGTCCAGGCACCTTCCACAAGCAAACTCATGTTCCTTTCCATCCCAAATGGTGGTGATCCAAGAGTTAAAAGCTATGGACTAAAGGCCTTCGGAGTTCAGAAGGAAGGAAGAGAAACATTCTTACAATGTCCCAAACCACGGGACTATGATAGAGAGCCCCTAAAGAACTCTCGAGGAATAACCATGGCCAAATGTGCTAGAGAAGAACCTGTCTCATGGACAGAACTAACAAACATCAATACAAGAAAAGAAAAGCAAAATGTAAGAAGACCTTGGTTGTGTGTTTTCTCTCCTGGTGTTGCTGGAATATGCTTTTAGTAGTTTTTTGTCATTATAATTATCCTGATGACTATGTCCAGAAGGTTCTCTTCTCTTCTTCATTGAACAATAGGTAGAAATTAGTCATTCTTTATTACTAGAAACAGTCTAAAGTGACCTTCTATAGTAGCTTTGCGCCAAATTCACAGTTAGAAGACACTTGGGAAAAGAGCAGCCTCAGACATGATGCATAAAGAGTTCCTTTATTATAAGTAATCAAGTTGATAAAACTGGAAAAGTAAACAAATATTCTCTTTGAACAAAAATTAAATATGGCTGCTCCAAATGACTAAAATAAACAGTGTCCAAGAATTAAACTCTGTCTTCAAATATTAACATTACAGGTATACATCCTTTATCCTGGTAACTAAAGTATTTCATTTTTCCTAAAAGTGTATTATATTAATCACAATTTGCTTAAGTTATTTTGATATGACATTTAAAATAATCATCCCCCAAATATTTAAATACCATTAGAATGCAACTTTGATCATTTGGAGGAATTTCCATTTCAACTCAATGAAAAACATCCATATATTTACATAGTTTACTCTTTTCTGAGTAGGTCACCTCCAGATCTCTTAGAATATTTCACCCTTTTCTACGAAAATATATGCGATTCATAAGTTCTCTGAACTTCAGTATTAAGGAGTAGTTATTTATGTTGTCTTTCCATGTTTCATAAGTCCTTCTAAATTTGTCATAATAACTTTCTTTTCTCAAATTGAAATCTGATCCAATTTTTTTTAAATAACTGTCTTTTTTCCATATTTCTCTCCAGGAGCCTTTGAATTTTTCCAAATAACTTTCTTTTTCATATTCTTCCTTCCATATTCCTTCGCCTTTTTTTAAGGCTGTTAATTCAGCTTTAAGTAAGTTTCTGTGAATTGTCCAATAGATTTTAGAATCATAATCTAGCCCTTTAACAAGAACAGTTTTGCCAAGGCCTCTTCTCAAAATTTCTTCATTCAGACTCACACTAAAATATCTACCCTTGAATAAAAAAAATAACACAAACCAATTACTTAGGAAATTGGTAGTATAGCCATATATCTTATTTCCTTTAAAATTTATTTATTTACTTAAAAGCAGTCGTTCAGCAACTTTTCTTCCAGAGAAAAGCCAAAAAACATGAAGCAAAAGGGTCCCCAAGAGCTTAAAATAGCTAATGCTAAATCCAAGAGTTTTATTACTAAAAGAGATCGTTGCCAAAGTCAATTGCCTCTTTTATAACATAATAGTTCTTCACAGACTCCCTGTTCATCTAACCCAAAGAAGGGTAGAAGTAATAAAGTATAAAAAAAACATTTTAGTCTGTTTGTTGTTTAGAGGAGGAAAGAAGCACGCAAAAAAAAAAAAAGGCGAAGCATCAGAAGGTCACAGAAAAAGGAAGTATAAAATGCAAAATGAACTGAATTATCACTGAACTGTAAGATTAGATTCAGAATTCCAGTGTGCAGGAAGGCACTGTCATGTAAATGTAATTTTAAAAGACTTCCTACAAAATCATTAACATTTAAAATAGTCCTAAACCTTGAATCTTCATCCATAAGGAAATTTCCTTCATGGAAAACCTCACTTCCTAAAGAAACCGGATAAGGGGATTTCTTCCCCTTAATTTACAGTATAAAGGAGATCCTGCTGGGGTGCCTGGCTGGCTCAGGCGGCAGAGAGACTGTTGATCTTGGGTTGTAGGTTCAAGGCCCACACTGGATGTAGAGACTACTTAAAAATTTTAAAAATCTTTTTAAAAAAGAGATCCTGTTTAGCTATTTATATAGTCCTTGTGAAATTTTAACCTAACAAGATCCATTTTAACAAAGTTTTAATAAATGAATAGCTTTGTTAGACAAGTACTTCATAGCTAAATTCTAAAACTGTGAAAACCCAGGTTTAAAGCAGGAGGCATTTCTAGGACTATCTAAAGGAACGAAGTAACCTTTTTTCCCTTAAATCAGTAATTTTGGGTCATGAATACCAAAATTCATGGGTATTCATGGGAGTTCATGGGGCGCCCAGGTGACTCAGTCGGTCTTTGGCCTAGGTCATGATCTCATGGTTCATGAGTTCGAGTCCCCCACCAGGCTTTCTGCTGTGAGTGCAGAGCCCACTTTGGATCCTCCGCCCCCTCTATCCCTGCCCCTCCCCAATTTCCACACTCTCAAAAATAAACATTAAAAAAATATGGAGTTCATAAACACAGTTTTAAAGGATTTACCATAATTTTCTCAATCTTTTAAATTTTTTAAATGTTTATTAATTTTGAGAGAGTGAGCAAGCACCAGCACTTGTGCACAAGCGGAGGGAGGCAGACAGAGAGAGAGGGAGAGAAAGAATCCCCAGCAGGCTCCAAGCTTTGACTACTGAGCTTGACTCAGGGCTTGATCTCAGGAACTGTAAGATCATAACCTAAGCCAAAATCACATTTACCTGAATGAGTCTCCTAGGCACCCCTCAATATTTTAAATGTTAAGAGCTCATTCCCTAAACCAAAATGAGAACTAAAACTCAATCTCACATTAGTAAAATTCAACAGATGTAAATTACCACAATATGCATACTGCAGAGTTTGGTCACCAAGGAAGGAATAGAAGCTAAAGTATATAAGACGAAGTATAAGCTTAGGAGCCATAAAGAGATGAGCTTGGGGGCGCCTGGGTGGCTTAGTCGGTTAAGCGTCTGACTTTCGCTTAGGTCATGATCTCGCGGTTCGTGGGTTCGAGCCCCGTGTCGGGCTCTGTGCTGACTGCCAGCTCAGAGCCTGGAGCCTGTTCCAGTCTGTGACTCCCTCTCTCTCTGACCCTCCCCTGCTCACGCTCTCTCTCTCTCTCTCTCTCTCCTAGAAATAAATAAAACATTTTTTAAAAAATGAAAAATAAATAAATAAATAAATAAGACATGGGCTTGAATACAGGCTCTTTCACTTGGTTACCCTGAGGCCCAGCTGTAAATGGGAATAAAAATATTGACTCCAAAACAATGGTTTTGAGGATAAATAAAATACACTCCTCAACTTAAAAAGAGAAGATACTGTTTCTTTTTATTTTTTTTAATTTTTAATTTTTTTACATTTATTTTTGAGAGACAGACACAGAGCACGAGCAGGGGAGGAGCAGAGAGAGAATGAGACACCGAACCAAAGCAGACTCCAGGCTCTCAGCTGTCAGCACAGAGCCTGATGTGGGGCTCAAACTCATGAACTGTGAAATCATGACCTGAGCCAAAGTTGAACACTTAACCACCTGAGCCATCCAGATGTCCCTCTTCTTATTTTTTTTAAGACTTTTTAAAAAAGTAATCTCTGTATCCAACATGGCACTTGAATTCACAACCCCAAAATAAAGAGTTACATGCCCCACAGACTGAGCCAGCCAGGTGTCCTGAGAAGATATTTTTTTTGTAAGGCCTTTGGCATCTTTATATATTTTGTATTAGCAGCTTACTTTTTTAAGATTTTATTTTTAAGTAATCTCTACATGACAATCTTGAGATCAAGAATCACATGCCCCACTGCCTGAACCAGCCAGGCACACCCCGCCCCCCCAGCTTACTTTTAAATGTAAGATGATTCACCCAATCAGTGCTGGGAAATTCCTTTTTAAAAAAATTTTTTTCTTTAATGTTTATTTATTTTTGAGACACAGAGCATGAGCAGGGTAAAGGCAGAGAGAGAGGGAGACGCAGAATCTGAAGCAGGCATCCAGCACAGAGCCTGATGTGGGGCTCAAACCCACAAACCATGAGATCATGACCTGAGCCGAAGTCGGAAGCTTAACCGACTGAGCCACCCAGGCGCCTTGATAATTCCTTTTTAGAAAGAACTGACTATGACTTGGACATGCAGAAATTAATAGGTTTCATTAGGCTATCTATTAATAGCTCAAGAAGCTCTAAAGAATTAAAATGGTTACAATTTTAATCACTTTAATGTGAGGTTATTTTTTTCTTCAGATTGTTTGTGTTTGTTATAAAATAAGAGACTTTATTTTAAAAATAAGAAAACCGTTCTTAGTCCTTAATTTTCCACTTTCCTTTTTCAGTACTCGTCCACCAAGAGCCCTGTGGAGCAAGGCGCAGGCTCAGGACAGTGGCACAGCAACACTGATGAAGCTCCGTGGCGTCTCCGTTTCATAGCGGCCGTGGCCGATTGTAAAGGTAAGAAAACTGGTGCAAAGTCTTCAGACAACTGATTACTAATCATCAAGAGTATTTAAGTGCGCCCAACTTTAGAGAGTCCAAAGACTGAACAGTCTTTACCTTCAGAAAACACACTTGCTCTTTGTAGTTTCCAGTTGATCAGAAACTCACTCAACAAGCGGTTTCTAGTAACAAGGGGGATATAATATACCCATGCAGAAATAAATGTGTAAAGCTACTCCTTAAACTGTCAAGGTTTGAAGTCGTGAATGACTTTAAGTTTCTTCCATTTTCTTAATTTTCTATTTTTCTATAATAAACATATAAATACCATTTTATAACAAAATTTATATATGAAACACCCAGTTCTCTCTATATATAATCACTATGAGTACCAATTAAGAAAGACAAAGATTCAGTCCCATTATACATTCAAGGTTCTAGTTAATGATGTTTACGTATAAATAAAAAGAATAAAATATTGCTCATTATCTTTTCACATGACTTACCTTATTCACTAGAAGATAGCAAATAAGTGCTGAATTCTCCTTTGCAAGAAGTTGAAACCACAGCAGTTGAGAAGGTTTTAATTCTTTTTGTAACCACACCTTCCCGGTTTCAGTGAGTTCTACTCCTGCCAGCTTAACCAGCAAAACACCACAGGGCTCTTCTAAAAAGGTTAAGTAGAAAGGAGTAGCTTTAATACCATGTTGCAAACGCAAATTTCAAGGTCACGTGCCCCCCCTCCCCCAAAACAACCAAATATGTTTATTTACAAACACCTAGACACTCTAGAGGTAGGTTCATTTACATCTGTATTTAAGTTTTCTTAAAGCAAACTAAGCATACAACAGATGGGATAATCTAAAACCCTCCATTTCAGTAAGCTCCAGCACAGGATGTAGAATCCATTAAATACACATATGAGTAGAAGGGCTCCTGCCAGTTAAGCACCTAACTCCTGATTTCGGCTCAGGTCATGATCTCACAGTTTATGAGATCAAGACCCACATCAGGCTCTGTGCTGACAGTGCGGAATCTGCTTGGGATTCTCTCTCTCCCTCTCTCTCTGCTCCTTCCCTGATCTTACTCTGTCTCTCAAAATAAACAAATAAAACAGGGGTCTCTGGGTGACTCAGTGGGTTGAGCGTCTTGACTTCAGCTCAGGTCATGATCCCACAGCTCATGATTTCAACTTCCACTTTGGGCTCTGTGCTGACAGCTCAGAGCCTGAAGCCCCCTTCAGATTCTGTGTCTCCCTCTCTTTCCACTCTTCCTGTAATTGCTCGCTGTCTCTGTCTCTCTCTCTCAAAAATAAAATAAACATTTTTTTAAAATCTTGAAAAAATAATAAGTTAAAAAAAATAAGTAAATAAGCATTTAAAATAATAATAATAATAATAACAACAACAACAACAGGGGCCCCTGGGTGGCTTAGTCGGTTAAGCGTCCGACTTTCGCTTAGGTCATGATCTCGCAGTTCGTGGGTTCGAGCCCGGCGTCGGGCTCTGTGCTGACTGCCAGCTCAGAGCCTGGAGCCTATTTCAGAGTCTGTGTCTCCCTCTCTCTCTGACCCTCCCTGCTCACGCTGTCTCTCTCTCTCTCTCTCTCTCTCCTAGAAATAAATAAAAATATTTAAAAAAAAAAAATTAAAAATTAAAAAATAAAAATCTTGAAAAAATAATAAGTTAAAAAAATAAGTAGATAAGCATTTAAAATAATAATAATAATAATAATAACAGGGGCGCCTGGGTGGTTTAGTCGGTTAAGGGTCCGACTTTCGTTTAGGTCATGATCTCGCGGTTCGTGGATTCGAGCCCCACGTCGGGCTCTGTGCTGACTGCCAGCTCAGAGCCTGGAGCCTGTTTCAGATTCTGTGACTCCCTCTCTCTCTGACCCTCCCCTGCTCGCGCTGTCTCTCTCTCTCTCTCCTAGAAATAAAGAAAACATTAAAAAAATAATAAAAAATAATAATAACAACAACAACATGCATATACGCAATTACAGCGCTAGGGCCCTGCAGGGCCTCTGGGGGCACAGTCCTGCTGACTATCATCCCCAGAGCAGTACAAATACAGCCTGGACAAACAGAGGTGGCAACTTTGCTGCCTGAGCACTGAAGAGTCATTACTATTTCAGAGAGGAGAGATTTAAATTATTACAACACAACTACAACAAATGAGAAGGTAGAAGACTTATGAAGTCTAAATCCTGCTGAAACTGAAATGGTCAACAAATAAATCTCTCTTTAGGGAACAACGGTGACTCAAATTGCTTAAATTCTGTTTGATTTGTTAAAAGAATCAATCATGTCAGGTATGTTTGAGGGGGTGAGGAATCAGTCTTATTCCTTTATAGTTGGTATCTCCTTGCACAGGTGATAGTCCTTCCCCTTAACAGGGTAAGAAAGAATCCCCTGGGGCAACTAGCTGGCAGTGAAAAGCATGTGACTCTTGATTTCAAGGTTGTAGGTTTGAGCCCCATATTGGGTGAAGAGATTACTTTAAAAAATGTGGGGAGCGTGGGTGGCTCAGTCAGTTAAATGTCCGACTCTTGATTTCAGCTCAGGTCATGATCTCCAAATTCATGATTTTGAGCCCCTCATCAGTCTCTACACTGACATTGTGGAGCTGGTTTAGGATTCTCTGTCCTCTCTCTCTGGCCCTGTCTCCACTCATGCTCTCTCTGTCAAAATAAATAAATTAAAAAAAATTAAACTTAAAAAACAATCTCTTCAAAGAATTTTTAAAAATAAGAATCCCTTTCTTCATAAAAATAAAATATTAAGATCTTTGTTTTATTTTTTATTAAAAAGATTTTTAATGTTTTTATTTATTATTGAGAGACAGAGCATGAGCATGGGAAGGGCAGAGAGAGAAGGAGACACAGAACCTGAAGCAGGCTCCAGGCTCTGAGCTGTCAGCACAGAGCCTGACGTGGGGCTCGATCTCACAAACCGCAAGATCATGACCTGAGCCAAAGTTGGACACTTAACCAACTCAGCCACCCAGGCACCCCTATTTTTAAAATTTTTAAATATATTTTTGAGGGGGGGGGAGAATCCGAAAGAGGCAGGCTTTAGGCTCTGAGCTGTCAGCACAAAGCTGGATGCAGGGCTCAAACTCATGAATGGCAAGATCATGACCTGAGCTGAGGCTCAAACTCATGAATGGTGAGAACATGACCTGAGCTGAGGCTCGAACTCATGAATGGCGAGATCATGACCTGAGCCAAAGTTGGACACTTTAACCAAGTGAGCCACCCAGGCACCACAAGAAGATCTTTAAATATAACTAAATTTAGGGGCACCTGGGTGGCTCATCTGGCTGAGTATCTTGACTCTTGGTTTCAGCTCAGGTCATGATCTCACAGTTTATGAGTTCAAGCACCATGCTGGATTCTGTGCTGACAGCGTGGAGCCCACTTGGGGTTCTCTCTCTCCCTCTCTCAAACTTATAAAAATGTATTTAAAATAAAAAAATAATATATAACTAAATTTAGTCAACAAGTTTTACCAAGTCTCCACTGGCTAACAATTATTTTTCTAGGGACCGTGAATAATGAGACAGGTAGGGAAAGGTCCCTGCCCACCAGGGGCTCAGTTTAGCAGAGGATATAAACCTAGACACATGATAATAGGAAAATGTGTTTAAGTGCTGTAACCACAGCATGTACACATTGTTGTGGGTGTAGCAAAGAAAGAGGCTAATTTGGCAGCTCGGCTCCAGAGTTAAGGAAAGCGTCACAGAAGATCTGACATTTGAGGTGGATACTAAAAAATGAACTGGAGCTCAACAGGAGCCAAGGCAGTCTGGGCAAACTGTGCCCAGGGGTATGAGAGCACAAGCAAGCAGCAGGCAGGAAGGTCTGTGTGACTGGGGTCTTTGACACAAAGCAGGGAGAAGTGGGAAAGCAGCAGGTCCCCTTCTTCCCTAGGCCCCAGCACTCCAGTCTTCACATGGCTTATCAAAGGAGCCACACTCATTCCCACACATGTTCTGCCCCGCCAGCTCCCTCTCATTCTTCAGGTCTCTGATTACAGAACAACTCATCCATGAGGCTTTCTCTGACCCCTTTACAGGTATAGGTTCCCCCTTCACATGACCTCCAGTAACGCTCATCCTAGCATCTTATCTTCATAGCTCTTAGGACAATTTTCATTTGTCTGCTGTCTATTTGCCACTCAGACTGTACGCTCCAAAGGGTAGCCTGGTTTGTTTCACTCAGAGCCACATGCAGCTAGTTTAGGGCCTAGAACATAACAGTTGTTCGATATTTGTGGAAGGAATGCCTGACTGCCTGAATGAAATACTAAACGGTTGAAAAAAAAGAGGAGGGGGAAGAAAAGGAAATCTGGAGCCCAATTAAATAGCTCATATATTTAAAACCAAGAGTTTAGGGGCACCTGGGTGGCTTAGTCGGTTAAGTGTCCGACTTTCGCTTAGGTCATGATCTCGCGGTTCGTGGGTTCGAGCCCCGCGTCGGGCTCTGTGCTGACTGACAGCTCAGAGCCTGGAGCCTGTTTCAGAGTCTGTGTCTCCCTCTCTCTCTGACCCTCCCCTGCTCACGCTGTCTCTCTCTCTTTCTCTCCTAGAAATAAAGAAAACATTAAAAAAAAATTTTTTTTAAATAAAATAAAATAAAAAAATAAATAAAACCAAGAGTTTATACTTTCTCTCACAGACAATGGAGAGCTATTAAAACTTAAAATGACATTTTTTGCTATTTTACAGATAACTTCGAATTAACAAATACTAAACTAGTTGTATTATTCTTGCACTTTACTTACTTTTCCATGAAGTTATAATAGGTAAAGTGATGGGAACATGCTCAATTTCTAAACCATTCTCAGTTATTCGGCGTAATCGTCCACGTAGTTTAACATTCTTTCTTATAAATTCTACTGGAATATCTGAAGAACTCGTAAATTTTGATGTCTGTTGATTTATAAAAAAATATAACATTTTATTATTATTTCTTTAACATTAAGTATGTCAAACTGTTGTCTAAATATTTAACAAGAAGACACAACAAGTGAAAAATTTTAATTTAGTCCTTAATTTTAATTAATATTTTCATATGATCTAATCAAAAGCATTTATAAAAGGGGGCACCTGGCTGGCTCAGTCATTGGAGCATGTGACTCTGATCTCAGGGTTGAGGATTTGAGCCCCATGTTGGGTGCAGAGATTATTTAAAAAGAAAATCTTTTGGGGAAAAAAAAAAGTGTTGGGGCACCAAGATGGCCCAGTCAGGTGTCCAACTTTTGGTTTTGGCTCAGGTCATGGTCTCTTGATTCGTGAGTTCAAGCCCCACTCTGGGCTCTGCTCTGTCAGCATGGAGCCTGCTTCGGAGTCTCTCTCTTTCTGCCCCTCCCCCACTCTCTCTGCCCCTCCTCACCTCCCCTCAAAAATAAATAAACACCTAAAAAAAAGTATGAAACACTAAAGGTTAGAGTTAGTATTTTAAAAGATCTTGACAACCAGAATGATGCAATAAAACTAAGGAAGGATAGAAGAGAATAAACTAATTGTGGCATGGATGAAAAAGATTAAGAACCTTTAGTTAATTGTGAACTCAAAATGAGTGGAAGTGTGACAGAGCTGCAAAAAAATTTACAGACTCCTTCTCGCCTACACTCTCCACTGCTCCCCACCTGAGTTCAAACACCAAGAAACACTGTAAGGACCAGGATCCAAAACAAGAGAAGTGAGGAAGGGATGGCTCTAAATCAGGACCTATGAGGAATATACTATTCCGTACTGGGTACCATTTCATAAAACACTTATACAAACTGGCACAAAGCTAGAAGAGGAGAAAAAAGACAAGAGAGTCTGGAAACCACATCACATGAGAAAACTAAGAGTATTTTGCACCAGTGTGGGGGGCAAGCTAGGCAGGTGGTGCCTGGGCGGCTCAGTTGGTTGGGCTTCCTGGGCCTCAGACTCTTGATTTCAGCTAAGGTCATGATCTGTTTCGTGAGATTGAGCCCCTTGCCTGGCTCCTGAGATCACAGAGCCTCCTTGGGATTCTCTGCCCCATCTCTCTCTCTAAAAATAAATTAAAAAAATTTAAAAAAAAGAGTATTTTGCACAGGGGAGACAGAGTAAGTAGAGAGGATCACTAAAGATGTGTTCAATTACCAAATGTCTGTCCCTTTTAATTTTTAGGTGATTTCATGAAGGATACACATAAAAAAGACACAAGAGTGCCTTGATGTTTGGAGTTTTAGAAATTATTAAGCAGCTAGAGGAGGAAACTGAATAGAGCCCAATGCTCTATTTCCTTGAGTTCACACTCAAGGAGTATGTAAAGAACCTTTAAAGGCAGAACCCACTGTATCTACCTTTTCTGGAGCCATTAATCCCTCAACAGCATAAAGTTCAGGGCTGTGTTTCTGTGCCATGGCAAGTGCTATCTCAAAGATGAACTAACAATACACATAAAACCAGAATACAACTGCAGGGCAATATATAAGCAGGCTTCAGATAAAGTATAAGTGCTAACAGGTCAAAAATGGAAAAAGGATAAGAACACCGGAGGAAGGTATCTTTAAAGGAAGTGAATCCTGGGGTGCCTGGGTGGCTCAGTCGGTTAAGCATCCAACTTCGGCTCAGGTCATGATCTCACGTTTGTGGGTTCGAGCCCTGCACTGGGCTCTGTGCTTTCAGCTCAGAGCCTGGAGCCTGCTTCAGATTCTAGGTCTCCCTCTCTCTCTGCCCCTGCCCCACTCATGCTACATTAAAAAAAATTTTTTTTAATAAAATAAAATAGAAGAAGTGAATCCTGAGCTTGTGATAAACAGTCTGCTTTCCAGAAGAGGCAGAAAGATGATGCCACTAACAAGGATGCTGTCCCTAAGCTGCTGATGGTGAAGTGTCCTAGAGGCCAAGAGACAAAAGCGGGAAGCTCTGTGAAGAGAAAATAATAAGGGTTTCAATTTCAGGAAGATGACATTAGAAATCTAGTTCCGCAACATACTACCTGGGTGATCTTGTGAAAATTATTTACTTCTTTGAGCATCCATCTCCTCATCTATAAAACTTGGGTGTAAGAGTATCTGTGTCATAGGATTATTATAAGAATGAAATGAAATTAAGCAGGGGCACCTGGGTGGCTCAGTAGGTTAAGCATCCAACTCTTGATTACAGTTCAGATCATGATCTCATGGTTCATGAGACTGAGCCCTAAGTCAGGCTCTGTGTTAACAGTGAGGAGCCTTCTTGGGATTCTCTCCTTTGCTGGTGTGCGTGCTCTCTCTCAAAATGAACTAACGTTTTTAAAAAATGATTTTAAATGAAATTATGTATATGAGCATTTAGCACAGTACTGAACTCAATCATCATTTTTTATTTTTTTAATTTGAAGTTTGGAATTGTCTACCAGTAAGTGAAAGAATTTGAGAACTTGATAACCTCAGGAAGAAGAAAAAGGAGAGAAAAACGGCAATACAAAAAGAATACAGAAGAGGAGCCATTAAGGCTTCTTGTGGCAGGCCCTTTGTAGGTGAATACAATATTCGTTCTCAAGACTCTCTCCCTCATCAGCAGGTACTGTTAGGGATAGAAAAGCTAAATGGCCACTTTCCCAACCTCCTTTCCAGCTAGACGTGGTCATATGATAAAAGGATGGAAGCAAAAGTTGACTGAAGGCTTCTGGGAAAATTTTTGCATTCTCGATGAGACGTGGCTCACACCTTCCTCTCTCCTCTCCTTTTTTCTTTTTTCTTTTTCTTTTTCAATGTTTTACTTCTGAGAGAGAGAGACAGTGTGAGGAGGGGAGGGTCAGAGAGAGAGGGAGACACAGAATCTGAAGCAGGCTCCAGGCTTTGAGCTAGCTGTCAGCACAGAGCCCGATGTGGGGCTCAAATCCACGAACCAGGAGATCATGACCTAAGCCGAAGTCAGATGCTCAACCGACTGAGCCACCCAGACTCCCTCCTCTCCTTTTGCTTTGAACAGGAATATGTTATTTGGAGCTAGAGCAGCCATTCTGTGCCATGAGGAAAGGCACAGAGAATCATACACACAAAACTCTGTCACTGAGCCACTCCAGGCATCTTGTGACATAAGAAACAAGCCTTTTTACTTGGTTGAGCCACTGCTGGTTGGGGTTTCTGTTACTTGTAGCCAAAGTCCTCCAACTGTCACACAACAGAGTTTTTTGCCCCCCAGTATTCCAATGCTCTTTTTCTAGTTTCCTAGCCTGCTCTTCTCATCACATTAGTCACCATTATCAAAAATCATAAAATCTAGGGGCGCCTGGGTGGCTTAGTCGGTTAAGCATCCGACTTTTGCTTAGGTCATGATCTCGCGGCACTCAGGTTCGAGCTCGCGTCAGCTCTGTGCTGCCTGTGGCCTGGAGCCTGTTTCAGTCTGTGACTCCCTCTCTCTCTAACCCTCCCCTGCTCACGCTGTCTCTCTCTCTCTCTCTCTCCTAGAAATAAATAAAACATTAAAAAAAATTTTTAAAAAATCATAAAATCTAAAAAAAAAGACACCAGAACTAAAGTCTAAAATGAATAAATCATAATATATTAATATACATTTATATTAATTAATAAGTAATTTGCAAAAATCAGTAACATACCTTATATTGTATAACTTAAAATCATCTATAATTGACTCATGTCATTTTTAAGGGCTAACAAGAGAAATACCCCCTCAGCATTATGTTTATCTAACCATTTTTATTTTTAAGTTTATTTCTTTTGAGAGAGAGTGAGCAGGGGAGGGGCAGAGAGAGAGGGAGACCGAGAACCCCAAGTAGCCTCTGTGCTGTCATTGAGAAGCCCAACACAGGATTCAGTCTCAATAATCATGAGATCATGACCGGAGTTAAAATCAAAATCAGACGCTTATCTTACTGAGCTACTCAGGCCCCCTGTATTTTTTTTTACCTAAACTCTTAATCAGATCATTTAATATTTTGACAATATACAAATGTCATGGAACACAGAACATAAGGTAAAGAAAAAATGAAGACAAGTTTCAAAAGTTCCATTCTAAAAATATATATAAGCTAAAAATGAATGACTTACAATATAATGGGGTTGTTAAAAGAAAAAGCCTATTAGATTATTAGATATAAGGTTAAAAATGAATTGAAGGCACTTAATAAAGAGGATAAAAGTTCTGACATTGGAGTCAGGGGGAAAAGACAACAGTTGGAAAAGCTACAGTATAATAGAGTAATGCTGTGTAGACAATGATAATATAAAACAATATAGAGATAATAAATGTAGGGAGTAAATATACACAGAAGCAATAAATCCATACCAGATTGTAACATGACACTAAAATTACACCCAATAACAAGAATCAGTTATATAAAAAGATACTTCTAAATCCTGAACTACCAAATGGATTTCCACAATATCTACTATTAAAAAATTATTCAAAGGGCAAAAAAATATGCTAACTGAAAGCATAAATTCTTTTTTTACATCATACATCCTGCTTTATTCATTGAACAGGTATTATAGATTGTTGCAAATCAGAGAAAGCATAAATTATTCAGTGCTAAAGGACATAATTTGACTGTGATCTAAATCTAAAACCACTGTACAAAACAGTTCTGAGACATTCCACAATGTCTGAAATGCAAATTTAGTGATTATAGCATTCTAGCAAACCAAATCCTTTACAGATTCCTTTTTAAGCATGAAGACGTGATTATGAAAATATAGACTGTGCAATTACTTTCCATAAAATCCTGTGGATGTGTTACTTTTACATCAAGATCTTAAATATGTTCACTGTTCTAAAACAATATTTAAAACTTCTAATATGAATAGCAAAATGATACACAGCTTAAGACAAAAACTGTCTTGAAGTGAAAAAAAATAACTGTCTCTTGCTTATCACAGTTCACAGCTCCTTCTTCATTTTTTAAACTTACCATCCGAATACTTCTTAGAAGTAACATTATTCCAGCTACGGCCATTACGGTGCTGATGTTCTTCAGAAAGAGATTAAATGATTAATTCTCACTAGTTATTATTCATAATTGTGAAAGTACTAATTAGAAGGGGGAAAAAAGAAGACTGTCCTCCTTATATCTGTCCAAATAAGGTACATCCTTCAACTAAAGGTCCATTTCTTCCAAAAAACTTCCTTAACTGCCCACCTACTCATTAATCTCCCCTTTCTTTCCCAAACACTCTGGCAAGAACAGTAATTATATATATAATATTTTATTGTTCTCTATTGCCTTTTACTTTAACCATGAGTTCCTTAACTGCATCAATCAGTCTAATTCTTTTTGAATAATGCCCACAGCAATCTGCATAACCCTGAGCCTACAGTGGGAATTTAAATATTTGGTAGAAAAATTTACCACCAAAACCTTAAAATATAATGCCTCTGATGTATCTATGGGTGAACAGTTGGGAAAAACTTATCAATGTTTTTAAAGGGTTTCACTTAAACTGAAACGGACCTAAGAGAGTATAATTTAAAACTAAGAAACCTGCGGGGCACCTGGGTGGCTCAACGGGTTAGGTCTCCGACTTCAGCTCAGGATATCGCTGCTTGTGAGTTCGAGCCCTACAACTGGCTCTGTGCTGACAGATCAGACCCTGAAGCCTGCTTTCAATTCTGTCTCTCCCTCTATCTGCTCCTCCCTCTCTCAAAAATAAAATAAATAAAATAAATAAAAAGAACCCTGCAACTCCCTCAACAAGAGTGATAATCTAATACAATTTCCTTCAATAAATATAACTAGGCATGTTAGAAATGAAGCTGAAAAATATATACAAGGAAAGAAATGAAGATGCAAAGATTGGTCTCAGTGTTGAAGACACTTAGATACAACTCTGATCTTGCAAACAGAAAATAAGGCAATGGACATTTTGTAATTACCAATACATAATGCTTTTTGTTCTGTGGATTTTGCATTTGTAGAAGGAAAAAGAAAGGAAATATACACTAGGATACAGTCTGTGATTAAGATATTTGGAATAATATATCTATATGCTAATTTAAACAGTTTCCTCTCTCAATCTATTGAAGTCATTTTTTTAATTTGAAATGACCTGTGCATCAATTTCTGCTTCTCTGGAAGAACCCAGGCCTTGTCAATTAATACCTCCAGATCTATCATTCATTAATGCCACCAATATGTATCCAGCGCTTACCAAATGGCACGCAATACTCTAAGGGCAGGAGCTGTGGTGGTGAATGAAAACAGCCATAGTCCTGGCCCTTGTGCTGCTTAGCTGCAAAGCGTTTGCAAAGCTGATGGTCCTACTCAACTTCTCAGTAGGATTTAACAAAGTTAATCATTCTCTCTGAAAATTCTCTCCGCTTGACTTCTAGGACACCTGGTTTTCCTCCTCCTCCTTCCCAGTTTTTGCTGATCTCTTCCTTTTCACTTCCCATATTCTAAACGGTAAGAGTGTTCCTCAGGTCCCAGGTCTGAATTCTAGGACTTTTTCAGTAGTTTTTCTGACTTGCTCCAAGATGTCAGCCAGGCTTTAAACACTACTTAAGTTTTACGCAGTTCATTCAAGAAGTTATACGTCCAGTTCTGATCTCCCTTCAATGCCAGATTCCTAGATCTAAGTTGCCCAGATAACATCTAACAACTCCCTTCAGAATTCTAATAACCATCTTCAAGTTCACACACCTCCACCTTCAAGTTCACAGGTCCAAAGAGTCCTCTGAATTTTCCCAACAAATCAGTGACCCCCATTTCTCCACAGAAGCAACCTTCACCACATCCACCCAGTGGGGAGGCCCCTTGATTCCTCGTTCTTTGCCCCCCAGACCTAAACCTTCCACACCACCTCCGGGGTCTTAGCCACAATCTTGGCTTGTCTGGTCACCTAAGATGTCGCATTTTTGGTCGAACTCCAGTGCCCTCTCACGTCACTCAAAACACAAGGCCTACAGGACCACGTGCCCTGTCTTCCACCCCCTTGTCTCCTGTGCCCTGTGTCCCCAACGGCTTTCAGGGACCCCTGACGCCCCAAGCTGGGCTGCGTCTCGGTCTCTGAGGTTATCTCTGGGGCCAAGCACTGCCCTGGCCTCTCAAGACCGCCGCGCGCATGCGGCGCAGCGGGCCCCGGCGGGCCGCGCTCCCCGGGCTCCCCCGCACCCGCGACCCCGGCAACGTGGCCCTCCGCCCCGCGCGGCCCCGACGCGCTCCACTGCCCGTGGCCTCCCAGCGCTGCGTCTCCCTAGGCTCGCCCCACGCGACCCTGCGCCCCCTGCCTGTCCGGACGGCGGGCCAGCGATACCCGCACGAGGCGCAAGTGGTCGTCCGCCCATTTCGATACCCGCGCCACCACATTGGGCGCCGCTCCGTCCCGGTCCGGCGCCTGCGAGGCGGGGGCCACAGGCCGCCCCGCCATGTTGCTGGCTTCCCGCGAGCCCGCGACGCGCTCCTCGGGCTGACGGCAGGGGGCGCCGAGCTCCTCCGGCCGACGGCCAGGATCCGGGCTCCGCGCGGTGGTTGATGATGGGGTCGCCGCCCCCGCCGCCTGGGAGTGGCCTTACGACTCCCTCCTCGCTTGTAGATGGGACTCCCAACTCGGTGGAAGACACCGTATCAGTGACCCCCTCCCCCAGCCTTTATTCAGGGTTTTCCCACTGCGCCGGACATTCTTATGGGACAGGGACGGGGGCTGAAGGCTTCTCGGCCATGCTGGTTTGGGACGACGATCAGTTTGTGACTTCGGGTAACCCAGCCTTAGTGTGGGTTCCGCCTCTACCATGCAGAAGGGAAATTGAAGTAGTTCATTCCCTCTACCTGCTCCCAAATATAACAAGATGCCTATATCTTATGTTTGGTTCTGTAAAATTTGCACAGTTGCTTGGTAATCCTACTATCAGATGCTCTAAATTGTTGAACTCTTAGTTAAAATATATGGAAAGTGGACTACATTAGTATATTTCGTATATTAGTAGTAGTATATATTCATATATAAGTAGATTTTAAAACACAAATTAGATGCAGGACATTGTAAATGGTAACACTTGTGTAAAAAATTGTGTGTTAAGAGAGAAAGAGAAAACCGTGAAAATCTATGCAAGAAACCTACAACAGTGATTGCCCCTGGAGAGAGGGATTGGGGTGGGAATGGTTGGGAGGCTTTACTATCTACCAGCTGTAATAGAACATTTTGCAGTGATGGAAATGTTGTATATTTGAATTGTTCAGTTTCAACCTAATAGCCACATGCGGCTCTTGTGTGCTTGAAATGTAGCTAGTACAACTGACGAACTGAATTTTTATTTTTTTAAAGTAAGCTCTAAACCCAACCTGGGGCTTGAATTTATGACTGGAATCCAGAGTCCCATGCCCTTCGGACTGAGCCAGCCAGGGGCCTCAGGAACTGAATTTTAAAAAAAAATTTTTTTTAATGTTTTATTTATTTCTGAGAGAGAGAGAGCATGAGCAGGGAAGGGTCAGAGAGAGAGGGAGACACAGAATCTGAAACAGGCTCCAGGCTCTGAGCTAGCTGTCAGCACAGAGCCGTACGGGGGCTCAAACCCATGAACTGTGAAATTATGACCTGAGCCGGAGTCAGACACTTAACCAACTGAGCCACCCAGGTGCTCCAGGAACCGAATTATTTATTTATTTTTAAATGTTTATTTACCTTTGAGAGAGATAGAGAGACACAGTGCAAGCAAGGGAGGGGCAGAAAGAGAGAGGGAAACACAGAATCTGAAACAGGCTCCAGGCTCTAAGCTGTCAGCACAGAGCCTGACACCAGGCCTAAACCCACAAACCTGAGATGATGACCTGAGCTGAAGTCTGACACCTAACCGACTGAGCCACCCAGGCATCCAGGAACTGAATTTTTAATTTTATTAATTTTAATTAATTTCAATAGTCACATGTTACTAATGGCTACCATAATGGACAATGCAGGTATACTGTTGGAATTTTTTAAATGCACATAATTACCTTTAGAAGTCAAAATGGAGTATGTTGTATTCCTAACACACATATTATGAGTAGTAGCTTCAAGGAATGTATTGCCTTAGTACTGTAGCTAATAGAAAGTAAATAACAGTAACTAACACTTAGATCTTACTATGTGCCAGGCACCATTCTAAATGCTTTTCATGTTTTAGCTCCCCTGATGCTCACGGCAACTTTATAAGATGGACACTGTTATCAATCCCAATTTTAAAGAGTAAATATGCAGAATGATTAAGCCAGCAGCAAGGACACCCACGGGGGAAGTGGTGAGCTTGGCTGTTACATTGGGATTCAGCTCAGCCAATTAGCTCAGTCTGTGGACTTGACGACAGCACTTCCTCCCATAGAGGCAATCAGCCAAAACACATCAATCCTTATAAATTTCCAGAAAGGGAAAATCCGACTAAGAAGATACACTATAGGGGCACCAGAGTGGCTCAGTTGGTTAAGTGTCTGACTCTTGATTTTGGGTCAGGTTATGATTTCACAGTTCATGATTTTGAGTTCCAAAATGGGCTCTATGCTGACAGCAAGGAGTCTGCTTAGGATTCTCTGTCTCCCTCTCTCTCTTCCCCACCCCCCCAAATAAATATTTTTAAAAAGATACACTATAACTAAAATCCTTAATCACAGTTTCAAATAAAAACAAAAGTTATGTGTATTAAGAAATTTTGAATAGCTTTAGTTCAAAAGTAGAAAAAACAAGATTTCTTCATGGCAGTTCTGTTCCCAATTCTTCTTTTGCTGTTTTTTTTTTTTTTTAATGCTTTATTTATTTCTAGGAGAGAGAGAGAGACAGCGTGAGCAGGGGAGGGTCAGAGAGAGAGGGAGTCACAGACTCTGAAACAAGCTCCAGGCTCTGGGCTGGCAGCACAGAGCCCGATGCGGGGCTCGAACCCACGAACCGCGAGATCATGACCTAAGCGAAAGTCGGACGCTTAACCGACTAACCCACCCAGGTGCCCCCTTTTGCTGTTTCAATGTCCTGTCTCTACAGTCTTTCTGCTCTCTCTCCTGTCCTAGTTGAAGACAGCTCTATCCATTATTCCTACTTTCCAACCCAAAGTCTTCTTTTCTGTAACTCAGATATCAGCCACCTGGGTGTTTCCAAGTCCTCTAGATATCTCAAAGTGTCCCTTTCAATATTTCAGCATCATCCCGCTAGTGATTGATGGGAGAATCCTGCCTGCACCAGGATTTCTGCAGATTGAGAGATTTAACATTCTCCTGGGGTAGCTTCACCAAGGACTCCTGCTCCTTTTGCTGCTGACCACCTCCCTGGATATGCTGCTTCTGTGAGTAGAGAGGTATGCACGAAAACCATGCTTAGATTCATTGCCCGCTCCTCAGTTTCCCACAATACCATGAACACAGAGACGGAGTCTGTAATAGACTTTTAATGAGGTTTGATGTTAACTATGAAGAATGATAATTAATAAGAAATTAACCGAATGTTAATGTGACTGTTTCCAGAATCCGAAGAATTAGGGAAAAAAAGTGAGTATTTAATGAACACCCCTCACCCCAAACATCTCAGTTTCTAGCATTGATTTCTGGTCAAAGCCAATCATTCCATTCTGTTATAGAATGAAGATTTCACTCCAGAATTCCTGTGTGACATTCTAACCTCTGATGTGATGGTGGTATTGGAAGGTGAGGTCTTTGGGGGGTAATTAGGTTTAGATAAGGTCACGAGAGTGGAGCTCCTATGATGGGGTTAATGTCTTTAATAAAGAGCTCTATCTCTCCCACCCATGTGAGCAGAGAGAAGGTGGCAGTCTTTAAGCCAGGAAGACAACTCTCAGTGGGGACCCAATCTGCCAACCCTTTAATCTTGAACTTCCCAGTGACAAAAGCTGTGAGAAACAAATGTCTGTTGTTTAAGCCACCCAGGCTCTGGCAATTTGTTACAACAGCCTAAGATGACGAAAACACCAATGTACCTCAGGACCAAGAGCTAAGCTCATTAACTTCCTTGCCATCCAAACTAATATCTACTGCCCCCTTACCCTCTTCAGGACTGTCAGGAGTGATGGAGGCTGTCATCTTGTGATCTCCTGGTCAGTCCTTGAGACCATGACCTGAGCCGAAGTCAAGATTCAGACACTTAACCCTACTGAGACATCCAGGTGCCCCATGGCCACTCCCTCTTATTCGTTGAAAACTGTAGCATCTGACTTAAAGTCTTTCTCTTCATTTCAATCCCTGTTATTATTCTGATCTCTCATGCCTGTCTCATGCCCAGTGACTTTTTCCTCCACCCCAAGTCAACCATCTCTTCCATGGGTACACTCTGGGTCTTGTCTTTGCCAGAAATTGCCACATCTGCAGTCACAGCCCTAACACCTAACACCTCTCCCACCACAGCCTCCTGTTCTTCTGGCTCACTTGAGAAAATATTTACAGCAATAGCTCTTTGAGCTCAGTAAAATGACCAGTCCACTGAACCACGACGTCCTACTCATCAGCCTCCTCTAATCTTTAGCTTCCATTTTACCCAGCTTGGACTCTGAGGTTCAGCATTGTAATCACTCCCTTAAAAATAGCCTCAATTCCAACCCCTCTCTGCCTCCTTTGCACTTGCCTGACAAAACCCCGGCACTGCATTACACCCATCCTCCACCAAGCAGTTGGAGCCCAATAGGGAGAGATCTTCAGCTTTTTTTCAAGAAAAGCTGCAAATCTGAACTTTTCTGTGAAATCACTCTGTTTTGAAATTTCAATTGTTGGCAAAACACTGAGCTAGGTATAGGATTTATCTTGAGGCAGAGACTACATACTTTCAGTTTATTATCTCTGCTTGAATGGCTTTCTGTTACGCTTCAAGTAATGTCAAACTCCGTAGGCTCACATACAGGTGCTACCTAATTGAGGCCCTGCTTCCCACTCAAGGTCTTCTTTCCTATCCCCTACTTCGTCCATTTTGCCTCAAGCACACTGAGCATGCATATTGACCTCCCTCTTCTTCACACATGCCAGGTTCATCTCTCTGCCTTAGAGCTTTTGCATTCACTGCTCACTCTGCCTAGAATGCCCTAAGCCTTTCCCTCCCCCGCCAGCCCCCCTCGAGCTGCCCCCTTCCCCCTTATCCTTCAAATCTCAATTTAAATATCATAACCAGAGGGCTCCTGGCTGGCTCAGTTGGCATGTGACTCCATCTCGGGGTTGTAGGCTTGAGCCCCACGGTGGTGTAGAGATTGCTTAAAAATAAAATCTTAAAAATTTTTTTATTCTTTAGAAGACTAGAGAGAAATGAATGACCAAAAAAGTACAAAACCTCTATTATTTCTTTTGTCAGAAGTTAACTAAAGAAAATATTTTTTAAAAACCTGTGAAAGTGTTATTTTGAGATGATTTCACCAGTTTTTAAACCCAGAGTTGTTTCTTTCTGCTTTTGTAATATTTTCCTGTCTTATTGGGTCTGATTTCTTCAGATAAACCCAATTTTTGCTTTCACTCACACCTCACAACTGAAATGCTAGATTTAAAAATTTTTCTACCCACAGGAGTAATTATGCCTTTGACAGAGAGAGAGGGTATGAACAAGTGGGGGAGAGGCAGAGAGAGAGGGAGAGAGAATTCCAAGTAGGCTCAGTGTTGTCAGCACAAAGCCCAACGCAGGGCTCGAACTCACAAGCCATGAGATGGTGACTGACTGAACCACCCAGGCACCCCTGTTAGCAGTTTAAACTGAACTACTTGGAAAATTTGTCAATTTAAACTAGAAGAAAATATAAAAGGAGACATATAATCACTTGAGACTGAACTCTTGGTTCTAAAACCCAAACTTTCAAAAACACAAGTGGGGCACCTGAGTAGCTTTGTCAGTTAAGTGTCTGACTCTTGTTTTCAAGCTCAGGTCATGATCTCAGGGTTTCATGTGTTTGAGCCCTAAGTCTGGCTCCACACTGACAGTGCAGAGCCTGCTTGGGACTCTCTGTCTCCCTCTCTCTCTGCCCCTCCCCTACTCGTGTTGTCTTTCTCTCAAAATAAAGAAATAAACTTACAAAAAAAAACCCACAAGTGTTTGTGAGGATGTGGAGAAAAAGAAGCCCTCACATACTGTTCGTGGGAACATAAACTGGTGCAGCTACTGTGGAGAACAGTATGGATGTTCCTCAAAAAATTGAAAATAGAATTACTGTACGATTCAGTAGTTGCACTACTGGGTGTTTACCCAAAGTATACAAAAACACTAATCTGAAATGCACCTCTATGTTTATTGCAGAATTATTTGCAATAGCCAAATAATGGAAGCAATCCAAGTGTCCAGTGATAAATGAATGGATATATATATATATGTGCAATGGAATATACATATATATATATACAATGCAATGGAATATTATTTAGCCACACAAAAACAAAATTCTGCCATATGCAACAACATGGAGCTAGAGTATAATGCTAAGAGAAGTCAGAGAAAGACAAGTACTATATGATTTCACTATGCGAAATTTAAGAAACAAAACAATGAAAAAGGAAAAAAAAAGAGACAAACCGAAAAAATAGCTCTTAACTATAGAAAGCAAACAGATGGTTACCAGAAGGGGAGTAGGGGATGTGTGGGTGAAATAGGCAAAGGGGATTAAGAGTACACTTATCTTGATGAGCTATGGTTGACATATGAAAGTGTTGAATCACTATATTGTATACCTCAAAGTAGTATAACATTGTATGTTAACTAAACTGGAATTAAAATAAAAAATGAAGGGGCACCTGGCTGGCTTAGTTGGAAGAGTGTTTAGCTCTTAATCTCAAGGTTGTGAGCTTGAACCCTATTGGGTTCTAATTGGGTGTAGAGATTATTTAAATAAATAAACTTTATAAAATGAAAAATAAAATAGGGGCACCTGGCTGGCTCAGTCATTAAAGCATGCAATTCTTGATTTCGGGATTGTAAATTCAAGTCCCACATTGGATAGAGAGATTACTTAAAAATATAAATTCTTAAAAAAATAAACAAAATTTAAAAAATACTAAAAGATCAAATAAAGAATAGTCAATAGGGTAAAAAAAAAAAAACTGAAAAAAATAAAACCCACACTTCCATTATCCTAGGCTTCTGACCGTAACATAACCAAAAAAAAAAAAAAAAAAGTGAATTAAACAGAACACAATTTCAATAATTTCAGATAAACATGTCAAGTTATGTATATTCACATTGTAATGAAGTACATAGTTTCTAAAGCAGGAATAGATTTAATTACTACTTATAATAACCACACTGATTCCCCACACTCTTATTCTCACCTGTATGGTGACCAGTGACGGCCAGACTGATAACAGCTTATCGGACTAAGAGTCTATATATGCTAGGGTTTGTACTGTAGTTGAGGAGCCTCAAAATATGAATCTGGGTGACTATACAGGACAGTTGTGTGGAAGCCTTCCTCTCAGAGAAAGAAAGAGAATTTGTATGTCCTTAATATAAACAAATATTCCTTGGAAGGATCCTCGGTTCTTATCCGTTGGAATGTAAATATGTCTTCAAGGTCAAGACAAGATTTATAACCCACAGATGTGTCCATGGTCCCAAGTCTCATCCCCCTCCTTGAAATGTGCATACTAGAGAAGTAAATATCTCTTGTAAATTGTGTTCCCCCCAAATTTATGTTTTGAACCCCTAACCGACAAGGTGATTGTACTTGAAGTCAGGGCCTTTACAGAGGTAATTAAGGTTAAATGAAGTAATAAGGGTAGAGACATAATCCAATAGGAGTCATGTCCTTATAAGAGGAAGAGACACTTGTGATGTGCAGGCAGAGAGGAAGGTCATGTAAATACAGAGCAAGAAAGTAGCAGGCAGTCTCTGAGGAGATGGGCCAAAGGAGAAACCAAACCTGCTTCCACCTTGATCTTGGACTTTCCATCCTCCATAATTGAGAGAAAAATAAATTTTGGTTATTTAATAAGCCACCTAGTCTGTAGTATTTTGTTATGGTGGCCCTTAGCAGACTACTACATTCTGGACGTTTCTCACTATCTATTCATTCACAATTAGCCTCAAAGACTTCTCTTTCAGCACAGGTCCCAAGTTTCAATAAAATTTGCTTAGAAAGTTCTAACTCTGCAGAAATAAATATCTTCTCTACAATCCCAAACTATTTTAATTTCAATAAATTCTTCAAAATTGTAGCTACCAAAGAAGCCAATATCCAATAACAAACCTTTAAAAAATAAGATATTTTATAATGAAGTTTCACAGTGAAATTCTTTATAATCCCAAACTATCCAAATAGTGTTGCACCTCCATGTGGTCTCTCTTTTACCCAAGTTACTAAAGGAAGATACAATAATTTAGGCTGGCTTCATTAAAAAAAAAAAAAAAAAAGGTTTGGAGGGTAGGTGTACACCTCCTGAAATTACCTTGCTTTTAATTACATAATGTTAACTAGAATAATTTTTTTTTTACAAATAGTTTATTGTCAAATTAGTTTCCACATAACACTCAGTGCTCATCCCCACAAGTGTCCTCCTCCATGCCCATCCCCCCCTCCCCCCACATCCATCAGTCCTCAGTTTTTGTCAGCATTCAAGAGTCTCTCATGGTTTGCCTTTCTCCCTTTCCCCCACCATTTCCACCCTTCTTCTCCCCCTTGTTCCTCCGTCAAGTTCCTCCTAATCCTCCTATACGTGCACACATATGATATTTGTCCTTCTCTGCCTGACTTATTTCGCTCAGCATAACACCCTCAAGGTCCATCCATGTTGCTACACATGGCCAGGTTTCATTGTTTCTCATTGCCATGTAGTATTCCATGGTATAGATAAACCACATCTTCTTGATCCATTCATCTGTTGATGGACACTTAGGCTCTTTCCATGTTTTAGCTATTGTGGAGAGTGCTGCTATGAACATTGGGGTACATGTGCTCCTATGCCTCAGCATTTCTGTATCCCTTGGGTAAATTCCTAGCAGTGCTATTGCTGGGTCATAGGGGAGTTCTATTGTTAGTTTCCTGAGGAACCTCCACACTGTTTTCCAGAGGGACTGTACCAGTTTACATTCCCACCAACAGTGTAGGAGGGTGCCCGTTTCTCCACATCCTCGCCAGCAATCTAGAATAATTTTAACATAAATGATTTGCAGGTAAATTTGGCTATTAATAAAAATGAAAACAAGAATATTTCATTAATGTTTTATTTTTAGAGACCAACTGTGAAACAATCATTTTGAGCACTTAAGTAATCCTTTATGTAAAAATCTAGAGAATTTATTTCAAATATACTTCAAATATTTAAACATTACATAAATATTTAATAATTTATTGTTATACATTTGAAAATAAAGTAACCAAATAAAGATTTCACATATACTAGAACACTCGAATAATGCTAAACTATAATAGCTAAATGATAGATCTTTCAAAAATAATAGAAATGATTTTGTGCTGTGCATTTTTAACTCACTACTGTACATGGGTGCAATTATTTCATAAAGACCCCAACAATGATGACTTTCAACACTGAGTATTTTTTCCAATTTTACACTAATTCTTGCAAAGCCAATATCTGAGGACAATAGATAAAGAGTCACTGACATAACTTGACAGTGGTAGTCTATCAATTTATCAAATATGCCAAACTAACTTAAAATATCAAATTTTGTCCTAATTTTATATTTTCCTAATTTTATAGATGCGAGTGATAAAAATTTCAATTTCATTAACTATAAGGCTATAAAAAGTAAACTTTTCCCAACATATAAGGTCATTTTGATGAAAACAAATAGGCTTTAATATTTCATAATAGTGACTGATTAATTGTAATTGACTAGGGTACTAGATCTGACAGACTTATGATAATTCCCTAAAAATTATACCAGTACCTTGTTCATTTCAGTCATGTTATTGGTTACTCTTCATACAAAGTTGTTATAAAAAGTTGTGCCTTACAGTGCCAATAAAAAGCTGTTAAAATGTAGCAACTTTTTCTCAGTGCTTCAAGACTTCATATGCTATGCAAATTAATATTGCTGATATTTTAATATAACTTTTAAATTATGTACTTGGCAAAATTCTTTAAAAGAGAAATCATAATTCATCATAAAATTTTCATTTTATTACATAAAACTATTTCTTCTATAAAATGTTCACCACCACACAATAAAAAAACAAACACAAAACAAAACCTCCTTAAAAGCAAACCTTATAATCTGACAAATTAAAATGTTTGTATTCACTTAAGATGACGACATGAGTCTGTACATTAACTATACTGTCCTAATATAGGACCTGCCTCTACCAAAACAGAAATTCTAGGAAAAAATATAAACTCTCCAGGCCCATTTACCTTGCTCACAATTTAAAGGAGTAAAATGAAGATTCTAATAGCAGTTTTGATAGGTAGGAAAGGGAAAGACTCCTAGCCTCGAATTAAATAGTGATTACATTAAAATTTTGGCACTGTCAAATCAGGCAGAGATTAAGCTGTAGTGGGAAAAACCCAACAAGGTATATAATAGTTTTTTTTTTTAATGTTTTATTTATTTCTAGGAGAGAGAGAGAGACAGCGCGAGCAGGGGAGGGTCAGAGAGAGAGGGAGTCACAGACTGAAACAGGCTCCAGGCTCTGAGCCGGCAGTCAGCACAGAGCCCGACGTGGGGCTCGAACCCACGAACCGCGAGATCATGACCCAAGCGAAAGTTGGACGCTTAACCGACTAAGCCACCCGGGCGCCCCTATAATAGTTATTTTAAATCTGCTAAGAGAAAAATCAAATACTTAATGCTTGCTATCTACCGAAGACATTGGTTAAAGAGTCTCAGTAGTGCAATGCACTATATCACCTTTCCTTCTCTAATGAAAATGCTATTAAGTATATTAATCCTAGTTATAATGGAATCATTTTTTTAAATTTATTTTCTTTCTCTAATACTAAGGTAAAATGCATTTTGGAAATCTACATGGAATGTCCTCAACAAATTGGTTCTTTAGTTTTAGCATAAGTCTGTGTTACAGTTTTACTCATTCTTTCAAGCACATATAAAAACATGACCCCCCAAAATACAAAACACAAGTCTGGTCCTATGTTATAATAAATAATGATCTTAGCCATTTAATATAAAACAATATACTTTTCTGGGTATCTGTTAACAGGGCAAACAGAAATTATTCATAGGAAAAAGGATTCAATTACTAAGATATATCTTTTCTGGGGGAGAATTTACCCTCATGTCCCTCCCCTATCAGTAGCGTCTTACCTCCTCTAATCCCTTCAAGTTCACTACAAATGCAGACATTTTCTAGTTTTCATCATGGATTTTTCTTTTAACATTATTTCTGGGATGCTTTAACCAATTAGATTCAAAACTATCATTTCAAATTTATGTTTATAATTCAGAATCAGCCCACATTCAATAAGGCATAGCCTTCACACTTTTTTAGATCACAGAGCATTTAAGATTTTAACAAGAGCTCTCTCCAGAAAGACAAAAAATTACATATCCAGTTTTGCTAACAATTCAGAGGTTTCAAGACCCCACTGACACCTGTTGAGGATAAAAATCCTTATAATAAAGGATTACATCATCCTTGATGAAATCAAACTGTAGGTTTACATCTCAAAAGTTTAATGTTAAAAAATAGAGGAATTGATTTTAGGTGAACAATTTGTTTATGACTGATCAGGCAAAAAATTAATTACAAAGGAAGAAATTTTTGCTTTTAGTTTTAGCTAATCTTACAAAATTTATAAGAATATTAGCTAGTAAATCTATATTAACTGGAAAAGTTAATGTTCATACTTGTGGCAGAGTTTATCAGATCTATCAGGAAAGAAAAAGATAGTAAAAATAGGTAGTATTTTTCTGGTACCTACTGATTTACCATGAACAGATCCTCAGATTTAAGTAGATCATTTGTAAGATACCATCAGTGGTCAATGTATGTAGGACAGTTGCACATAGCTATTAAGAAGTCATTTTTGGCACGCATTAAAAGCATGTACCAAACAACTATAAAACAAAACAATTGTTCATTTCTAGAGCAAATGCAATTAATGGCTTTCATCTTACAGTTAAAGGCTTAAAATATATTTTAATACTTCAAGTTACTAAAGGTTTGTCGACTTCAAAGTATGTTTGAAAGTAGGTAAATTTTAGGAGTGGGTAAGAAATGAAAGGTAATTATAGCAATGTGACCTTAATCCAAAAATTAAAAAATAAAATACATTTCACATTTTAGAGTTAAGTGGGTTTTTTTCTTTATTCAAGTAAACATTTTGATTATAATACATGATAATGGACAACCCATGTGACAAAGTATGGTAGACTATGGTTTGGTGTAGCCTCCTTTTTAGGATGTTTTCCCAGGTGATTCTTCAGGATCTGGCATCAATACCAGCACAGGCTTTCCAATGGCAATGCATGAATTCTAGCGATCATTGCCTCCACCTTTCTTCAGATGCTGAGTGCCATTTTCTCCCACCCATTTTATCCTCCGTTACTTACAAAAAAACCCACTCTAAAATTCAACCTATGTTATAAAATTAACAAAATCAAAAATTAGTATTTTCCCACAAAAACAAAATTAAGTCTCAACTTAATCTTTCTTTTTCTATAACTTTGGAAGGATTCACATAATCTCTAGAGTCAGAGTAATGTACAACACAAAATATGCAAAGAACCTTGTTACTGAGTATACATAATATGTTGGGAGTTGCTAACGTATTCAAAAGCGTACTTCTCCTGGGATACCAATCCTCCACTGGAAATTACAGTTTACAAACAGATGGTTGTGTTTTCATAAGTGGAAATACAGTACCTGATTTCATATAAAGTGTGAGATGTTTTCTCACTAGTAAAGTGCTTAATTGAGAAACAATTGTCCACAACACGATTGAACTTGTCAAAGGCACAAAATGTCTTTCTCTCTCTAATGCATTAGTCGTTAAAATTATGGTTAAATTATTCATTTACATTTCACTTAACCAGAAAGCTTACTGTTTTTTTTTCCTCTCAGTAATGAAAAAAAACTGCTTGAAGAAAAACATTTTTTATTTTCAAAACTTTCCCATGAACATACGTACGACACTAATTTAGATCCCTTCATAAGCTGTCTGTATGCCATGAAACACTTATGACAAAAAAACACATGTAAGCTTTAGGGTAAGACTTAACATGGAATCAAAATAGCTTCCAAAAAGGGGGGATAGGGGAAGCATTAAATTAAAAATCATAGCTTTCACTTTATAAAAAATAGTTTGAATAATCTTATAAATCTTTAACGCTTACAAAAGCAGGAAATACATTTAAGATAGTCTTTTTAACACAGATTCATTAGTACAATGTGGTTACAGTCAGAAGAATAACAACTAAAAAGGCATTTCAGTAGTCTACATTCTCTTCCCAGCAAATTCCACTTAGAATTTAACCAATTTGCAATTCAAAATAAGATTTAACTGCCAACAAAGCCAGACTAGTTATAATTAGTACCTGAATATCAAGCTTTGTTCTATTTAATATATTGTACCAAAATTTTAAATACAGCTCAATGATAGGTACTGATAACAATACTTGACTGCATGGTTATCACCCATGACTACTGCACTGCAGGTTAAAATATACTTTGGTCAGTAAATTAAAAAGATGTAAATCAAATGACAAGGCCAGATAATTTGTTTTAGTACCAATGTCCTGACCTTAAATAAACTTTAAATACATCAACAAGGCAAGGAAAATATAATCAACTATACAGAGAGGTCTCTATTTTTTAACCATTTGGCATTTTATATTAATAATTTCTGTGTTTAAAATAACATTTTATACTCCTGTGCACGGATTATCATAGCTGTCTGAAGTAAAACAAAACTGCAGTTACCTTCCTAGAATGTCCAGTAGTGAATGCATTAGTTGCTTCTTTTGCACTTCCATGAAGATGGTCCTTCATCCTGTAATTTTTTCAATTGTGGACCAAGAAAGAACCACCAACAAAATCCAATAAAAACACAAATGATGGATTCTACATAATAACCATCCAGCACTGTAACACATGAGCCACCAAGTTTTTTGCAAAGCTGCAAAAATAAAACTGTAATAAGTATTTCATAATTTCAAAATAGAAGTATTCAGCAATTTAGTTGTTTCTACTTTGTAATTTTTTTAAATGTTTTATTTATTTTTGAGAGAGAGAGAGAGCAGGGGAAGTCAGAGAAAGGGAGACACAGAATCCGAGGACAGGCTCCAGGCTCTGAGCTAGCTGTCAGCACAAAGCCTGACACGGGGCTCAAACCCACAAACTGTGAGATCATGATCTGAGCTGAAGTCGGACACTTAATCGACTGAGCCACCAGGAGCTCTTATTTTTTTATTATTATATTTTCAATAATCCAATGTGGGGCTTGAACTAATGACCTGGAGATTGATCACAGGCTCTACCTCTCAAAATATACTTTTCTTTTTTTATTTTTTTTAAACATTTATTCATTTTTGAGAGACCAAGACAGAGTGTGAGTGGGGGAGGGGCAGAGAGAAAGGGAGATAAAGAATCTGAAGCAGGCTCTAGGCTCTGAGCTGTGAGCAAGGAATGTGAGATCATGACCTGAGCCGAAGTCGGTGATCTAACCGACTGAGTCACCCAGGTGCTCCCAGACATAATTTTTTAAAAAGATATCGTACCTCTAGAGACAAAATAAGAAAATATCTTTATTTAAAGATTTTATTTACTTTTTAAAGTTTTATTTATTTTGAAAGGGAGAGAGAGTGTGTGAGCGGGGGGAGGGGGGGCGCGGGGAGAAAGAAAGAGAGACAGAGATCCAAGACAGGCTCTGCACTGCCAGCAAAGAGCCCAATGTGGGGCTCAAACTGAAGAACCATGAGATCATGACCTAGGCCAAAACCAAAAGTCAGATGCTTAACCAACTGAGCCACCTAGGCAACCCTAAGATTTTAATTTTTAAACTAATCTCTATACCCAATGTGCAACTTACAACCCTGAGATCAAGAGTTGCATACTCAATGGACTGAGCCAGTCAGACACCCTTGAAAATTAATATATTGGGGCGCCTGGGTGGCTCAGTCGGTTAAGCGTCCAACTTCGGCTCAGGTCATGATCTCATGGTTCGTGGGTTCGAGCTCCTCATCGGGTTCTGTGCTGGCAGATCAGAGCCTGGAGCCTGTTTCAGATTCTGTGTCTCCCTCTCTCTCTGCTTCTCTCCTGCTCATGCTCTGTCTCAAAAATAAAGAAACCATAAAAAGATTTTTAGAAAATTAATATATTAATATTAGCTTAATTTTATCTACAGTTACAACACACTTACCTCAACAGCATCAGGTGTTCGACAATTCTGGTTTGATGCTCCTACACACTCTTTCACTGTAAGGGGGTCTACCAGCCAAAGAGCTACTGTAGAAGGCCAGTTTCCTCCCAGATTGGACACGGTGTTTAAAAGGGTCATATATGTTCCTCCAATAAGTGGATCACTAACCTTTGCATTGAAAGCCATTATGGAGACATACATGCTATACAACGTAACCTACAAGGAAAATATGAAATATCTTTAGCATAAAAAGACCTTGAAAAACTATGGGCTGAATTAAGAACATCAAAATCACAAACTGAAAATTAATTTTCATGAACCCTTATTAAACTCAAGTTAACAATGATATATGTAGCACCCATTATAGACCAAGCCATCTTTTATTCATCAATAAAAAGATGAATAAGACAACAGTCTCTCTGTCCCCTTGAAGAACTTATTCTAGACTGGGAAAATAAGAAATAAATAGTTATAATGAAATGAAGTGAGAAGGACACCTTTGTGCTACCAGGGCCTAAATAAATGAGATTAATTCTACAATAAGTAGTCAAGGAAGGCTCAACAGAGAAAATGACAGATAGGGTGGCATCTAAGGGTACAAAACCCCATATTTGTACTGTTCCTCATACACACACACATATACATTACACATGTAAGCACTCAAATATCCAAAGGAACACGAATATATAATTATATACATATATGTATGTAATTTTATTTTATATATGATAGAAAAATGACATTGCAGAATTTATGAGACAAATTAAAGAGAAAAATCTCCTTAAGAGGCAAAAAGTACTTAAGAGGTAAGAATTAACCCTCCATTTAGGAACACAGAAACAAACCATGTTTCCAAAATTTCATTCCTTTGAATACTGTTCCATGGTATGTTCATAGAAAAAGGAGTTCCAAAGTCAAATAAGACTGAGAAACACTAGGGGCACCTGAGTAGCTCAGTCAGTTAAGCGTCTGACTTCGGCTCAGGTCATGATCTCACAGTTCGTGGGTTCGAGCCCTGCGTCGGGCTCTGTGCTGACAACTAGCTCCGAGCATGGAACCTGTTTCAGATTCTGTTATCTCCCTCTCTCTCTCTGACCCTCCCCTGCTCATGTTGTGTGTGTGTGTGTGTGTGTGGGTGTGTGTGTGGGTGTATCTCTCAGGAATAAATAAAACATTACAAAAAAAGAAAAAAAAAAGACTGAGAGGGGCGCCTGCGTGGCTCAGTCGGTTAAGTGTCGGACTTCCGCTTAGATCATGATCTCGCGGTTCGTGGGTTCGAGACCCGCGGTCAGGCTCTGTGCTGACTGCCAGCTCAGAGCCTGGAGCCTATTTCAGAGTCTGTGTCTCCCTGTCTCTCTGACCCTCCCCTGCTCACGCTGTCTCTCTCTCTCTCCTAGAAATAAAAATATGAAAAAAAAAAAAAAAGACTGAGAAACACTAAGTTATAAAAAAAAATAAACAGGTCTCTTTCATTACTGGCCCCTGAAAGCCTTTAGGATTTTAAACGCCTTAAGGGCAGGGATTTTGGCATGATTTATGCACTGTTATATTTTAGTGCTTAGAATGGTTCCTGCCATGGAATAGATGATCAATTAGTATTTGTAGAAAGAATGATTAAGATGCTACATAGAGATTTGACAATAAACTATTTGTAAAAAAAAAAAAAAAAGATGCTACATAGAGGTTATATCATGTATCACTCACTTCTCAAAATTACTTGGCATTGTACTATTTTTCCCAGAAAGCATCTTGCTGCCTGAACATCAACAACACTTTAGAAAACTTTCTTATGAAATCCAAAGCCAAACAAATGATTGTGAATTACTTCACTGTTGTTTTCCTTTACTTACACAGATAGTGAAACATTTACTAAGCTAAAGTACTACTTTAAATCTTTTTAATGTTTTATTTATTTTTGAAAGAAAGACAGATTGTGTGTGGGGGAGGGGCAGAGAGAGGGAGACAAAGAATTGGAAGCAGGCTCCAGGCTCTGAGCTGTCAGCACAGCTGGAACTCACAAACCATGAGATCATGACCTGAGTCGAAGTCAGACATTTAACTGACTGAGCCACTCAGGTGCCCGTTAAAGTACTTCTTTAAACATAGACTTATTTGGGGTGCCTGGGTGGCTCAGTCAGTTAAGAGTCCAACTTGATTTCAGCTCAAGTCATGATCTCACAGTTCGTGAGTTTAAGCCCTGTGCTGGACTCTGCACTGGCAGCATGGGACCTGCTTGGGATTCTTTTTCTCCCTCTCTCTCTGCCCCTCCCCTGCTAGCACACACACACACTCTCTCTCTCAAAATAAACATTAAAAAAATTTTTAATAAGGGGCACCTGGGTGGCTTAGTCGGTTAAGCGTCCGACTTTCACTTAGGTCATGATCTCACGGTTCGTGGGTTCGAGCCCCACATCGGGCTCTGTGCTGACTGCCAGCTCAGAGCCTGGAGCCTGTTTCAGAGTCTGTGTCTCCCTCTCTCTCTGACCCTCCCCTGTTCACGCTGTCTCTCTCTCTCTCCTAGAAATAAATAAAAATATTAAAAAAAATTTTTTAATAAATAAGTAAATAAATAAATAAAAACATATAATTAGTTGGACAGATCCATTATGGAGTTCTCCTAAATGAATTGTATGCAAAAAATTATTGAGATTACTTGGTAGCCATATTTTTAGGTTTTAGTTAGAAAAACGAGTGAGGAATTTGTAAATATAACTTTCAAAGAATTTAAACTAGTTTCCAGAGAAAAATCCAATGTGACTGACTCTTAAATTAAAAAACTACAGTCAAGTCCCAACGGTTTCCTCCTGGAAGTCTTTGAGTCATTTGCCCCAGAACACAAGCTCATTGTGCAACAGCAGTTAGGAGAGGCTAGTGATGGCCAAATGTAGCTAATAAAGAAAGAGAAAGCTGATTAACACACAACTTCCAAAATCACAAACAATACACAAATTTCAATACAGAATAGAAACTGAGAACCTGGGATCTCTAGCTCAGGAGCCATCATTATTTCTCAGTACTTTCAGAAAGAAAAGGCATGTGGAATACAGGAAGTAAAGAACCCAAGTCTAGGGATGGACTGATGGATACTTAGCAAGGGTAGAATTACTGGCTTTGGAATAAATTCTGTAATGTAACAAACACTGTTGAATGGACAAAAAAAAAAAAAATGAAATGAAGAAACTTTCTACAAATAGAGCTCAATAAATCTAAAGCCACAGGTTTAAAGTTCATTGTTAAATAATTGCTTCAATGTCAGATTCATGCTTTAGTCTTAAAATTTATTATTATTATGTCATGGCAACTGTAGAAAAATGTCTTCTTTATTTGCCAAAAACAGTTTACTTCCTGAGAAAACCACAGCAAACTTACCTGATGTAACGCATAACTCAGCAGCACTATGATATAGTAATAGATAGGGAATCCTCCTTGATGCTCTACTTTGGGAGTCCACCAAACTAGTAGAGCATATTCTAATCCAAGCAATAACCTATAGACAAAGAAAGACACATGGAGTTGACTTCCATTTTAGGTTAAAAAATAGTAACAAAAACAGAAAGCTGTACACTTACTATGTGAAAGAAGCCTGCTATCTAAAACCTGTTAAGAAGTTAAAAAGAGATAAAAGTGCATAGAAATGATACTGAAGTTAAAGATGTTTTTCAAGTCTTTTTCTGTATATACTTTACACACAAGTATTAGTGACACTGATGAATATTCCTCATTTAACCTTTTCTTATTGAGTTAGGTTTTATTTCATTGTTACCTGTAGGGCATGGCTTTGTAAAATATATTTAGTGGCTGGGGACCTGCAGTGTATTTGCTGATAATCAGAGGTAATATTATCTGCAAAGGAACCATTGGAACTGCCAATAAGGCTAAATGTTCTTTGGGTACTCCCTCTTCTACCAATTTCAGTCCTGTTACTGCATCTGCTGCTGAAAAACCAATCTGCAATATAAAAACAGAAAGTATTTTAATTTGTGGTTTACAAAATATTTTCCCCCAAGCATATGTAAGTTCTCCAAGACCTCAATCTCATTACTGATTTACACCAGTTACAAGAAAACATATTATTCTATGGGTGTAACAATCAAATTATGGAAGGCACACTTTGTTCTATGGTCTACTAACAATATTCAGTGAAAACAACTGAAAATGCAGGACTTTTAGGAAATGCAGATGCCTGTAACAACAACTAAATTTCAAAAACTTCAATCTCTAACAATAAACAGTGTTCAAACCCAAACTTATTGATTTCTATGTTTTAAGTTTTTAAAAAAGCCTTTAATTGACTCCAAATAAAATCTAGTAAAATGAAGAATCACTGGAGCGCCTGGGTGGCTCAGTGGGTTAAGCGTCTGACTCTTGGTTTTGGCCCAGGTCATGATCTCATGGTTCAAGCCCTGCATTGGGATCTGTACTGACAGCATGAAGCCTGCTTGGAATTCTTTCTCTTTCTTTCTCTCTCTCTCTCTCTCTTCCCCCGCCCCGCCCCACACCCTACCCCACTCATGCTCTCTCTCAAAAAAACTTAAAAATTTTTTGAATAAAAATAAAAAAATAAAGTGAAGCATCACTGCCACACATACACATTTTGATGATTTCTGACTGATTATAAAATTTCCAAAAGTATCTAACATTTCAAAAGTAATTACAAGAAAACATTATATATTTTTTTAACCAACTGAGCCACCCACTCTTCAAAAATTATTTAATGATAAGGAATATGGAGTATTAAGACAAAAACAAGATAAAAGTTATATATGATGTGATCCAATTCCTTTTATTTACATGCATATTTGTATGTGTATACATACATCTATATTATTATTAATTTGTTGATTATAACTTATTAATTATATTCACATATGAAAGTACACACACACGGAAAAAAGAGTGCTGGAAGAAAAGATACCAAAAGTGTTACCAAGGATTATCTCTAAATGATGTTATTAGGGGTGCCTGGGTGGCTCAGTCGGTTAAGCATCCAACTTCAGCTCAGGTCATGATCTCATGGTTCCTGGGTTCGAGCCCCACGTCAGGCTCTGTGCTGACAGCTAGCACAGAGCCTGAAGCCTGTTTAGGATTCTGTGTCTCCCTCTCTCTGAGCTTCCCCTGTTCATGCTGTCTCTCTCTCTCTCAGAAGTAAATAAAACATCAAAAAATATTTTTTTTTAATTTTTTTTTCAAAAAATTTTTTCAATAAATGATGTAATAATATCTTCCTTGAACGTCTCATCATTTCCTGAAGTTGAATCTTAAGTTTAACCTTCCCAATGTTTCCTTAAAATGTAACCCTCCCTACACTAGGGAGGAAGAAAAATTCACTATTTCAAAAATAATGAGACTCCAAATTTTACTTCGGGATATCAAAAGATACCTGTAAACTATTTATGTAGATAGCTTTAGATATGTAATATGAAACTCCTATAACTGATTTCAGATTTTAGGAATATTAATTTTAACACTAGCAATATTTCACTATAACAAAATACACTTACTTACCTTTGCTCTAGCATAATATCTTTAAAAATGTTTTTGGACTATAAAGTTAGGACATCTTAATACAGAAAACATAAACAAAATAAAAGTCACCAAAATACCCATTTATTTATGATATATTTCTTTCCAACGTTAAAAAAAAAATAAGTTGGGGCGCCTGGGTGGCTCAGTCGGTTAAGCATCCAACTTTGGCTCAGGTCATAATCCTACAGTTTGTGGGTTCAAGCCCCGCATCAGGCTTTGTGCTGACAGCCAGCTCAGAGCCTGGAGGCTATTTCAGATTCTGTGTCTCCCTCTCTCTCTGACCCTCCCCTGCACACGCTGTCTTTCTCTCTCTCTCTCAGAAATAAAGAAAAAACATTAAAAAAAATTTTTTTTTAAATGCCAACTGATTTTTAAATAGACTTCCAATGCTTATATATTTCCATATCTTTGTAAATCACATTCTGTGTAAATAATTATAACACTTCTGATAGTAAATGTATGTTCATTATAACAATAGGGAATCATCATTTTTTTCAAGGCATTCATTTGCATACCAAGCATTAATATCATTTATTAAATAAAATTTCACATTTTTAGAGGTACTTTAAATTGGCATAATTCTTTTCAAGATCTTAAGAGTCAGCCTACTTTGAAATTACATTTGATATCGTCACACCTTTTAAAACAAATTTAATAAACAGAAAATACTACTTTTTATTGTTAAATTCTAATAGTAGTAGGAAGGACCTTATATGAAACGGCAAAGGAAGTGTTCCATGATATTGGTAATTTTATAGCAGAGTGGTAAATTTTGCTTTATAAATCTCTTACCTTTGCAGTTAGAATCAGAAGGCAAAATGTCAGAACTGCTGGCATTCTTATAATTGCAAAAAGCAGCTTGTAAGTATCTGTGATCCCTTGAGTTTCTTCTTTTCCTATTGATACTTCTTTGTTTTCTTTTTTCAAAAGGGCAACTAGAGTTGTTGTTATCAAAAATACAGTTCCCCAGAAAAAAAGGAAATCTGAAATTAAAAAGTTAAAATCTATTAACTTAAAACAATTTTTGTTTGTTTGTTTAAGAGAAGGAGACAGAGTGTGAGCATGGGAGGGGCAGAGAGAAAGGAGACCCAGAATAGGAAGCAGGCTCCGGGCTCTGAGCTGTTAGCACAGAGCCCCATGCAGGGCTTGAACTCACAAACTGTGAGATCATGACCTGAGCTGAAGTCGGATGTTCAATCAAGAGCCACCCAGGCATCCTTGTTACCTAACTTTTGAAATGACATATCTGCATTGATACTAAATAATTCTGTGTACAACTTTACTGCAATTAAATGTTTTGTTTTTTAATGCTTATTTATTTTTGAGAGAGAGACAGAGCACAAGTGGGAGAGGAAGAGAGCAAGAGGCAGACACAGAATCTGAAGCAGGCTCCAGGCTCTGAGCTGTCCGCACAAAGCCTGTCCCGGGCCTCAAACTCACGAACTGTGAGAGCATGACGTGAGCCGAAGTTGGACACTTAACCAACTGAGCTACCCAGGCGCCCCAGATAAGATTATTTATAATTCCTTTGTGTTCTCTAGATAAAATAACAATACATAGAAAGGAGGAAGTAGTGAAAACACATCATTTCAGAGCCCTAATTCAAAGGTTTTCCAATAGTTCACATGGAGAGAATGGAGCTAATAGCTCAGAAAAAGAGGCTTAGCCACTGCCAGAAAATATATTTTTATGAAAGCAATTACCATAAATAGTAATTACCATTAGACTACTGGCTATTATTTAACATTGCTTTGATGCTAGAGAACATCCATAGTCTGATATACCAACCATTATAAAGATATTGTTACCAAAATACATATTTTTTCTTTTTAAAAAAAATTTTAATGTTTATTTATTTTTGAGAGAGAGAAACAGAGACAGAGTGTCAGCAGGGGAGGAGAAAGAGAAAGAGGGAACACAGGATCTGAAGCAGGCTCCAGGCTCTGAGATGTCAGCACAGAGCCCATTGTAGGGCTCGAACTCACGAACTGTCTGATCATGATCTGAACCGAAGTCACTTAACTGACTGAGCCAACCAGATGCCCCTAAATATTTCATTTCTAACATTTTGGTTAATTTTGATTTATGTGTTTTATCTGTAACAATATGGTGTGTGTGGGTATGTGTGTGTCTGTCTGTCTGTCTACACATATATATAAAATTAAGATATCAAAGCTGATGTTTCATAAACATGATTTTTGGGCAAAGACCTATAGGACAAACTAAATATTCTGAAGGGGCAACTAAATCTTATCTGGTGCTCCCATAAACGTAAAATTTAAGAGTATGTGCCAATTCACCAGTAACCAAGAAAGATATAATAGCTAGCACATAAGTGTCTATTATGCCAAAGCAAAACATAGGACAGTGCAATAAATCTTAAAAGTCACTCTCCAAGACAAGTATTATTATTCCCACTTTACACACAATGAAACAGGATCGCAGTCCACAAAGTGCCAGGGGTGAGTCTAAACTAGATCTGATTCTAAAGCAATAATGTTTCTCATTTTACTACCCAGATGCTCAGATACACCTGTCTACAGCAATTAGGCTCTTTCATATCAACCAGATATGCCTGAGAAGATACCCATTTTAGCTCCAACCATGAAGTCTGGAACATAGATCCTTCAGTAGACTTCTTTAATCTGGCTATCCCCCTTCCTCACTTCCATCTCCCTATATGGTAGTATGCAAACCCATAGAATAAATAAGCATGGTATATCTTCCTAAAGAATTCATTTTACTCAATAGTTTAGAGGAAAGCCTTTTTGAGAGAGAGAGAGAGAGAGAGAGAGAGAGGGAGGGTCAGAGAGACAAGATCAGAAGATCTGAAGGGGGCTCTGTGCTGACAGGCTGACAGAAGCGAGCCTGGTGTGAGGCTCGAACTCACAAACTGTGAGATCATGCCTTGAGCTGAAGTCGGATGCTCAACTGGCTGAGCCACCCAGGTGCCCCTAGAAGGAAGCCTTTTTAATGAAGAAAAAAAAAATTATAGGGAAGGCAAATTTTCCAGGAATTTTTACGATAAAATATCAGACTTCAAAAAGCTTTCACACTTTCAAGGCTTTGGATTGGGTCCTCAGACAGCTGTGGCCTAAGTGTGATTCACTCTCTGCCACCATCACAAGAAACAGAAGAATTAAGAAGCATTGTCTGATACAACCATCCTTGGCTCAGATGAGATTCTCTCTCCAACTTTCACACTATGGAAACTAACGTAAGCCCTTCAGAAGTCAGTGACAGGAAAGCAAACTTTTACTCTGTTCTAAATGTCTGGCCTTCCTTTCACCTTCTTGCTTTTGGCACAGCTCTCTATTTCACGCATTAGAGCATGAAGGGACTTTAGACACACATCATCCAGTCCAATGCTCTCATTGTCACAGAGAAGGAAACGGAAATTAAATAGTGTGTTTGGCCCTAGGTCACGAGCTGAGTCTTAGTAGAAACAGACCTTTCTATGCCTCAAATCTCTCTCTCAAGCGTTTGCTCAAAATATCCATGCTGTCAGAGCCCCCAGAAAAATGCTATTTGATTATACAATATAGTCATATCTGATTTGGGGATTAGATTTTTAAAAGACAGCAATGTAATGCAAAAATCAAGTCAATACAAAGCGAATTTTGAAATCTTCCTAATCCCTTAGGAAGATAAAGCCATCTTTGAGATCACATACCTTTTCATTAACTCCAGTGTTAGGTTTTCCTCTGGGGTAGAAGAGATTGTTTCTTCAATCAAGCACTGGACTAAGCAGCTTTCTTGCTATTAAGGGCCATCTTGTCCCAAAATTTGGGTTCAAACTCAGCCCAATGTGCAAGCCTGAGGCTGGGAAGCCGATAGATTCAGTGCTCCCATCTCATGCTAACTCTGGGCCTCTATCACTGAATGGATGGAAGGGAATCACTCTTTTACTTTTTTAAAATATGTTCTGGTCTACTTATCCTTTTTACTTAAACACATATGTCTCTACACTGATGCTACGATAGGTTCTTACATTCAACTTTTGTTTAACCTATATCTTGACACCCCTAAATCATTTTTTGTAAGCTGAATTTAGACTTTTATAAAACAGTGGACAATGAACATTCCAAGCTACCATATGAAGGTGCAGAGTATATCAGAATAGCTTAAATGAAAAATAATGATAACATCAAATGCTGACAAGGATTGAGAAACAGAATCATTCACATATTGTTAGTAGGAAGATAAAATGGTGTATCCATGACAATCTGGAAAAAAGTTTGGCAACTCCTTTCAAAATAAAAGTGGACTTACCAGAAACCAGTGTTTGCATACTTGGGGCATTCATCTCAGAAGAATGAAGACTTACTTTCACATAAAAAAAGCCCCAGACTAGAAATTACTCAAATCCCTTTCAATGGATGAGTGGTGAAATAAACCATGGTATATCAAACAAACAGAATACTTCTCAGCAATAAAAAAAGCAACAGATCACTGATACATGCACCAACTTGGATGAACCTCAAAGAAATTATGCTAAGTGAAAAGAGCTAATCTCTGAAGAACATATACTACATGATTTCACTTGTGTAACATTTTTGAAATAACATAGCTATAAAGATGGAAAACAGGTTAGTAGCTTCCAGGGGTTAAGGATGGAGAGGTGGAAATGGGTATAGCTATAAACGGGCAACACAAAGGAGTCTTGAGATGGTACACTTGAGTATCTTCATTGTAGTGATGGTGGTTGCAAGGCTACACGTGATGAAATTACACAGAGCTACTCACATGCATACACACAAGCAAAGACAAATAAGTATGTGTATAATTGGTAAAACCTAAATAGTGGTATTGATTGTACCGATGTCAATTCTTGGTTTTGAGACTGTCCTCTAGTTATGTAAGATGTTAACAATGGGAGAGACTAGGGAAGGGTGCATGGGATTTCCTTAAACATTTCTTTGCAATCTACTGTGAATCTATAATTATTTTAAAATAAAAAAAATTTAAAAATTATTGGAAAATTTAAGAACACAAAAATTATTTCTTTTTTGTTTTTTTTTAAGAATGAGAAAGTTGGGGTGCCTGGGTGGTCCAGTCAGTTAAGCGTCTAACTTCGGCGCAGGTATGATCTCACAGTTCGTGGGTTCTAGCCCGTCGTCGGGCTCTGTGCTGATAGCCAGCTCAGAGCATGAAGCCTGTTTCAGATTCTGTATCTCCCTCTCTCTCTCTGACCCTCCCCTGCTCACGCTGTCTCTCTCTCAGAAATAAATAAATAAATAAATAAGAATGCGAAAGTTATAAAACTGTGCTAGGAATAAAAAAATGTAGGTCTCAAATATAAGATAATATAAAACAACCAAAAAAGAAATGTTTAGGTATGTTGAAATCACTTATTCCGTAGTTTTAACTGAACTCTCAGAAATAAATAAAACATTGACAATTTAAAAAAAGAATTAATTGATCCTATTCTCTTTCTAGTTCAAAGAATGACTTACAAATACTGTTTTTATTGCCAGTTTGATTAGATTTCTTTCAGCACCATTTTTTTCAAAACAACATTTCCTCTTTTTCTGATTGACTCTTCTCTGTGCATGCCTAACTATAGACAAACCAATCCATAAGCTCTAGTATGTTTAGCTCTCTTCTCCAATATCAGACTAACCTGCTTCCTGCCCCAACCCAAATACCCTGCTCCCTATCCCAATCGCCTCTTCTGTTCACTGTTGTTACCACTGCTTCTAGAGGAATGGGCTGCAAATACCAGTTCAGATTGGTTCTGGCCTAAAGACAGAATTCATACGAATCTAATAAATGTTTTTAAAATGGCAAAACAGACAAAAAAGGGATTTCTAGCTTCTCTCATAAGATCTAGCAACCGTAGGATCCTACTGCCAAACAATTTTTTGAAACTGAAACCCCCAACTCGAGATGGGCATGAGTTCTTCAGGTCACCACTGTCCCCTCCAAACCCTACAGTCTTGTACCAACTCACTTGATTCATTTCCACTGTCCAGCTATCTAGTCCATCATTTTGGTTTGCAAACTTCCATTATAAATTCCCTGGGAGCCGAGGATTCCCAGGTCTTATTCATCAAATTTTAACATCTATCATACTGCTAGTACCAGGCACTGAGTGAATGAATGCTACAGGTTACTTAAAGAAACAAAACAAAAACTTTTAGTCTGTCATTTCTAGGCCATCAGACGTTCCAGAAGAGGGCTGACTGGGCTGATATTTTCAGACATCAGCAGTCAGAGTGCTACTTTTCTCTAGTAGAAAAGCCCAATTGGCACAAATTATATTCAGGTTTTAAGGTTTTTCCTGAGTTTTTTTCTAGTTTCCTACCAACTTTAAGAAAGACACTAGTAAGTCTTTTGTAAAAGAAAGTGTGGATACTCTTTGCTTTACATGATTTGGCTTACAAGTTTCCTAAGAATGCTCTATGTTCAGATAGTGGGGGGAATTCTGTATCAGTCTTCAACTAGGCGCCTGACCTCAGCTTCTTCATCTATACGAATAAATTGAGATGGTAACTAGACTAACCATGAAAACTTTGTAGTACATACAAGAATTGAATTATGTTGGGGCCCCTGGGTGGCTCAGTCAGTTGAACGTCCAACCTCAGCACAGGTCATGAGCTCACAGTTTGTGGGTTCGAGCCCCACGTCGGGCTCTGTGCTGACAGCTAGCTCAGAGCCTGGAGCCTGCTTCAGATTCTGTGTCTCCCTCTCTCTCTGATCTCCCCCTGCTCATGCTGTCTCTCTCTCTCTCTCTCAGAAGTAAATAAAAAACATTAAAAATTTTTCCAAAAAAAAGAACCACCTTCTTTACATAAGACTTAATAGTAATAAAGTGATATTAAAAAAAAGAATTATATTGTACCTGAAACTAATATTGACATATACCAATTTTACCTCAATTAAAAATATCAGTTCCCACAAATACAAATCAGAATCTAAATTACAAAAATAAATAAATAAAAGAGAGAGAGAGAGAGAGAAGAACATAAAACTATGTTCTAATCCTTGTGTTCTTCTGGGTTACTTTCATCATCTCTTGCAACTTAAAAGGTTGTCTCTTTTTGCTCCCCCAAAATCCTTGAAAACCAAATGGGGCAGGACAGAAAAGGCTCGCTTCTGAGTTCAGGACTGCCTTGGATGCCTGAAGGGGCCAAAAAGCCAATCTCAGCATAATCAAGTCTTTGTTTCCAAAGGATTCCATTCTCATCTTATCCTTCATGTTCTAAATTTATTATTTAGATTGCTGCTTTCCAAATGGCAAAAACTGGCTTTTCTCAACATATTCAATTTCTAGTTATCTGTATTCAAAACAAAGTCTTAATCAGAGAATATATTTTAAAATTCTAAAAAATTATTATGCTTTTTAATTTTCTGATCTTTCTAAACATCTGCCTCAGTGTTTGGCTCTTCTTTTATTACCTAAGCAATTTTATTTCCTTCATTATTCTTTCTATGCTCTTGAAATTCCAAAAAAACCCCACTTTTTTTAAAGTTAAACTGCTACTACGTTCCAGAAAGATCAAAGCTATAAATATGATATGTAAAATCATAAAAAAGTCAATGAAAATTCTTCAACTCTTAACTTACTAAAGTGTTTTAACTAAAAACAATAGTCTACTACAGACAGAAAATGTTAAATTAAAAAGTAAGCTATTTTGACAATTTCCTGGAGCTCAAAGTTCAAATTCCACAGAACTAACACCTATTCAAAATAACAAAATAACAAAAATTACATCATTCCCTGGAATGATGTTTTATCCATCACTCTTATACTTAAAAGAAAGCGCTAATTTACGTAGTTAGTAATTTATTTTCCACAGCCTCTAAAATCTTGATTTCTCTTCTGAGGCTTTTTCCCATGTTAAGTAACACATCATTTCATTAGTCCTTCCTGGTGACATGAACAGTCCCAATACCAAATGAAAAGATACATAAAAAGCAGTAAGATGCTAATGCAATGCACTCAAAAGTATTTCTAGGCAGAGAATTATCCATAGAGAAGGAGCAGGACTCCACAACACTTCGAGACAAATCTGTTTAAGTGCAAAGCAATAGGTCTCAAACATTTTTGGCTTCAAACCAACTAAGGAAAAGGATAGTTATCATTTCATCAGTAGCAGTAGCTCACTAACAGATTGAGGAGGTAGAAAAGGGGGTTCCTGGAACACCTGGGTGGCTCAGTTTGTTAAGCATCTGACTTCAGCTCAGGTCATGATCTCAAGGTTTGTGAGTTTGAGTCTCACATCAGGCTCTGTGCTGACAGTTCAGATCCTGGAACCTGCTTCAGATTCGATATCTCCCTCTCTCTGTCCCTTCCCCGCTCACCCTCTGTCTCTCAAAAATAAATATAAAAAAAAAAAAAAAGGAAAAGAAAAGGAAAGGGAGTCCCTTATAGTGCCTAAGCGTATAGAGGGTGTGTGTAAGATTTCATGATGAGTAGTGCAGTTGTGAATCCTTCCATCCTCTACACTCTCTAAATATTATTCCATAACCCTTACGCTTCCCTCACCACGCAACTACCCGACATTTCCACTGTTGGGAATCCCCAAGCTATTACTGGAAAGATGAAAGAAAGTTTAACTGCTTAAATTTAAAGAGAATCTCTGAAATCCATCATCATTACCAGAATGAGGAAGGCTGGTATTACCATATTCCTGATGTCCATTATTCCTGTCATTGGTAATTTTACTTCTGTTTCCTAATTGTTAGGAAAGCATAAAAGAAAGAGAAGAAAAGAAAAGCTTTCCAGGGACATATATTTTACTCATGAAGAAGGAGAGATTCTGTAGAACTTACACAAAATTACTTACTGGATTAAACTTCAAACTCTTCTAGCATTTCAAGAAACTCTTACTAATTAGGTCACAGTTTTTCTCTCAGCACCCAAACCCAGTCTCCACACCTGGTGTTGTGCATTCTGGAATTCCACTTTACCACTTCATGGAATTTTATAATTCAACAGGGTCAATTGTTACCTGTAGTATGAAGCCTGACTCTCACAAGCAGTTAGTGGCTGGCAACCCTGACCTCCCCGTAAATGTTCATTTCTCCCATCTTTGTGGATTGGACTCTGCTTAATTCATAGGACACCCTCAGAACTCTGTCACTCTGTCAACTCATTAGTGCTGAATAAATTAACCCTATTCTTTTCACCAGAAGGCTAGAAGAGGACTTTTGGTTTAAGAGTAGAGGAAGAAGTGAACCAGAAAGCATGGAACTAGAAATCTCAATCCAACAAGAGAAAAGGAAAATGTGAACCACAGGAATCAGGCTGGATTCATGCCTACACACTAGCCAAACTTTTTAAGAATGTGCATCTGTGTATTAGTCAAGTGTCAACAGTTCCCTAGACTGAGAGTTTTGTGTGTCATTACACAACAATGTTATTGGATGAGCTACCTCTCCCTGCTCATTGCCCAGTACTCATCAATTATGACTGCTCTGATGTAGTCGTTCTGCCTCAAGCTCATTCTAGCAGAAAACTTAACCTCGGGTAACCTCCCAGAAAATCATTTCCAGTAAATTAAATTATGAGACTGCCTCCGACGTCACACCCTCTGTCAAAAGGATTCATAAACGTAAAACAATCCTCACCGCATAACAGTTTAAATACACTACCTGAAAGAGTAACGATTCCCCTGGGTTGAGGCTGAAAGCGCAAATATTTGTTACAAAAGTCGGCAGATTCAAGGGCCAAAAACAAAACATTGCCCAAAAAGTAGCCCGCTGTTTGGCCCACTGAATTGCAAGTGGAAGCATAACCCACGTTTTCCCGGGATAACATAGTCAACGCCCAACCATCCACAGCGATGTCCTGAGTGGCGGCCAGGAATTCAAATAAAAAGAATGTCACAGTGAGAGCAATCACGTCGGGGCTTCTGCCATCAGTGTTCCCGAGCAAATGGTCCACCTGAGTGGATAAATATATCATGAACAGTCCCAGTATATACTGTGTAGGAACAAGCCAAGATTTACGACGACCAAAGTTCCTAAAGTAAACTGCATCAACCAAAGGGGCCCAGAGCAATTTGAGACTGAAGGGCCAAAAGACGAAACTGAAGAAAGCTTGATCTGTATAGCTAACATTTTTGCTCTGCAAAATGAGTGGGATGCTTCCGGCCAGGCCCAGTGGAATGCCCTGAAGTACGTAAAGAAAAAGCAACAGCAAAATGCTGCTTAATTCCGCACGGCAGCTCCGTGGGGGTTTTGAGAAGTCACCAGTGCCGGTATCCCGCAAAAGAGCTTCTTTGTCTCCTTCCCCACCCACCAATTCCGAATGACTGTCATCCCAGCCGCCTGGCGGCAGAGGACCGCTCTTCATATCCAGAGAGTGGTTGAAAGTCCCTGGGCGTCGTTGCCGACTGTTGTCCTTGTGGGAGATGGTGGGTGACATATCAGAGACGATGCAGAGTCCCGTCTGTGGGGTGCCGGGACTGAGCGTCTTGGATCGTCCTAGCCCCGGGTCCAAGGCTGCCGCTCTGGACCAGGGTCTCGATAGTTCAGGGAGGACAGGGCGAGGGGTGATAAGGGCACTTCTTACAGCGGCCCCGAGTACTGAAGCCAGGAGCCAGTCCCCTGGCTGGAGACCCAGGCGATGCCCAGGTAGGTGGCCCTTGCAGCGGCTTCAAGGAGCCTGAAGGAGTCCCCCGGGCATCCGGGCCGGGCTCGGGGCTGGAGGAGAGGGCCGTGGTGCCACGATGGATACGCGACCTTAGCTTCAGCGACACCGAACGGCCAGCGTCCCGACCCACCTCCAGTTCTCGCCGCCAGCGCTGCAGCCGACAGCACTTTCTCTCCAGGACCTCAGAGAGACCGGGTAACTTCCTGCCTCGCGCCTCAGGAAGTGGTCCTAGGCTCAAATGAGTCCTGTCCCCGCCTCCCGAGTAAGCCAATCAGGGAATGCTCCCGAGACCGAGTTCGGAAACAACGATTGGTAGGAACCCGAAACTCTGGCGACCAGGACCTCATGGGAGGATTAACGCTGGAGCACTTTGAGGCCTGGGCGGGGCGCCGCGCGAGCTCTGGGTCTGTGAGCGCATGCGGCCGGCTGGAAAGCGTGGGCCTCGGTCATTGGGCCCGAGCGGCCACGTGAGTGAGGGCCGGTTGAGCCAGGCCTGCGCAGGCTGCCCGATGATCGCACCGGGCAGCCTCTGAATTTCACGCGGTGGCGCTGGGGCTTGTCGTTAGGGTGGGGACAAGTGATGCCCAAACTTGGGGCCGGTGATTGTGTGATGCCCTTGCTTTCGTGCGCTAGGCAGAAACGGGGTAGAGAAGGGCTGAAGTTTATGAACGCCTTCATCAGCAGGCAGGAGTGCCCCAAAAAGGGGGAATAAAAGGCCTGGCTAATTTGAGAAGCGCAAGCTTCATAGTGCCTGCATATTTATGGAATGAATGAAACTGCTCAGAGGTGCTAGGTTTCTCTGTACTGCGTCTTTTCCAGTGTAGTGGAACGGGGGTCAGATCACTAATTCGTTACGTGTGGCGGGCTGGAATTATAAAATTCATAACATCCCTCTTATTTTTGAGCGGCTTAAAGTTTTATAAGAGCCAAATATTAACATTTTGTTTCGTGTTAACTCAATATGTATAAGAGAAAATTACCTCAGAGCACCAACAGCATTATTTGTAATGCATAGAAAATAACCTATAAAGTTTTACATGGACTATTTACTTATATTCCGTATTGTTTTCCATTGGACAACTAATACTATAAACAAAAACGACCTATACTTTAGAAAAACCGTACCAAACCTCACACCGTTTAAAAGATAAAACATGTTACTGCCGGCCTCTCCCAAATGTAGTCAAATGTTGTAATAACTTCTCCATCTCAAAATTATTATTTTTTTTATTTATTTTGAGGGAGAGAGAGAATCCCAGTCAGGCTCTTGGACTGTCAGCACAGAGTCGGACACAGCATCTGAACTCTCATGAATCCTGAGAACGTGACCTGAGCTGAAACCAAAAGTCCGTGGCTTAACCAACTGAGCCACTCAGGCACCTCTCTATCTCAAAATTATTAAGAAAAAGGTTGGTTTCCTGAAGATGGACATTAAAGTTTTAATATGAAAAATTATACACTTGGTAAATGCAGCCTGATGTTAGGCAGGAAACCAAATTACACAAATATTACATTTCTGGAAACTAATTTCATGCAATGTTTCAGGAAAATTTTGCAACTTTTTTTTTTAATGTTTTATTTATTTCTAGGCGAGAGAGAGAGAGACAGCATGAGCAGGGAAGAGTCAGAGAGAGAGGGAGACACAGACTCTGAAACAGGCTCCAGGCTCTGAGCTGGCAGTCAGCACAGAGCCCGACGTGGGGCTCGAACCCACGAACCATGAGATCATGCCCTAAGCAAAAGTCGGATGCTTAACCGACTAAGCCACTCAGGCGCCCCAAATTTTGCAACTCTTTAAGGAGTAGTCTATGAGCCTGCATTCTTCAAAGAATGGCTTCAAAGTTCAAGGAACTTGCTGTCCTATTTTTTAAGTCATATTTTTTACATATGCATGGTAAATAACTTTTTGGATAATGGATTAATGTATTAGAAAGTTTAATACTAAGATATGTAAATGGAAGTTATTTCTATTTCAAGACTCATAGCATGTCACAATTCATACTGTCTCTATCTACTTAAATATTGAAAAACAGCTTTTTCTGTATTCTTTACCTTATCCTAGGGTCTTAGAGTCATGAGTAACTTCCATTTTTATTTATTTTTAAAGATTTCTTTTTCTTTCTTTTTTTTTTTTTTTACAAATAGTTTATTGTCAAATTAGTTTCCACATAACACTCAGTGCTCATCCCCACAAGTGTCCTCCTCCATGCCCATCCCCCCACATCCATCAGTCCTCAGTTTTTGTCAGCATTCAAGAGTCTCTCATGGTTTGCCTCTCTCCCTTTCCCCCACCATTTCCACCCTTCTTCTCCCCCTGGTCCTCCTGTTAAGTTCCTCCTAATCCTCCCTATACGTGCAAACATATGATATTTGTCCTTCTCTGCCTGACTTATTTCGCTCAGCATAACACCCTCAAGGTCCATCCATGTTGCTACACATGGCCAGATTTCATTGTTTCTCATTGCCATCTAGTATTCCATGGTATAGATAAACCACATCTTCTTGATCCATTCATCTGTTGATGGACACTTAGGCTCTTTCCATGTTTTAGCTATTGTGGAGAGTGCTGCTATGAACATTGGGGTACATGTGCTCCTATGCATCAGCATTTCTGTATCCCTTGGGTAAATTCCTAGCAGTGCTATTGCTGGGTCATAGGGGAGTTCTATTGTTAGTTTCCTGAGGAACCTCCACACTGTTTTCCAGAGGGGCTGTACCAGTTTACATTCCCACCAACAGTGTAGGAGGGTGCCCGTTTCTCCACATCCTCTCTGATTTGCTCATTTTAGCCACTCTGACTGGTGTGAGGTGGTATCTCAGTGTGGTTTTGATTTGTATTTCCCTGATGAGGAGGGATGCTGAGCATCATTCTTCTTTCTTTCTTTCTTTCTTCTTTCTTTCTTTCTTTCTTTCTCTTTTTTTTTGAGAGAGAGAGGAGCGGGAGAAAGGGACAAAGGGAGAGAGAGAGAATCTTAAACAGGTTCCACATTCACTGTGGAACCCAACTTGGGGCTTAATCCCATGACCCTGGTGATCATGACCTGAGCCAAAATCAAGAATCTGAGGCTCAACCCACTGAACCACCCAGGTGCCTTGGTTGTTTTTGTTTTTGTTTTAAGTAAACTACACACCCAAAGCAGGGCTTGAACTGAAAACCCTATGACCAAGAGTTTCATGCCCTACTGACTGAGCCGGCTATGTGCCCCATACCAGAGGTTAAATGTTACCATATGTCTATCCAAAGCTGACATTTGCTTCAAAAAGAGACCAAATCATTTTCAGTCATGTGCTTTTCTTTCCTTTTTTTAATTTTTTTTAATGTTTTTTATTTATTTCTAGGAGAGAGAGAGAGAGAGAGAGACAGCGTGAGCAGGGGAGGGTTAGAGAGAGAGGGAGTCACAGACTGAACAGGCTCCAGGCTCTGAGCTGGCAGTCAGCACAGAGCCTGACGCGGGGCTCGAACCTACGAACCGCGAGATCATGACCCAAGCGAAAGTCGGACGCTTAACCAACTAAGCCACCCAGGCGCCCCAGTCAAGTGCTTTTCTATAGGAGCTTAATTTTAAGCAAAAACAAGTTGAGGTGAGGGATGGGTCAGGAAATTCTGATATGGACTATGGTGTAATCTTGGCTTAACTAAGGGTATAGGAGGCAATGTAATGTGATGCCAGATATTACACATAGTAAGTCAGCTGGTCATACATAATATGTTCTTCACCTTTAAACTCTCAAGGCTTTTTAGAGGATTCATAAATAACAAACTGATTTCCTTTAACCCGATGTGGCAGTTTTATTTTAAACAAAATTTTAATTTTAGGGGCCCCTGGGTGGCTCAGTCGGTTGAGCGTCCAACTTCAGCTTAGGTCGTGATCTCACGGTTCGTGGGTTTGAGCCCCACGTCGGGCTCTGCGCTGACAGCTAGCTCAGAGCCTGGAGCCTACTTTGGATTCTGCATGTGTGTCTCTCTCTCTTACCCTCCCCTGCTCATGCTGTCTCTACCTCTCTCTCAAAATTGAATTAATTTTTTAAAATTTTAATGTTTATTAATTTTTGAGAGACAGAGCAAGAATGGGGCAGAGAGAGAGGGAGACACAGAATCTGAATCAGGCTCCAGTCCCTGGGCTGTCAGCACAGAGCCCGACGTGGGGCTCAAATTCATAAACAGTGAGAAGATCATGACCTCATCTCGCGGTTCGTGGGTTCAAGCCCCGCATCGGGCTCTGTGCTGATTGCCAGCTCAGAGCCTGGAGCCTGTTTCAGTCTGTGACTCCCTCTCTCTCTGACCCTCCCCTGCTCGCTGTCTCTTCCTAGAAATAAATAAAACATTAAAAAAAAAAAAAGAAGACCATGACCTCAGCCAAAGTTGGATGCCTAAGTGACTGAGCCATCCGGTGTTCCATAATGTGGCACTTTTAAAGAGATTTCTAGCGTGAGCAGGGGAGGGTCAGAGAGGGAGTCACACCGAAACAGGTCAGGCTCTGAGCTGGCAGTCAGCACAGAGCCCGACGCGGGGCTCGAACCCACCAACCGCGAGATCATGACCCAAGCAAAAGTCGGACGCTTAACCGACTAAGCCACCCAGGCGCCCCAATGTGGCACTTTTAAAACATAGCTTCCAAAGTCTTTATCATTTCTCCCTTTTTAAGAAGTATTTTTGGGGTGCCTCCATGGCTCAGTTGGTCAAGCATCCGGCTTTGGCTCAGGTCATGATCTCATGGTTTGTGGGTTCAAGCCCCGTATCGGGCTCTGTGCTGGCAGCTAGCTCAGAGCCTGGAGCCTGTCTTCGTATTCTGTGTCTCCCTCTCTTTCTGCCCCTCCCCTGCTCATGCTGTCTCTATCTCTCTCTCAAAAATAAGTTTATTTTTGAGAGCTAAGGCCCATGACTCTCAGTTGCCAGCTGAACTCCCAGTCAGCAGCACCAATGTGGTTGCCATGTAGGTAAGTTATCTTGGAAGTGAATCCTCCAGCCCCAGCTTAAGCTATGCTTGCTGATGCCACATGAAGCAGAGACAAGTCTTCACTGCTAAGCCATGCCCACATTACTGTTTCTTTCTCAGACGACCTTGTGGTAGCCTTGTGGGACAGGCCGAGTGAGACACTCCTCTGCAACCCCTGGCATGTTTCCCCACCAGGCTCTCAGTGTTCCTCAGCAAATGTGGACCAACTTCTCACTGTGAAACCAAGACCGATACTGCATGGGACCTTTAGCCAGTACTGTTATGAATAGCTATTCTTTTTGCACACTCAGTGCCCCTTAACTCACTTTTGTTAGTATCATTCTTTTTCCTGGTCTACCCTGATTGATGTGTCCCGGTGAAGGTGGTGAAACTGCCAAACGCAACCCCTCCTGGTGGTAGCCACGGCCCCTTCTTGCTTTCAGCTGCTCCACTCCCTGCTTTCCCATTCTCCACTGCACATGCTTGAACAACCAGAGAGTGAACACAGGGTCCATTTTAGTCCTACCCTACTGTATGGATTTGTTACAATTTCCAACTGTCTCATATTGATGATACTGTCCATTTAGGTTCTTTCTAGTTGATGGCTTGTTTTCACTATTCTCCTCCAAATTATTTATATATATGTATATTATAACGATATATCTAATATGTAGTATTTTACACATAATACAGTAATAATATATAACATAAACATACATGTATCTATTTAAGAAGTAAAATTTCTGGGTGATGGGGCGCCCGGGTGGCTTAGTCGGTTGAGCGTCCGACTTTTGCTCAGGTCATGATCTCACGGTTCGTGGGTTCAAGCCCCGCGTCGGGCTCTGTGCTGACTGCCCGCTCAGAGCCTGGAGCCTGTTTCAGAGTCCGTGACTCCCTCTCTCTCTGACCCTCCCCTGCTCACACTCTCTCTCTCTCTCTCTCCTAGAAATAAATAAAAAAATAAAAATAAAAAAAATAAAAAAAATTTCTGGGTGAAAATGTATTTAAAATTCTTAATGTTTATTTATTTTTAAGACAGAGAGACACAGAATCCGAAGCAGGCTCCATGCTCTGAGCTGTCAGCACAGAGCCCGATGGGGGGCTTGAACTCACAAACCATGAGATCACGACCTAAGCTGAAGTCAGACACTTAACAGCCTGAGCCACCTAGGTGCCCCGAAATCGTATTTTCTAAATGTGGCAAGGGGCACTTGGATAGTGGCGCCTGTGTGCTGACAGCTCAGAGCCTGGAACCTGCGTCGAATTCTGTGTCTCCCTCTCTCTGTGCCCCTCCCCTGCTTGCACTCTGTCTCTGTCTCTCAAAAATAAACATTAAAAAATAAAACATGATAATATTGTCAATAGTCCTACAAAAAATCTTTGTGCCAGTTTTCATGGTTTAACTTTGATTAATTGCATCTGCTTATCCTCATTAACCCTTTATTAATTAAAAAACTTTTTTTTTTAGTATTTTTATTTATTTCTAGGGAAGAGAGAGAGAGAGACAGGATGAGCAGAGGAGGGTCAGAGAGAGAGGGAGATACAGACTCTGAAATAGGCTCCAGGCTCTGAGCTGGCAGTCCACACAGAGCCCGACGCAGGGCTCGAACCCACGAACCGCAAGATCATGACCTAAGCGAAAGTCGGATGCTTAACCAACTAAGCCACCCAGGCGCCCCTAATTAAAAAACTTTTTGATGTTTATTTATTTTTGAGAGAGAGAGAGAGAGAGAGAGAGAGAGAGCGAGCGAGCAAGCTGGGAGGGCAAAGAGAGAGAGGGAGAAAGAAATCCCAAACAGGCTCCATCCTTTCAGTGCAGAGCCTGACGCTGGAGCTCGAACTCATGAACTGTGAGATCATGACCTGAAACCAAGAGTCAGAGGTATTACTGACTGAGCCACCCAGGTGCCCCCTTATTAACCTTTTATATATATATATGTCAGTCTACACCAATATGACAAGTGCAAAAATGTGATATTATTTTAATTTGTATTCTTTTAATGATAGAAGCATGTGTTCACATTTATTATATATGTATACATTTTAAAAAGTTTTCATTTATTTTTCCTGTGATCTGAGGCTGAATGTCTCAAAAATAAGGTACAAATTACATCAAAAAATGTTTTCATATTGGGGCACCTGGGTGGCTCAGTCAGTTAAGCATCTGACTTCCACTCAGGTCATGATCTCACGGTTTGTGGGTTCGAGCCCCACGTCAGGCTCTGTGCCGACAGCTCAGAGCCTGGAGCCTGCTTCAGATTCTGTGTCTCCCTTTCTCTCTGACCCTCCCCTGCTCATGCTCTGTCTCTCAAAAATAAAAATTAAAATTAAAAAAAAAGTTTTCATATTATTATATTATTGTTAGTTAATATCAACCCTGTTTTTGTTCCTTTTCAGGTATTGTTGCAGGATTTTTTTTTTTTACCTCAGGACTCAAGATTGAGGAATGAAGAGGTGGACACAAAATGAGCAGCAGGCAAAAGTTTATTGAGTAGAAGATTAGAAAGTAAGATGAGTAGGGGTGCTTGGGTGGCTTAGTCGGTTGAGCATCCGACTTTCGCTTCGGTCATGATCTCACAGTTCGTGGGTTCGAGCCCTGCGTCAGGCTCTGTGCTGACTGCCAGCTCAGAGCCTGGAGCCTGTTTCTGTCTGTGACTCCCTCTCGCTCTGACCCTCCCCTGCTCACGCTGTCTCTCTCTCTCTCTCTCCTAGAAATAAATAAAAACATTAAAAAAAATTTTCTTTAGAAAAGAAAGTAAGACGAGTAGGAAGGCTCTTTACAGAGAGGGGACACTGCAAAGTGAATGCCCACCAATGGGCAAGGGTCCTTGTTTTATAAGGTTCTGTTCGTACCTCCCTTCCCCCTTGTTCCTTCTCAGGTCCTACCCTCATTGGATGGACAACTCTAGGTGCTGGTTTGTCCATCCCTGACTGGCTTGTTTCCATTGTATGAGGGCTGGTCTAGGGCCATGCTTAGGTCTTTTGCCAAATTCCTGAGGGAAACCTGAGGAGGAGTAGGTGGCGTAAGTTACTTGCTTAAGAGGAAACTTGAGCCCCAGGGGGTTTGCTGTGGTCAGACGCTCCCAGCATTGTTCCAAAATATGTGTCTTTCCCCACCCAGGACCTCAGGTCCTAATCCTTTCCTTCTCTGCCTATTTCATCCTATTTTCCCCTATCCTGATATCCTGCTTTTCCATTCGGAAGCTGTGGAATTTTCTTTTCCTTAGAGTTCAGAATTTTCACAATGATGTATGAAGGTAAGTGCACATATGTTTTTCTATTATTCTTAATAAACACTTTTTAGGCCTTTGAATAAAGTTCCAAATCTTTCTTGAATTAAGGGAAATTGTCTTTTAAAATATTTTTGATTTTTCCATTCTTTCTTTCCTCTTTATTAACTCCTGAAAATCCTAGTAAACTTTTAGTTTGTTGACTGGATTTATTTCTTAAGTTTTCTCTAATGATGTTTTTTTCTTTTTGCTGTATGTTATTGGGAATTTCTTTTTTTTAATGTTTTTTATTTACTTCTGAGAGAGAGAGAGAGAGACAGACAGTAGGGGAGGGTCAGAGAGAGAGAAAGAGACATAGAATCCGAAACAGGCTCCAGGCTGGCGGTCAGCACAGAGCCTGATGCAGGGCTCAAACCTACAAACCCTGAGATCATGACCTGAGCCGAAGTCCGATGCTTAACCGACTGAGCCACCCAGGTGCCCCATGTTATTGGTAATTTCTAAACCAAGTCCTTCAAAGACAAATTGGGATTGTTCCGTTAAAATTTGTTCACTTTAGGGGCACCTGGGTGGCCCAGTCAGTTAAGCGTCCGACCTCCGCTCAGGTCATGATCTCAGGTTCATGGGTTTGAGCCCTGCGTCAGGCTCTGTGCTGACAGCTAGCTCAGAGCCTGGAGACTGCTTCAGATTCTGTATCTTTCTCTCTCTCTCTCAGAAATAAATAAAACATTAACAAAAATTTTTTAATAAAATTTTTCACTTTGGCAGGGCTTAGGGTAAGGAAGGGATGAATAGGTAGAACATAGCACATGTTTAGAGGAAACTGCTGTATATACTACAATGGTGGTAACAAGTAGTAATATATTTGTCCAAACCCATAGAAATACACCCCAAGAGTCAGCCCTGATGTAAACTATGAACGTTGGGTGATAATGATGTTCAATATAGGTACATCAGTTATAACAAATGAACTACTTTGGTAGGGGATGTTGCAGGGGTCGGGGGAGGCTATGCATGAGTGAGGTCAGGAGTATATGGGAAATCTCTGTACTTTCTCCTTAATTTTGCAATGAACCTAAAATTGCTTTTAAAAGCGTGTCAATTTTGGGGGTACCTGGGTGGCTCAGTTGGTTAAGCATCCAGCATTGGCTCAGGTCATGATCTGATGGTTCGTGAGTTCAAACCCCACGTTGGGTTCTGTGCTGACAGCTCAGAGCCTGGACCCTGCTTCGGATTCTGTGTCTCCCTCTCTCTATTCCCCCTTCCCTGCTCACACTCTGTCTCTCTCTCTCAAAAATAAACATTAAAACATTTATTAGTAAGTATTTTAAAATATGTAAATTTTATCTCATTAAAAAGAACTGTAGAAAATAATTTGCATGGGGATAGTGGGTGGTTGGAAATTTGATGAATTAAGAGCAGCAGATTATGAATGACTCAAAGCTGATGGGTTTACTGGGGGATCATTTTACCATTCTGTTTATTCCAAATATATTCAAAATTCTCCATAATGAAGAAAAGCAGGCAAAAAATGAATTGGTTAACAGCTGTTATTAGTTGTTCTATTTAGTCTGTTTCAAAAAAACAAAAAAGCAGAGAGTTTTACTGGAAGGGTATTAATGACTTCTCGGAATCAGTGGAAGGCTGGGAGAAATGGCTTAGCAAAAACACAGAAACCAGTGCAGGTCAAGGCCAGACAGAAGGAGTTACAGATACGGATTACAGGAAATTTTCAAAAAAACTGGTCCAATGGCAGGCCTGTGATCTTTGAGCTTCAAGTCTATCCTGGGCTCTGATAGAAAAATGAACACCACCATCTAGTGGCTCCCTCTTACAGATTTCTAGACTCGTTTCCCAGCTCCCTATCATCTGAATTATATCTTCCATATATCCCCCAGAATTTTTTCATAGATTTTTGGGGGGGGCAGTCTCTCCACCCATCCCCCAGCCTCCACTGATCTGTTTTCTCTCCCTATAGTTTCACTTTTCTAAAATGTCATATAAATGGAATCATTCAATATGTAGCTTTTTGAGTCTGGCCTCTTGCAGTTAGCAAAACACATTGAGTATCATCTATATTGTTGCCTGTATTGATAGTTTTCCCCTCTCCTCACCCCCTTTTTTGGTTTTAGCTGAGTAGTATTTCACTGTATGGATATGCTAGCATGTGTTTATGCTATTATGTGTTTAGCCATTCGCCTGTTCAGGGATATTTAGATTATTTCCACTTTGGGCAATTATGAATAAAGTCACTATAAACACTGTGTACAGGTTTTTGTGTAAACAGAAGTTTTCATTTCTCTTGGGCAATTGCCTAGAATAGGATGGCTGAGTTGTATAATATATGTATATTTAACTTTATAAGAAACTACCAGTATGTTTTCTAAAGCGGTTCTGCCATTTTGCACTCCAACTAGCAGATTTTTTTTCTGCCTATGACATCCTACCTGGTTTTCCAATATTGCCATGTTTTACTTCTGAATTTTTTCTTTTGTTATTTTATAGGATTTTCAGATGACTGGGAAAATGACTCCAAAATATATATATATATTTTTTTAATGTTTTATTTATTTCTAGGATAGAGAGACAGCATGAACAGGGGAGGGTCAGAGAGAGAGGGAGTCACAGACTGAAACAGGCTCCAGGCTCCGAGCTGGCAGTCAGCACAGAGCCCGACGCGGCTCGAACCCACGAACCGCGAGATCATGACCTAAGCGAAAGTCGGACGCTTAACCGACTAAGCCACCCAGGCGCCCCCAAAATATATTTTTAAGTAGCATATTATGTTTATTAACTATCTGTAGTTACTAATTTTAAAATTTTATCTCCTCCTGTCATGATTGTGGTCTTAATATTGTTTAATTTTAATGTTTTAGAAATTATATGCTTGTTATTTTGCTGTAAAAATTTCCCTATATCTTGTCATATTTTAATGTACATGATTTTTAAAATAAGAACAGAGTACATAATACTTTAGTAAATGATTTCACAAGCATATACAGTAAAAACTTTGCTTTGGGAGCATAATTCATTCTGTAAACATGCTTGTAACTCAAAGCACTTGTATATCAAAGCAAATTTCAAGAACCATTGGCTCAGTTGTGATCATGTGACGTTCAGTTTCACATACTACTCGTACTACAAGACATTGCTCCTTTATCAAGTTCAAATATATTAGAAACGGGAGCGTCTTGGGGCTCAGTCCATTAAGCTGCTGACTTCGGCTCAGGTCATGATCTCTAGGTTTGTGAGTTTGAGCCCCGTATGGGGCTGTCTGCTGTCAGCTAGGAGCCTGCTTAGGATCCTCTGCCTGCTTGGGATCCTCTCTTTCTCTCTCTGTCCCTCCCCATGCCCTCTCTCTCTCTCTCTGTCAAAAGTGAATAAATATATATTTTTTTAATTTATGAGAAATGTTTGCTTGCCTTGCAGAACACTTGCAGAACAGTTACTCAGTCCAAGGTTTTACTGTATTGGGTACCTACAATGTGCTTAGTCATGGGACTATATTCTGAAAATAACTAAGTTTGTATTGCCTTTTATTATTTACAAAGTGCTTTCTTATAAATTTTTTAATTCTATGTAAGTTAAAAGAAACACAACCACCCACAACCATTCATTCTATGTGTATATATATTACGTATATAGTGACTAGTTAAAGGGCAGAGAGAAATATTAGAATGAATGATAAAAGAACAAATGGAAGCTGATTTTAATTGGCTAAGAGATGGAGAAATCTGGAGAAAGAGGTAAAAATGTGTGAGGGGGAGGTTGGGAGGTGGAGAAAGGAAGGCCATTCAATGAGCACTATATTGGGTAACTATGTCCCACCCTGAAATTCCCTTGGGTGTCTTGATGTGCATCTTCACATTTCTTTATGGTCTTTTGAAATGCTAATTAACTGCTTACCTACCTTTTCCAAGTAGTTGCTCCCAAGAAGGAATTTTACTTTGGGCAATATCACTAATCAGGAAAGCTTACCTACCTCTTCCAAGTAGCTGTTCCCAAGAAGGAATTTTACTTTGGGCCATATCACTAATCAGGAAAGAAATCTTAGATAAAATAGGAGTAGGTATGGAAAGGCAAACTTTGTCAACTTTCTCCTTTCAGGAAAAGCATCTATTCTCGTAATGGGCCTAAAGTGAAGTTGGGTCATGCTGCTTTCTTCTACTAACCTCAGATTTGTGGCATCTTGGTTGAACTGAGGCTCTGAATGAAGAGCTGATTACTAGGAAGAGGTTGAAATAAAAACATAAAACTATTGGGGCCCTGGGTGGCTGAGTCAGCTGAGCATCCTACTGGGGCTCAGGTCATGATCTCATGGTTCATAGGTTTGAGCCCCAAGTCGGGCTCTGTGCTGACAGCTCAGAACCTGATCTACTTCAGATTCTGTGTCTCCCTCTCTCTCTCTGCCCCTCCCCCACTTGCACTCTCTTTCTTTCTTAAAAATAAACATTATTTATTTTTATAAAATCTTCAAATTATTGGTTACAAGTGGAGCACCCTGTATTTGTATAAGTATTATGATGCCTATTGCCAAAACACTATGAAATTCATGGACATTATGTGAAGATAAGTGATTATAATATAGGAAAACAGCCTAAAGTCCTAAGTTTAAAAACTCCATGGAAAGTGTTAACATTACTTGTATAAAAATAGAAAGCATATTGCATTTCAAAACCTGGAGGACTCCATTTTCTTCACCCTTACTGCAAGCTATTTTATGGTTATTGTGTTTCATTCTTACATTTTTTGTTTTTAATACACAAACACTCCAATAGCAATACTATTCACAACAGAGTATTACTTAGCCTTAAAAAGGAAGGAAAGCCTGTCCCATGTTACAATATGGATGAAACTTGAGGACTTTATGATAAGTAAACAAGCCAGTCGTAAAAAGGGCAAATACTGTATGATTTTACTTACATGATGTATCTAAAGTAGTCACATTCATAGAAACAGAAAGTAGAGCTGAGAGGAGGGGGACATGGGGAGTTGTTCATTGGGTAGATTTTCAGTTTTGTAAGATAAAAAATTAATGGATATCTGCTGTACACAATGTGAATATACTTAGCACTACTGAACTGTCCACTTGAAAATGGCTAAGGTGGGGGGCACCTGGGTGGCTCAGTTGGTTGGCGTCTGACTTCAGCTCAGGTCATGATCTCATGGCTCATGTGTTCTAGCTCTGCATTGGGCTTGCTGCTGTCAGTGCAGAGCCCAGTTTGGATCTTCTGTCCTCTTCTCTCTCTGCCCTTTCCTTGCTTGTGCTGTCTTAAAAATAAATAAATCTTAAAAAAGAAAAAAAAAATTGCTAAGATGGTAAATTTTCCATTATGTGTCTTTAGCATAATTAAATATATAAACACCCAGTGAATGTGTACCATGAATTTTGTAAAGGATAACCAATTAAAAGAATCCATCAAAATCATAGTTCTGCAAATAGATGGAAGAAACCGTGGAAACAGGGCCATTGCTCTTTTTTTTTTTAAGTTTATTTATTTTGAGAGAGAGCACACGTGGGAAAGGGACAGAGAGAGAGAGGGAGAATCCCAAGCAGGCTCTGAACCACCAGTGCAGAGCCCAATTGTGGGGCATAAACTCATGAACCATGAGATTGTGACCTGAGCCAAAGTTGGACGCTCGTGGAATTTTTTTTTTAAATAGTTTTAATTATTTCTGAGAGAGGGAGACAGTGTGAACAGGGGAGGGTCAGAGAGAGAGAGAGACACAGAATCTGAAACAGGCTCCAGGCTCTGAGATAGAGCCTGGACAGTTTTCAAGTGGACAGTTCAGTAGTGCTAAGTATATTCACATTGTGTACAGCAGATATCCATTAATTTTTTATCTTACAAAACTGAAAATCTACCCAATGAACAACTCCCCATGTCCCCCTCCTCTCAGCTCTACTTTCTGTTTCTGTGAATGTGACTACTTTAGATACATCATATAAGTAAAATCTATCTGTTGTCAGCAGAGACCCCAACGCGGGGCTTGAACCCACGAACCGTGAGATCATGACCTGAGCTGAAGTCCGAGGCTAAACCGACTGAGCCACCCAGGTGCCCCTGGAATTTTTATTTTTTTAATTTTTAATTTTTAATGTTTTATTTATTTCTGGGAGAGAGAGACACAGCATGAGCAGAGGAGGGTCAGAGAGAGAGGGAGTCACAGACTCTGAAACAGGCTCCAGGCTCTGAGCTGGCAGTCAGCACAGAGCCCGACGCGGGGCTCGAACCCACGAACCGCGAGATCATGACCTAAGCGAAAGTCGGATGCCTAACCGACTAAGCCACCCAGGCGCCCCGCCCCTGGAATTTTTAAACTGACTGAGTCACCCAGGTGCCCTGATCTCTGCTTTAATACACACCCTGTGTATATATTAAACACGTGGCTTTACGAATTATTTAGCAAAGTGTATTTCGAATGCTTAATAAACAATAAAAAGGCTAGCTCCAGTCGCCCTGGTTTGAATCTCAGTTCTCTAGTTTATTGCCTATATACCTTATGCTAGTTAGTTTCTCTCTCCGTTTTCTCAATCATGAAAAGAAGACAAGGAGATAATAGCAGTATCCATGTCATAAGACTGTGGCATTAAATGCGTTACATATATGTAAAGAATTTAGAATAGTGCCTTGACACAGAAAGTGCTCTATAAACACCACTACCATCACCACTACTACAACAACCATACTACTACCATTCTTATCATTAGGGGGTTCTAACACCATCAGCTTCAGAAACTTTTCAAAGGCAAGACACTAAAAGTTGTACCCCTCTTTCTCCTAGAATTGGAGATGGGGCAGGATTTGGCTGAATCAGTTCCTCCCAGCAGGATGTCAGTTCAGCTATAAGAGAACACAGTTGGGACAGAAGGCATAGCAGGGATGATCAATAAAAATATAATTATGATAATAATATTCAATGGTCTGCTTTAATGATATTTAAAAATGTGAATGTATCCTATATGGGTGGTTATTTTTATTACATAATCATTCTTCATGAAAGGATTAACCGCAAGATTTTTTTAAATGAGCTTTTATGGTATATATTATCTTTTAAAATTGTGAAGTATTTTCATATTTATAGCAAAGTTGCAATAACAGTACCAAGAGCTCCCATATACCGTTCACTTAAGGAGGGTATTCAAGTTTTGCCAATTATCCCATATTCTTTATAGCAAGAGGAGTCAATCCAGGAGCATGTATTTACTCAGCTCTCTTCGCCTTTAATCTAGAACAGTTCTTCAGCCTTCATTTTCTAAGATTATTTTGCTAACTGTATTTTTCCCAGAATTGCACATTTCTAATTCCACATGCTCTTCTAGAACTCTGTCTCTTAATCCAGACAAACTCTGTGCCTCCGTCCATGAATAGAATTTAGAGAAGTAGACCTGTGCCACCACTTATGAGGCTAGGTTAGAAGGCCACACAATCTTCTATTTGCCTCTGCCTCACACACAGACACATACACACACTCCCTGGGAAGCCCTGAGTGCACATATAGGAAATTCAGTTACCCTGAGGCGGTGGTGATGAAGAGACTATAGAGAGGTAGAGATGTCAGATGGGCCGCGGACATTCCAGCCCTCAGCTCTTTGAATCTTCCAGATCAGGTGTAATAGATGTGAGTGTGCAAAAGCCTTCATGTGATTCTAGCTCTCAGCCTTTGAGCCACACTAGGTAAGGCCTAGTGGAGCCAGGCTCTGGGCTGTACCTGCTGACACCTTAGGATGGAGAAGAGCTGTGCCTGCTGAACCTTGCCCAGATTGTACTGAAATAAGTAATGCTGTTTTAAACCACTAGGTTTTCGGGTGTTTGCTGCAAACCATTATATAGCTGAAACAATAGTAGGCCTGTTGTTTTGTGGAATGCAGCTATATTTGGGTTTGCCTGATGTTTACTCACAGTTGAGTTATGATGTCGATTTGTTCTACCACTGTTGATGTTAACTTTGATCACTTCATGAAGGATTCTCCACAATGAAGTTACTCTTTTTTCCTATATAATTATTTTCTAGAGATATACTTTGAGACAATGTAAATAACACCTGTTCTTGATCCATCTTTCATCCACAAGTTTTACAATCCACTTATGTTTCTTGACTGAATTTATTATTTTTGAGGGTTGCAAAATGATAATTTTATAATCTAATTGTTTTTGTAGCTTTTATTAGTTGACATTCTGTTACAAGGGTTTTCTATTAAATCATTTGTTTATTTATGCCATCATAGACTGATGGGCTCATAATTAGTGATGTAATTTGTTTCCTGTCACTGTTTTGATATGTTGTCCCAGATTTGGCTACCAGAAGTCTTTTCAAACTGACTTCTGTGTCTCCACTCTGACATGTCTCCATTATTTTCTGAACACTTCCTGGCACAAAAAGATGTTCCTCGTCATCCAATCCCTGCTTTGATCCTAAATTAACTTTTTCTCCAAGAAGACCTGGTTCTTGTTGGAAAATAGTATTTAGAAACCACTACCTAGTGGCTATGTTTGCTGTCGCTATTGGTATATATTGCTTCCAGGTCTTTTCTGTGGACAGAGACAAGTAAATACAGTAGAGGGCGGTGATACTAATGAAAGGAAAGGGATATAAAGTCACAAAAAAGGAAGAGATCTCTACCCCAAGGCTTCAGAGTTTTGGGGATGGGAAGAGAAATAATCCAGACAGAAGATATTTATGTACAAATGGCCTGTGTCAAGAGAGAACATGTCATGTTTAAGGAACTAAAGCAGTTTAATATGGCTAGAGCAGAGTGAGGTGGCCTTGGTAAGAGAGCAGGTTACATAGTAAAGAGGGGTTAGTCAAATCTCCAAGAACCAAATAAACAATGTTAGAAGTTTTAAGTTCATCCTGAGAGCAAGGGGGAACTATTAAGAAGATTCTGAGCAAGAGATATATGATTAAAAATAATTTCAGAACAGTTGGAGCATCTGAGTGGCTCCGTTGTTTAAGCCAATTTCGGCTGAGGGCATGATCTCATGGTTTGTGAGTTCGAGCCCTACATCGGGCTCTGCACTGATGGTGTGGAGCCTGCTTGGGATTCTTTCTTTCTCTCTCTCTCTCTCTCTCTCTCTCCCTGCACCTTCCTTCCTTGCTCTCACACTCTCTCAAAATTTAAAAAAATTTAAAAAACATTTTAGAACAGTTACCTTCAATTAAAAAAAACCAAAAACTTACATACCATCCTAAAAGGATTTTGAAAAGGTGTACTTCCTTCCCCATTTTAAGCTGGCATTTACTACTTTTCATGAGTTAAAGTTAATTTTTTAATTTTTATGTATTTATTTTTTAAATGTTTGTTTTTGAGAGAGAGCATGCACGCGAGTATGAGAGAGGCCAGGAGAGAAGGGGACAGAGAATGTGAGGTAGGCTCCAGGCTCTGCGCTGACAGCAGTGAGCCTCACGCGGGGCTTGAACTCACAAACTGTGAGATCATGATCTGAGCCAAAGTCAGACTTTCAATTGACTGAGGCACCCAAGTGCCAAGGTTTGTTTACATTTTGAAACTTGAAATGACCTTGGATTGTACCTGAATTAAGTATTTTATCATTTGATACTCGCCAAATCTGAAAAGTCATGTAAAATTTCTATCTGTGGATTTTATCAAATATTATTACCTCAAAAATGTGTTATTGGCTCCAGAAACCACAAAATTATATATGTAAGTATTAGCATCTCTAGTTTGTGTTGCCTCAGTTGTTCTGAATGCAGGGCAACTTTCATGCTTAACAAAACTATGTGGGAGACAGGGGAAGGTCTTGTAGGTTTCAGATGCTTCAATTACTCATTAAGAGGTGTTCAGACTTCCCTTCCTGCCAAAGATGGAGTAATAGGAACTGGATTTACCCTCTTGCTGAAACAATAGCAATTCAGACAAAATATATGAAGCAATGATTTCTAAGTACAGGATATCAAGCATCAAAGGACCCCTGAGAGACAAGAAACAAATGAGATGAGCCCTTCAGTTGCCCCAGCTTACTGCCTTGAGAGTTTCTAAGTTATAGACATAAACTTAACTGTATTAATAATCATGTAAAGTGGAAATGATCTAAATACTCCAATTAAGAGAAACTGGCAGATCAGACAATAAAAGCCAGACCCAATTATTTGCTGCCTATAAGAAACACTTTAAACATAAATACAGAAACAAGTTAAAGAGTTGTAAAAGATATGCCAACAACGAGTCAAGAAAGCAAGCATACTATTTAATTTTTTTTAACGTTTTATTTATTTCTGAGAGAGAGAGACAGCGTGAACAGGGGAGGGTCAGAGAGAGAGGGAGACACTTAACTGACTAAGCCACCCAGATACCCCTACTATTTAATTTTTTTAAATTTACTTTTTAGCTAACCTCTAGGCCCAATATGGGCCTTGAACTCAGAACCCTGATATCAAGAGTCCCATTCTGATTGAGCCAGCCAGGCACCTCAAGCATGCTATTTTAATAATGGACAAAGTAAGGGCCGCCTGGGTGGCTTAGTCGGTTAAGCATCTGACTTTCGCTTAGGTCATGTTCCCGCGGCTCATGGGTTCAAGCCCTGCGTTGGGCTCTGTGCTGACTGCCAGCTCAGAGCCTAGAGCCTGTTTCAGAGTCTGTGACTCCCTCTCTCTCTGACCCTCCCCTGCTCACGCTGTCTCTCTCTCTCTCTCTCTCCTAGAAATAAATAAAACATTTAAAAAAAATTTAAAAAAAAATAATGGACAAAGTAAATGTCAGAGTAAGGAATATTACCAGGGATAAAGACTGTGTGATTTCATAATGTGAAATAAACATAAAGTGATCGATAACAATTTAAACATTTAGGACCCTAACAGCAGAGATTCAAAATACACGAAGCAAAAACTGATAGAACTGTAAGAAGTTGATAAAAATCACAATTATAATTGGAGATTTTAGGACCCTCTCTTAATAACTGATAGAACAAATAAACAGAAAATCAAGAATATAATAGTCTTGGGGTGCCTGGGTGGCTTAATCAGTTAAGCATATGACTCTTGGGTTCAGCTCAGGTCATAATCTCACAGTTTGTGAGTTAAAGCCCTGCATCAGGCTCTATGCTGACAGTGTGGAGCCTGCTTGGGATTCTCTCTCTCTTCCTCTCTTTCTGCCCCTCCCCTGCTTGTGCTCTCTCTCTAAAAATAAATACATAAACTTAAAGAATTTAATAATCTTGAACAATACTATCAAACAACTTGACCTATTTGCCATTTATGGAACACTTTACATGACAACAGCAGAATACACATTCTTTTCAAGTACACAGAGAACATTCACCAAGATATACTATATGCTAAGTCATAAAACAAACCTCAGTAAATTTAAAAGGATTTGAATCATACAAAATGTATCACAAAATATATTCTCTGACCACAATGGAATTAACTTAGAAACCAATAACAGATCTCTGAAAAATCCTCTAATGTTTGGAAATGGAATAACAGGCTTTTAGATAACCCATGGGTCAAAGAAGAAATCAAAAGAAATTAGACACTATTTAGAACCAAATGAAAATTAAAATACCATATATAAGAATTTGTGGGATATCAGTAAGAGATTTATAGAGCTAACTATATTAGAAAGGAAAAAAAAAAAGAAAAAGAAAATATCTCAAATTGATGATCTCAGATTCCAACTTAGAAAAGTAGGAAAAGAGCAAACTAAACACAAAGTAAGAAGAAGAAAATAAATAATAAAGATTAAAGGGGAAATCAGTGAAATAGAAAGCCAAAAAACAGTAAATAAAACTAAGAGCTGTTGAGAGGATCAATAGAATTGATAAACTCCTATCTACCCAGACTGTTGACGAAAAGTAGAATACAAAATTACCAATATTAGGAATGAGAAATTCGACATCACCACAGAGTCTAGATATTAAAAGGATATTAAGAGAATATTATAACACTTTGCCTATGAATTTAACAACTTAGACAAAACTGACAAATTCTTTGAAAAACAAATTGCCAAAGACCAATCAAGAAAAAACAACCTGAAGAACCCTATATCTTTTTAAAATTTTATTTGGTAGTTAAAAACCTTACTGCCAAGAAAACCTCAGGCTCAGATGGTTTTATTGGTGAATTCAACCAAATATTTAAGAGAGAAATAAAATGAATTCTATACCAACTCTTTCAGAAACAATAATTCTGTGTAAACTTTCAGGGAGTGGCTCAATTGGTTAAGCATCTGACTCTCTGTTTCAGCTCAGGTCATGATCTCATGATTTGTAGGTTCAAACAGTACATCGGGTTTCACGCTGACAGTGTGGAGCCTGCTTGGGATTCTGTCTTCCCTTCCCTGCTTGCACTGTCTCTGTCTCTCCCAAAATAAATAAATAAACTCAGGGCTCCTGAGTGGCTCAGTGGGTTAAGCGTCAGGCATCAGCTCAGGTCATGATCTGAGTTTGAGCCCTTTGTTTGGGCTCTGTGTTAACAGCTCAGAGCCTGGAGCCTGCTTCAGATTCTGTGTTTCCCTCTCTCTCTGCTTCTTCCCCACTCACCCCATCTCTCTCTGTCTCTCAAAAATGAATAAATGTTATATATATATATATATAAACTTAAAAAATAATTCTACACAAACTTTCAACTTTATTCTTTGAGGCCAGCATTACCCTGATACCAAATCCAAAGACATTACAAGAAGCTACAAGCTAATATTCTTCTTTAAAATAGATACAAAAATTTGAAATCAAGATTTAGCAAATCCAATCCAATATATAAAAAGGAAAATATATCATGATTCCTTCAAGCTTGTCCCAAGAATGTAGGGCTGGTTTGACATTTACAAATCAACTAATCAGTGTAGTTTACCACATAAAATAAAAAGGCATATAAAAATCTCAATAGACACAGAAAAAGCATTTGACAACATCCATTCCTGATCAAAACTCTCACCAAAACAGGAACAGAGGGGAACCTCCTCAACTTGATGCCTTCATCTATCTATGAAAAACCTATAGCTTACGGGTGAAAGACTGAGTGTTTTCTCTCTAATATCATAGTTCCAGTGAGACTGGGCACACACATTTGGGAAGTTTTGTTTTGGAATTGTTGATTTTGGGGCCCAACATGCCACTGAACATCTAACTGGGGATTTACAAAGCAATGTGGATCTGGAGCTCAGAAGAGAAAGCTGTCATAGAACCTGTTAATGGATATTTTAAAACAAATTTATATTTTTAAAAACCGTAGAAAAAAACAGGTGAAAAGTAAGATGAGAAGAGGGTTAGGAATGGAAATGCTGAAGAAAACACTGAAGGCTGAAGGCTTCTCCTGTAGGATATAGGAAGAGAGGCAAGAAAAGGTGACCAAACAAGGTCAGCTATCCAAAAAAAAAAAAGTGACCAAGAACAATCCTACAAGTCAAAAGACACCTCTATGGTGTGTCTGTAAGAGAAATCCAGTTTCAAGAAAGAGGGAGGGGTCAAGTCAAAAGTTGCAGAGGACTTTTAGATTTAAGGATTCTGGTACATTCTGATATGCTTACCACATAGGTGACCATCAGAACATATTTAAAATAGGCATTATCTAGTATAGATGGGCTTTAGCCAATCATTGATCCTGGTACATCATATTCCATTCCATTCCATTCTGGGTGGATATTGATGCAACTGAGTCTTATTGGATACTACACTGTTCTCTTGATTGTTCATGGAGACCTACGAAGAGAGCCCACTATCCATGGCTTTAGAAAGTTCAAGTGTCCGTTTTTCAGCTCAAAAAAAGGTAAGTGAAATACTTTCATTGAGGCCAAGGCCCACTAGGATTTTGGTCCTTTTGTTCCTGAAACTAATAAACCGTTTATCCTTTCCCAGATAAGGTACCCCTTACGTCCTATAATGAGAGGCAGAGAGGAACACTATCTCACTGAGCCTCAATTTTTTTTATTAGTAAAAAGTGTATAAGAACATAAATCCGACCTCACTACTTTCGTGTAATTGGTTAGAATAAAATGAGATTTTGTAAGTCAGGGTTGTCTTACTCAGGCTCCTTGTCACATAGACAAAAGTCTGTCTGACACAAAGCATGAGCTCAGCAAATGGCTGTATTGTAACGACTGAATATTTGTTAGAAGGCTTTGTTAATCTGGAAGCTGTTCGAAGTGTTACTTATGCTCCAACCCTGATTTAGGCTCCCAGCTGACCAAATTTAAACAACTCATCTTTTTTTTTTTTTTAAAGACTTTTATTTATTTCTAGGAGAGAGAGAGAGAAAGATAGCGTGAGCAGGGGATGGTCAGAGAGAGAGGGAGTCACAGACTGAAACAGGCTCCAGGCTCTGAGCTGGCAGTAAGCACAGAGCCCGACGCGGGGCTCGAACCCACGAACCACGAGATCATGACCCAAGCGAAAGTCGGACGCTTAACCGACTAAGCCACCCAGGCGCCCCTAAACAATTCATCTTGACGGGTGCTAAAGAGTAGCTGGAAGGACTCTAGCCCCCCTCCCCACAGTAAATAAAAACATTGGGGGCTGTGCAAACGGACCTTCATGGCCAGTCCCCTGGCCCACCATCTCGCAGATTGCCGCTCCCAAACCTCTTCCTTTTGAAAATCTGCACCTGTTGTAGAACTTTTGGGAACCTATGTGATCAGATCTCGCTTTGATGTCCCTGGATATGTTACCACAAAACTTCACAGTAGCCTTGGCCTCTTCAACGTCCCTCAACTTGAGACGAGGCCGCGGAAAGGACTATGAGCTTCCCCAGGGGCCCAGCACTGGGAGGCTTCCTCCTCCGCGCCTCCGGCCTCTCACAGTGGTTAAAGGATGCCGGCACGCAGGCCTACAGCAAGCTCTCCGAGGGTTGGGGCTTTCTCGGAGGTGGGCCTTGGTGGCGGAGGTGGGGCCGCCCACCAAGGGCCCCTCCTCCCGCGGCCGGTTGCCGGGTGCGGGGGTGGGAAGGGCGGAGCCGGGCTGCTAGCTGCGGGCTCCTCCTCCCAAGGGCAGGCCAGGGGAGGAGGAGGCGGGGCAGGTTCCTAGAGCGGGGCGGGCTTTGGCGGCGGAGGCGGGGCCAGGCACCGCGGGCCCTTCTCGTGGGCCGGCTGGCCGGAGAAACGGCCGGTTTCTTTTCACCCGGGCGGCCCTCGGCAACGCGAACGGACCGGGGGGCGGGGCCAGGCTCCGAAGGCCCCTCCTTCCGAGGCGGGCTTGTTTGGCCGTGGCTGCAGCGGCGGGGTGTCCGCGGTTTGGCTGCCTAGCCAAACGGGCTCTGGCTCCTCCCAGTGGCCGGCCGGGGCGGAAGCAGGAGGCGGGGGCAGCGTGCGCGCTGCTGGTCTCCTCTCCCGCGGCGTTGGGGCCCGCGTTCCGCGGCTGCTGCTGGATTCGGCGCCTCGCAGTCGGCCAGCTCCTCTCAGCGTCCGCCGGCTTCTAGACCAGGCCTCTTCCTCAAGCCCCGGCCCGCGGCGTCGACCCCGCCAGCCCTCTCCCGCCCCGTCTCATAGTGTGGCCACCGCTGCCGCGGCCCCAGCCCCGATGGCTCTGTGCAACGGAGACTCCAAGGTCAGTCTTTCGCCTGGGGGGTCCATGCCTCACCGCTTCCGGGGGCAGGCGAGCCTCCGGGGCCGGGGAACCACCGCTCGACCCCCCTCCCCCCAGCCCCTCAGCGCAGCCCTGCGGCCCGGGCAGCTGCGCGTCGTAGAGTCCCCGGTCGGGGCCTGTGGCATGTTTTCTCCTCGGGAGCGGCAGGTGCTTTGTTGATTTTGTCTGCGTGTCGGGGTTCCTGCGGCCGCCGGTCTCCGGGCGTCGGGGAGGGCGTCAGCTCCGCGCGGCCGTGCCGCTGGCCCCCGCCTCCCCCGCGCCGGAGCTCGGGGAGCGCGGCCGGAGGGTGGAGGTAGGGAGGCAAGCGGGTGTGTGTTTGTTTCCCCAGCCCTCACCCTCGTCCCTTCGAGAGGCTGGGAGCCTTTTGTGGACCTCCGGGGGCCCGCCGAAGGCAGAGCAGGGTCGGGGCCTCGCGTGCGGCTTTCGAGCGGTGCGGGCCTCCCGTCTTCCCGCCACCCCATTTCCCGCCTGCCTTCGGCGGGGCCCTCCGCGTTCCCCAACGCCAGCCTTGGGGTCCGCGGCGGCGAGGCCGCGTGACTGCAGCTCCCCTCGCCTCCCCCTTTCTCCAGCCCGGGTCTCCAGGTCAGCCCTGGTCCGGGCCCGCGGCCCGAGCGAGGGTCGCTCACTCCTCTGCCCTCCCCCTCAGCCTGCTCCGAGGGCTGAAGCGTGGGTCTAACCCCGCCCCCAGTCGCTGGCTGCTTTGCTCGTTTGTTAGCGGTGGATCCCCCTCCCCGCGGTGCGGATCCCTCTCCGGGACGCGAGCCGCCGCCGCCGCCTCCGAGGGCTGGGGAAGTGGGGTGTCCCGGCGTGCTGGAAAAGTTGCTGACTTGATGCGGGGAGAGCACGTTTGGGCCGCCGCTGCGCTGCTCGTCACCTCCAACTCACTTTTTTCTTCAGACCCTCTTCGTCTCGCTTCTGAAATTGAGCACCTTCGCTTTCACTTCTGTATTAAAATTTTCGTTGGCTTGGAGTTCTTTGAGGCACTCACAGTGTCGTTTTTGTCAGCGGGGACCTGCAGTTTTGAATTGCGATTAACTTGAGCAAGCTGTACCTCCTGTGTGCTGTTTAGAGCCTGGCTTGGAGAAATTACTTGATATTTTATTTAGGTGTGTGGCATTTTAAAAGTCAGGTGGGAATCGGTGTTCTAAGTCCAGATAGTAGTGCCTTCCTCTGGTGGTAGTCTCTCTCAAAGGCGGTGCCTAAGCGTCCCATGTTAGGAGGTCATTTTTTCGCTAACGATTGCTTAGTACCTCGTAAACATTCAAAAACTATTTGTTGAACAGATGAGAAAAGATAGAAAGGTAGCGATCTGCCCTTTTAAACCGGGGAAACTGATGCTTCGCCTGCGTGAAGCTCTTTTCTCAGGATTATGAAACTCAGTGAAGACACCCAAGTAGTTTCAGACCCCAGAAGCTAATGTAAACCTCATTGTATAGCTCTTTCCTGTACACTTGAAAAAGCAATTTTCTTCTTTTGAAACTTGAAACTTATCTTTGTGCTCATAGAAGAAATGACTGCACTAACAGAACTCAAACCTAATTTACAGACTTTGAAGACTAGTGATAAGAGTATTTCCACAAAATAAACTGTCAACAGAAAGTTAAAGATTGTTTCCAAATTTATTTGTCTCAGGAGTATGAAACATAAACTTTTTTTCTAGTTGATATTTTTATTTAACTTGCATTTAAAGAGAGTCTTGGTCACTTTGATATAATTGAGCTTCAAGTGAATTGCTGATTTTATTTTACTTCAAGGTCCTTTATGTTTTATAGCATACTCAAGCATGTGTACTTTTATTTTGGACTAATAGATGTGAACCGAATGGATTTCAAGGAAGAGCCTTTAGGGAAATAACATATCATCAAATCTATTATTTCGTGTATGCCTAAGGAGAAAAAAAAAGCACCCCACAATTAAACCATGATATGTTATTGATCATAAGAAACATTGCAAGTAAAGAGATGTATAAGTAGGTGAAATAAGATATTTCTAAGAGATCTACCTGGAAATCTGAGTAGGTATTTCTTTTCCATAGTTTACCACTGAATTACCCTTCTCTCAGGTGAAATACAAGTACTGGCCCCTCCCTTACATTGTACATAGATTATGACTCTGACAGTTCTATGTAAATCCTAGTTCGTAAATTAAAGAGTTGATTTTGATTCCTATCCTGGAACATATCAGTTTGTGTTAGGATTTTTTCTTTTTTTTCTTCTTTTTTTAAAATTTTTTTTTTAAATGTTTTATCCATTTCTAGGAGAGAGAGAGAGACAGTGTGAGCAGGGGAGGGTCAGAGAGAGAGGGAGTCACAGACTGAAACAGGCTCCAGGCTCTGAGCGGGCAGTCAGCACAGAGCCCGACGCGGGGCTCGAACCCACGAACCGCGAGATCATGACCCAAGCGAAAGTCGGACGCTTAACCGACTAAGCCACCCAGGCGCCCCTTTTTTCTTCTTTTTTAAGATTTTTTTTTTGAGTAGTCTCTACACCCACCGTGGGCCTCGAATTTAATAACCGAAGATCAAGAGTTGTAAGTTCTCCTGACTGAGCCAGCTAGGTGTCCCTGTATCAGGATTTTCTAAAATGACATTTTTGTATGATAGAAATTAGGGAGAGACCTAAAATCTATAAAAGCATTTGGGCTGAATGATTAACCACCCAAAGCAGAGGTTATTGTTTTCTTGGTTAAGGAGTTGATATGTTATTTAATTAAGAAGTTAAGATCTTATTTAATAATGTCTTTAAAAACTTTTTACAGCTACTTGATGTTGTACATGAATAGTATATAGGTCAAGTATGAGACATAGTAACTATTTTCTGTTTTACTGAGGCAGGATTATCAGAATATTGTTCTTTGGACTACTTGTCAAGTTTCCTTCCCTCCGCCCCTCCCCCCTTACCTAAGCCTCAGTCTCTTGGTTGGAGTAGAGGTGGGACCTGCTCCATCACCTTTCCTGAGATGTTGACTAGGGTAAATCATACTTGAATTAAATGTGTTTTTTAAGTTGATTGCATGTGATATAGAATCTTTAATGACGTCTAATGTTAAACTTTTCGATTTGGCATTATTAAAAAAATTTTTTTTAACATTTATTTATTATTGTCAGTAAGAGACAGAGCATGAGCAGGGGAGGGGCAGAGAGAGAGGGAGAAACAAAATCCAAACCAGGCTTCAGGCTCTGAGCTGTCAGCACAGCCCAATGCTGGACTCAAACTCACAAACCACGAGATCATGACCTGAGCCAAAGTCGGATGCTTAACCAACTGAGCCACACAGGTCCCCCAAATTTGGCACTTTTAAATTTAAGTTTTTGAATTGAGTTGAAAGATAAGATTTTTTACCTGGGACTCATTGAGTATTAAACAACTGTCCTTTTATGATAATCCCTTATATAGTACATTTTTTTGAAAGGTCAAAGATGATTTTTTTGGCTTCAGATTTTATTCAGATATTCATGAAGATATTCATCTAGAATGTAAGAGCTGTTAAAAAAAGAATAGCTTTTATTATTTTCCTGTTGTTAGACATGGAAGATTTTGAGGCTTGGAAGATTTTGAAATTCCTCCAGGAATCTCAGATAGCCTTGTCTTTATAGCTGGGCCAACTTGTTACGGTAGATAATTGTCTTTTAAGAAGTTTTTAAAAATGTAGACTTGTCCTATACTTGTTCAAATGTATTCAATACTTTTCAAAAGGCTATGTAATGAATTACATTCCAAAGGAGGCTGTTGGAAGTAAAGAATTTTTTGCTATACAAAACAATAAAATTTACCTCTATTATGGTGCTTAAATTGTCTTCATGTTTCCTTCTAACTTAAACTGTTAGATGTTCAAGGTGAATGAAGTCCTCAGGGATAAAACATAATTCTGAAGCACTTTGTGAACCAACAGAAAAGTTTCATAGAAATATGAATATTTGCATAGCATATATAATTTTGGGTTGTGTAGAATAGAATGTTTTTTCATGCGTTTTGTAGAATAGAGACATTTCTGTATTTGCTTGAGAATCATAGTGGTTCAAAAAAATAGCTTTACTATAGTTATGTGATATTAGTTGGTTTTGTTATTGGTGGACTCTTGCCATGGTTCAGGTTCATGTTTGAGGATTAAGGACATCATTATATAGTTATGTATGTACATTCCCTGATACAAGCCATTATAATGTGATAGGAAGTAAAGTGTTTGGTTATAATAGTGCGACCATGTATTCTTTGTCTAAACTGGGGCACATAAGGACCTAAAGGAACATAAAAGAAGTTGCTGAAGATAAGTCTGTAATTGCTGTAAAATGAAATATTACCAAACAGATAATTTTGGATTTATGCAATATAGTAAATAAATGGCAAAACTGCAGCAAGAGTGCTCAGATTACTGTCTCTGAACATTATGGGCAGGAATACACGACCTCTCTTTTCTGCATATACTTCACCAACACCAACATTCACATTTCCCACTGACCTAGCTGATGGTGGCCTACAGGTTCGGAGGATCTTGCAAACTGCTCAGTGGCTGTGTGACACAACTGAGCATCCAAAACAGGGTAGAGTTAGCTATCCCTAGTTGCCGGTGTCCAAGTGTACTTCATTTTATCAGAAAGGGGTAAAGAAGTGCGTTATCAGCAGTTGGCTTTCTAATGAATCCGAAGTTAGAAGTGAGAACTGTTTACTGCACCTGCACTCTGCAGAACTAGATAAAACCATGTCAGAAGGTGGTAACATGAAAGTATAATAAACTCATCCTATGTTACTTAAATGCAGTTATTCATAAGCATATGTGTAAAAATGAAGAGTATGAGGTAAATGTTAAGCTGGGTGGGATGTTGGAGTAACAGGTGTAAATTAGGATTCTTCTGGGCAAACTGGGCCATCTGGTCACTTCAGCTATAGAGCATATATTGTCCTGAGTCTGGGTCTTGATTTCACCAGTGAAGGTATTTAAAATTTGGCTAAAATTTAATCCTAATGTATATATTAGAATAATTACTTTTGAGTTAATACTTCTGTTAAGAGAGTTATGAAATTCTTAAAAATGGAGTGTCGAATTGCTTGTTTTCTAAAAAATAAGAACCAGCAGGGTTGAAACTGACCAAAAGGTAAAATAATCTGCTCTAATCTACCATAACAGAGGTTTCCCAAACTTTTAAAGCTGCCTGGAGTTGCACACTTCTTTTATTCCTGTTTGTCACCGGGAGAATAGAATTCTTTTTGTCTCTTAAAATTTAATGATCTGTGTAAGTTTATTTATTTTTTTTTAATTTTTTTTTTTGAAGTTTTATTTATTTCTAGGAGAGAGAGAGAGAGAGACAGTGAGCAGGGGAGGGTCAGAGAGAGAGGGAGTCACAGACTGAAACAGGCTCCAGGCTCTGAGCTGGCAGTCAGCACAGAGCCCGACGCGGAGCTCGAACCCACGAACTGCAAGATCAGGACCTGAGCGAAGTCGGATGCTTAACCGACTAAGCCTCCCAGGCGCCCTGGATCTGTGTAAATTTAAATTACCCTTACCTCGTCTGCAATTTGGAAAACTAGTCTTAGTAATTCTTATCCTCTGAGTCTCATTATGACTATAAATTTAAGACTCTAGAATTCTAAAATGCTGCTTTGGACAAATTTTGGATAAACAATCCCTAATTGGGAAAATTTAGATGAATATAAAAATACAGATAAATCATTGTTTTGGTATGTTTATTCGTAATAGTGAAACTTTTTATTTTGTGAGTTTTCCGCTTTTAACATTTTATGAAAAATTTTCAAGCAGACAAGTTAAAAGAAATTTTAGTTCAGGCATATACCTAGGTTCTACTCACGTTTCTTAAAACAGCTTTATTGAAATATAATTCACATACCATAAAATTATGCCAATATTAAGCACACAATTCAGTGATTTTTAGTATATTCACAGATTTGTATGACCGTCACCACAGTCCATTTTAAAACATTCTCATCACCCTCGAGAGAAATCCTGTACCTTTTAGCAGTCAGTCTTCCTTTCCCCCATCTGCCTTTTTCTCCTATTCCTAGAGAACTGCTAATCTTTTTTGTCTTTATAGATTTGCCTTTCTGAACTTTTTATATGACTGGAATCTTAACATGTGTAGTCTTGTGACTGGCTTTTACTTCATGTAATGCCTTCAGAGTTCATCTGTCTTATAGCACGTGTTAAGTACCGTATTCTTTTTTTGTTACCAAATAATGCTCCATCGTTTGGATGTACCACCTTTTATCCTTTCATCAGTTGATGAACACAGGGTTTTTTACACTTGAGATATTATGGATAACGGTGCTATGAATATTCCTATACAAGTGTTTGTGTAGACATACGTTTGCATTTCTTTTAGATGTATAGCAGGAGTGGAATTGCTGGGTCATATAGTGATTCTGTGTCTAGCCATTTGGTGAACTGTTAGACTGTTTTCCAAAGTGGCTATAGTATTTTCCATTTTCTGTCAGTAGTGCATAAGGTTCTTATTTCCCCACATTTTTGCCATCACTTGTCTTTTCGATTATAGCCATCATAGTGGGTGTGAACTGGTATCTTATTATGGTTTTGATTTCCATTTCCCTAACGACTGATGATGTTGAACGAGCTTATTGTCCATTTGTATATTTTCTTTGGAGAAATGTCTGTTAAGATCATTTGCCGGTTTTTGAAAGTAAGTTACTTGTCTTTTTACTGAGTTGTAAGAGTTCTTTTAGTGACAAGTCTCTTATCAGAAATATGCTTTGCAGATATTTTCTGCCATCCTCTGAGTTTTTACTTTCTTAATAGTGTCTTCTGATGCATAAAAGATCATAATTTTGATGAAGTTTAACTTATGTATTTCCTTTTGTCACTTTTGCTTTTGGTATCTCACCTAAGGAGCATTAACTCCAGCCCCCACCCCACCCCTTTCAGGTTTTTATTTAAATTCCAGTTAACATATGGTATAGTACTAGTTTTGGGAGTAGAATTTAGTAATTAATTGGTCACTTACATATAATACCTAGTGCTCATCATAACAAATATATTAAGTAGAATTCTCATCACCCATTTAGCACATTTGCCCTCCCCACCTCCCCTCCAGCAATCCTCAGTTTGTTCTCTACTACTTGTTTTGTAGTTTGCCTCCTAAGGAGCAATGATCTTGAATCTTGTAAAAATTGCCTGTGTTTTCTTCTAAAAGCTTTGTAACTTTAGCTCTTATATTTAGGTCTTTGATCTGTTTTGTTATGAGACCCTAAGTTATAATTTGGTGGAACATTGCCATATTGTTGCATTATCATCATGAACTGTGAAATCTGTTCCTTCCAACTCCAACATCTGACTGGGTGAAATAAGGTACCAGATTTATAGTTTTAGACTGAGAAGATAACTTTTTTAAAAAAATTAATTAAAGGTAATTAGAAATAAAGTATAAACTTTTAATGGATGGTTAATTGGATGCTTAATCCACTTAATGGATTTAACCTGATAGATTTTTGGTTTTGTAATGGAGTGGCTCTTAGATTTGACTGAATGTTGGCCTTGTTATTGACACCATGGCAGAACTTGACCATCTGGTTCCCCCCCTGAAGGCTGAGGGTAAACAGTTGCTTATTGTAGCATTGTTTTTCAGTTTGTGGAGGCAAATGGTTTGAAAAGGTCACTAATAGGCATTTTGTTTTGCTTGTTTTTATTGAGGCAAAATGTACATAGTTGAAGTACACAGATCTGTAAGTGTATAATTTGAATTATTTTTAAGTTTATTTATTTTGAGAGAGTGAGCACAAGCAGAAGAGGGGCAGAGAGGGGTGCCTGGGTGGCTTAGTCGGTTAAGCGTCCGACTTTCGCTTAGGTCATGATCTCACGGTTTGTGGGTTCGGAGCCCCGCGTCGGGCTCTGTGCTGACTGCCAGCTCAGAGCCTGGAGCCTGTTTCAGTCTGTGACTCCTCTCTCTCTCTGACCCTCCCCTGCTCACGCTGTCTCTCTCTCTCTCTCTCCTAGAAATAAATAAAAACATTTAAAAAAAAAAAAAAAAAAGAAGAGGGGCAGAGAGAGGGAAGAGAGACAGTCCCAAGTAGGCTCTGCACCAAATATGAGGTCACAACCTGAGCCGAAATCAAGAGTTGGGCTCTTGCTTAACTGACTGAGCCACCCAGGTGTTCCAGTGTACAATTTGTATTTGAGAGACACACACACACACACACACACACACACACACACACACACACACACACACACACACACACACACACACACACACACACCATGTAACTACTTCTCCAATCAAGATCTAAAACATTTCTATTGGGTCGCCTGGGTGGCTCAGTTGGTTAGGCGTCCAACTTACACTAGGGTCATGATCTCATGGTTCATGAGTCCGAGCCTTGCATTGGGCTCTGCACTGTCAGAGCCCTCTTGGGATTCTCTCTCTCCCTCCTTCTCTGCCCCTTCCCACTCATGCTCTCTACCTTGAAATAGACAAACAAACAAAAATTCTATCACTCCAAAGTTCCTGTGTGCCCTTTTGACAGTTAATCCCTCTACTCTTCTAGCAGCAACCACTGTTCCCATTTATATAACCACACATTACTTTTGTCTACTTTTAAACTTTATATAAATGGCATCATATAGTAATTTTGGCATCTTTAATGATGTTTTTGAGACTTAGCCATGTTGTTGTGTCAGTAGCTGTTCATTTTTATCATTGCATAGTATTTTACTATGTGGAATTCCACTGTGCTGACAGCTCAGAGCCTGGATGGAGACTGCTTCCAATTCTGTGTCTCCCTCTCTGTCTGACCCTACCCTGCTTGCACTCTGTCTCTTTCTCTCTCTCAAAACTAAATAAATGTTTAAAAAAATTAAAAAACATTTTCAGATGTTTGATAGAAAATTTCTGTCAGTTTGTCTGTGAGGCATATTATCTTCATATGGCAAATCTTGGATTCACCAGGCCTAGCTCTCCAGAGGTTAATTAATAGTGCCTCTAAGTGGTTCCTCTTCCCTAATGTCTTTACTTCATTAGTTGCCATCTTAAAAAAAAAAATATGCATTTATGTTCTAAATTTACAAAGCTAGAGAATCAGTATAATGTGTATTTTTTAAAGTTTATTTTGTCTGCCAGCACAGACCCTGATGCAGGTCTGGGACCCAGGAAGCTGTGAGATCATGGCCTAAGCTGAAACCAATATTCAGATGCTTAACTAACTGAGCCACCCAGGAGCTCCAAGTGTAATGTGTATATTAAAGACAGGGTCACAGAGAGTTAAGCATGATGATAGCCATTTTATATGATTTGTCCCTATGTCCTTATGTATTTTTGCTATACATGGCCAGGGAAAGCAGGATCATAGTATGATATTGATTTAGAACCTGCCATGGATGCTTTGGTGTTAATTTTTTGTAAAATTTCATGTTAGGTGGTAGTAGACATTTTCAGAAGAATATGTGATGCTGATTTATGTTTGACAAGTTTGTGGGTCAGCTCAGCATTGTTGAGCTCTACTGCTTTCATCATTTTGCCTAAGACAAGATGTCTTACGGCATGGCACTCTCACTTCTGCCCTCATTACATAAGCCAAAACAAGTCTTATGGTAGAGTCCAATGTCAAGAGTAAAGAAACATATGCTGCCTAAAACAGGATGATGAACTGCAAAGTCACATGAGAAATGGCATGGATGTAGGGAATAGTGAAGAATTAGGGCCAGTAATACAGTCGGTTACATACAGAATATTAAAAACCTGCATAAGTAGAGCATTGAGTATAAAGTCCCTATCTAGCTAAAGAGTTATAAGCATGTGGTCAGTCTTTCTTCATATATTTTTACTTAGTGCCTCACAGTAAGATTACATATATGTTCTCTATTTTGTATGTTAAGATTAATCAGTTGATTCAGGTATTGCCACCATAGCCATTAATTATCGAGGTTCCCATTAATCTTTCACTTAATGATTTTAGTAACCAATGGCTAGTTTAGTGCTGCTCACACATTGGCTGTAAAGAACCAGTTTTTATTTATTTTTATTTATTTATTTATTTTTTAAATATTTTTATTTATTTCTAGGAGAGAGAGAGAGAGAGAGAGAGAGAGACAGACAGCGTGAGCAGGGGAGGGTCAGAGAGAGAGGGAGATACAGACTCTGAAATAGGCTCCAGGCTCTGAGCTGGCAGTCAGCACAGAGCCCGACGCGGGGCTCGAACCCACGAACCGCGAGATCATGACCTAAGCGAAAGTCGGACGCTCAACCGACTAAGCCACCCAGGCGCCCCAAGAACCAGTTTTTAAATTTTTGACTCACTGATGCTGCTAATACAATAAATTTATAGACAAATGAAATTTAAAAATCTAAGACCTCATACATGAAGACCACCAATTTTTATTGTAGACTCAGCAGAAATAAAATCATTTTTATCAACTTGTTATAGAAGTATATGAATGCTATGTAGAACTTATGTACCTTTTGTTATGAACTGATCACAGTTTGCAGATCAGCACTGGTACCCTTTTGTGAACCACAATAGTTTAGATCCTTTATTTTATTAGGGATTGCAAAATGGTGATGCTTTAATTCTGTTTCACCTGTAATTCTTTAAAAAGTTTTTATTTACTTTTGAGAGAGCACGAGCAGAAGAGGGGCAGAGAAAGGAGACTGAATCCAAACCAGGCTCCAGTCTCTGAGCTGTCAGCACAGAGCCTGACACAGGGCTTGAACTCCCAGGGCATGAGATCATGAGTTGGGCCAGAGTCGGATGCTCAAGTGTCTGAGCCACTCAGGTGCCCCTAAAAGTATTTTTTTAAAAATCTTTGTTTATTTTTGAGAGAGAGAGTGAGAAAGAGAGAACACACGAGCGAGTGGGGGAGGGACAGAGAGAGATGGAGACAAAAAAATCTGAACAGGCTCTAGGCTCTGAGCTGTCAGCACAGTGCCCGACATGGGGCTCGAACTCATGAACCGTGAAATCATGAACTGAGCTGAAGACAGATGCTCAACCGACTGAGCCACCCAGGCATCCCTTAGCTGGAATCGATTTATAAAAACTATCTCTCATTAACTATATGGTCACTTGTAGAGTTCATACTGGAAAGGCAGAATGCATGCTTGATTCCCTCCCATTACTTCGACCAAATTTGTTAATAGTTTTTTCAAGTTTTATTATTTGTAATAAAGTGTAGGTCAGGCACATATTACAGTAGAAAGGACCACATATAGAATGGAGATTGTGTTTATAAAGTATAATAGAAGCATCTTGAAAAATGGACCACATGCTAAATACCTGTGAAATTGTGACATCTGCTTTAATGTCACAATTTTTTTTCTCAAAAAATGTATAGGTTCTTTCTAAGCTAAAATTCTCAAAGGTATTTTAGGAGTAATAATGCAAGAGACAAAATTAAATCTCTTCACGAACTCAGTATGAAGAGATAGCTTTTTGATTATCTTTCATCTGTAAGTGAAAGTGTTATTTTGAAGTCATCAGAAGAAAGGCAGGGAAGTTTGGGGATAAATATTATTTCTTCCTTTTTTTAATGTTTAGTTTTGAGAGAGAAAGAGTATGAGTGGGGGAGAGGCAAAAAGAGAGGGAGACACAGAATCTGAAACAGGCTTCAGGCTCTTAGCTGTCAGCACAGCCTGACTTAGGGCTCAAACTCTGGAATGGTGAGATCATGACCTAGGTCAAAGTCAGTCGCTTAACTGACTGAGCCACCCGGAGACCCCTGTATTATTTCTTTTTCTTTGATTATGTCTTTGCAAAGAACCTTTGGTGCTTGTTTATGTGAATAGATCCACACATGCTCACTCCTGAAATCACCTTCAAAAGACGTACTTTTTGTTAAAATGATTGATCTGAGTCACAATAAGAATGCAGAATAGGTAGGGAGAATTAAGGGTAAATGCAAAGAAAAAAATCTGTGAGGAGGATGAACAGAGGTAAACACAGTTCAGAACTTTTCGTTTCACTATTTTAATAGTGTGAGAACAGTTGTTACTGAATGTTGTCTAACTTTTAGAAATAGGTTGATTTGAGCTGATTCATAGTGGCTTAGATTTACCTAGAGATAACCTTGTTCGTTTCTCAGTTGGCTAATGTTCACCACTGAATGGAAAAACTGTAATAAAACTCTAAAGGATTTGAAAATCGTGAGGTAAATAATACTCTGATTTTCATCAACAGTGCAAGTTTTCTTAATTTAGTACTGGTTACATAAGTATAGTTTATCCATCAGGTAACATTGCCATAGCTTTCTGAAAAGACCTCTTTTAGGATAATTGAAATCTGAGGGGAAAATAATTAATGATTTCAGAGGGTTTAAACATTGGTATTAGCAATTTTAATGTTGGACTAAGTTTTTATTTCCCTGCAAGTTAGATGAGATAGAATATAGACTTGTGGTTTTATTTTCTTACTCAGTGTTCATATGTATAAATTAAATCCATTAGATCTGTATTTAGTTATCTGAAAAGATGAACTTCCTCAACTATTCCTGTGGTTAGGGTTTATATATGGGAGTCTGACAGTGTTTAAGTGGATGCTGGAAGTAGTAGTAGAGTCCAAGCTTACCTGCTTTTTATTTTTTAATTCATTGATTTTAGGTAGTTCATTCAGACTGTGTTCATTATGTTTAGCAGTGGTGCCCTTGAACTTGAAAGGAGCTGTTGGCACCGTAAATATAGGGTAGAAGATTTGTAATGATTTTGAAGAATCCAGAGACATAGTTGGTTATTCAAAAGAAGATGAAGTTTGGGTCAGAAGTACAAATTGATTCGGTAAAGGAGAAAAAAAACAATATGGAGATGGTGGTGGCTTCGTCCTTATCTAATATGTAGAAATAAAGCAGGAGTGATGAATGTACCTAGTAAGTGCTTGAAATTTCATTAGGGGAAAGAATTTTCTCAGTGTACGAAATTATTGGCAAACCAAGAGCAGTAAAATGCTAAGACAAAAAATTTATGTCTCTAGGGCCTTGTATTTCCCAGACCTGTTGAACGTTGAAAACTTAAAAAATGTAGTAATTTATTGAGGGAATTCCAGTATAAGCTTATAGGTTACATAGATTAAGGGAGATAGATAAAAACAAACTCCAGTTAACTGAGTGATCATAATTTTTGTTCACGATGCTTAATACCTACACATGAGAAATTCTAAGATAAATAGAACAAAGTCAGTAATCATAATTTAAGCAACACGAAGCAGAAGCTTGGTAAGCATTGCATGTACAACTAAATGTAAATGCAGTATTTCATATTATCATATTGGGATGTCCTAGGACTTGTAGATTTTTCTCAGATGTAAAGCCATTTCCTGAGGGCATTTTATACATTTGTTACATAAAATGAACTGCATAACTGGCACCTGTATTCAATAATTGCACCTAGAACTTTTTATATATTTCATTAGAGATTTATTTAGAGAGGCTTTTTTGAGAAGCTTATAGCACTTACATACAGATAAAAATATATGTATATCAAATAAATTAGTTTTAGTATTGCTAAACTTTCTTCATGTTCAGTCTGATTCTTCTAAGAAATTACTTTTTGACTTGAGTTGTCCAGGAATTGTTTTTCCGCACATCTTCCATGCCATCAAGAATTGTGATAATTCAGCATTTCTTGAGTGCTCAATTACTTCTGGCATTTTTTTCAAGTCCATTAACAACTCATTCTGCAAGCTTTAATGCTGGTACTTCCTTGATCTTACCAGAAGGTGTCAATGGAAGTTTTTCAGGTAATAACAAGGACTCAGTTCTTCAAATGTTTTGCTGACCGAATGTTAAGGGGTTGAAACCTTGTCCAAAGATACTACTAGGAGTAATAAGCCACTGCACTTTCCAGAGGCCTTACTCAAGTGTTTATAGAAAACATAGAGCAATGATGTACTTGGTGAATTACATAAAGCTCCAGAATGTCTATCCTAGTTTTGGATAATGAAATCTTAGAAATTTCAGCCAAGTTCAGCCATTTTCCTTTTGCTGAATCCTTGGGGCATTTTTCTGCCTGAAGGAAATTTTCTAAGAGACTCCAGGGAATTTCTTTCCCTTAAGGGATTTTATGTCAAATTGTACATAACTATGACCCAGGCAGTGACAGCTGTGTCATTGAGCTAATGCAAAATTTAAGATAGTGTGTGATTTTTGAGATGTCTGGCTTTTGTTTGGCATGTCTGAGATTGATTTATCCATGTTGGGAGTTTTCAGCCAAAGAAGACATGGTATACCACTCTGTGGGACCATGGAGAGTTTAAAGAGTCGGTCAAGGCCTTCCTTACAGGGCTTGGAAGGTATTTTGGACTTAAGTGACCTTTATTCTAAGGGAAAGTCACTATTGGATTTTAAGCAGGAGGAGGACTTAAATCCGATTTCTTTCCTTTCAAGCACCCAGGCTTGTTAACCACCTGATCAAAGTCAGTATCACTGGTAATGGAACAAAATGACATTGTGTCCTTGCCACAGTGTTCTATCAGGAAGAGGCATGATTACATCACCAGTGTAGGATTGTTGCCAAAAAATATTTATCTGGAGTCACAAGACAACACGTAGATCCTGCTTGAGGCACGTTCTACAAAAAGGTGATCTGAACTTTTAAAAAATGTCAGTCATAAAGGATCATAAAAAGGTGAATAGGTACATAGTTATTGATTAAAGGAGACAGTGACATGAGAATGTGAGTGCAAAGTGTGGCTTTAGATAGGGTTCTGGAAATTTAAAAAAAGCCATATAAGACATTATTTGGTGACATTTGGGGAAATTTGTGTGTAGATACTATCAGAGTTAAATTTTTTGGGTGTGATAATATAGCAGTTATGTGTAGTTATGTAGGAGAATGTCCCTGTTGGTAGGAAGTACATGCAGAAAAGTTTTTGGAGGAGAGAAATGTCTATAATTTTTTTCCCAGTGGTTCAGGGGAAGAAGTATATATAGATAGGAATAATCCAAATGTGGCAAAATGTTATTAATTGTTGAATTTAGGTAGAGAGTGGTATTTTATTTTGCCATTTTTTTTTTTTTTAAGTTTATCTGACACCCAGTGTGGGGCTTGAACTCAAGACCCTGAGATCAAGAGTTGCATGCTCCTTTGAGCTGGACAGGTATCCTTGTGCCATATTTGCATCCTTTCTGTAGGTTTAAAAGTTTTCAAAAAGAAAAGGAGGGTAGAACAAGCATATGATAAGGTCAAGAGCTAGAAGATCTCTTTCTTTAACCCTTTAGTTGTAGTAAAGTCTGTTGGCATTTCTAAAGTACCTAAGGTGTTGGATAATTTTGTGAAGATGATGTACAATTTTTCCAGAGTATAGGTGTAGTGAGATTCAGTAAGTAAATATGCTCAAACTTCCAGTAGCCTTTGGGTAATGAAAGGATTATTCTGGGTAATCGAGTATCCCAGATGACTAAAATATGTGTGTGTGTGTGTGTGTTGGTGGGGGGGGAGTGTTTAAAATCTCTTTAACCCTAAAACTTTTATTTTGGAAACTGAAGGATCCTAAAATGTCTTTTTTATTTTCTTTCTTTTTTTTTTTTTGAAGAGAGAGACAGACAGACACAGTGTGCAAGTCAGGGAGGGTCAGAGAGAGAGAGAGAGAGAGAGAGAGAGACATAGAATCTGAAGCCAATTCCAGGCTCCAAGCTGCCAGCATAGAGTCCTGTGTGGGGCTCAAACTCAAGAACTGTGAGATCGTGACCTCAGCTGAAGTTGGACACTTAATTCACTGAGTTATCCAAGTGCCCCCTAAAAGGCCTTTTTGAAGAGCAACTACCTAAGTTTAGTACTTAACAAAATCCAGTTTCCAAAATCATTTATAAGGTATAATACTACTTTTCTTAGGTATCAGTGGAACATTATTTCATTCATTAAAGCAATCTTTCTAAAGTAATAAAGCTTACTTCCTTTAAGTACCAAAATATTAAAAAATAAAATGAAAGTAGTCTTCCAAAAATACCATGCATATTTACCCACTTTCCTTCTATAGTGCTGATTGTTTTTTGGTTTAAAAAATACTACATTTACATCCTGCTTTTGCCATTTTTTCCCTAGGCAAGTGACATAGTAGCTGAATCTCATTCTTCCATCTGTAAAATAGAAACATATAACATTATGAATAAGAAAACAGGTAAAGCACATGAAATAGTAGGTGCAGAGTAAATGCTAGTTCCCCTTTGTTTTATGTAAAAAAATCTTACTGGGGTGCCTGGGTGGCTTAGTCGGTTAAGCATCCGACCTTGGCTCAGGTCATGATCTTCCTGCTCGTGGGTTGAGGCCCCACATCGGGCTCAGTGCTGACAGCTCAGAGCCCGGAGCCTGCTTTGGATTCTGTGTCTCTGTCTCTCTGCCCTTCCCCTACTCATATTTGCGTTCTCTCTCTCTCTCTCAAAAGTAAACAATGAAAAAAAATTTAAAAAAACTTATTGTAAAATAAAACATGGGCACAGAAAACTACATACAACAAATGTATAGTTGAATGAATTATATAAATTGTGTGCTTTTTATTCAAAATATTGAAAGTTATTTCTTTTTAAAAAAAAAATTTTTTAATGTTTCATTTATTTCTGAGAGAGAGACAGACAGACAGACAGCATGAGCAGGGGAGGGTCAGAGAGAGAGGGAGATACAGAATCTGAAACAGGCTTCATCAGGCTTGAGTTGGCTGTCAGCACAGAGCCCGATGCGGGGCTTGAACCCACGAACCGTGAGATCATGACCTGAGCCGAAGTCGGACGCTTAACTGACTGAGCCACCCAGGCGCCCCGAAAGTTTCTTTTCTTTAAAGTCATATAATTTTGTTATGCACATGTGTTCATACAGAGCAGATTATCATGGCTCCTTTGCAAGGATGACACACAAATGTGTGAAGTGTTCCATGTTTTTCCATTTGCAACGATGTGGATGGAGCTAGAGAGTATTGTGCTAATAAGCAAAATAATCAGAGAAAAACAAATACCATATGATTTCACTCATAGATGGAACTTAAAGAACAAAACAAAGGAACAAAGGGGAAAAAAAGGCAAACCGAGAGACAGACTCTTAATTATATCGAGAACAAACAGATGGTTACCAACGGGTACATAAGTGAGGGATGGGTAAAATAGGTGATAGCGATTAAGGAGTGCACTTACGGTAATAAGCACTGTGTGTTGTATGGAAGTGTTGAATCACTGTATTGTATACCTGAGGCGAATTTTACATTGTATGCTAACTGGAATTAAAATAAAAAAAGAATATGTGTTGAGATTGGTCATTCTGGGTTCAGAGTCTAATTTGGATTCATATTCTTTTATGTCCTGTATAATTTTCTTAATATTTTTTAGTTCCTTTAGAAACAGTACTTTCCAGGGGTGCCTGGGTGACTCAGTGAAGCTTCCAACTTTAGCTCAGGTCATGATCTCATGGTTTGTGAGTTCAAGCCCCACATTGGCCCTTCTGTTGTTAAGGCAGAGCCAGCCTCAGATCCTCTGTCTTTCTCTCTGCCCCTTCCCTGCTCTTTCAAAAATAAATAAATATTAAAAAATTTTTTTAAATTTTAAACGTTTTTATTTATTTCTGAGAGAGACAGCGTGAACAGGGGAGGATCAGAGAGAGAGAGAGAAACACAGAATCTGAAACAGGCTTCAGGCTCTGAGCTATCTGTCAGCACAGAGCCCTATGCGGGGCTTGAACCCACGAACCATGAGATCATGGCCTGCACCGAAGTTGGACATTCAACTGACTGAGCCACCTAGGTGCCCCATAAATAAGCATTTTTAATAAATTAAAAAAAATTAGTACTTCCCAGTTTTGATCTGTTTTTCTTTTCAGCTTGCTCTTGTAGGGATATTGTTTTATTCCTTATCTCTTTTTTACTTTTAGTAACTTTGTATGGGATTTGATTGTATAATTTCTGTTTCTCTTTTATGTGAATTTAATTTTCCTGAGTTTTTAGAAGGAATCTTCGTTTATATAACTTTTGTAACTTTATAGAGCTCCTTCTGTTAAAATTATGGCAGCTTGTTTTCTCTGGAGTCGTTGCTCTGATCCCTCCCACTACTTTAGTTTGACCCTTCTATTTTCCTTCCTCATCTTTTTTTGTCCTGCTTAATTTTAATTCTGCTCCCAGCGGTTGCTCCTCATTTGTGAACCAGGGAGCCTTGGCCCATTAGTTTAGAAGGTTCATGGGTATTAAATTCCTTCCACTCCTTTAAGCCTTACCTTGGTTCTCCTGCTACCCGTGCACTATTGGATGGAGTCCACACACCTCCCAGTGTAGCTGCTGTTCTCGTATTGGCCCTGTGCCTTCTACTTGTTGACTATTCTAGAATTCTCAAGATCTTCACTGAAGCTAGGTTGTTTCCCACACAAATGGCTGTAACACCACAGTTTGTGACTATTGTAGTTTGTCCCACAAGCTTGTATTTTGGAGTTCTTGGGGGGAATATCTTGTCATTTACTGTTTAGTTTTGCTACCTAGTTGTTCATTGATAGATGGAAATTTAGGATGATACAAAAATGATAACCATCTCTATCTTATGAGAATCTCTAGATTTTTTTGTCTTTTTTTTTTTTTAAATGTTTTATTTATTTCTAGGAGAGAGAGAGACAGACAGCGTGAACAGGGGAGGGTCAGAGAGAGGGAGACACAGAATCCGAAGCAGGCTCCAGGCTCTAGGCTCTGAGCTGGCAGTCAGCACAGAGCCCGATGCGGGGCTCGAACCCACGAACCACGAGATCATGACCTAAGTGAAAGTCGGACACTTAACCGACTAAGCCACCCAGGCGCCCCTAGATTTTTTTGTCTTAATGTTAAGTTAGGGTACTGATATGATTTGGTCTTTTCCTTAGTATTGTTTTATTTATATTTTAAAAGGTGTCATCATAATAAAATAAAATGACAGACCTCAGGTGAGTTGAAAGGGGTATTAAGCTTTCAGGCTTTTGTATTTACTTTTTAATAGATTTTACAAATAGGCGTAATTTTTCTGTTGTGTAGTGTTGAATTTCATTTGACTCTACTGTTGATGTGACTGATAGCTTCTTTTCTCATTAGGTTCCTTTTTTCTAATCTCTTAAGCTTTGGAAGTTTGATTATCAAACTTTACAACTCTATGTGAAATAGGAGTAATGAGGTTCAAGGTTTTGAGAGAAAGGAACTTTTGCTTTCATTTCTTGTGGTCTTTTTGCTTTCCCTGAGTTGTTGCAGCTTTATACTGGATATAGACAGATTGATAGCCAAGGTAGAAAGAAATGAGGCAAGGATTCAGTATTTTCCTCAGTGACCTCTGATGACGTATGATTGAACATTTTCAAAAGTTGATAAGAAAACAGTATACATTTTTCTTTTAAAATGCATTTAAGTAAACATTAGTTGATTTAAAGACGTACAGACAGTCCTCACTGTATAATAGTAAAACGACCATAAAAATGTGCAAGCTGAGATTATGCAAAGCAGTTTAATCAATGGGGAGATTACAGTGGTTTGTAACCTTTGAAATATTTTGTCAAAACATTAATCTTAACCACTGTAGAAGTATTGAGAAATGAAATACTGAAACTGCTTTTTTTAATGTTTTTTTTTTAATTTATTATTGAGAAAGAGAGAAACAGAATGGGTGGGGAGGGGGTAGAGAGAGAGGGAGACACAGAATGTGAAACAGGCTCCAGGCTCTGAGCTGTCAGCACAGAACCTGACACGGGGCTCAAACCCATGTACCGTGAGATCATGACTTGAGCTGAAGTCGGATGTTTAACCGACTGAGCCACCCAGGCGCCCCTGAAACTGCTCTTTAGTAGAACTTAAAATACTAGATACAGTGAGAATTTTTTTTTTGTAAATACTGATTAAGAGTAGTTTAAACAGCGCTTCTCTTTGCATCTTTTCTATGCCTTGATGGCTTTCGATATTTTACCCTTCACACTTTGAAATGTCATGAAGTATCTCCAAGAGTTTCTTTAATGGGTCACTTTCTCTGGTACATTGTCATCCTTTTCATCATAGTCCTCATCAGTGTTAGTAAGTCCTGTCATCCTTTACATCACAATGCTCATCAATGTTGGTAAGTCCACCTTCACCAAGTTCTTCTGGCCACACATCTAACCAAGAGGCGCTTGAACCACAGCAGCGTCAACAAGGCAATGGCCACTAATTTCTTCCACAACTTCATTTACATTGAATTCATATTTCACTTCCAGTGTATCACTTTCCATTTCTTTGCCACACTTTTTAAAAAATGTTTATTTATTTTGAGGGGGAGGAGGGCCAGAGAGAGGAGGAGAAAAGAAAAGAGAATCCAAAGCAGGCTTTGTGCTGCTAGTGTAGAACCTGGTGCAGGGCTTGAACCCATGAACCATGAGATCATGGTCTGAGCCAAAACCAAAAATTGGACGCTGAACCGACTTAGCCACCCAGGTGCCCCTGCTGCACTTTCATCTTTATTGGTCAGTCCCCTCTTTGGATTATCCCCATAGGAGTAAAATATCATGTGGATTTATCACTGGGCAACAAGGCAGTAACACAACTGTACTCTAGCTGTTTTGCAGTGACCAGTTGCTAATAAACTTTGAAAGAAGGGACATATCGGTAACTCATCATAATGTTTGTTCTTTATGTGATAACTTGTGGATTGAAGAGCTGGCAATGAAGTTTGTGCTTTGTGTAATTACTCACAGTTAATACATGGTAACTAAAATTTGAACCATGTTGTCGCAAACTGGTGTTAATTAACTGAACTTTGATATAAACAATGGTGGATTCGTACATGTCTGAATCATGCAAAGGGAGAACTCTGCCTGCAATGTAAAAAAACAGGTTAGTACTTGGATTTGATAAAAATTATGACTGTGATAAGGGGACTGAAATCTGAGAAATTTACACAGTAACAAAGTGGTCATTCAAAAACACTTTCTATTCTTTATAAAAATTAGGTTGGGGCGCCTGGGTGGCTCAGTCGGTTAAGTTTTCAACTTCGGCTCAGGTCATGATCACATGGTTCGTGAGTTCCAATGTGGTGTCGGGCTCTGTGCTGACGGTTAGCTCGGAGCCTGGAGCCTGGTTCGGATTCTGTCGCCCTCTCTGACCATCCCTGCTCATGCAGTTTCTATTAGAAATAAATAAAACATTTTAAAAAATTAGGTTAAGAGAGGGGAACAGAGGATCTGAAGTGGACTCTGTGGTGACAGCAGATGTTCTACCATGGGGCTTGAACTCATGAACCGTGAGATCATTATCTTAGCCAAAGTTGGACACTCAGCCAACCTAGCCACCCAGGTGCCCCAATTAAGATTAAGGAATTTTAGACAAATTCTTAAAAAAAATTTTTTTTAAATGTTTATTTATATTTGAGACTGGGGGGCGGGGGGACAGAGAGAGGGAGAGTCAGGACCTGAAGTCGGCTCTGTACTGACACAGTGATCCTGATGTGGGGCTTGAACTCACAAACCGAGAGATCATGACCTGAGCCGAAGTCTGATGCTCAACTGACTGAGCCACCCAGGCACTTCATTTAGACAAATTCTTTAAGGGGTAGTGTGTATGCACCTGCATGTGTATAATCTGACTAAGGGCAAAAGTCTGGAAGGAAAAAGTTTTAGCATTTCTTTTATTCTAGTATAGTCTATAAACTTCTTTGTGTGATCTGATTTTTCTACGTTGTTAGTATTCATATGATTAAAATATCCGTTTTGTGATCTGAATAATCCTTTCTGGCCTGTGGTTTGGTCCTTCTCAAGTCTTTTGTAGATGGCTGCGACTGTTGCTTTTTTCATTACTGCAGTGGAAGTGTTGGTGAAGTTGTGAGGTCTGCATTTATTTTTTACATAAATGGAAAAGGAAGAGAGATGGAAAGGATTACAGAAGTGTCTGAAGGACTGGCTTATGCTTTTTTATGTGAAAATTTTACAACTGGAGGTGGGAAAACTTCAAAAATGTTTATTATAAACCTTTAAAACATACTGAAGAGTTATAAGAAGAATTTTATTATTTTTAAAGTTTAAGAGAGCACGCATGCAAGCAGGGGAGGGGCAGAGAGAGGAAGAGAGAGAGAACCCCAAGCAGGCTCTTCACTTTGAGCAGAATATGTTGTGGGGCTCGATCTCAGGAATCTTGAGATCATGACCTAAGCTGAAATCAGGATTTCACTTAACTGACTGAGCCACTGAGGCACCCCAGGAAATAAAATTTTAAGTCACTATTGCTCATTACTCAGATATAACCTCTGTTAATATTTTTGTGTAAAGCTGTCCCTATTATGTTCATAGGTTCTTTTTCATACATGCACATAACATTCTTTTACTTGATAAAGTATTTTAAAATGGGATTAAAAAAACATTTTAATATGCTTCCTACAAGTGGATTTCCAGAGTAAAAACACAGCTTTTAGTTTTTTCTTATGTGAAATGTACAAAAACAGAATAGAGACTGGACTAAAATGAACACTGTGTACTTATCATCTAACTTCAATGAGTTCAGTGCATAGGCAGTCTTGTTTCGTGCATACCCACCTACTCCTGCATTATTTGCAGCCAGTTCCACGTAACTATTTCAGCAGATATAGTTAAAAATTTTACATTTTGCCAAGTTGCTTTCTAGAAAAGTGTAATCAATGTATACTTGATAGACATAAGGTTAAAAAACTTAACACAATTTTATTGTTAAGGGTTAGATGCACACATATAGCATTTCCTCAGGTAATACAAAAAAAGTCCTGATGAAGTGAGTTTGAGCATGTTGTACTCTGGCAGCAAACTTTCAGTTCCTCATCAGAAAATCCCTCATAGGACTGCTGTGACTGTTAGATAGGGTGACCATATAATTATTTATTGTTCAAGCTAGGATGCTTTTGAGATTCAAAGAAGACACTCCTAATATTACCAGTGTAACAGGCATAAACCAGGACTGTATTTTGGCACAGCTGAGTTGTATGCCCACCCTATTAGATAACAACACACTTAATACATTTATATGTAAAGTGGTTATATCAGGTAGCCAATAAATGGTAGCCTCTGTTAAAGTGTTTATGTGTGCCCATGTATGGATATGTATAAAAATCTTCCCCTTAAATTTTTTTTTTATGTTTTATTTGAGAGAGAGAAAGGGGGTGGGGCAGAAAGAGCAGGAGACAGAATCTGAAGCAGGCTCTAGGCTCTGGGCTGTCTGTGCAGAGCCCGATGTGGAGCTTGAACTCAAGAACTGTGAGATGACCTGAGCCAAAGTTGGACATTTAACCTACTGAGCCACCTAGGCGACCTTAAAAATCTTCCCTTTAAAAAAAGTGCTTTGAGGGCCACCTGAGTGGCTCAGTCAGTTAAGCTCAGGTCATGATTTCATGGTTCGGTTCGTGGGTTTGAGCCCCACGTCAGGCTCTGTGCTGACAGCTAGCTTAGAGCCTGGAGCCTGCGTCAGATTCTGTATCTCCCTCTCTCTCTACCCCTCCCCTGCTCACACTCGCGCTCTCTCTCCTCACTCTCAGAAATAAATAAAACATTAAAAAAAAAAAGTGCTTTGAATTGGCAAAGCCCTAAATTTTTTGTTTCTGTTTTTGGAGCTGACAGTGACCCTTGGTTTTAAAGGTAGCTCTACTTTTCATAATTAAGCAGACCTTTGTCTTAATAATTGCAGCTGGAGAATGCTGGAGGAGACCTTAAGGACGGCCGCCACCACTATGAAGGAGCTGTTGTCATTCTGGATGCTGGTGCCCAGTACGGAAAAGTCATAGACCGAAGAGTGCGAGAACTGTTCGTGCAGTCGGAAATCTTCCCCTTGGAAACACCAGCATTTGCTATAAAAGAGCAAGGATTCCGGTAGACTTTTCACTTATGTTTTCTAAGGAAATTGAGCTTAGATTGTAGGAGGTTTTTATTAATTTGCTTAGGCAGTGAATTTTTTGAATGAATATAAGACATGCAGTGGTTTACAAGACATTTTCCATGGTTCTGATTTTAAAAAAATTAAAGGAAATTTTTCTCTGAAAAACCATATTCATATTTTATTTTTATTTATTTTTAATGTTTATTTTTGAGAGAGAGAGTGCAGAAGTAGGGGAGGGACAGAGAGAAGGGGACAGAGGATTCAAAGCTGGCTCTGTGTTGACAGCAGAGAGCCCAATGTGGGGCTCAAACTCACAATCCGTGAAATCATGACCAGATGCAAAGTTGGATGCTTTACTGACTAAGTCACTCTAATTTTCTTTTTTAGTTAAAAAGATTGCCTTAATTTATTTTTTTTATTATTATTCTTTAACGTTTATTTACCATTGAGAGACAGAGACAGAGCATGATCATGGGAAGACAGAGTGAGAGGGAGACACAATCTGAAGCAGGCTCCAGACTCTGAGCTGTCCGCACAGAGCCCAATTCGGGCCTCGAACTCACAAACCGTGAGATCATGATCTGAGCCAAAGTCAGATGCTCAACTGACTGAGCCACCCAGATGCCCCAAAGATTGCCTTAATTTTAATTGCATAGTTACAAGAACTTTTCCTTAGAATATTTTATATTTTATAGGATTTTGGGGTCATACTTGTATTTGGCTATTACGGTCATTCTTTCATTCATCCCAGAGCATTTGATCAAAGGAATGTATACTGTGGCTAGAATACCTAAATGAGAAGAATTCTGTGTCCAGTGAGTCTTGCTTCCTATCCCAAAAGACTTAAGTTTCTAAAATATGAAGATTTCTCAAGTCTAATATAAGGTCTGGCTCAACAGTTTATATGCTCAGAACTAGTCAGAATGACAGCCAGCTTTTCTATAGTCTCTTCCTTTTAAGAATTTCTGGTTAATGCTATGCCTTTTCTCATGTAATTAATGTTTTTTTCCCTTATTAAACGTGTTGCCAGAAGCAAGGAACTGCAATTTGTAACCTTAATCGGCTCTAAAACATGACTGCTATGTTTCCTCCAAAATACAAGATGTTTAATTTATCTTAAAAACATTTTTTCCATGAGAGAAATGTTTAACTTTTAAAGACTTCACAGATATGTTATTCCTGTGATTTTTATTTCTGAAATAGAATGAATTGGACATCAGAATAGACAGGTTTAAATTTAACTCTGTACTAGTATTAGAATATAGATAAAACTATATTTTAAACTGTAGAATTTTTAGATTAAGAAGGGACCCTTGAGTTTATCTAATGGAACTGTCTCTGTATGCCAGTGAGAACCAGTTTTAGGGAATCAAAAAAAATGGTGCAAGAATTCTGAATTCTCTGTCATATCTAACTAGGCTCCTTCATTCCCTTCACCCAAAACAAACAAAAAAATCTCCAACAAGCTAACCTAGTCTTAGTTTAAAAATATGATAGCCAAATCCTTGGCAATAGAATGTTAATTGTTTTTCCTGCCCCCTGATCACAAGCGATTCCTAAGTCTTGCTTATGTCCAGAGGTTCTTTCTTTGTAGGAGTATAGGAACTATAGCACTGTGGCTTTGATTACTGTAATCCTGTCTGCTGAGAGATCTATTTGATCACCCTTTTCCTAGAATGTTAGTACTGTGACAGAGGAGACCTCTTAACCTTCTTGGTTTTGTAAGCTAGACCTGCTTGATACATAAAATTGGTATCTGGAATGCCTTATGGTTTATTGGGCTTTGTAATTGCAAGTTAGTTTCAAAATAATTGCAAGGTAGAAATTTAAGACTCAGAATGACTGATTAGCTCTTCTTGAGAGTTATTGAGATAAGAATTTTCATAATTGGCTTAAATACTCCTTGTGTTTCATCTTTGACTAAGTCCATTGTCTATTCTTGTTAATAGTATTAAGAATCTTACAGTCCTGGAGCACCTGGGTGGCTCAGTCCATTAAGTGACCACTTTACTCAGGCCATGATCTCACAGCTTATGAGTTTGAGCCCGGTGTTGGGGTCTGTGCTGACAGCTCACAGCCTGGAGCCTGCTTTGGATTCTGTGTCTCCCTCTCTCTCTGCTGCCCCTGCCCTTGCTAACACTGTCTCTCTTTTTCTCAAAAATAAACAAACATGAGGAAAAAAAATCTTACAGTCCTGAGTTGTTTAGCAGATTATTGAAGGATGCTGAGCAGTCCCGCAGTGGTTATATTTTATAAAACTAAGTATACTGCAATTTTAGGGTCTTGGTTATTGAGTATATTTTATAGAGTTTTAGCTTAGGAATTAAAATAAATTTTTTAATGTTTATTCTTGAGAGAGACAGAATATGAAGCAGGGGAGAGACAAGGGAGGGGCAGAGAGCAAGGGAGACACAGAATCTGAATCAGGCTCCAGGCCCTTAGCTGTCAGCACAGAGCCCAATGTGGGGCTTGAACCCAGCGTACCATGAGTTCATGACCAGAGCAGAAGTCGGACATTTAACCAACTGAGCCACCCAGTCACCCCTTTAGCAACTTCTTATACAATTAAATCTTTACTGGAGGTGCAGGTCTCTGTGATTCTGGTATTTGTAGCCGTGTGAGAGTGAAGTTCAGGTGATGCCAGATTCCCCCGCCCCCTTCCTAAAGAAAACCCAGAAATGTAGATTTTTATGTAAAACTTTCAATATTAAAATGTTCTAAATTTTTTGAATGAATGCTGAAGGCCAAATTGGATTTATCAGTGGCCATGTGAGGAGCATAGGCCTCAGTTTGCAGCCTTTTTCATAATAACAGTTGGACTCCCAAGTTAACCCATAGAATGTTCTGTAAATTGTGATATAGCGAAGAGGTAATATTGACTGGGTTCTGAGAGAATGCCATATGGGCAAAAGTCATATGTTAGTTCCCTATCTTAGGTAAAACAGTTGGGAATGTTGGACAGGTCTTCAGCCAAAAGTTAGGTTATTATTCATATTCTGTCATCCTTTGATGTATCTTGCTTTGAGTCATCCAGGGTCTTTCTGTGACATGCTTTACTCCTTTGTGTCCCAGAAGGTCTGTATTTTTCCTCCTCCCTTTAGCATTCTCATTTACTTTGTGAATGAAGAAGACAAAACAAATTCACCCTAAATCTTCACAGATAGAAACATTAGCGTTTTTGTATTAAAAGTTTGTACTTATTAATAACTGAATATTGAATCAATAGACTTTCACACATTGCAATAGAGTAAAAATGATTAAGCTGTGTAGGAGGTTGGATTTGCCGTAATATACTGGAAACAGCAGAATCCCTGAATCTGTATTGAGTCTCCCTCAGTGCTTCAAAGGAGAGAGACTATAGACTTTGCATAAAAATTAGTGGTTAGAGGGTGCCTGGGTGGCTTAGTTGGCTGACCATCTGATTTGACACCTGGGATCATGACCCGTGGCTCAGGTCATGATCCCAGGGTTGTGGGATGGAGCCCATCATCAGGCTCTGTACTGAGTGTGGAGCTTGCTTGAGATTGTCTTTCTCCCTCTGCCTCTTTCCTCCGCTCATGCACTTTCTCTCTCTCTCTCAATAAAATAAAATAAAATAAAAATAATCAGCTGTTAGAGATTCTTCACTGACTCTCCGCCTTAAATCCACAGTGCGATTATCATCTCTGGAGGCCCTAATTCTGTGTATGCAGAAGATGCTCCCTGGTTTGATCCAGCAATATTCACTATTGGCAAGCCTGTTCTTGGAATTTGCTATGGCATGCAGGTACATCTGTGAATTTGCCTTAAGAGTTGATTTAATTTTATCCTGTTTGTGACTCGTACTATATTAGTATTTTCTGTCTTTAGAGTGTGTAGGATATTTAGTTGTATGAGCTAATTTGTGTATATTACAACTGTTAACAAATTGCTACAATAGCATGGCAGAACTGACCTGAGTGGAAATCACTTTGTAGAAAAAATAACTGTATTACTGCATATATTAACACCACCCATTTTAAAAAAACAAAAAGAAAAAACTTAGACATTCAGATTTACATGTTATAGAAATAGTACACAGAGCTTCTGTATATTTTCATTCGGTTCCCTTATTGACACTTTTAACCTTTGAGAGTAAGTTGCACACATGATGTCCTGTTACTTGTTGTATTTCTTAAGGGCTAGGGCTCTCTCCTGTGTAACCACAGTACAAATAACAAAATCAGGAAGTTAACACTGATTCACTTTTGCATCTAATCCACAGAGTGACTTTACATTGTACTGTTTTTCTCATTAATAATGCCCCTTATAAGTCCTGGATCCAGTCCAGGACCATGTGTATTTAGTTGTCATGTCTCTTTATTATCAGACCTTTACTTTGGAACCATTCCTCAGTCTTTTCCTTCTTTCATGACCTTGACAGTTTAAAAAAAAAAAAAAGGATATTCTAGCTCTTTGTAGATTATCCTATAATTTTGGTTTGTTTGCTATTTCCTCATTGTTAGATTTAGTTTTTTGTTTTTTGTTGTTTTTTTTTTTGTTTTGTTTTGTTTTTTTTTTTGGTAGGAGTACCACAGAAGTGATACTGTGTTCTCCTCAGAGCATCTAGTTAGGAGGCACCTGATGTCTGTGTGTACCATTACAGACAATGTTAATTTTGATTATTTTGTTAAGTTGGTGTCTGCCAAGTGTCTCTACTGTATTGTTAATAAGTATATACATCTTGGAATTATATCAAAAACAAGAATAAATAGGAACTGAGGTCTAGATATTAGCTATTCTTATATGAGTTAGGTGTTTAGAAATCTATTTTGGCTGTTTTGATACTTTCTTGGTTACTTTATTTTTAAGTAGTATCAGTTTATTAGACTAGTAGAATGTGATTACTGAATACGATAATGGGGAAGGTAATACTGAACCAGTAACCTGCTGTTAACTTAGAATGATTTGTTTAGTAAGATCTATTTACTCAGGAGGTGGAAATAGAAATAAATACATTTAGAAAAAGTTACCCCTAGTGGTTGTAAGCAAAATGATTTTCTAATTGAGATAATTTTTAACAATGTGTCTTATATAACCATGTCATCTGAAAATTAGCTAGGAAGATATTCCCTGAGTAATAGTAATTACTAAGGAACATGTTACAGTAGTTTGACTTTTGTAGTGTCAGAAGCAAGATACTTTTTGTTAAACTTAGAATTCTCTGCTATGATGAGAATAGCCTAATAAATACGGTGACTAGATTCACTTGCTTGCGGATTGTCTTGATCTCTTTTTCCATTTGCCCACCTTTCGGCTTTAGCATGTACTAAAGTGGAAGGGAGGAGAGGGTCAGGATACAAGGGGAATTAATCTAATTGCAAGATCTTGATTAACTAGACGGAATTGGTGTTAATTCAGATACTGGCTTTTTACTTACCCATGATACTCTGTTCCTCCCTAATTGATTATTGAGAATGCCTGTTAATTTTTGATTAATTTTTGATTACTTGCCTGTGTAGCTTAATAATTAAGATGATGTGTTCTTTCTTCCAATGACTGAGTTGTTTTAAGTTTTTGGATTGAAGATAATTTGAAATTTTAGTAAGTGGGCAAAACAGAGGGAGTCTTTTTTTTTTAAACAATCTGGTTGAATCCTTTGTACTTTAATATGAATTTTATACAGAAGGAGGCTAATGTGTAAAAGATAGAAGGTGAGCAGACCAGAGTATATTTTCTTTTAGCTACCTCTGGAGCATTTAGCAAAGTAAAAAAATATGAATCAACACATAAGAATGTGAATATATTGTAACTAACTTGGATATAAGTTAAAAAATAAATTATTCAAGCAAAGAATGTGAATATATTTTATTCCAATGTTTGATTACAAGAGCAGAATATTAGGAATCATTGGTCTATAAAACAGCTTTACCAGATTTCATTTCTTGCTAATTGTTTGTTATAGTTTTCCACTTTGATTTAGAGGAAACACTGATCACTAAAAATATGTGACGTACAAGGTACAGAGGCTACAACAATAGTTACTTTCTTCTCTAGGCAACAAGCTTTTTTCAGCAAAAGGCTCTTTTTCCCCTGTTAATGTTCTCTGAAATGCCAACTGGTGATTATGAATTTGACTTGGATAATAACTTGTTTTTAGATTTTCTTATATAGTATTCTAATGAATGCATTTTCTTAGAAGAGCCTGCATCTTGATTTAGTTGATATTTGGATGACTCTTTTTTTTTTAATATAATCTTCACACTAGGATGTAATGTATTTACATGATTGATTTCCCATGCTAGTTATCAATATTAATCATATAGCACATCTTAAGTTAAATGGTTTTTAGTAGATTGAGAGGCATTATAACATTCTGTAAGGAAGACTCTCACAGATACCTTTTTTCAGGACCCACTTACAGTGAAATACATGTGGAAAGTGTTGCCTTAATTTAAGTGCTAGTGGTTGTTTCTCCCTTATGCCAGTCCTCCATATAACTGTAAGGCCTAATTTTTCTGTTATTTAGTAGAGATCTTATTGTAGCCAGAGCCAGGCCTACTCAGGTTAAATGTGTACAACAGTTTGCCTTTTTGTCCTCTAAATTTACATAGTAGGACAGTGGAATAGGCTGATCGTGGTCCTTTAGACAAAAATTGTCTTTCCATAAAATGTTGGTGTAGGTGACACATCTAGCTAATAATGTTGTCTATAAAGGACTGACTTCTATTTCTTAGTGGCTGTTAGTTGGGTAAGATTAGCACTAAAAGTCTTACTGTGGGGTGTACCTTTGCCCCCAATAGCATTCTGAAATTTTACTAATTTCAGTGTCTTATGTCCCATCTTTTCCCATTCATGGGATTCTCTTGTCAGAGCCTTTCTAATTGCTTTCTGGTAATTCTTTTCTTTAGAAGAGAAAAGTTTGTCCTGCTCATTGCTCCATTTATCTCTGTTACCCTCTGCTCAGCATAAGAAATATTAGTACAACTTTTGAAACTCTCTTTATACTTTTCTCCATGCATACTCTTCTCTTTTCCTACCAGAGGCAGCACTTTTCCTGAATTTTATTATTCATTCTCTTTTCCTTACAGCTTTATACATAAGCTTATATCCTTAAATAATGTTATTTGGTTTGCCTCTTGATCTTTATATAAGTGAAATTCTGCATGTTAATACATTTAATTGTAAGTTACTCATTTTCACTACTGAATTTTTTGTTTGAATAGTACAGATTAATTTCACTATTAGTATTGCTGATCTTTTTCCAGTTTTTTGCTCTTACAGATTATACTGCCATGAATATTTTTGTACTTGTCTTCTGGCATTCTGCATACTCTAACTTTTCTCTAGGGTAACTGAATTGAAATGCTGAATCTCAGCTTTACTAGTAATATTTCCCTCCAGTTTTCATTCCTGTAGCAGTATATGAAAATTCTTTGTGCTCTATATTCCTGCCAGGCCTTTAACATTGTCAGATTTCTTTTTTGATTTGCCTATCTGAAGAGGCATTAAATGGGATCACATTGTAGCCTTAACGTTCATTTTCTTTATTATTGTAAGATTTGTATGTTTACTTGCCAGTAGTATCTGCTTTAGTATAGAAGCATGTTAATGATTTTTGCCCATATTTCTATTACATTGTTTTATTTTACTGTGTTTGTATATGTTCGATACTAAACATTAGCCAATTATATATAGCAGATACCTTCTAGATTGTGACTTGGCTCTTCACTGTTGTAATTTCACTTGGTTTCCGTTTTTTTTTTTTTTTTTTTTTCTTTTTTAATCCCAAGAAATATCTTTATTATAAGTGTTTGGTTTCTTTACACACGTCGATGAGGTGTTGTCAAATTACTTTTATTAAAAGGGAATTTCCTTCCCTTTCTTCCTCCCAAATCTAAACCTTGTTGTAAAACTGGTAAATAAGACAGATGCTGATCTGATTGGGTGGTAGATCTGGAGTACTGCCTGAGTTTCTTTTGAAGTATTTGGGACATTGGGGTTATGAGGAATCCATACTGAAAATCCTTTCCTTAAGTCAAAATAGAATATGAAAACAAGAATTTAACAAGAAAGCCAATTGTTTTACGATAGGTAAAGTTATCCCTTCTTCTCACAAACACAAGCTTAACTGGTTGTCAACTCTTTGCATTTCAACCTTAAGTAGCATAATCAAGAACACCCTGCCCCCTCGCCCCCCCAACCCTGTGCCAAAAACCGCCCAAAAAAAAAAACCACATGAAAGCTGCCTCAACAGGTAAGATAACTTCAAATTTTAAGGCATGCCTTTGGCTATGTTAAAGCATTTAATTTAGATTTTGTGGACTTTTAAGTTGTGTTAAGTTTCAACAACTTTAGTTTTCTTGATCATTCAGCTGTCTTTTAATTAAGAATAGCAAATTAAAGGAGGTAGAGGAGCACAAGTTTCACTGAGTATATAAAAGAAAGCATTTATTTTTCATTCAGCAAATTTTAATGACTACTTTGGGCCACATGATTTATTAGGCCTCTGGGACTGTGAGAAAATCTGAAGATATGAGGGAGAGAACATGGTCTCTTTTGGCAGTTACACTTGTTTGAATGACTGGAGTAGAGAATTGGGGGTGGGAGGTGGGGAAAAGAGGTGATATTAGATAGGGACCATGTAATGAAAGCTTTTGTTTAATATAAGTGACTTGGCCTTTATCCTGTAGACAGAGGGTCAGCAAACTATAGCCTGCCTCCAAATCTGGCCCATTGCCTCTTTTTGTATGACCTGCAACCTAAGAATAGTTGTGTTTGTTTTTTATTTTTCATTTTTATTTATTTTAGTGTAAGCCAGGGAGAGGGACAGAGATAGAGCCTCAAGAAGACTCCATGCTCAGCACAGAGCCCCAATGCCAAGGCTGATCTCATGATCCTGGGATCATGACCTGAGCTGAAATCAGGAGTCAGTTGCTCAATCAACTGAGTCACCCTAGCACTCCAGTTTTTACTGTTTTAAATACTTGAAATAAATTTTCTAAACTGTGTTTATTTTAATGTTTATTTATTTGGGGAGGGGACAGGGAGAGAGGGGGAGAGAGAATTCCAAGCAGGCTCCATACTTTCGGCACAGACCCCTACTTGGGGCTGTGTCTCATGAACTGTGAAGTCATGAACTGAGCCGAAACCAAGAGTTGGATGCTTAACCGACTGAGCCACCCAGGTGCCCTGGAATAATTTTTTTTTTTTTTAAAGAGAATTACACTTTGTGATGTGAAAATTAAATGAAATCAGATTTCAGTGTCTGTGAAGAAAGTTTTATTGGAACATAGCCGTATCCATTTCTTTAAATGTTGTCTGTGGATCTATAGCTTTTGTGCTACAATAATGGCAAGAATTGCCTAGTTGCTTCAGAGGCAGTAGGACCTGCAAAGACTAAAATACCTACTCTTTACAGGAAAAGTTTACCAACTCTGCTGTAGATGGTAGAGAGCCATTGAAGAAATTAATCATGGACAAACACAATCATAGCTGGCAATGGTAGATCTCTAGAATATAGGCTGAAAGGTGGGCAAGACTAGAGGCAAGGAGACTGGTTAGGCCGTAGCAGTGTTTCCTAAACTATATGGTAGTTAGTGCGCTCCAGAAAGTGTTTAATATGTGGGTTTTTAGTTTGGGAAATACTGGACTAAATGGGTTAACAAATTTTTCCTTCTGGGCTTAACCCAAACCTTTATTTTAGGAAGTTTTATTTTAAATGTCTTCAGAGGAGAATGAAGAGGGCAGCATTTGTTGATGATTTTGAGGAATATTCCACTGTGCACTATAAGAATGAACATTTATTTAGCCCTCTGCCTGCTTTTGTGTTGGGAGCTGGGTCACCCTGTAACCTGCTTGGTTACATATATCTTATGACACCTGTTCTGGAACAGACAAACCCAGATGAGTTGTAGTGGTTACATCAGTCAGAAATAGTGCTTGTAAGAATCTGTGTATTTATTTGGTGTTGGGGAGGAGGTTGGGCAAACGTGAATGACAAATTAGAAGACTGACACAAGGAGGGGCAGAATGAAGAGACCATTTGAAATAAGAGTCTGTAGGTGTATGGGATTTGTATAAATGCATTTAATTGAAAGCCCAGATATTCTTGCTTATGCTGTCTCCGCACCATAGCCTTCTGTCGGCTTTCAGACTATTCCTTTGGGGCCAAAGATTCAACCACTTGGCGAAATTTATACCTGTCTAGTTTTAATACCACAGCTCTCCTATTGTCTGCTCTTTTTCTAAGCTCAAAGTACCTTATGAAATGCTTTTAAATTAAACTCAGATGTAAGTATTAAATCTCCATTTTTAACAGATGAATTAAAGTACAGTAAATGGAAAATCTGCATTTAATAGAAATTAACCTCAGATCAGATTTTTAATCTAGTTTTGTTTTATAACTATTCTTCTTAATAACTGTATAATTTCATGTGATAATACCAAGTTATCTATATTTATCTAACTCTTTGATTTTTGGGGGCACAAACAAAGCAGATATCCTGAAAATAAGAAATAAAAATTACTAAATTAGCATAAGAAAATGACTGGGTAATTTTCTTTTGATTTACATTAATGTCAATTTATTCTTTTTTGAACAGATGATGAATAAGGTATTTGGAGGTACTGTGCACAAAAAAAGTGTTAGAGAAGATGGAGTCTTCAGTATTAGTGTGGACAACACATGCTCGTTGTTCAGGTATTATAGCTATTTTTAGATGAATAAGAATGGTTAGTAGAGCACCTAATTTAAAGTTGGGATTGTTATTCTTCAGAATTAGAAAATCTGTAATTCTTAATTATAATGAGGCCATACTAGTGGCCATCAGTGTAATTGTCATATTGGTTTTCCATTTGAGTGTCAGGACAGCAGACGGTGGTGGTGAGGCTAATTAGGAACAAGGCAGGCACTTACGACCTAATTTAGAGACACCTGTGCATTTCTCGGTTTTCTTTTTTTTACTTTTTGGAGTTTGATTTTATTATTTATTTATTTATTTATTTTTTTAATGCTTATTTATTTATTTATTTTTTACAAATAGTTTATTGTCAAATTAGTTTCCACATAACACCCAGTGCTCATTCCCACAAGTGTCCTCCTCCATGCCCATCCCTCCTCCCCCCCCCCACATCCATCAGTCCTCAGTTTTTGTCAGCATTCAAGAGTCTCTCATGGTTTGCCTCTCTCCCTTTCGCCCACCATTTCTGCCCTTCTTCTCCCCCTTGGTCCTCTGTTAAGTTTGGAGTTTGATTTTAAACACTAGTGCCAAGTGTGGCAAATCGATGATGTTTTAAACTATCTTGTATCTACCAAATGTGTTTGTATAGCTCTTCCCTCATGTTTTTTGCTGGGTACTTAACAAACAGCCAAATTGTTGGACTCATTACTATGTGTTATGTTTTCCTCCTCTCTTTCTCTGTGTTGAGCGTAACTGTACCTAGTGTACTATCTTTTAATATAGTGAATGTATTAACTGATTGTGTTGCTAGGTGATAATAGATAAGGTGCTAAAGCTCTAATCTATTATAAGATAGGTGAATGAGCTATTCATAACTTCCTATAATCATTTATCTTCTGCTTGTGTTAAAAAAAATTATTGAGTTTTCATTCAGTTTTCTAAAAGACCAGAAACTTTCCTTTTTTGGGTTTTTTTTTCATGTTTTGGGTAAAGCTCACTTTGGTAGACTATTAATAGTGTTACTTACTTCATTTTTTTAAAGTCATCTCTACACCCAGTGTGGGTCTCAAACTCATGACTCCAAAATCAAGAGTTGCATGCTCCACAGACTGAGCCAGCCAGGGGCCCCTCTCACTTAACTTCATTTTGACTTAAATTTCATTTTTATTTTTATTTATCTATTTTCTTAAAGATTTTAGGTAATCTCTACACCCATCATGAGGCTCAAACTTAACAACCCTGAGATCCAGAGTTACATACATGCTGTACTGACTGAGCCAGTCAGGGGCCCCTTAAATTTCAGTTTTACTTTAAAATGCCATTTCCCCCTTACTGCATTAAATCTGTAAAGTGCAGGCTGATGTCAGTTAACAGAGTTACCTTTTAAAAGATTTTTTTTTAATGCTTGTTTATTTTTGAGAGAGACTTTACTTATATCTTTACTATATCTTTACTGAGATATAATCTTTTTTTAAAATATTTTATTTATTTTTGAGACAGAGACAGCAGAAGAGGGGATGGGGCAGAGAGCGATGGAGACAGAATTGGAAGCAGGTTCCAGGCTCAGAGCTGTCAGCACAGAGCCAGATGTGGGGTTCAAACTCATGAACCTTGAGATCATGACCTGGGCTGGAGTCAGACCCAGGTGTCCCCCCTTTTTTTCTGGCATATCCATTAAGTCTATTTTTATTTATAATTGAAGTATAGTTGACACAATGTTACATTAGTTCCAAGTGTACAACATATATTTGTGTACAAGTCTATCCATGATGCAGTTACTTAATTACATTTCCGTCCTTCCGTCCTTCCTTCCTTCCTTCCTTTGTTCTTTCTTTTTTAATTTATTTTTGAGAGAGCATGAATGAGGGAGGGCAGAGAGGGAGGGAGACCTAGAATCCTAAGCAGGCTCCAGGCTCTGAGCTATGAACAGAGCCCCACTAGGGGCTCCAATTCAGGAGCCAGAAGATCATGACCTGAGCGGAAGTCAGTTGCTCAGGTACTGACTGAGCCACCCAGGTGCTCCTTATTATCATTTCTTTTATCTGCTAATTATTTTTAGTTATGGGTTTGTTTTGTTTATTAACATATCAGGTTCTTTTTTTTTTTTTTTTTAATTTGAATTTGAGTTAGTTAACATATAGTGTAGTATTGATTTCAGGAGTAGAATCCAGTGATTCATCACTTACATGTAACACCCAGTGCTTGTCACAAGTACTCTCCTTAATTCCCATCACCCATTTAGCCCTCCCCTCCAGTAACCCTCAGTTTGTTCTCTGTATTTAAGGGTCTCTTAGGGTTTGCTTCCCTCTATTTTTATCTTACTTTATTCTTACTTCCCCTGTGTTCATCTGATTTGTTTTTTAAATTCCACATATGAGTGAAATCATACAGTATTTATTTTTCTCTGACTTATTTCGCTTAGCATAATACACTGTAGTTCCATCCATGTTGTTGCAAATGGTAAGATTTCATTCTTTTTGATCATAATGTGTATAATGTTTTTAAAGGCTCCATTGATTTGTGCCTCAATTAATTCTTAATAGTGTTCTCCAAATTGGACAGATCAGAAACTTTAAAATCCAAGTTACGAACTTATTTTTATCTAAAATAGAGACATAACCCCAGTTTATACATGAAACTGGCTGTGGCTGGCTCCTCTCTAATTTTGAGGAAGAGCAAAAATAAGTGTATCTGTTCAAAGATCCTCATTTTTCAAAATAAGATTACTAAAACAGTGAAGGTGGCTCAAAATAATTTTACGAACTGAAGCTATTCAATACCAAAATACATTTTAAATCCATTGCTTATCTACTTCATAATGGAGAGGTTGCTTACATTCATCTGTATCTCAAGTGACTAGTCTTGAGAACCATTTTAGGAATCATGATGCTGTATGATTCTGCAAGAAGTTTTAAATCTAAAGATCTGTTTAGTTTTTCTGTCTGCCTTCCTAGTTCTAAAAGTCTGGAACTCACCTCCGTTAATAGTTAACAACAATGATGACAGCAGTTAGTAAACTCAAAACATTGTTTTGGCTTTAATATAGTTTATCTTTTTGCTTTATTTTTAATTTATTTTTTTTTTACTTCTTAATATTCAATCCTCTTTCAGGTTTTCTCATAATATAAAAAAAATGTCTTTTTATAGTTGTCTGAATCAGGGTCAGAGAAAGTCTATGTGTTGCATTTGATAAATGTGACATCTTCATTAATCCGTGCCTTTAATTTGTTTGGCATGAGAAGTAGAGATCCACATTGCTACTGGATTGTCTTTGTTTCTAGGCCTTTTCAATGAACAAAGTTAGTCAAATGTATTCTTTTAGAAAAAGCAAAATCAGTGTACACTTTCATTTCCAATTAAAATGAAAGTTTATAGGGTTTTTATCTAACTCCTTTGATTTTATATCTCCTTACTCTGAGGCTGAAAATCTCAATTACTAATTATATTAGTTATTTAATATTTGTTTTAACCTATGATATGTATGTATACTCTGTATAGCTGATAACACTATCAGTATTAGTACTATTACTTTTTGATATAAAACTACTGAATATTTAGTGCTCTGAAATGCCTATTGTTCTTAAGATAAATCCTAATAGGTTAAATTTTGAAATACCTAATTTGTAGCTTCTTGAAATTATTTTTTATGTATGTGGTTATATCACCAAGTTTTCTCTTTATTCTTTTCAGTTTTTGAATTTTACAGATTCATGTGGTGCCTGGGTGGCTCAGTCGGTTGGCTGTCTGACTTCAGCTCAGGTCATGATCTCATGGTCTGTGGGTTCGAGCCCCGCATCGGGCTCTGTGCTGATAGCTCAGAGCCTGAGGCCTGCTTCAGATTCTGCTTCTCCCCCTCTGTCTTCTCTCCTGCTTGTGTTCTCTCTGTCTACCAAGAATAAATTAACATTAAAAAATTTTAAAAAATTAAATTTACAAATTGACGGTTTTTTACATTTATTTTTTTGAGAGACAGGATGAGCAGGTGAGGGGCAGAGACAAGCGGGGGACGCAGAATCCAAAGCAGGTTCCAGGCTCTGAGCTGTCAGCATGGAGCCAGATGCGGGGCTCAAATCCATGAACCATGATACCATGACCTGAGCTGAAGTCAGACACTTAACCGACTGTACCATCTCAGTGCCCCAAGACAGTACCTTTTATGAGATTTAATGCTCTTGGCTTTTTTTTTTTTTTTATAATGCATAGAATAAACTTAAATCAGCACTGTTGCACAGTTACATACTTGTTTCTGAATTTTTTGATTTAAATGTATGGTGAGCTAGTATTTCTAAAGGAAAAAAAACAAACTAGTGATAAGATGAGTAAGTTCTGGGGATCTAATGTTCAGAGATGGTGACTACACTTAACACTGTATTATATACTTGAAAGCTGCTAAGAGAGTAGATCTCAAATGTTTTCACCATAGATAAAAAAGAATGATAACTATGTGAAGTGATATGTGTTAACTAACTTTATTGTGTTAATTATGTCATAATATATATATATATGTATCAAATCATCAGGTTGTACATCTTTAACTTACACAATGTTATATGTCAATTACATTTCAATAAAGCTGGAAAATAAAGCATAAAATCCCATTGATCATAGCTTTAATTAAGGTATCTGTGTGTTGTGTTTTATTTTTTGTGTGTTTAGGGGCCTTCAGAAGGAAGAAATTGTTTTGCTTACCCATGGAGATAGTGTAGACAAAGTAGCTGATGGATTCAAGGTTGTGGCACGTTCTGGAAACATTGTGGCAGGTGAAAATTTTAACTTTTGCAGATCTCATTTTAAAAAACTATCTGAAAAGTCTAAGAATATGTTTCTGTATAAGGCACTTAAAAATTTTTTTAAGAGTTATTGTAAATGTCGTAAGATTGAATATTAATTTATGAAGAACTCAATATTAGATTATTTAGAAGTCACTGGTTTGCTCTGAAATACTTTAAAAATTTTCATTTTTTTCTCTTTTATTTATTTTAAAATTTTAAAATTTACTTACTGTTTAATTTACATCCAAGTTAGTTAGCATATAGTGCAACAGTGATTTCAGGAGTAGATTCCTTAATGCCCCTTACCCATTTAGCTCATCTCCTGTCCCACAACCCCTCCAGTAACCCTCTGTTTTCTGTATATAAGAGTCTCTTATATTTTGTCCCCCTCCATGTTTTTATATTCCTTTTGCTTCCCTTCCCTTATGTTCATCTGTTTAGTATTTTAATGCCCTCATATGAGTGAAGTCCTATGATATTTGTGTTTCTCTGACTAATTTCGCTTAACATAATACCCTCTAGTTCCATCCATGTAGTTGCAAATGGCAAGATTTCATTCTTTTTGACTGCCAAGTAATAACTGCATTGTATATATAGACCACATCTTCTTTATTCATTCATCCATCAATGGACATTTGGGCTCTTTCCATACTTTGGTTATTGTTGATAGTGCTGCTATAAACAGTGGGGTGCCTGTGTCCTTTGAAACAGCACACCTGTATCCCTTGGGTAAATACCTAATAGGGCAATTACTGGGTTGTAGGGTAGTTCTATTTTTAATTTTTTGAGGTACCTCCATGCTGTTTTCCAGAGTGGCTGCACCAGTTTGCATTTCCATCCGGAATGTGAAAGAGATCCTTTTTATCTGCATTCTCTCCAATATCTGTTGCTTGAGTTGTTAATGGTAGCCATTCTGACAGGTGTGAGGTGGTATCTCATTGTGGTTTTGATTTGTATTTCTCTGATGATGAGTGATGTCAAGCATTAAAAGTTCTCCAGATGCAAGACACTGCTTTTAGAGCTCAGGAAAAATTTGAGAATGGTCTGTTTTGTTTATTGTGCTTTTCTCATAATTGGGTTTTTAAATGCTTTCCTTAGGTATATATGGGCATGTATCTTGGACATTTTCAAAATACCAGTCTAAGCACTTAGGATATTTCTCTGAGGCAGGATTGGCAGACTGTGTCCTATAGCCTGTTTCTGTGGGTGTTCAGGAACTAAATGAGGTTTATGTTATTAAGGAGTTATAGTAAAAGACAGGTACTGTGTCCCATGTATGTATGTGTCCATCAGGGCCTAAAATTTTTACTGTTTAGCCCTTTGTAGAAATTTGCCAATCCTTGCTTTAAATCCGTTTTTATTCTTGACTTTTTTGAGGAAGAGGAATTGATTTTCTGGAAGTTTGTGATTTTTGACATGCTTACTCGGTTAGTTGAATTATCAATAATCCTGGAAGTCAGTAGAAGAAAGTAGATTTATCAATAAAGTTATTTTTGTTTGAAATGCCACACCTACACAATAAGTTGAAAAAAAGATTTGTCATGGATAAACTGAATGGAGTAATCTGCCTGCAATTACTTAATAGACTAGTACATTAACAAAGGAATGATTGAGAATGGTTTTCATCTTGGAATGTTTTTATTTAATCTGAAAGATCAACAGTGGTAGATGGCTTATGTATTTTTATTCTTTCAGCAAATATTCGTATACCTACTTTGTGACAGTCACAGATCTAGGTGCCAAGGATAGAGTGATGAACAAACTGGAGAAAAGTCTCTGTTTAACATCCTAGTTAGAAGGAGGAATGGACAGACATACACAAATACAGACTATGTCAAGTGTTAGTGTTTGAGTGCATTGAAAAAAAATACAGGGAGAAGAGAAGTGTTGCAGATATGTGTGATTAAGGTGGTTACTATTTATATATAGGATATTCAGGGAAGGCATTCCTGTAAAATGTTATGGGGCATGAAGAGGGAAGAGGAAATAGCAGTACAAAGCTCCTGGAATGGGACCATGTTTGAGGAACAGCAGGGAGACTATGTGGTTGCAGCAGAATAAGCCTGGGGGAGAGTGGTGGAAGATGAGGTTAGGGAGGTTTTGGGGGCCAGAACACAGGTCCTTTGAGGCCAGTATGAAATTGTTGGCTTTACTCGTAGTGAGGTAGAGTTTTGAACAAAGGATAAATTTAATTTCAGGATTACCTTGGCAGCAATGAAAAGAAAAGAGGAAAGGGTCAAATGTAGAAGTATGATCAGTTAGGAATCTATTGCAGCAAGAGGAGAGAACAGTGTAAGGTATAGTGTGATAGAGGTACAAGTGGTCATAAGTTACTGGTTTCTCGTATAGATTTTGTACATATTTTGTTAGATTTATACCGAAGTATTTCATTTATTTGGGTGCTAATTCTATTTTCAGTTTCAAATTCCACATGTTCATTGCTGGTATATAGGAAAGCAGTGAACTTTTGTGTATTACCCTTAGATTCTGCAACCCTGCTATAATCACTTATTACTTCCTAGAGTTTTTCTGTTGATGTTTTTTTTTTTTTTGATTTTCTGTATAGATGATCATTTCATATGAGAACAAAGACCGTTTCATTTCTTCTTTCTTAACCTGTATCCTTTTTATTTCCATAGTGTTTTTTACAGTGTTTTTTTTTGTCATTGGTTTTCAGTTTTGGTTATTTCTGTTGAGATATCCTGTAGCTGAGAGCTTCTTTCCTCAGCTCTGTCCAGTCTACTAATGAGCCCATCAAAGGCATTTCTTTTTGATCCCTTCTTAGACTTTCCATTCCTTTGCTTCCATTGCCTGTTTTTTTTTTGAATGCTGTCTGCTTTATCCATTAGAGTCTTAGCGGCTTAATCATAGTTTTTAAAAAATGTTTATGTTTGGGAGAAAGAACGAGTGAGGGAGGAGCAGAGAGAGGGAGACAGAGCCAGATGTTGGGCTAGAACTCACAAACTATGAGATCATAACCTGAGCTGAAGTCAGATGCTTAACCGACTGAGTTACCCAGGTATCCCAATCATAGTTGCTTTAAATGCCTTCTCTGATCATGCCAACATCTCTGCAATATCTTAGTCTGGTTCTGATGCTTGCTGTATCTCTTCAAACTGTGTTCTTCGCCTTTAGGATGCCTTGTAACTTTTTTTTTCTTCTTGATCGTCATACATGATGTACTTGTTAAAAGGAATTGTTGTAAATAGACTTAGTATGAGATAGTAAGGTGTGGGGTAGGAAAAGCAGCTCAGTTTTTTAGTAAATCTGTGTCTCTGAACTATGGAACATTTTTCTCCCTGTTAGATGGAATGTGATGACTAGAGTGGACTAGATTAGGATATTTCCCTTCTCACAGGTCAGTGGGCTCTGATAGAAGGCTAGCAGGTTAAATAGATGAAATAATTTCTCCTGAGAGTAGACTTAGTTAAGAAGAACTGAATGTCCTGGTATGTTTCAAAATGGTTCCTTTTCCCCTCTCCCTGATATTTACTGTGAGAACTTGGTTGATCTCTTGTAGGTAAAATTCACAAAGGTGTGGGGGGCCCGTGATGACTGGGTCTTCCTGGAATTTTTATCTCTCAGATTTTTACACTAAACCTCTAGCAATTCACTGATTATAGGTCAAGTTTCCCTACCTCAGCAGTGGTTCCTGTGGATGTTTGCACTCATGGGTAAGTTATGAATTCTCTGTGCTCATCTGCAGTCTCTCCAAGGGCAGTGGTTAGCTTTCCGTTTATTGTTAGGACATAGCAATGTCCTTTAGGTTCTTACGTGCTGGACTGGATACTGGAAGTGAGACTGGATTCTGATAGGTTTTGAAAGGAGAGACAAAGGAATTGCTGTTGGATTGCATGTAAAGTGGGGAACAAAGGGTATAATTGGGCTTTAACTCCCAAGTTTTATGTATGGTCTGAGCATCCAGAAAGGCAAGTTTTTTGTTTACCTGATGGGTAAGAATGCAGTCATGTGGATTTGTGTATTAAATTCAAGATGCCTTATTAATCATAGAAATAAATATATGAGTAAACAGTTGTATATGTGTAAATCTAGACTATCGAGTAGAAAATTGGGCTAGAGGTATAAATTTGGTGGTGTACCATCATATGGGTAGAATTTAAAGCCATGAGTGATAGATCACTCCATGTATAGAGAAGAGATTTAAGTGCTGGGTACTGGGGAGCTTTCATGTGTAGAAACGGATAAGATGAGGAGGAACCAACAAAGATTGAGAAGGATCAGTGAAATAAGTAATGAACCACGAGAGAATGGTGTCGTGGAATAGAACCCAAGCAAAGAAGGTGTGAGGTTCTGGGGAGCCTGGGTGGCTCAGGTGGTTAAGCGTCTGACTTCGGCTCGGGACATGATCTCAGGGTTTGTGAGTTCAAGATCCGCATTGGGCTCTGTGCTGACAGCTCAGAGCCTGGAGGCTGCTTTGGATTCTGTCTCCCTCCCTCTCTTTCCCTCCCCTGCTCAGGCTCTGTCTCTGTCTCTCTCAAAACTGAATAAATTTAAAAAAATGTGTGGTTCCTTGGTGTAGTAGAACAAGTATGAGTTAGCTTGCTAGGCCTGATTTAACTACTTAACTAGATGTACGTTTCTTGATATCTCAGAGCCGTAAACAGGAGTAATACTTGTCCATGGAAAACATTTAGCCTAACGCCTGTTGCTTAGTAGGTAATCAATAATTTCAGAAACACATTAGCCAAATCAGTGAAGTTACATCTGTGGTTAATAGTATCTAAGAAAGGAGTAGTTAGAATATTCTCATAGGCCTAATACATGAATTTTTTTTAAAACATAAAATTGGTAGCTGCACATTGCATCTGAGAGCCAAAATTGAGTTGTTATTGTATGAAGTAGACAAAATAATCTGGGTGAAGTTGAAGGTACTATGAAATAATCTCTAGGATTTTTCACTGTCACAAATAAAGACCTTTTAAGAATTATGGCAGTGTAGTTTTTGTTTTATGTGTTTTAATTTGTGATTATTTTCTCTTTAAAGGTATAGCAAACGAGTCTAAAAAATTATATGGAGCACAGTTCCACCCTGAAGTTGGCCTTACAGAAAATGGGAAAGTAATACTGAAGAACTTCCTCTATGATATAGCTGGCTGCAGTGGGACCTTCACTGTGCAGAACAGAGAACTTGAGTGCATTCGAGAGATCAAAGAGAGAGTAGGCACATCAAAAGTTTTGGTAAGGAATTTACATCTGAAAGTCAACAAATTTATGTCGATAATAGAACTCAGAGCTGGCTTGTCACCACAGCCCTTAAATGTTGTCTGGATGATTGGGTGCTTTGTGAGTTGAGCTGGTTCAGAGTGCTTTTTCAATGACCATACATACATTGTGCTAAAAACTGTTTTTAAAGGTAATGATTTAAGGTGATAGTTTTTTTTCTACTCAATTTGATTTTTCTTTTAATCTCACCTTGTAGGTTTTACTCAGTGGTGGTGTTGACTCGACAGTTTGTACAGCTTTGCTGAATCGTGCTTTGAACCAAGATCAAGTCATTGCTGTGCACATTGATAATGGCTTTATGAGAAAACGAGAAAGCCAATCTGTAGAAGAGGCCCTCAAAAAGCTTGGGATCCAGGTCAAAGGTATTGATGAACCCCAGAAGAGTTAATATATATGTAAAGACTTATTATCAAATCAAACTAGCCTTATGGTATGAGTGAGCTCATTGCCTTAACTAAGTACAGGTTTCCCCAGTAAGCTTATAAGGACATTTTTTACTTTTACATTATAATTACCTGTTTCAAGAGGGTTCCCAGTATAAATTTTAAAACTTGATTATTCTTAGTATTGTATACAAATAACTAAAATTCCAGCTACCATTTTGTTCTCTTCTGTTCATATCTCTTTTTGAGTTATCTTTTCCCATCTATAATATTATTTATGGATGAAAATTTCCAAGTGTTTCTAAAAGTATGGATATACAGATTATTTTACAAACTGAAAGACTTATATAGAGGAGTGAAGAGTCTGTAGTCAACTTTTTCCCTAGTTTTATTGAGAAATAATTGATATATATCACTGTATAAAACTATAGCATGATGATTTTATATACATCTTGACAAGATTATCACAGTAGTTCCAGTTTATATCCATCTTCTCATATAGGGACATTAAAATAAAAGGGAAAAATTTTTATGATGTGAACTCCTAGGATTTACTTTTTTAACTACTCTGTGTATTAGTTAGCAGTATTAGCTATATTGGTCATGTTGTATAGTATAGCCTTACTCATCTTGTAACTGGAAGTTTGTATCTTTTAACCACCTTCGTCCAAATCCCCTTCTCCCCACTCTCCACCTCTGATAGTAAGTCTGATCTCTTTTTCTTTGGATTTGGTTTTTTAGATTCTACATATAAGTGAGATACTGTATTTATCTTTCTCTGTCTGACTTATTTCTCTTAATGTTAATACCTTTAGGGTCCATGCATGTTGTCACATATGGTAGGATTTTTTTATGGCTGTGAACATGGGAATTCAGATAACCTTTTGAGTGTTTACATTTCCTTTGGATATATTCCCAGAAATGGAATTGCTGGATCACATGACAGTTTTATTTTTAATTTTTTGAGGATCCTCCAAACTCTTTTCTATCGCGCTATACCAATTTATAATTCTACCAGCATTACACAAGGATTCCCTTTTCTCCACACGCTCACATTTGCTATCTCTTATCTTTTTGATGATGGCCATTCTGACAGGAATGAGGTGATACCTCATTGTTGTTTTAATTAGCATTAATCTAATAGCTGGTGACACTGAGCTTCTTTCTATGTACCTGTTGGCCTTTTGTATATCTTTTTTGGAGAAATGTCCATTCAGATCCTCTGTCCATTTTTTGATTGAACTTCTTGTGTTTTTGCTGTTGAGTTGTAGAAATTCTTTATATATTTTGGCTATTAACCCCTTATCACTTAAATGGTTTGCAAACATTTTTTCCCATTCTGTAGATTGTCTTTTTTTTTTTTTAATAATGTTTATTTATTTATTTTGAGAGAGTGAGTGAGCATGAGCCATGGAGAGGTAGAGAGAAAGTGGGGAAGACAGAGAATCGCAAACAGCATAAATCTCTGCTCCGCATGGAACTAAGCTGTGGGGCTCGATCTCACAACGGCGAGATAATTACCTGAGCCAAGTTGAGTTGGATGGTTAACTGACTGAGCCACCCAGACACCCCTGTTAGTTGTGCTTTTACTTTATTGATGGATTTCTTTTGCTGTGCAGAAGCTCTTAGTTGGATGTTGCCCCACCTGTTCATTTTTTATCTGTTGCTTGTGCTTTAAGGGTCCTGTCCAAAAATTCATTAACAAGACCCAGGAAAAGAACTTTATTTCTGTGTTTTTTTCTAGGGCTTTCATGATTTCAGGTCTTATATTGAGGTTTTTAATCTATGTTGAGTTAACTTTTCTGAGTAGTGAAAGGTAGGGGTCCAGTTTCTTTTTTTTACATTTATATATTCCATCACCATTTAGTCTATCACCATTTATTGAACAGACTGTCTTTTCTCTGTTGAGTGTTGTTGGCTCCCTTATCAAATATTAGTTGACTCTCTATGCTTGGGTTTATTTCTGGACTCTTGATTCTGTTACATTTGTCTGTTTATGCCAATACCATACTGTTTGGATGATTATAGTTTTATAGTATAGCTAGAAATCAGGAAGTGTGATACTTCCTCCTTTGCTCTTCTTTCTCAGGATTTCTTTAGCTATTTGGGGTCTTTTGTAGTTACACATATATTTTAGGAGTGTTTATTCTAGTTCTGTTAAAAAAAATCCTATTGAATTCTTGGTAAGGGTTGCAGTGAAGCCATAGATGGCTTTTGGTAGTATTGACATTTTAACAGTATTTTTCTAACACATTTATCCATTATTTTTCCATTTCTTTGTGTCTCCTTTGATTTCTTATTATCAGTATCTTGTAGATTTCATAGTAGAGATTTTTCGCTTTCTTAAATTTACTTCTAAGAATTATTGTTTTTGATACTGTTGTAAGTGGGATTGATTTCTGTATGGTTTCTTGTTTTTTTTTTTTTTTGGAAAATTTGTTAATGTATAGAAACTACCGATTTTTGTATGTTAGATTTGTATCTTGCAACTTTACTGAGTTCAGTGATCCTTTGTAATAGTTTTTTGGTTGAATCTTTAGGGTTTTCTCAGTATAAAGTCCTGTCATCTGCAAATCCTGACAGTTTGTTTTTCCCCTTTCCAATTCTGATACCTTTTATTTCCTTTTCTTGACTGACTTTTCTAGCTAGGATTTGTAGTACTTACATTGAATAGGATTGGTGAGGGTGGGCACCCTTGTCTTGTTCCTGGTATTAGAGGGAAAGCTTAACTTAACACCATTGAGTATGATATAACTGTGGGCTTATTGTATGTGGCCTTTGTTATGGTGAGATATGTTAACTCCTGTGCCTAATTTGTTAAGAGTATAGTCACTTTTAACTTTTTTTTATTTTTAAAATTTACATCTAAGTTAGCATACTGCTATAATGGTTTCCAGATTGAACAGATTCCAGTGATTCATCCCCTGTGTGTAACACCCAGTGCTCATCCCAACAAGTGTCCTCCTTAATGCTCCTTGCCCATTTAGCCCATCCCCCCACCACCCCTCCAGTAACTCCCAGTTTGTTCTCTGTATTTAAGAGTCTCTTATGTTTTGTCCCCCTCCCTGTTTTTATATTGTTTTTGCTTTCCTTCCCTTATATTAATCTGTTTTGTATCTTAAAGTCCTCACGTGAGTGAAGTCATATGATATTTGTCTTTCTCTGACTAATATCATTTAGGGTAATACCTTCTGGTTCCATCCATGTAGTTGCAAATGGCAAGATTTCATTCTTTTTGATTGGCGAGTAATACTCAGTTGTGTATATATATACCACATCATCTTTATCCATTTATCCTTCAATGAGCATTTGAGCTCTTTCCATACTTTGGCTATTGTTGATAGTGCTGCTGTAAACACTGGGCTGCATATGCCCCTTCAAAACAGTATACCTATATCCTTTGGGTAAATACCTAGTAGTGCAGTTGCTGGGTCTTAGGGTAGTTCTGTTTTTAACTTTTTGAGGAACCTAGTCACTTTTTTAAGTCCACTAGTAGACTTCTAAATAAAATTTTTTTTAATGCTTATTTGTTTTGAGAGAGAGGGAGAGCACGAGTGAGCATGAGTGGGGGAGGGGCAGAGAGAGGGGAAGACAGAATCTGAAGCAGGCTCCAGGCTCTGAGCTGTCAGCACAGAGCTGACGCGGGGCTGGAGATCATCCAATTGTGACCCGAAGTCCAATGTTTAACTGACTGAGACACCCTAAACTTTTTAAGTTTTGACTGCATTTACATTTGTGGCTATCTTTAATACTTAAAAAAAATTTTTTAATGTTTATTTTTGAGAGAGAGAAAGATAGAGCGAGCAAGAGCACAAGTGAACATGAGCAGGGGAAGGGCAGAGAAAGGAGACACAGAATCTGAAGCAGGTTCCAGGCTCTGAGCTGTCAGCACAGAGCCCTATGCGGGCCTCAAACCTATGAACTGTTGAGATCATGACGTGAGCTGAAGTCAGAGGCTTCACCAGCTGAGCCACCCAGGAGCCCCTGTCTTTAATACTTTTTAAAAACAGGGTGTAATCAATAGTTACATTGGAATCAAGTCCATACTTGAATGATACAAACCATCCATATTATTGAATTAGTTGGAATTGATGCTAGAAGGTTGAATGTAAAACGAAAACTTGTAGTTAAACATGAAGTGTAGATGAGTCTATTTCTTTCTCTCTTTTTTTTTTAATATTTTTATTTATTTCTAGGAGAGAGAGAGAGAGCGTGAGCAGGGGAGGGTCAGAGAGAGAGGGAGACACAGACTCTGAAATAGGCTCCAGGCTCCGAGCTGGCAGTCAGCACAGAGCCCGACGCGGGGCTCGAACCCACGAACTGCGAGATCATGACCTAAGCGAAAGTTGGACGCTTAACCGACTAAGCCACCCAGGCGCCCCTATTTCTTTCTCTTTTGAAACTTCACTAAAATAACATTATAGGCATAAAACAAATATAATGCCACAGGGCAAGGAATAGTGGAGGTGATAGCAGTCTCCTGGTGTAACAAAGTTTGGAAGGTGGAAAGCAGATGGATAATGTGGATTTTCTCTGATAAGCTACTGGTCCTTAACCAGGATCCCTCACTAGCCAAGCTTTTTCCAAAACGCTGGAATGGATCCTAGTAGTGTCTTCACATAGTCCTATATTGTTGTGAAAGATGCAAGTAAGATCTTTTAATAATTTGTTATTAATTAAATTCATTTTGTCTTTCCACCCTAACTGGAGCTTTGTTTGGTGGTGTCGAAGTGACTGCAGGAATTTTGGAATTAGGCTAAGAAAAAGTTCAGTTGGACACATTTAGTTTGGGTTTAGTGGCATAAATGTGATTTGTAATAATTTTTGTGTGTGGTTAAGTTTGTGTTAGCCATCCTAATATTAGCTTGTGATTTAAAAAAATACCTTAGTGTTACTGATTTTCTTTAAAAAAAATTTTTTTTAATGTTTACTTACTTGTTTTTGAGAGAAAGAGTGTGAGCAGGGAAGGGTCATTAGAGAGAGAGGGAAACACAGAATCAGAAGCAGGCTCCAGGCTGTGAGCTGTTAGCACAGCACAGGGGAGGAAGCTAATAAAGGTGAGAGTTGTGGGGAGGCTCAGGATTTGACTTCCCTGTGTGGTGTAGTTTTCTGGGTGATCCTAAAACAGATTGGTTGAAAATCTGAGAAGGAGATCCTTTTCCTTTACATAGGAATAAACTGCTGCTATTTTTCTGCGTCAGAAGACTGGATTTATTCTTTAGAGAGGCTAAATAAAAGACACTTTAGATTTGGGCATATCAATTCCAGGCATAGTTGAGGGCAGAAATAAGATTCTACATAACAAACAGTAAGGTTAAGCAAAAATCTGTATACTGAATGGCTACTCTCTCTCCTTGCCACTTTCTGTGTTCTGGTATCAGAATGCTGATAGGAGATTGGGGGTGTCTTTTTGGGGTAATTGACCAGTTTAAGAGACAGAGCTGCAAATTCATGGCTGTGTCCCAGTGAAATAGCCAGTTGTATTTCAGTGAAGCTCACCAATTGTTCAGCCTTCCAAATGAGATCTTAGTTAATTTTTAAGTAGCTTGCTCTTTAAAAATAGAAGGACAACCAGAGATTGTTACATATATGTTGGTAAACATCAGTATTTCAAGAGACTAGTTAATTCAGTGTGCAGTCCTGAGGACTTTGATCCCCGTATGTGAACCATTGCTTTCAATTCCCTTGGAGCTGTGCTTTTTCCTTTAGCATTTCCATGTTGCTCTGATGGGGCATTGAATACAGAGAAAGCAGCCAGCATAATTTATAAAGTCATCACCTTAGATTTTTAAATAGCACAAGATTCTCAAAAGAACAAAATTTAATGAGTGCCTGTGTCTAGACACTGTTAATCATGGTTTGTTGGTAGTTTTGTAATATGGAGGCAGGGTGTAAGGGTGATCAAAAGATCCACCTAGGTTTTCTTTCTGTAGTTTGACCTGTTATTTATGTTTTTTAAAATGTTCTATTTTAATACGTGCTTCTCCCTTCTCATTCAGTGATAAATGCTGCTCATTCTTTCTACAACGGAACAACAACTCTACCAATATCAGATGAAGATAGAACTCCACGAAAAAGAATTAGCAAAACGTTAAATATGACTACAAGTCCTGAAGAGAAAAGAAAGATTATTGGAGATACTTTTGTTAAGGTAGTTTTTTTTTAATATCCACATTGTATACTAATTTTAGTGTGAATTTTCATATTTGTTTTTCCTTGTTATTACATCAAATAATCAAGTTTACTACCTAATTTTATTTATTTTTTAGGTTAAGAATTTAGGTTAAGAACAGCGTGTTGCTGTTCTACTGACTGGTAGAAATTATTTTATGTCTTAAGAAACATGTATACTTATGTTGCCAGGCTATTATTTTAACTATTTACGAATAGATATATTCAACTGATACTGGACTTTTGTTCTTTGGATATTTCAGTGGCTACTTTTTAGGCTTTTGAATGCCTGATGTTTTGAATCTTTCTAAAGCAGATGTTCTTAATTTACTTTTGAGAGTTGGTATGGATTTTATTTCTTGGTCAGGATTGCAAAAGGACTCTGAGGAATTTTGCTGAAAGGATAAAAAAAGACTGCTACCTTTTTAAAAGATTTGTCTCTTAAAAGGCTGTTTTTCTCTTCTTCGTTATAGATTGCCAATGAAGTGATTGGAGAAATGAACCTGAAACCAGAGGAGGTTTTCCTTGCCCAAGGTACTTTACGGCCTGATTTAATTGAAAGTGCTTCCCTTGTTGCAAGTGGTAAAGCTGAACTCATCAAAACTCATCACAATGACACAGAGCTTATCAGAAAGTTGAGAGAAGAGGTAAGAGCTTCTGAGAACTTTACCATAAAGCCTTTCTCCCTCACTCCTCCCCGAATCATTTTTAATTGTACAGCTCAGTAATATTAAGTATATTTGCATTGTTGTGAGACAGAGCTCCATAATGTTTTCATCTTGTAAAACTGAAACTTTATATACCCACTGAACAACAGCTACCCTCTTCTTCCTCTTCCCAACACCTGGTAATCAACCATTCTACTTCCCGTCTCCATAAATCTGACTGCTTTAGATACTCCATGTAAGTGAAATCATATAGTATTTGTCTTTTTGTAGCTGGCTTATTTCATTTAGCTTGCGTCCTCAGGGTTCATCTGTGTTGTAGCATGTGACAGGATTTCTTTCCTTTTTAAGGCTAAATAACATTTTATTGTATGTGTACACATTTTGTTCATTTAACACATTTTGTTCATTTAGCTGTCAATGGACATTTGGGTTGCTTCCACTTTTTGGCTATTGTGAATTGTGCTGCTATGCACATGAGTTGTCAAATATCTCTTGGAGACCCTGCTTTCAGTAGTTTTGGCTATATACAAGAAGTGCTGGATCATAGTAGCTCTATTTTTCTAAAGATGTTACTTTTAAGTGATATCTAACCCCATCATGGGGCTTGAACTTCTAACCCTAAAATCAAGAGTTGCATGCTCTGCTAAGTGAGCCAGCTAAGTGCTCCATTGTTCTTTTTTTTAATTTTTAAAAGGAACTTCATAATAGTTCCATGACAGTTACACCATATTATAATCCACCACCAGTGCATAAGTGTTTCTATTTACCCACACAGTTGTCAACAATTGTTATTCTCCCTGCTTTTTATTTTGAAAATTCATACCATTAAGATGGCTATTATCTGTCTTTATTTTAGTCATTTTAGTGGATGAGAAGTGGTATCTCATTGTGATTTTGATTTGTATTTTCTTAATAACTAATGATGTTAAGCATCTTTTTATGTGCTTACTAGATACTTGTATGTCTTCTTAGGAGAAATATCCAGAACTTTTGCACATTTTTTAAAAAGTTTGTTTATTTATTTATTTATTTATTTATTTAAAGTTTATATATTCATTTTGAGAGAAAGTGACCAGGGAAGGGACAGAGAGAATCACAAGCTGACAGCACAGAGTCCAGTGTGGGGCTTGAACTCATGAACCATGAGATTATGACCTGAACTGAAATTGAGAATCGGGCATTTAACTCATGGAGCAGTGCAGGTACCCCAAAAGTTTATTTTTGAGAGAGAGAGAGAGAGAGAGAGAGCGTGCGCATGCACATGAATGTGAATAATGGAAGGACAGAGAAAGAATCACAAGCAGGGCTCAGTCGCACAAACCGTGAGATCATGATCTGAGCTTAAATTACTGAGCCATCCAGGTTCCCCCAGATCTTCTGCACACTTTTAATTGGTTTGTCTTTTTATTACTGAATTGTAAGTGTTCTTTATGCACTCTAATTGTAGATCCTTTGTCAGGTATAATTAGGTTGTCTTTTCACTTACTTGATAGTATCATTTGGAGAACTTTAATTTTGAAACACTAGTAATGTGTTTTGTTTTTTATTAAAAAAATTTTTTTTAATGTTTGTTTATTCTTAGGTGATAGAGACAGAGCATGAGCAGAGGAGGGGCAGAGAGAGAAGGAGATACAGAATCTGAAACAGGCTCCAGGCTCCGAGCTGTCAGCAGCACAGAGCCTGACGCAGGGCTTAGACTCACAAACCGTGAGATCGTGATCTGAACTGAAGTCAGATGCTCAACTGACTGAGCCACCCAGGCGCCTGTTAAATTTTTTTTTTAATGTTTATTTTTGAGAGTGAGAGACAGCGTGAGAGGGTGAGGGGCAGAGAGAGAGGGAGACACAAAATCCGAAGCAGGCTCCAGGCCCTGAATTGTCAGCACAGAGCCCGACGCACGGGCTCATGAACTGTGGGATCATGACCTGAGCCGAAGTCAGATGCTTAACCTACTGAGCCACTCAGGCGCCCCAGCTTGGTAATGAGAACTAGATCAGAGATGGTGGGTAGGACTGCTCTGATTTATTTATATTTGAACGGTTTATGTTTAAAATGTGTTTTATTTTTTTTTTATTTTTTTTTATTTCTAGGAGAGAGAGAGACAGCGTGAGCAGGGGAGGGTCAGAGAGAGAGGGAGTCACAGACTGAAACAGGCTCCAGGCTCTGAGCTGGCAGTCAGCCCAGAGCCCCACGCGGGGCTCGAACCCACGAACCGTGAGATCATGACCTAAGCGAAAGTCGGACGCTTAACCGACTAAGCCACCCAGGCGCCCCAAAATGTGTTTTAAACATCAGTAGAATATTCATCTATTTTCTTATAAGCATATGGGAGGAGACCCTTTAAAATATGAAATTTTAGGCGATATTTTAATCTAATGTAAAAGACAACAGGAAAGGCCAGTAATTTGTCACTCCTTATTTTCCATGTCATTTTGGTTACTAATTTGTATTAATTGGCTTTCTGCTTCTGTAGGGAAAAGTAATAGAACCTCTGAAAGACTTTCATAAAGATGAAGTAAGAATTTTAGGCAGAGAACTTGGACTTCCAGAAGAGTTAGTTTCCAGGCATCCATTTCCAGGTAAAAACAACAACAAAAAAAGACATTTGAATTTCTCAATTTGCCATTAGACCTTCATGTTGAAGAAAAATCAATTCAGACAGTTTTGAAATAATTTATCATCTCAGGGAATATGTAACTTTAGAGAAAGGAAAGGGTGTGTAGGGAATAAAATTCTTCTTAGTATCTATTGTATATACTTCATGTTCTTACATAATCATTTTCCATTGTATTTATATATATTGCACCAGCCCAATGAGTCTGGCCTATGATGTTGCCATCAGATGAGAAATACAAGGCATAGAGATATTTTAATAACATTGCCACACAAGAGCTGCAATTTATATGTTCTTTCTACTGTACCATGATGTATTAAACTCATCATTTAAAGGTTAAAATGTGGTTCTCTTAAATCCTAATTCTATGGCTGAATGGATGAATTACTTCTTTGCATAGTGCTGTATGTAACTAATCTGTGACCAAATAAAAAGTACGTTGTTTAAATAGCCATTTGCTGCTGTCACATAGAAAAATAACTAATTAGAGGTGATATTTGTTTAAATTTAGGACAGAGAGTCTTAAACTGTTTTTGTTATAAGTTCTTGACCTTGGGTAAGTCTTGTACCTCAGTTTCTGGCTCTTTATAATAGTTATTAGGTGATGAGTTACAAGATAGTCAAATTAAAAAAGACAGTAAAGGTTAACATTTCTTAAATACTAGTGAGTGCTAGGCATTCTGCTAAATAATTTACATATACTGTCTCATTTGATCCTCACAATAGAAACCACCATTATTCTTTTTCATAAAGGAGGAAATTTTAGGGGCAGAGCCCAGTTTGCCCAAAGTTAATACAGATTAGGTGTGGAGCCAGGATTCTAGCCCCGATGGCCTCACCTCAGAGCTTGTACTTTTGAATACCACAGTGGTCCCATAAACTGTGTGACAGAGGTATAACTCCTGTGGTAATTCATGTTGTTTTTGTCAATAAACTTCAAATCTAGGAATTCCAGATGCTCAGCTCCTAACCTTTGTGTTGGCAAAGGATTATGAATGAATGTAATGGAGGGAGGCCAAGTGGTCCTGTGTCCTTGGTTATCATTTCATTAGATTCACTTGACTTTTTTATTTTTAAGTTTATTTATTTTTTTTGAGAGAGAGAGCATACAAGTGGCGAGAGAGAGAGAGTGAAAATCCCAAACAGGCTACTCGCTGATAGTACAGAGACTGACCCAAGGGCTTGAACCCATGAACTGTGAGATCATGACCTGAACTGAGATGAAGAGTTGGATGCTTAACTGACTGAGCCACCCAGGCGCCCCATAGATTCACTTGACTTTTAAAAATCTATTTTATATATTGGAATTTTTTTATTATGTAAGATTTCTTTAGTAAAAAATATTGTGCTGCTATAAAAAAAAAATGCATACTTTGTTTTTATCCTTTTAAGTATTTGATGAAATAGAAACACCAGTTCACATTTTTGTAATTAAACACTCTGTTGTACTTTTTTTTTTTAAACAACATACTCTTCTTCCTAAAAGTAGATTGGTAGTTGAACCTGGGTGATGAGTAATAAGGTGGTTCATTATACACTACTCTTTATTTTTGTATGTTTAAAAAATTTCTAATAAGTTTATAAAAAAAGATGGGCACATACACTGTGAATTAAAAATTTTCATTGGAGATTATTATGACAATAGTGGACTATCAAAAATAGATAAAAATCCTTGATGTAAAGAGAACTGAAGCGTTCTAAAAAATGATGAGTTGGATGGGAACTTCATAGTCACATTTGAAATTAAACACTTTAAAAAAACTAAACTGTGGTTATATGTCAGTTATAATTCAGTAAATTTTGAAAAAACAATGGCCAATGGATTTTAATATTTGGAAGGATTTTATATTAGAACTGATATTTTTATATTAAATATTTATATAAAATAAAATTTATATTAAATGCCACTGTTACTATTGTCTTTAGGTCCTGGCTTGGCAATCAGAGTAATATGTGCTGAAGAACCTTATATTTGTAAGGATTTTCCTGAAACCAACAATATTTTGAAAATAGTAGCTGATTTTTCTGCAAGTGTTAAGAAGGTAATAATTTGCATTGAGTTTCTATATTATAGGAGTTTTAAATAGACACAGCTAATCAGTATAAGGAATTGGATGGATTCTCACAGTACTGTGGTAATTACAGTGAATTTGTTAGTTTCATTTTTTGAAAATTCAGAGTAATTTAAAATGTTAAGTGACTCTAAAGAAAATATTCTACAGAGACTCTCAAATGCAGACTTCTCTGTTCAGCCATACAACAGATTAGATAGCTTGAATCGCTATACCTGCTAGATATAAGAGGGTGTTTAAAAATGTTTTATACATAGTACAAGAAAATACAGAAAGACATTTTAACTCCAAACTGAGACTAAGTCTCACAGTCCTTCCATAGATTTGGTGCCTCAAATCATAATCTGTGCGGTCTGAAAAACTGCAGGCAAGAATTCCAATTTAAAGTGAAGCTTGATTGCTCGTGCTTCCAGGTGTCAGGCTTAGCATAAATTCTCTTTGCAGTGTCTTCAACTGGACCTTAAAAGATTGATGCATATATAGTTCCAACAAATATATATGAACTTAAAATTTTTAAAAATTGCAAAGTATATATCAAAGTAAGGCAACATAAATGAAAGCTAGTGGAAATAACTGCCAGAACAAGACTCTCAAACACTGTTTGGATACTGGTGTTTGTAGATAGTATAAAATAAGTAGAATTGAAAGCAGCACAGAATAATAAGAATAAGGTATATGATAAATGACTGGGCAGCTTTGAAAAAAAATTAATTTCTAGGAATGAAAATAACTGAAATTAAAAACACCTAAAGAAAGAAGTCATGAACTCAAAGACCGATGTTAAGAAATTGTCCAGAAATTAGAACAGAGTATCAAAGAGAAAATATGGATAGAAGAGGTTAAAATAGAATGAGAAGGTCAACTTGAACATATGTCCAAGGAGGAGATAATAGATGAAAGTATTTGAATTCCTCCACACTGGTGGAAGACCCCATGCCTCAGATTGAGGAAATGTAACACATCTCAATTAGAATAATGGGAAGAAAACTTGATACCTCATAGACATATCTAGCAAAACAGCAGTCTGCCAAAGACAGAGCAGCTATAGAGAAAAGATGGATTACCCTCAAAAGGAAAGGCTTACACTGAAAGTAATGGTAACAGCAAGAAGATTTCAAAGTGCCAAGAGAAAATAATCCTGAATAGTGAACAGATGAGCTGTCTTCTTCTTCTTCTTCTTTTTTTTTTTTTTAAATGTTTTATTTATTTCTAGGAGAGAGAGACAGCGTGAGCAGGGGAGGGTCAGAGAGAGGGAGACACAGAATCCGAAGCAGGCTCCAGGCTCTGAGCTGGTAGTCAGCACAGAGCCCGATGCGGGGCTCGAACCCACGAACCACGAGATCATGACCTAAGCGAAAGTCGGACACTTAACCGACTAAGCCACCCAGGCGCCCCAAGATGACCTGTCTTCTAAGAACTAGGGCAAAATAAAGACATTTTTATATAAAATGAATTTACTACTAACAGTCCGTTACTTAAGGAACTAAAAGCATTGCTTCTCAACCTGAAATAAACATAGGCTATATAATAAAAATAATAGTCTCTAATTTTTGTTGTTTAATTTTTTTTAATGTTTTATTTATTTCTGAGAGAGACAGACAGACAGACAGCATGAGCAGGGAAGGGTCAAAGAGAGAGGGAGACACAGAATCCGAAACAGGCTCCAGGCTCTGAGCCGGCTGTCGGCACAGAGCCCGACGCAGGGCACGAACCCACAGACTGTGAGATCATGTCCTGAGCCGAAGTTGGACGCCCAACCGACTGAACCACCCAGGCGCCCCTGTTGTTTGTTTAAAGATACTATAACAGTATACATCTAAAATAGCATATAAACCCTAGGGATTTGAATTAAAGCATTCAAAGATGCTTGTATTGTGTGCTAGGACAGAAGGATTGATTCTCTTTTGTTAAGTATCCATGTTAACACTTAAGGGGAACTGCTAAAAGAATAAAAGTACGGGAGATAACTTCAAAACCAGGAAAGAGAAATAGGTGGGGGAAATAGTTTAGAAAAATGTAAGAAAGAAGAAAGAGTGGGACAAATGGAAATTACTAAATAAAATGGTAGAATGAAATCCAACCATGTTTTTAACCCACAGTTAAAAGGACTAACATTTCTAGTTATGATATAGATTGTCAAACTAGATTGAGAAGTAAAATCTAATTATAGTCTATTTACTTAGAGATAGAAGGAATGAAAGTAAAAGAATGAAGGAGCATATACCAGGAAAATATACCCAACAAGGAAACAGGTGAAGATAATACTAATTTTAGGCAAAAGTAACTATGGTAAAAAGTTTTAATATGAGGAAAAAATTTGAGTCACGTGAGGTATGTCCCTTGGCTGATGATGAAGATTAAATCCTCAAAGTATATACTCTGTATTTCTCACCCTGATACTTAACTTTTCACAGCCCTGGCCCTTAGGAGTGGAATTCTGATATATTGTATGACACACACAGGTCAAAGAGAAATATCAAATAGGATCTATTGCTATAAACCAACAAGTGTAGATACATAAGCGAGTAATAGATACCAAAAGAATACCTTATTTCTTGAAACTCTAAGAAATAATCTATTTTGGTTTTCTTAGCCACATACACTATTACAAAGAGTCAAAGCTTGTACAACAGAAGAGGATCAGGAGAAGCTGATGCAGATTACAAGTATGCATTCGTTGAATGCCTTCCTGCTGCCAATTAAAACTGTAGGTGTGCAGGTGAGTTGTGTGGATCCACTGATCTGTGACAAAACTTTCTGCAGTTTGTTCTTTCCATTGTTACTGAAATAGGAATGACTTAGGAAAAAGAAATATGAAAGTAAGTTTATACATCAAATTTAGAAATGTAAATGTTTATGGAGTAAATAATATTATAGGAAGTAGAAATTCAGGCTGAGATTTTGTAGTTTAGGAACATCTGCCCTCTCCAACTAAAAGTAAAACTTTGAACAGTGATTTGCTATCCAGTTGGCTTGCTTGCTTCTGCCTTGAAGGGCAGGTACCAGGAAGTCATGTCGCCCTGTATGCTTCTTGGTGTGGAAATGTGTGGAAATACATTTTTATGTATTTTAATGTTTTATTTATTTTTTTGAGAGAGAGAGCGAGTGAGCAGGGGAGAAGCAGAGAGAGAGAGGGAGAGAGCAAGAATTCCAGTCTGGCTCCACACTGTAGGCACAGAGCCTAACTGGGGGGCTTGAACTTACAAACTGTGAGATCATGACCGGAGCTGAAATCAAGAGTTGGACACATAACAGACTGAGCCGCCAGGTGCTCCTAGTTTTCACTTTTAAAATGCTACTGATAATAAATTCTATTAAGTTCTTCTTTTTATGATCCTCAAGTGAGTTTCTGGGGAAAAGCTTGGGAGGGTAGAGTAGAGGGAAGTTTCTTTTCGGTTAGGGTTTGTGGTTAAGTGAGAAGTAGAAAAGGTGTCAGTAGTTCAACTCAAAATGGTTTGAGTGCCAGTTTTGGAGCCATTGGGTATGGAATGAAATTAACTCTGTTTTATAGATTATTCATCTAAAACTAGGAAGTATACTTTTTGTGAAGTACATGAATCTGAATCATCAGTTTAAATTCTTTATTCTCTTGAATCCATATAGCTCTGTTTGTAAATGCGACAGTAAAAATTTATTGTTGCCCTTAAAATGTTTTAGTTCATTCAAATGATTGGTCCAGTTATTTTGAACTTGTTCTCTCACCCACCTTGTTCCCTCTTCCCCTCTTTTTAAAGGCTGTATCTGTAAGATATATATATATATAATATAATACATATATATAATAATATGTTTATATATATGTTTTAAAAATCACTATTTAAAAAATCACTATTAAAATAACCCTTTCTGGAATTATAGAAATAATTTTCCTTCAGTGGTGTTTGGTTATCTTATCATAAACAGATTCATTTTTTTTTTTAATGTTTATTTTTTAAGGAGAGAGAGAGACCATGTGAGCGGGGCAGGGGCAGAAAGAGAGGGAAACACAGGATCCAAAGCAGGCTCCAGGCTCTGAGCTGTCAGTACAGAGCCCGATGCAGGGCTTGAACTCACGAATCACAAGATCATGATCTGAGCCAAGTTAGATACTTAACTGACTGAGCCACCCAGGTGCCCCTACAGATTGATTTTGAAATTTATGTTTTGATACTTCAGTCAGCTATTGCCTTACTATTAAAAAAAAAACAAAAACAACAGACAAGTTAATTCATTTGTAAAAGTTTTTCCAGTCCTAAGTGGATCTCTTACAGAGAATTTCTGTCTCTGTATACTAACTCCTGCTAGGCAGGAAGATGAACTGAATTAGTTCACTACTCCTGCTTTTAGATAAGCATTATAGATATACTGTTATATGAATAGATGTTTGAGGCAGTTTGTTGGATGAATTCTTTTTTAAAAATGAAGCTTATTCAGGTTCCACTACTTTTTCCATCAAAATAAAAGTTTCTTTTGTTAGATATCTTACTTTATTTTAGTGTTTTATGTTTTTGAAGATGAAACCCCTGGAAGACTAGGTAAAAATCATAATTCATAGTTACTACAGCAGTGAAGTTTATTTTCTAAATACCAAAATGAACCATACTTGTAAGAAACAAAAAGGTCAAAATGCAGTACATTAGAGAGTAATTTTCCCTCCTCCTTTTCTCCAGTTGCATTGTATGCGTTCTTACAGAAACATTTATTTTAAAAAGTAAAAGGGAATTATAGGTGCACATTGTTTGTCACCTTTTTCCCTTTAACTTAACATCATGGGCTTCTTATTACATGTCATTACAAGTAGATTATTACTCTTTTTAAAACATTTTTAGAAATGTTTATTTCAGAGAGAGCAGGAGCAGGGGAGGTGCAGAAAGAGAGGACAGAGGATCCAAAGTGGTCTCTGCACTGACAGTGGAGAGTCCAGTGCAGGACTCAAACTCATGAACTGTGAGATCGTGACCTGAGCCAGAGTCAGACACGCAACCAACTTAGCCACACAGGACCCCCTTGTAGATTACTGTTCTTTATTTTCTTTTCTTTTTTAATGTTTATTTTGAGAGAGAGAGAGGGCGCAAGCAGGGGATGGACAGAGAGAGGGAGACACAGAATCGGAAGCAGCTCTAGGTTCTGAGCTGTTAGCACAGAGCAGACCATGAGATCATGACCTGAGCCGAAGTCGGCTGCTTAACCGACTGAGCCACCCAGGCGCCCCTAGGTAGATGATTATTCTTAACTATTGCCTTGCATTCCATGTATGACCATACCATAATTTAATCATCCCCCTACCAGTGGACATTTAAACTGTTTCAGTTTTTCATTATAATAGGTATTTCAGTAAGTATTATAATTTTTAAGCAGTTATTCATGCTTCTATAGGATCATGGTTCAGATTAAAGAGCATGTACGTTTTGAACTTTGATAATACTATCAAATTAGCCGTCATGTAGTCAGAATTCTCATATTCTCAGTATACTGGCTCATAGGTAGTTAGCTGATGAATTTTTTAAAATTGTTTATATTAGTTTAAATTTTTTAAAGTTTTGTTTATTTTTTTAGTAATCTCTACCCTCAGCATGGGGCTCGAACTCAACGACTCCAGGATCAAGAGTTACATACTCTTCTGACTGAGCCAGCCAGGCGCCCCTTAATTTTTTTTTTTAATTTTCTTTAAGTTTATTCATTTATTTTGAGAGAGAGGGAGAGAGAGCCTGCAGGGAGGGCCAGAGGGAGAGAAAAAATCCCATGCTGGCTCCTCTGCCCTGACAGCAAAGAGCCTGATGCGGGGCTTGAACCCATGAACCGTGAGATTATCTAAGCTGAAACCAAGAGTTGGATGCTCAACCCAGTGGCTCAGTCATTTGAGTGTCCAACTCTTGATTTTGGCTCAGGTCATGATCCCATGGTCCCAGCCCACATCAGGCGGTGTGCCAAGTGTGGAACCTGCTTAAGATTCTCCCTCCCTCTCTCTCTCTCCCTCCCTCCCTCCCCCCCCCCCCCCCCCATTGATAGTAAATGTTTAAGAACTTGCTTTTATCTCTGACTTAGGAATGCTTTATCCACCTAATGGGCAGATTTTTTTAATGGTTTTTTTTGGGGAGAGTATAGTTGACACACAACATTATATTATTTTCAGGTGTACAGCATAATGATTCAACTTCTCTATATGCTCTGCTATGCTCACCACAAATGTGGCTACTATTTGTCACCATATATCCCTGTAATAATATCATTAACTATATTCCCTATCCTGGGCCTCTTATTCCTGTGATTTATTCTTTCTCACTGGAAAGCTTGTATCCCACTCTCCCTTCACCCATTTTGCCCATCCTCCCACTCCCCTTCCCTCTGGCAATCACCAGTTTGTTCCTGTATTCATAGGTCTGATTCTGTTTTTCAGATTCACATATGAGTGAAATCATATGGTATTTGTCTTTCTCAGACTTACTTTGCTTAGCAAAATAACCTCTAGGTCTATTTCCCACCTCCAAAATATCCTTTAGGCCTATCCATGTTTTGCAAATGGCAAAATCTCACTCTTTTTTATGGCTACATAATATTCTCTGTGTGTGTGTGTACATGTAGATACCACATCTTCTTTTTAGTATATGTGCTGCCGAAGCGAGCACAGATAACCACATCTTCTTTATCCGTTTGTCTTTTGATGGACTCTTAGGTTTCTTCTGTATCTTGTTGATTGTAAATAATGCTGCTGTAAACATAGAGGTGTATATCTTTTTAAATTGTTTTCATTTTCTTTGGGTAAATACCCATTAGAATTATTGGATCATATGGCATTTCCATTTTAAATTTTTTGAGGACCTGTTTTCCACATTGACTCTATCAATTTACATTCCCACCAACGGGGCATGAGGGTTCCTTTTTCTCCACATCTTTGCCAACACTTTTATTTTTCTTTTTGATTATAGTCATTCTGACCAGGCATAGGGGATATCTTATTGTGGTTTTGATTTGTATTTCCCTACTGGTCAGTGATGCATCTTTTCATGTGTCTATTGCCATCTGTAGATCTTTGAAAAAATAACTGTTGAGGTCCTCTGCCCATGTTTTAATTGGATTATTTGGTGTTTTTGGTGTTGAGTTGTATGAGTTCTTTACATACTTTGGATATTCACCCCTTACTGAATATATTGTTTGCAAATATCTTCTCTCATTTAGTAGGTTGCCTTTTGTGGTTTTTTGTCAGTTTTCTTAACTGTGCAAAAGCTTTTTATTTCAGTGTAGTCCCAGTAGTTTATTTTTGCTTTTGTTTTCCTTGCCTCAGGAGATATGTCTAGAAAAATGTTGCTGTGGCCAATACCAGAGATATTACTGCCTGTGTTCTCTTCTAGGGTTTTCAGGTCTCACATTTAGGTAGGTCTTTAATCCTTTTTGAATTCCTTTTTGCAAATGGTGTTAGTGACCCAGTTTTATTCTTTTCCATGTAGCTGTCCAGTTTTTGCGTCACCATTAATTGAAAAGACTGTCTTTTCCTTTGTGCCTCCTTTGTCATGGTTAATTGTTCATATAAGTGTGGGTTTATTTCTAGCCTCATTTCTTTTCCACTGATCTGTGTGTCTGTTTTTGTGCCAGTATCGTACTGTTTTGATTACTATAGCTTTGTAGTATATCTTGCAATCTGGAATTGTAATACCTTGTTCTTCTTTCTCAAGATTGTTTTAGTTATCCAGGGTCTTTTGTGTTTCCATACAAATCTAGTATTACTTGTTCTAGTCCTGTGGAAAAATACTGTTGGCACCTTGAAAAGAATTGCATTGAATGTGGAGATATTTCTGGGTAGTATGGACATTTTAACAATAGTAATTCTTTAGTTCATGACATGGAATCCTGTTTATCTATGTCATCTTCAGTTTCTTTCATGAGTATTTTATAGATTTCAGAGCTAGGTGTTTCACCTCTTTAAGTTTATCCATAGGTGTTTAATTCTTTTTGGTATAATTGTAAGTGGTATTGTTTTCTTAATTTCTCTTGATGCTATTTCATTGGAAGTGTATAGAAATGCTACTAATTTCTGGGCATTAATTTGAATCCTGCAACTTTACTGAATTCATTTATTACTTTTAGTAGTTATTTGATGGAGTCCTTAGGATTTTCTATGTATAGCATCAGGTTGTCTTCAGCTAGTGACAGCTTAACTTCTTTACCAATATTGACAACATTTTTTTACCCTCTCTGATTGCTGTGGTCAGGGCTTCTAGTACTATGTTGAAAAAAGTGGTGAGAGTGGACATACTTGTCTTGTTCCTACTCTTATAGGAAAAGCTGTTAGTTTTTCACCATTGAGGATGATGTTAGCTGAGGTTTTTCCATATATGGCCTTTATTATGTTGAGGTAAAACATGGGCAAATCTTGTCTGCCAGATTAAGTATGCTGGTTATATACAGGTGGGCAGATATTTGGAATGAAATCCTAGTGGGCCTCTGGCATGTGTTGAATAATTATTTTTTAATACTTATTTATTTATTTTGAGAGAGGACTCAACCAGGGGAGGGCAAAGAGGGAAAGAGAGAATCTGAAGTAGGATGTGGGGTTTGATCTCATGAATCTTGAGATCATGACCTGAGCCAGAATCAAGAGTCAGATAGATGTTCAACCAACTGAGCCACCCAGGTGCCCCTGCGTTGAATGAATTTTTAAAATTACCAAGATACTTTGTCTGAGTTGATTGAGGTAGAAGTTAATATGGGATTTTAATTTAGGATTTATTTATATCATTAGAGAAATATCTAAATCTGCTTTTATTCAAGCATGTTTTCATTTAAAAAAAAGACAAGAAAATGATTGTTAATATTTTCCAATCATCTTTTGACTTCTGTAAAACCATTAAAAATTATTGATTGTATTTTTATTTTCAGGGTGACTGTCGTTCCTACAGTTACGTGTGTGGAATCTCCAGTAAAGATGAGCCTGACTGGGAATCTCTTATTTTCCTGGCTAGACTGATACCTCGCATGTGTCACAACATTAACAGGTGTGTTCTGCAGGGGACAGGCGGTGAGGTGAAATGGGAAGATGTGCTTTTTAAGATCTTCTTACTGTTGAGAGACCAAAAGACTCAAAATATAGTTCCAGGCATGCACACAGATAACAATTGAACAGATACTAATAATACCTTGTGTTTTGTTCCTTCGTCACAGTATAGTCATTGGCTTATTAAAAAGCTTTATATTGTTGTTTAAAGGAAAATTAGAGGGGGTGCCTGGGTGGCTTAGTCAGTTAAGTGTCCAATTTGGCTAAGGTCATGATCTCACAGTCTGTGGGTTCAAGCCCTGTGTCAGGCTCTGTGCTGACAGCTCAGAGCCTGGAGTCTGCTTCAGATTCTGTGTCTCCCTCGCTCTCTGCCCCTCCCCGGCTTGCTCTCTGTCTCTGTCTCTCAAAATAAAATACATTAAAAAAAAAAAAAGGAAAATTAGGGAAGGATTTTTTATCTAATATAAAATAGTAAAGGCACTTTTAACACTTGTGTTCCAGGGGCAGCTGGGTAACTCAGTTATTGTGTCTGATTCTTGATCTCAGCTCAGGTCATGAGCTCATGGTTTGTGAGTTCAAGGCCTGCACTGGGCTCTGTGCTGACAGTGTGGAGCCTGTTTAGGATTTGCTCTTGCTCCCTCCCTCCCTCCATTCCCACCCCCCACTCCACTTGCACTCACACTGTCTATCAAAATAAACTTGAAAAGAAAACCTGTCTTCCATATTAGCAGCTTATTAGCTCTTGGTTTATGATAATATGTTTTCTTCCAGGATTTCTCCCAGGGTTTCTTCTACTGGAAGGAATATGTACAGGTTATACAATTTCCAATAGAGACTTTATTAATTATAATCCCAGGGGAAATCAAAGAGCACAAATAGGCATATGTCGGACAGATTATCACTAAAATTACATGTAAAATTTATGTTGATTTTGGTTTTTTCAGATCCAGTTTTCCTTTTGCACAGTAATTTGCATTTGCACAGTAATTTCTTATGTTGGGTGTACCAACAGCTGATTTATAATCTGTGTGTAATACCCAATTGCATTGTCTCCTATAAAGTTCAAAAAGTATCACTTCTTTAGTACCAGGTTGCTGATTAGATGTTTCAGTTTTGCTCTTGGGTACTCTTTTTTGTTTTCTGCATGAATATGAAGCAGTTCACAACCAAAAAGAATTCTTGAGGTTTCAGTTTACTCAAGTTTGCTGCAGTAATTAAGAACCTCCCCTTTGGTGTTCACCCAGCAGGGTGTGTATAGCTCTAGAATTGCCTGCTGAGATGGACAGGAGTCACAGGGAAGCCAGCGTTTTACTAAAAAGGCCTGTTATTGCAGTGGATCTAAAGCCTGCAAATACAGAAGCACTTTTAACACACTGAAAAGAACTAATAAATAATAATAAATTTGTAATTCCCTATTTTGAATTGAGATAATTATCCTGGTTAAAATAATTGTTCATAATCCATCTTCTGGAGAATATGTAATGCCTAAATAAATTTTTTAGCTCATACAGAAAATTTCCTTTCCCTGAGTTTGACGCAACTGTTTTTGGTTTTCATTTCACAGCATTCTTAAGTTTTAGTTCTCGCTCTATATTTCTTTTGCTAAAGGGCACTCACCCTTTATAAACTTTATCTCTGGTCTTTTGTATGCTTGTTTCTCTGCCTGTCTTCTTCTTTCCTCATATGTTCCTCCGTCCTTTCCCAAACATTTCCCCCACCCCCTCAAAAAATAAAGTCTATCAAACAACAATTAAGAAAACAGATTTTGTTTTTTAAAGTTTATTTTGAGAGAGAGAGAGAGGATGAGATAGAGGAAGACAGAGGAGGAGAGAGAGAGAGACTGCCAAGGAGGCTCTGCACTATAAGCACAGAATCCAATGCAAGAGTTAAACTCAAGAACCATGAGATCATGACTGAAATCAAGAGTCATTTGCTTAACTGATTGAGCCACACAGGCACCCCAAAATAGCTTTTAAAATATGAATCATAAGCCCTCAAGAGAGTCTTGGTGACTTTTAGATTTTTTTGCCAGGGTACTTTTTGGGAATTGGAATTTAAATAATTAAAAAGTTTTTTTTTTTTTCTATTTTTGCCAAATATTCTCCTAATTCACATTATGGAATCTTTGTGCAGGGAGAGACTGCTACAGTTTCACTGTTCTGTACAGTGGAAAAGACCACCTATTCCTGTACATTCTGTGAGCACTCTTGTTTGTAAGAAATAAGATGAAAAGAGCAAATGGAATTATTTTTCCTAGTTGCTTTTTCCTCAGGGATCACTTATGAACTGTAAGGACTATGTTGTTTACTAAAAGCGTAGCTTTTACACATGGGACAAAAACCTGCTTGCTATCATATGTTTGGGAGGAGGCAATCAGTTGGTGGTAGTGGCAGTTTTGATATGATGCTCTTCTCTGTTTTTATTCCAAGTACTTATTAAGAAAAAAAAATATTGAACTTCACCGTGGAAGTTGCCAAGAGATATTTATTTTCTTCGGTGAAGATGGGTAGGGCTAGGGAAGAGAGGCAGTGTGTGCTGGCTGAAGTCAGAGTGGGGAGAGCTAGGATGTGTTCATGTCCATGTCCTGACTGCCCTTGTTTCTGTGGCGAAGGCTGTGGAAGAGATCCTCCCCACCAGTGGTAAGACGCTGCAGGTTGTACTTACCTGATGCTAATTTCCTTAAGCCTTGCTCCTTTTATTATAAGCTACTTTTATTAGCACTGTTATTAAGTGTTAATAAAACTTAAGTGTATAGGCAGTGTATATCTTCCTATCTTTTATTTATTTATTTATTTATTTATTTATTTATTTATTTATTTCTAGGAGAGAGAGACAGCATGAGCAGGGGAGGGTCAGAGAGACAGGGAGTCACAGACCGAAACAGGCCCAGGCTCTGAGCTGGCAGTCAGCACAGAGCCCGACGCGGGGCTCGAACCCACGAACCGCGAGATCATGACCTAAGCGAAAGTCGGCCGCTTAACCGACTAAGCCACCCAGGCGCCCCTCTTCCTATCTTTTATTTATTTTTTTTTTTACAAATAGTTTATTGTCAAATTAGTTTCCACATAACACCCAGTGCTCATCCCCACAAGTGCCCTCCTCCATGCCCACCCCTCCTCCTCCCCACATCCACCAGTCCTCAGTTTTTGTCAGCATTCAAGAGTCTCTCATGGTTTGCCTCTCTCCCTTTCCCCCACCATTTCCGCCCTTCTTCTCCCCTTTGGTCCTCTGTTAAGTTCCTCCTAATCCTCCTATACGTGCACACATATGATATTTGTCCTTCTCTGCCTGACTTATTTCGCTCAGCATAACACCCTCAAGGTCCATCCATGTTGCTACACATGGCCAGATTTCATTGTTTCACATTGCCATGTAGTATTCCATGGTATAGATAAACCACATCTTCTTGATCCATTCATCTGTTGATGGACACTTAGGCTCTTTCCAGGTTTTAGCTACTGTGGAGAGTGCTGCTATGAACATTGGGGTACATGTGCTCCTATGCATTAACATTTCTGTATCCCTTGGGTAAATTCCTAACAGTGCTATTACTGGGTCATAGGGGAGTTCTATTGTTCGTTTCCTTAGGAACCTCCACACTGTTTTCCAGAGGGGCTGTACCAGTTTGCATTCCCACCAACAGTGTAGGAGGGTGCCCGTTTCTCCACATCCTGGCCAGCATCTAGAGTTCTCTGATTGGCTCATTTTAGCCACTCTGACTGGCGTGAGGTGGTATCTCAGTGTGGTTTTGATTTGTATTTCCCTGATGAGGAGCGATGCTGAGCATTGTTTCATGTGTCTGTTGGCCATCTGGATGTCCTCTTTGGAGAAGTGTCTGTTCATATCTTCTGCCCATTTCTTCACTGGGCCCTCTTCCTATCTTTTAAACAGATACTTAAAGAAGTAGTGAGCTAGTCCTTTTGGCAGGGAATAGTAGGATGCTAGGTTCTATTTCGGTCACACCTTTGTTTATTTAAAACATTTTTTTTAATGTTTTATTTATTTCTGAGAGAGAGAGAGACAGGGTGAGCAGGGGAGGGTCAGAGAGAGAGGGAGTCACAGACTGAAACAGGCTCCAGGCTCTGAGCTAATGGTCAGCACAGAGCCCGACACGGGGCTCGAACCCACGAACCACGAGGTCATGACCTGAGCCGAAGTCGGACGCTTAACCGACTGAGCCACCCAGGCGCCCCTGGTCACACCTTTAATAATGCGGAAATGAGAACCTTTGGGATCAGTGTTTCCCAAAGTATGGAAAAAAAATTGAGTAGTCAGGTAAAGCTACAGTATATTTCCCAAACTTATCTTGGAGGTTTCTAGTGCATATTAGCATAGTGCAGTTTCTGAAGTTTTGTCATAAAACAACCTATTTATTAGTTCGATTCAGTGTTTCCTCAGACTTCTGTGGATTGAGTTCTTAGGGGTACTACAACACATTATCATACACTCGGAGGCTTAAAACAAATTTATTCACTCACAGTTCTGGAGGCTAGAAATTTGAAGTCAGTGAGGTAGCAAGGCTGTGCTCCCTATGACATAGGGCTCTGGAAGAGCATCCTTCCTTGCCTCTAGTGTTTACTGGCAGTCCTTGGCTTGTGGCAGTATAGCTCCAATCGTCTTTGCCTTGATGGCCTTCTCTTTTCTGTGTGTGTCTGTTTCTAAATTTCCCTCTTCTCAGAAGGACACCTTCATGGAGTAATGCTTACCCCTGATAATTATGACCTTCCCTTAACTTGATTACATCTGCTGGGAGCCTATTTTCATCTGTAGATTCCAGGCCCTGTGAAGTTTGGGGGATACCCATCTATCCAGTACCTTATATGAAAAGAGAACTGTGATAATTCCATATATCTTTGTACGTTCTGAGATACTATTATTCCAAAGAATACACTTTCAGGAAGGTACATAGAACATAGACCCTTCTATAATCTTACATCCTGTCCTACCCACGTGGTGACTAGAAGTAGTCAGGAGAAGGACCTCAGAATAAATGGAAAGGATGATCTTCTGTTTGCCTTGCTTCTCCTACTAAAATGTAATTTCTCTATCATTTTCATTTCCTCCCCTTCTAGAGTTGTATATATATTTGGCCCACCTGTTAAAGAACCTCCTACAGATGTTACTCCCACTTTCTTGACAACAGGGGTACTCAGTACTTTACGCCAAGCTGACTTTGAGGCACATAACATTCTCAGGGAGTCTGGTAAGTTGCTCATTTTGCTTATCACTACATGATCTAACTAGAATTTGGAAGCGTAGCATTATGATTTCTAGAGGAGGATGCAAATTTGAATTTTTAGATGCCTCTATATTTATTACTCATTTCTGTGGATTGTTCTGTGATGTTGTCTGCTATACAAAATTATTCACCTTTAGAGTCATTTGTGAAACATGTACATAGGGACAAAAAATTTGAGTTGCCTGACTCCTAGTTGCCCAGTTTATGTTATGAAAGGTGATACCTTTTTTGTTTCACTTCATTCAGTAAAGTGTGTTTTTTGTAGTCTACTTGGTACCATATTTTTTGCTCTTCTGTGCTTTTTGTTTCTGATTTTACTATTTGAAATGTCCCCTAAGCTTAGTGCTGAGGCGCTCTCTGGGTTTCTAAGCACAGAATGACTGTCATGTGCCTTATGGAGAAAATACATGGATGGGTTAGATAAGCTTTGTTCATGTATGAATTACACTGTACTTGGCTATGAGTTCAATGTTAATAATAAATATTAAATACTCAATAATATTAAATAAGGTGTCTTTAAACAGAAACATGTAAAACAAGGTTATGTATTGATTGATTGATGAAAATGTTGTGATCAGAGGCTTACAGGAACCTAACTCTGTATTTCCTCTAGGGACAGTGATTTAGTATTCACTAATTCAGTGTTTGCAGAATAGACCATAACTACCTTAAGTAACAAGAATGGACTTTACATATATATATATAAAATCGTATCACTGTAACATCAGTATAATCATCAAATTCTATTGTTTGTATTTGTGATTGTGTTTACTTACAGTATTATATGAGTAGTTGAGAACAATGCATAATGACAGTCTTAACTGTGATGCTTATGTATGTGATTTTAGATACTGTCTGGGAAGATTTAATGGAACTAGGTTAGAGGGCTTTTTCCATGGTATGGTGATTAGTTCTGCATGTTAACTTCTTTCTCTAGGGTATGCTGGGAAAATTAGCCAGATGCCAGTGATTTTGACACCATTACATTTTGATCG